>JAYKQN010000007.1:12662500-13862500 GCA_036785175.1 Eupleurogrammus muticus | reverse complement strand
TCATATGCCCGTATGCCATCTGGATCTTTCCTTCCAATCTTTTGCAAAGCTCTGGTGCTTTCCTGAGTAATGAGGCCACCTCCTCTACAGTGTCTGCAACATTCTGGATGGCGGGCACAGGCATGCAGCGAATAATCCATATGTTGAAGTCATATGGGTCACTGGGTGATAAAACCACTTGTGGAAACTCCTGCAGAATCCTGCAGGTGAGGTCTCGCATTTTCTGACACATGCTGCCTGTAACCAGATAAGTGAGTCCTCTGCAGTGCTCCATCCTCAGCCCCCACTTGTTTCGTAACTCTGAGAGAAGCATGTAAAACAGATTCTCAGCGTCCACGTCGCATGGTAGGAACCCAACAAGGTGCTTCTGTGGAAAGCCAGCTACGGTGACAGACCTTAAGAAAACTGGTATCTGATCCTTCCCCTCTATACTCGTCACATCTTGAAGCAGAATGGAGAAGAATCGTGCCAATCTCAGGCTGTTTTGGATCTCCTCTCGCATGAGGTCCTCACCAAACTGGAGGATTTCTTTCTTGTCAATTTTCTCCACACAGATATGATTGAGAGCCTGCTGACCCCTTGCGCCTCCAATCGGCTCGTCTGCATTTGCACCATTGATACTAAATCCAGTCAGCGCTAGGATTTCCTTGAAATAGACTTTAAGAGTCTCTTTTGCTTTGGAGACGGTTCCATCCTCTTGAGTTTGGTTATCACTTTGCTGGTCTGGAGTTGCGCTGTTTTCCCCAGAAAATTCCTTCGTCTCCTCAGACACTTCTGATGTTGCTGTGTTTTCTGATAGAAGAGAAAAAATACTAATTGCTACTTCTATCAGTGAATCAATATTTATAACAAGGGCTAATATCATATCTAGAGCTCAAGATAATTAAAGGGAGATTTTATTCAATACTGATTTGCATGCCACTATACCTTTTGTTTTCTTCACGGAGGTAGGTTCCTCTTCCGACTAGGTAGATGAAAAAGGATAATTAAAGATCCCATATATAGTGTTATTGTCTGATTAAAAAAAAAACGTTATTTTAAACGCTGAGTGTTGCACTTACAGGATCTCTAGCTCGTTTCCTGTTGCAGGTGGATTGATTATTCACAGGCATTGTTGGGTCAAAGATTGTTGGAACAGCATCTTCCCTTAAGACACAACCGGAGGCACTCTAAAACAAATAAACAAAAAAACACCAAATCACACTTTTATGCTCAACCTCAATACCCTTGGTTCAAAAATGATATACTTATTATACAAATAACCTAGATGATTTAAAACAAGGCTGTATTTATTTGCATTAGAATGAAGAGGTGCACATAAACTGGTTCATCAGGTTATTCCTAGCAACTATTACAATAATAGGATAAGTGTTGTAGTTACTAGCCTATAGTTTTGGCTTACAAAACAAAACGAGGGAAAGAAATAAAAGTTGTTTTTAAAACATGTATGCTCCTCACAAAAAGGGTAATGGGTAACAAATTTGCTTCTTACCTGATGAGAGATCATAGAGGACTCAAAGTGCTTTGCACAAAGTCTGTACAGCCTATGCAGCTCTTCAGGAGGTTCTGATGCCAAATCTTGGCGACGACAATTGTTCAACCATTGTTCACAGCTGAAAAATACAGAGACAACAGCAGCATAAATTGTTGGGCTCGCATCCAAGGACTGAAACATCCGTGCTTATCATTCACTATTTTGACAAGATTGAACATGTTGAACAAAAATGGCCCCTCAGAAGTCTAAAGGTCCAAAAAGTTCATTATAGATAGAAACTGACAGACCGCTTGAGCTACAATACATTGGTAATCCAGTTTGTGAGATTATAACATTAGTAGCACAAGAATTTTATTGAACAATAGTTAACTACAGAGTAAAAAAAAAATCAGTAACCAATAAAAAAGGCACCAATTCCTTATATTTCCTTTCCTATGTTGATCACAATGATAAATTTAATGTATCTGGGGTTCGAGTTTTTTTATTGGAAAAAATAGATGTTTTATGATGTAACTTCAGATTGTGGAGTACTTTAAATGACATATTTCACTATTTCCTGAAATAAGTTTTGGACAAAAGTAAAATTATTCTAAACAACATCAACGGAACAACGTAAATGCAACATGTAGTAAGGGGTCCCTGTATGGCTTTGCAATATTTTAAGTTGTCCTGGTGCAAAAAGGATTGTAAAAGTAGCATAGCTCCTTTAAGGTGTAGAGTATTGTGGAATGTGTCTGGTTCAGCAAGTGTGAGATTGCTGGAAAAGGACGGTGAATGCTAGAGCGGAGCAGAGGAAAAGATTAATCCCTGTACAGGCTATTTCTGCAAAAATTAATTTAGCACTCAAACTGATACATTCAACTGACAATTCCGCTTTGGTTAGCTAATTATCACAACTGTGACTCATTGTTAAAAAAGATTATCAAAGAAAGATTGAAGTTCCTCTGATTTCTGCCTTTTCGCTTAGCTCTGTATTCTCTTGCCGTCTCCCATTATAATTGTCTCTCATTCTCTCCCTTTCCATCAACAGATTTTACTGATGCATGTGCAGAATAAGGGTGGATAGATTTTATCATGACCAAATGAATTCCATCAATTCACCACAATATCTGGTGGCTGCAACCACAAGAGGAAAAACAAAGAGAAGAAGAATTTAATATCTGACTCTAAGTCAAAGAAAATATAGTTTTCGATCCAGAATATAAACAGAATACATACTAAGAATAAAAAAAATGTATATTTATGACCCATAATAGAGTTAATCTGAATAAATATATTGTTCAGTCATGTAGCATAGTGGTCTCTGTGGCCTAGAAGGTCATTTGCCATAGTTTATCAATTTGTTCTTCTAAATATTAAAGAATACATTTTACAAAACAAGCATTTTGTTCCTGTTTTAATCCAATGTTTTTAGTCATTTATACAACTGATGAAACTCTAAGCTCCATTTTTATCCCAGAAACATGGGTCATTATTTATTCCCCAAACATCTGTAAACCACTTTTAAGTATACAAAATTTAAATATATTGGAAATTGATTGTAATGAAAGAAAACACGACGTTTCCTTAAAGTAAATTAGCAGTAGCAGAATCTCAAAATGAAAAAACAAAACAACCACCATCAGTGCAAGGGCACAATAGGGGGCGCTAGACTAATTTATTCACCTGTTAAAACGAGGAATATATAAGTTTACATAATTCACGGTGTGTTGTGCTGCAACACGACCGAGCATTTGGTGCAGTTTATTATGCATCGTGCACAATAATGCCAACAGGGCTAGTAATGGCACCTGAACTTCCTTTTGCTAACTTAAGCTAACGTCACTGTTGAGACGGTAGGTGTCGTTTACCGATGGCGATTTAAATTACTTCACAAAAAGTTTTCAGCTAAGGTTTCCCTTCGGTTTGTGAAATGACTAGACAATTAAATAAAGTGATAGAGCGATTATCACCCGCGTACGGTCGGTTTCCGAGCCGCAATAAATGAACGGACTGTAATACACACGGACTTTTCTTTCAAGAGTAACGTTAGTCTGCGCCATTTTCGACAGAGTTGTGTCACTGTTAGCCAACATGATGTGAAGCTAACAGTGCTAAAGGCGGATAGCTAACACATACATTTAGCAAGCGCGTTTAGAATCCACATCTCAATGAAATAATGAGAAGTCTCACCGCTTCGGGTCCAAAGGGAAGCTGAAAAGTGGAGCAGCGTTGTCTGATTCCCCTCGCTGATAATCACAGTTGGCTGCGGCGCAGCAGTCAGTCATTTTGGACTGCAATGTAGCTAAGCTAGCAACTTAGCTAGCTTAGCTGGCGGTTGCAAGCTGGCAAACCTACTGTGAGCAAACGTGCAGAGTCTACAGAAGCATGCCTCGGGCAAATCCTGCAACCGGCACGTTGGGGTTTCGCCCTTATTTTCGCTTAAAGTCTCTTTGGCAAACTAAGAACCGACTCATTCCATGCTTTAAAAGTTGATGTTGCGTGGAGAACCCAAGAGTCGCCGAAAGCGTGTTATCAACCAGGAACTGGAGCTTGTAGTACACCATGTCCGCCAGCAGAGAGCACCATGGGCCCGGCGGGTCCGGACAAAGAGCTTCACGGTCAAGATAGTTCCCATCCGAGTCCGAACTGGAGGAAAAATCAGGACATTGACCCCAAAAAAATCAGGCGCCTGCGGCTGTAGATGATGATTTGTGCTATTTTTCTTTTCTTGAGATTACGCGCTTCCAATACTAAATATTTAATATAAAATATATAAATATAAAATTAGAGGTTAAGAGAGTTATACGTTTACATGCTGAGAATGGGGAAAAATCGAGAATATACTAAGCATAAAACCATTAAGAGACTTGATGAATAAAAATACCTAAAATTATATCCAAAAATACAAAGATGACACCCGGAGGTGTAATTGTGTCATCCTATTTTTCTATACGATAATTTTGTTATCTTGATTTATTCTATACAGACATCTATTGGAACTGTTCTAAAACAGGGATCCTGATTTTTGTGAGAAATGTTCTACATTTTCACAAATGCTATAATTGGTAAATGATTCATTAATATGAAATTTCTGATACTTTGTGTTTTTTTTGTTTTAATTTGGGTTTCCACACGTCCTTTTCGGTAGGCAGGGTTGCTCTTGAATTGGCTTCACACTCTCTGATTTGGATGTGCGGGTTTTCCTTCTTCTTCGGTGGTTACAGCAGATTTGTTGAATTTCATTCTCACTGGCGCACTCTATGGACTTTGAATGTAGATCCTAACTATTCCTCAGTAAACCGTGTACATCTCTTTCATCCTGTAATTCCACTAGTCTAATCTAAATCATATTTCTTCCCCAAATTACTCTACATTGCAGTCTGTTCTCACGATGGTCATGCATAATTACAGATGATATAGTTATATATCAATATATATTAGATATGATATAAAATCAGGTTTATGGTTAGCATTCTCTTTCCTTATTGTGTCCTTTGAATTTTAAATATCTGATTGAAATGTATTTCCTTTGAAGAATGACAAGTGGAAAACAACAAGACTGTTAGCTAAAACAATCTTGCATTATCGCTGATCATATCAGATAACAGTATAGTGAAAATTTGACTTTCATGACAGATGCTGACTCAGACATTTATTCTCAAGCATACACTACACTGTCAGTCATATTTACCACAAGTGCAAGATGGATAGTGTATGAATAAGATAATGGCACGGAGTAGGGAAAGAAGTATGGGCTTTATGCACACAGGAGACTTTAAGCACCAGACTGCAAAACACAAAATGTTCCCATTTATTGGTGTTTCCAAAAACAGAAAAAAAAATCAAACCAAACAGCCTGTATTTATTTGCATTTCCCTTCATTCATTAAATGAATGTCAGCATAATTTTACATGAAAACAGTATGAACATCAACAAAGAGTCCAATTTTTCTGACTAATTCAACAGAGGACACTGCAGGCCATGTTCTCCTTTATTGACATTCGACATTGTAATCACAAAAAAACACTACTTCAGTATGAAAAGCATGAAAGGTAAAAACAGAATCTAAGTGTAATTCATCAAAATTACACAATATGCAAACGTACTATTATAAACCTGTTGCTCACTGGCCTGGATGTTTAACTACCATATCAGAATTAAGACACCTCCTCCCTGTCGGGGTACGTCTTCATGTAAACCTCAACCATTGTATCCAGATCGTAATCAACGTCATAGTTCATGTTTAGAAGAGCGAGACCTTTTGATTTGAACTCATCAGGTGTGTTCTCCATGTACATCTTGTAGCGCTTATATGCCACATCGCAGCTATCCTCCAAAGCCAAGGTAGGTAGGATGCCAATCAGCCTCAGGACTGCAAGCATGTTTGGGAAAAACTTCACGTCAGTCAGCTGCAGCGTTTCATGGAGACTCGAGGGGAAAGTCTCACCTTTGCCCTTTTTGCTCCACTTAACCCACCAACAATGCAGCTCAGCGGAGAGGGTTGCAGCATTCGGGATGTCATCTTTAAACACCTGCATACTTTCTTCTTCGGGTTCGGTGGATTTGTGCTGCTCTATGACGGTAGGCACCAGTGACAGACATTTCAGAGCTCTCAGGTGGTTCTCACAGAAGAGTTCAGTCACTTCTTTGATGATATGGTTCACCACCGGAACAGACAGGTTCTCCTTGTAGTAGCTCTCTGGCCGAACAGTTTCTGGCTCTAACTGATGTTTTCTCAAGAAAGATCGAGGAACCTTGACTGGGATCTCCAGCGCAGCAGCAAGGTTCATGGCTTCATCGTTCCAGAACTCGTGATACACATCAATGTTGTCGGACACTTCTTTCATGCAGTGCAATACAGTTTTTAAGCTGTTTGCAGCAAAATGTGTATCTGTTGCATTCCCCTGCATGTTCTTCCCAAATGCCCTTGTAAGTGCTGTGGTGTTTTTAAGCACAACCAGTGCCATGATAAACTCGAAATCAGTGAGCGCTTTTGAAATCTCTAAGGCGTTGTGTGTGACTTGATCATTCCACCGCAAGTCCTCATTGTCGTGTACACTGTCCACACAGAGCAGCAATGCCTCTAGGATTTCCGCAGCCACCTGAAATGCATCATCTCCTCTGGTCCAATTGGTACGACAGGTCTCTTTTAGTTCAGTGGCTTTCTCCTCTTTCTCTGGGTAGAAAATCGAAATGGCATTCTCCAACTCAAAATAGAGTGAAGGAGTCTGACTGAAGAATAACTCAATCTTCTTAAAGGTACACATGACAAGCTGAACACCTGACAAATTTATACCACTGGCCAGTGTTGTGTTCAAGGAATGAGTGGATCTTAGTGTTAGCACTGCCATCGGGTACTTTTCCAACAGTTTGTTGGACAATGATTTTATTTTATGAAAATGTGTCCCAGAGCCGGAATGGGCTTGTCCTCTACACTGTTCCAGATTCAAGCCCCAATTGTCTGTCATTTCAGAGAGCAATTTTTCTGCCTGGATATCTTCATCTCCTACAAAGGACAAAAATCCCATAAACCGCTCTTTCTGACAGTTTGACTGGTCCACATAACGGAGAAAGACTGGGAGGTACCATTCTCCTGAGATCATCACCAAATTATCAGTAATGATTGAGAAAAAGCCATTTTGTTTAACTTCTTCCATCACCTTTTCACGGATGCATTTCTCGCACACCTCGATCATTTGATTCAACCGAGCTGATAAGCAGTACTCCTTATTCACATCCTGCCTCATCTTTAGGACTTCATCTCCACAATTCACACGATATTCTAACAATGCCTGAAAAGTGCTTGACACAAGGCCCTCCTGCTTATTATCACCAGTTCCTGTAGGAGGAATGTTTTGCTCCCCCAACAGAACAAGAACTTCAAATAATGACTTGAGATACTGTTTGTTCTTCTCTTCCTCTGTGATTGTCTGAGCGTCCTCCTCATTTGTCTCTGCTTGAGACTTTTTGATTTCTACAAGGGAAACACATATGATTGAAAGATTGTTTCAGGCAGCTGACAGACAGTCTGTCACAATTTGACAGTGTGATTGTAACAATCCGTGTGTGTGTGCTAATACTTACTTTTTCTCCCTTTGCCCTCCGTTACATTGTCATTGGTCTACAAAAAGTTGAATAAAATTACTATTATGATTCTTGTCAATTAGTGCAATTAAGATTTAATTTACCCACCGTCTCTTTACTGCGCTTCACCTGTCCATTTTGAGGTTGGCTTGGTGCATCAAAGATAGTTGGAATGGCACCATCCTTCAACACTGTACTCTGAGCATCCTAAAAACAATGAATAACAGTGTCAAGTCCAAACTGTTTATTGTTCAGAATGTGATGACTAAAACAATGATTAATCTATTTTAACTCAAATATTCGAGCACAGTACATTATACTGTATTGACAGAATGTTACATGACATTATTTGTAAGGCTGTTTTTCATATTTTACATTGGAAACTACATGTGGCCATGTTGTTAAGTTTGTAGATCATGTGCTACTTAAAAAAAAACATAACTTACACTCTCAATGAAACAGTCAAGGAAATGTTTTCGGCAAAGTCTGTAGTATTTATACAACTGGTCTGATGATTTATCGAAAAGATCTTGCCGCTGGCATTTTTCCACCCACTTTCTACACCTGTTAGGAGAGATTGGCATGAAAGAAAGGTTGAAAAAATCAACAAAAGGTAATTTTATTGTTCAGTCAATTCAACAAACTCACACTTTGCTTTCTTGAGCGATTATAAGAATAGAAAAGGCGTGATAGAGAAGCTAGTCCGTTTAACCCTCTATTGTATAGTGTTGCCATATAAAAGTACTTGATCTTATTTTTATCTTCTATACATTACATTTAATTCAATTTGGATGTCATATTTTTTTCTAATATGCTAAAAATTTGCCATATAATAACAATATGCATGTATGTAAATATCCCTAGTGCATAGAATCTAAGTCCTATTGACTTACATAGCATGAAGCTATACTGAGACCGATTAAAATTGTATCTTATATAGATATGTATATTTGTTTTAATATATAGATTATCCAGGCCATTTAAATAATCAAAAACATTTTACCATGTAATAAGTAAACTTTTATGCAATATAGGGTAGATATACCTGTGCATATGTATGTGTATCAACGCATTTGTTAGCTATTGAGTGCTGGTTTAGCATTGGTGTTAGCAATAGTCTGTTAACGTTACCTCTCTGGATCATGAGGGAACCTGAACAGCGGCTGAGAGTCGGATTTCCCGCTCGTGCAATTCGGCGCCGCGCAATGAGTCTGCATTATGAGTTTATTATAAAGTAATTTTCCTGAGGGAGAATTTGAGAGTTACTCAGTTACGATGATCATTTCTGTTAGCGACTTCCTATCAGCGATGACTTCCGATTGTTACTTTCAAAATAAAAACATGTTTCGGTGACGTGTAATATAAACATGTTTTTTTCTACACTAATCAATAAGCATTGCATTTTAATACAACGAGTATTGAAGCTGCTGAATGTTTTTGATAATATATGTGTAGCAGCCGATGCGTGTTCTTAATGGCCACAGTCTAACCATTTTGTGCGATTATAATTGTAGTTTCGATTTTATTTTGAAGACACACTGGCTTTTAAGATTGGCGGTCTTAGTGTGTTTCCCATAATTCCTAGCGGTATTTTCAAACGGTCGAAAACAGCATGCCGCTCGTGACGCCGCTGGCGCTGCTGCGCATTGTTGCATTCATGTGCTACTGGGATTTGACAAGTTGTACTGTGTAGCGTGCAGGTTCTTTCACATTTTCAAATCGTCACGTGGAAAAACTGAAGGGGAGAGATATGTATTTTATTAGAAAGAGCGTTTTAAGCTACTGTTGTTAGCTGTTCATTTTTGTCCCAGACTTTTTGCTGCACCAGTATATTCCCTAAAATACTAAAACATTAATGGTAAATCGTTAATGTAGGTCACTATATGGATACCAACTAACACTTAATGCCATTCTACCACCTACTACTACTATATATGATTGAAAAGTTGATAAAATAATTGATGCAAAAGTCATTAAAATTATTTGTATTAATTATTCATACAAACACTTGAGGGATATATATATTATATTAAAATATGTTTATTTACAGCAGAAAGTTTTATATGTAGTTATAGGACAAGTAGGAGCAATTACCAATAAAAAAGAACATTTAAGTACATTTCTTATTGAATCTACTGCGTTACTTCATCAAATTACTAATAGTAATGTTGAATTATATGTTGAATGATAATTATATGTATGAAGAATGATAATACAAACACATTCGTTAAAATATGTATATAGGCCTACTGCCTAACACGTATAAATTAAAAAATGTCCAAATTATTTATGATAACGCGAGCATTTACACTCATCCACATAAAGTATTAATAAGTAAATATTGTATCGATATTGTTCATTGTAATGAAAAAAATGTTAAACAACGTTGGTCTGGCATTAACAGCGACTATCACATGTCCTCTGAGTTAGTGCGGGACTTTGGATAAACCGGTACAACAGGAATTCTATTTTCTTTCAAAATCATTCAAAAGGCGAGCGATCACAGCATCTGGGATGTCTGACTGAAGCGGCTGTTCTCCAAATCTCGTTCTCAGCTTTAAGTCATTCTATTGGTCAATATTGTTTTCTCGCGTTCTTAGCGTAACCAATAGCAGCGCAGCAGCGCCAAGTCAAAAGATTTTTTCCTGCATAGGGAGGTGGCGAGTTGTTTGGAATCTTGAGCTGTGGCGTTACTGTTGAGAAGGGAGTCTCCTTCTATATTTTTAACAAAGGAGCAAAGCAGGGTAAGTTATAGTTTATTAAAAAGATATTATATAATATAATGTAAACGTTAACGTTTATTTCCTGTTTATATTTTAATGCCGATCGAATAAGCTTTAGCTAACAGTAGCTAATTTCTTTCTCATTGACGAAGGTGACTAAACGTAGATAAAATCAGATTTGCTGTCGATGACTTATTTTTCACTCTGAACATAAAAACATACCGTCACCGTCATCAGGAAAACCTTAAACGATGTTGAATTTGATGTTTTATATTGGATTATTGATATTGGATATTCGACTTAAAGACATTCATTTAGCTTGTGATGTATGTCATTGATCATCCATGGTATATAACACAAGATCCTTATTATTTAAAAAAAAATACTATGAACTGATCTAATGCATTTTTTATGAATTAAACATGTTTTGAGTTATACCTTGAAGGATCATAAAGACGTCACATATTGTTTGAAAAGAGTATATAACGTGCATTACAAGATAAATGAGTGTTGAATTAATAAAAATGCATTGCGGTAGATCATATTATGTTTTTTTAATAATTACTGTCGTGTTATATATTCCCTGGAAGATTATGAAGACAACTTAAATTGTTTGAAAAGAATCTGTGAAATACAACGTAAATGTAAATCTGTTGAATATAAAACCAGCTCAACCTTGGTCAAATCTCATTTGCATGAAGTGACTGACCTTTTTAATATTACCATGTGTGTTAGCTTAAAGTAGAAGTCCTACATTAGCTTTTGTGTCCAGCCATGTTTGTTCTGAATAGATAGGTAGATACATTTGTGCATATAGGTATAGCACATAATCCTGTTGTCAATGTAAGTGCATGTGATGGTGAATTTTCTGAATAATTACTTACAACTGACTTGACATAAATTAGGTCAGAATGCACATAAGTAGGCCAAGAATAGCTTTCTCATTTATCCTGTATTTCCTAAGGATTTTCTACACCACCCCCTGGGTATCCCCAGGCAGTAGATAATGTAATGGCTTGTGTATATGTCATTTATTCCTGCCATGTTGGTATATTTATTGATTTGGTTACGTTTCAGAATCTCCATTGATAAATTACAGCTTGAGGCTTCACAATGGACAACGTCGTGGTTTCAAGAAGAAAACACCCTACTAAGAAAGTAAGTTAATCTTAGTGAACATCATGTGATAACTAATCGTGTTTTGTTTGCTAAAAGTGACATTCGGAGAAGCCTGCATGTATCCCACTTAATAGATAAATTGCTTTATTTGTATCAGGGAAACAAGGAGAACACTCAGCCTGCACATGAAGGGAAGCTCATTATCGACAGAGAGTTTTGCAAAACAACAAAGTCTGCTGCTCCCCTGCAACTGAAAAGAAATGAAAAAGAGGGGACCCTGGTGAAAAGTGGTTTTCTTAAAGCCAAAGCAAAACGGGCAGACACTAGGTCAGCACCTGGTGAGGTTCTGAAAAAGCTGAATTCTGTGCAAAGAGATGGGAAAGGAACCGCTGCTGCTGCTGCTGCTGGTGATGCCAAACAGCGGCAATCACTTAGCCAGGCCTTCCTCACTGAACAGGCTGAGAAGCAGAGAAAAATAGCTGCAGAAGCTCCAAAGCCACAAGCTGCTGCACCATCTTCTAAATCTGCTCCCGGCATGTACAAAGGCAAGGTTGTCCAGTCAAAAATTGGATCCATTTGGAAGTCCAGTGCCACAGTAGGCGGGGCAGATCCAAAACCACCAGCACCCAAACCAGAGAAACCAAGGGTTGGAAATTTCACACAGCAAAGGTCCAAATCTGTTGCTGACCTGCATCGACGTGGCACACACAAACCTGCACCGACAAGGTGCAAGTCAGTGACAGATGGACCTGTGTCCAAGCCCCCTGTTGCCACCCGTCCTCCTACGTTCCGGTCTGCTCGGCCTCCTGCCAGAACAGTCCAAGCAGCACTAACCAGCACCAGCTCCAAAAGCACAACTGTCGCTCCTATAAAAGGAAGTAGGTCTCAGAATTCAGTGACGGACAAGAAGGTCAACAAACCTCCTCCAGTCACAAGCACCATCAGCCAATACAGATTCACCACGGAATCTGCAGAGGAAAGAAGGTAACCCTTTTTTTCTTTGCACTTAATGGTTTCCCTGGTGTTACTGTTCATTTGACATGTTCAAAAATATTTTTGTGCTCCCCCCCACAGAGCGAAGCTGGCGGATTGGCTTGCGGCCAAAGGCAAGACTTCGAAGAGACCAGCCATGACAACAGCAGCAGCATCCTGCAAAACCAATGTATCTGCAAAACCCAAAGCAGATCTCAAACCCCAGTCTCAATCTCAGGTGGAGCCTCAGCCTGCTGCACAGTGTGACCCTGAACCGGTACCGGAACCCGAACCAGAACCCAGTATGGATGCACAAAAGTCAAACTCCCCTGAAGCTCCCTGTGCAGACACCCAGAGAGCAGAGGTAATGACACCAAGTCCTACTCCAGGTATCATGGCCACCACCCTGGACCTGCTCGACATCTCAGATACAGATCTGCCTGTTGACAGTGTAAGGAAACATGTCTTATGTTTGAATTACAGTCAAAATATTAGTTTTTTTTTTTTTTTTTTTTTTTACAGTAACAAACAATTTTTTTTTCTTTTTACAGATTGTTGTAAACCTGTGTGATGCCTTGGAGGCCTTGGAGACACCCTCCAAATGCACAGATGGTACGTTCATCTTATTTTCCCCACTTCGGCGGGTTTGGAGTTGAGTAATATTAAAAAAAAACAAAATCTACTGGGGTCACTGGCATTTCTGGTTGTAAGAAAATCAGTTATTTCCCCTCAGACTCTTCTATTTACATGGCTACTCCTTTCATTTTCATAAGATCTTTCACAAGAGACAGATGAGTGTGGTAACAAGGAGGTGGACTGCAAGCAGGAGGATGAATGTGAAAAGGTGGAACTGAAGAATGAAATCCCTGAGGATGTTTTTGAGCAAACGAAGGATGAAGCAGAAGAAAGTGATGAACAGAAGGTGGAGACAAAGAAGGAAGTAGAAAGTGATGAAGAAGTGATGGAGACCACGCCAGAGATGGAGGACGCTTCAGTTGTAAAGTACAACATTAAGACCACTCCGTACCTGCAAAGGTGAGACTTTCAGCTTTCAACTATTTCATTATGAAGACATAACATACAATTTGATGCAATTTTTATTATTTTAACTTATTCTTCAAATATCTTTTGGGTTTAGTGTCAGGAAGACGATAGAAGATAAGGCCCAAACAACTGGATGCAGGCGAAAGAGTAAAATCAAAGATTTGAAGTTTCTGACACCGGTGCGGCGTTCCAGCCGCATCCAGCGCCAGTCCTGCCGCCTGCCGTTGATGCTGGCCGACCACGACCCCTGTGTGTCCTCGCTGGCTGAGCTGCTGAAGCTGGATGAAGATCCAAATGCCTACATTTACAGGAAAAACCCTGCGCTTCTGGATGATCTGCCAGACCAGACCAAGCTGTGAGGTGGACTGTACATGTGGTTCCTTTATAAAAACAAAGGACTGTATAAAATATGTGGTTGGAACTAATGAGAAACAGAAATTTGTCTGGCCTTAGATTACAGTATGTGGACTCTTTTCTGACTTGCATGTTCCGTTCCTGCACCTGTCTGCTTGAAGTTTGTTTTATCTGTGTGCCCTCTGCATTTGATGTTCTGGAACTAATGGACACTTTATACTGAAGTTTTAAAATAATAATACTAATATCTGTGCAAATTTTTATTGTATTTGGGAACAGACATACAATTCTTAGTATTCCTTTCTGTTCTGAATGTATTACTATTAAGGTAACATGTATTGCCATACACACAATACAAAAAATTTTATGCTTTGTTACATTTACTGTGTTGAAGCAATTTAATGTACAAGTGAAATTTCATTTTACAGCCTACATACTCAACATGTACAATAATCAAGTAATGCCATTAAAGATGTGGCATTTTCAAGCTTGATTTTTGCAAGTTCAGTCAACTTCCAACCACATACAGTAGGAGCTGAACAGCCATTTGGGGAACAAGGTGGGTAGAAGAATTATTGTATTATTTTTCCTTCATAACAAATCAAGGAATATACAGATTTCCTAAAATGTATTTTAAGTAGCTCCTTATCTTTTAGCAAGTGTCGCCATCTGTGGGTCTCACCCCTGTTCACCAGATGTTCTGTCTGCATTAATTTCATATTGTTTACACCTCTTCAGGGAGGCCAATTTATTTTGTGCTCTTGGAGAGAAAAGGGAAAAAAAACAGCACTTTTTGTTTAATCCCACTTTAATTGACCACAATGTAAAAATCCAAAGCGCTCTCAAATGAACACTGCTTTCTTTTGGCCACTTGGCAAATTACGCCTTCTGACATCAGGCTGGACGTTTTGACACCCGCTCCCTCTGATCCCAGATGAGACATTTCATTATAACAAAATAAAAAAAAAAAAAAAATCATCCACACACAAAAAATCTCTTTGATGCAATTTTCTTCCCCAAAAACAAAAAGTATAAAAAGTACTCGTTTCCCAACTCATCTGCTGACCACAGGGGAAGGTGTTCAGTGCTGTGCGCTAAAAGGGTGTTTTCACTGCCGCCTGAAGGTTTTATGTCCTGGAAAGACCCCGATTGTCCAGATCTTTCACCTAAAGGAGGAAACGCAAGACTTGTTCAAAAAGGTCTTTTAAAATACATCTGTTCACAATATTAGAATCTAGGTGTAGGCTTTTCTCTCTTTTATAGTCTAATACATTGAAACAGCAGAACATTGGCCCATTAAATATCCTCAAACCCTTGTTTCATCTAATAGTTCTAAAGTCTAAAACTCTAAAAAGCAATTAATAAATTACAGTTGTTTACAGTTTGTTTGAATTTATATTACTGAACTTATAATATTCCAATTCCCTCTCAATCTGTGTTTACAGATGTTCCAAATAATTGGTTTCAGAGGATCTGATTAACCATTACATAAACACAACTGTGATATCTAACAGTAAGACCAAAAGACTAATAGGTCGAACAGTGCAAGAAGTATTTTGTTTTACCTTGTATATCCTAACCAGCCAGTGCTCTGTTGTGTAGGCCTCCTCCAACACATCCAGTTCAAAGTCTTTGTTCCCAATCTCAGCATTCCTCACTCTGTCATAACCTGGTGGGCGCTCTGCAAAGAAAATATTTGGAATTATGGACAAGCAACAAGAATATTTATGTAGTAATTCTTATTAAATTAATATTTTTGCAATTATCCACTGGGGTCTATATAATATTTGTAGTCCTGCTCTGCTGTTGTCAAACTGAATATTGTTTATATTTTTATTCAGTGTCCTTCCAGAGGTGCTAGGATGCAGGTCTTTTTGATTTCAAAGTGGTTCAAAGACATGAATTTGGAGTTACTCACTGGCCTCTGTGTAGACCTGGCCAAAGCGGTAGTAGCACATCTTGTACATGAGGCAGTTGAGCAGGACGGGTGAGCCCTCGCGATCCACCCTGAACTCCCCAGTGGGAGTGTAGTAGTCGTGCTCCTTGATATGCTTTCCTGTGTCTGTGCTTCCACCGATACGGACCATCCACAGAAACTTGTTGATGTCTGTGATGCAAAGGAAAAGATCTATCAGAGCTATGGTGCCAAATATACATTTTAATAACAAAGCAATACTTCTATAACATGTGAACCAAATATTTTCTAGTATAGCAAATAGGCAGAACAACTTAAAAAAAATGCCCAAATACCTGTTGACAACTTCAAAAAGGTTCCATGTCATGCAAATAGCCACTTTTAAGTTTCATGCAAGGCCCATCTGCCCACACCATCGCACCCATTATTTTTTTTTTTTGTTATTCTTCCAAGTGAAAATCAGCCATTCTACTGAGAGGCGTGTGAATATGTATGTGAGAGATCAAAAACAAACTGTGCTTTATGGCGCTCCAGGGAGGTGCTTGAGAGAGCACTGTAAAACAGAGTTGAATCTGTCCACTACAAGTCACAAATGCACCATGTTGGGTTATCAGAACTTTAAACAAAACCCAGAAAAGCACATGATATAGGACCTTTGACATAGAGGGTGCTAGGCTGTAGATTCTGTGTGGTATGAATGCTGTTTATAGGACTGGACCACCAGCTTGTTTTTCTGTGTTCCTTCTCATAAACAATTAAAAGTAGTCATCAACTCGTTGGTGCACATTTGTGTCACACTGGCAAGTGGGGGGGAAAATGCCTTTACATTTGAGTTATTTACCATTCAACTTGCAATAGTCTGTGTTGTAATGCGTATCTCATGATATTGGGACGTACCATCTGAGGAGTATCCCGTCAGTCCACCGAAGATAACCAGGACATAACTGACATCCAGCTCCCTCATGATCTCATACGCCCGCTCTTCTGTGGATGCCATGGCCTACAGAGCAAACAGCAGCCCAGTCAGCACAGCACCGCTTAGAAACACAGACACATGTTCACGTTCTGTCACTCACCTGTCCAACTCTGGAGATGTGTGTGTTGTTCCATGTGTTGTTGTCCACTAGAATGGTTCGATTAGCCATTGCAGTTATCTGATAGCCATAATCCCACCATGACATGACTTTAGCATCCTAGAAAAAAGGCAAACAACAAATCAAGTGTCTGAATGGAAACCCTTGAATTGAAAAACAATATGACTCTGCATAACTCTTAATCTCTACTACCTAAATAAACCTCCTAGTTAGGGACTCCATGTCTTTAAATGTGACTGACCTCAGGAGTATTGTGACGAAGCCAGTAGTACGCCTCTCTGAAGTCATCGAAGATGATGCGGCTGCCGTCACCTCCACGGGCCGACAAGACGATCGAGGGAGAGGAGTAGGCTTCGCTGGTCACCCAGGTAGAGTGAAAGGTGTATGTAATGAGGAAGAAGGCCATGACCAGAATCATCCCACTGGCAACCTGGTAGATAAGTATGACAGTATGTCATAAGGTTTTACTTTGGCAACAACTGATGTGCTTTTATTTGGACTGAAAGCAAGATGATGTATATTAAAACTATTAAACAATATGGGGGAAGAAAAAGGTAAATGCATTTTAATAGTAACAGTGCACAAATGAGATTTAAAACGTCATAGTTATCACAAAGAATAAAAAGGCAGTCTCTATATACAGCCTTTCAACAACTAGCATTTTTATTATTTGTGATCTATTTTTTTTAAACCCCCAAGTGTTGTTGACTATCTATTTATCATATGTATTAATATACTGTTAACATCACACCTCCTGCTGGTACTGGATCAGAGTAAGTTTAGCTAATTTAAAGTTGGAAGCTTTTTCCATTTCAAAAAGGCAAAGTCAACAGCTCAGATGACACCACGTCTTAACAGCAGTGAACCAGCCTCTCAGACTTCCCACCTCGTTTTTAATGGGGTAGGTGGCGTCCTGCTGCTTCTTGGTCTTCTTGTCTGGCCGACTGACATCCAGATTCTTCATATAAGTGGTTAGTACCTGGGACACACCGATGCCTGAGAGGATGCACATGACTGGGGCCAGCACCAACATCAGACGCACCTGAAGATGCAACAAAAAAAGCTGTGCGTTACCCCATGTGATGTACAATGTACATGCTAATTTACTTTTCTATGAACAAAAATTGCTCATAAATTACATAAATATATCAAACATGATTTCGCATAGGACTTACCATGACGGCTGAGAAGTACATGCTGGTGACTCCATACATGATGATGAAAATCCTGGCATCCGACAAGTTGTTGAAACAGTAGTAAAGACCAACTAGAAGGAAAGGATATAATCATCAATCACACGGAAGATGTGAGTTGCATCTGGGTGATCATACAGTATTAAATTCTTGTTACTCTGTATTAGTGCTCAGTGTACACTTGCCTGGGAACATGAAGACCAGCAGCTGGAGGTCAAAGTAGTATGAGGACCAGGTGGTGGGCTGGTGCTCAGAGACAGAGGCAATGATGGGGATGTTGTTCTTGGCATAGGAGGGGTCCAGCAGGGAGTAGAAACGACCAGTCCATGGAGAAATCTTACCTTAAGGGAAGAAGAGAAATATTCTTTGGGTCATTTGTAGAAAAAAAATATCTTAAAAACTTTCTCAAAAAGCAAAAAAATAGTGGTCTTGTAGAGACTTTTTCCCTCCAATCAAAAAAGTCAACCTGTGGCAGTGTATTCACTTGTGCATCTGGTTATCCCCTTACCCGTCAGCATGAGAACAGTGCCCACAGACAGCAGGATGAAGCCCACCAGGGAGATGACGCTCTTGAACAGCACCTCAAATTGCTGTGCGTTGAGTTTGCTGCGCAGGTAGTCCACGAAGGCGTGAATCTGGCACAGGCCGAACACACCGAAGGCCGCCATGTGCTCCGAGGACTGCACCGGCTGGTGTAGGAGAGAGAGGGACAGAACAACATGAACGCTGTATTCACCTCCTGCTATGTGACACTGACATTTGCAGGGATGATATTTTGACACTCGTCACAGTAAGACTAATAATCACATGACTGTGGGTGAGAAAAACTAAAAGAGGGCAAGTGATTTTAAAATGGCAACACCACGTTAAAAAGTCCCTTCATTTCAAGTTCTGGTTCATGCTGTTGACATGAACATTTAGGTCATTTTCCCCCTATTTCTGGACTATGTTCTGTTAGCTGCTGCGTGAACCATGTCATCATGTCTAACTCGCCACTCTACTTTCACATCAAACCTTGATTTAGACCAGACAATACAAGTAACTGATGTACGAAAAGAAGCACCTTACCTGAAAACCAACGAATGAGATCTGCATGGAGAGGATGGTGCCCAGGCAGTACACTGTGCAGTAAGCTACATAGATGCGGTGCGAGAATCTCCCTGTGAGCATCAGAACCAGGACGTGGAGGGGGATGAGGTTGATCAGGAACACATAGCCACCCCAGGAGGAAACCTGTATACAAATAAATACTTTACAATGAACTCTGTACATTCTGAATTCAGGCAGTAATGCATTGCATTTTGCAAATCTCCTCTACTCCTGTATGCTTACCATGTAGAAGTAGGCCAGAGCGCACACAGAAGACCAGTACACAGAGCCTGTTTTGACAGCCTTGATCCACATGTAGTAGGTCAACAGCATACAGAAGATGGCAATACCTATGTACAGCACAGAGCTTATTAACAATCTCTTTGTGATATTCACATAATCTAAGATTTCTATGCACATTAGGTGTGTACCTTCATTATCATAGGAGCCAGCAACAGAACGAGAGATGTAACCAGGCACCACAGCAATCATGGCTGCCGCCAAGAGTCCAGCGCCCGCATCCTAGAGACAAAGAAAGTCTTCAGTGGCAGTAATTTGTAGCTTTATTAACCATATTGTACTCATGCACAATATTTATTACAGCACTAACAAGCATAATGTTGACCTCTCACGAAGCAGACTGCAATCAAAAGAAAGCAGTCCTTTCACTAATGCTATTTGATTTAGTTTTATTGAGAATTCATCACACATTTTTTTTGTGCTTATTATCGGTTTATACCTTCAGTTCCTTCGTGAAGTGGTAGGTGACTATGGCGGTGAAGGAAGAGAATAAGGGAGCCAGGAAGACACAGACATTACGGATATCGATGGTGATGTGGAAAAAGTGTAGGACGTGGTACAGGACGGCAGAGGTGATCATCAATCCTGGGGATGGTGGAGAAGGGGGGGGAAGTCAGTTTTTAGATTATAAGGTGCACTTCTATTACTTATCTGATCATTATACACGGCATCTGAACAGCTCAATAGAAAAAAAATGTAAAAGCATGTGCTTATCTACTTGTATTTCTTCTAGTAATTCCTACCTGGATAGATGGTGCCACCAATGATCCTCCCAAGAGGATACCATGCCCTATCATCAAACCAGTTGTGAAATTTATAAAATCCTTCTTCTGCCAGGAAACGGGTGGTACGGTAGTTGAAGTACCTGAGAACAGGGAAAAGGTGAGACCATACTTTAAGAAAGGAGAGAAAAATAATCAACACTAACAAATAAGACAAGACAAGAAGCACTTACGGATCAAACTCATGGATGACGCTTTCAAACCTCAAGACGGAAAAAAGTCTGGTGGAGAATGCTGAGGAGCAAAAAAAAAAAAACAATGTGTGGTTAATATTGAGGAGACAAGGGTTGTTGTAGCACAACAGAGGCAGTGATGAGGACTCACAGAGGACAGCAGCCATAGACAGGATGAGCAGCTTTAGCAGTGTGTCCTGCTTCTCATAGGACAGACGCAAGAAGCCCAGCTTGGTCATTTTGGCGAGGTTCAGGGACAGCTCACCGTACTACCTGGGAGGAGGACATTCACCATAAACTCAGAGGCTCCATAGTAACATACGTTTTATCCTCAGAATAAACTCCTGTTAAGTAAATCTGATCATGTCTTCTGTTGGGAATAAACTCCCATGTCCAGCCCAACCAGAGGAGGCCACGCACTAAGATGTGGCGTCAAGAAGCAGGAAGCGACCACTCTGGGAAAACTCTGCAGCGGTTTATACGATTCCTTGTTCAAATATTTACATTGAGTGTTTTGCACAGATAAAAAAACAAACTATCAACGTGAGCACAGTTTTAATTAATGCTAACTTAATAAGGAAGCACAATCAGAGGGAGAACCATCAGAGCCTTAAATGATAGTTTGCCAACCAAGCAACAGCTAATATGTGCTAACTAGCTATCATCACGCATCCTGTACCCATTTGGAATTAACATTTGGAAGGTTAAACAGCCCCTGGTAGCTTCTCTGCTTCAGGCCGGTTGGTGTTGATGCTGCTTTTACAGTTTTAGCATGAATTGTGTGAGGAGCTAGCAAAGCTAACCCTCTCGGTTAGCAGCTCTATAATGAGTTGTCCAGCCGTATTTAGAGAACAAGACCGTCTCCTTCCCTCATCAAAACAACGCAATATAAAATAAAACGTGTGCTTCTACCTGAGTTACGAGGTTTAATATTTTCTGTTCAATAAGACTCACCCGCTCCACTCCTGTAACTCATACACTTTCCACGCACAACCTTCACCGTGCGCTAATCCCGCCCCAACTACGCCATGCGACACGTTTATTGGTTGATCGTCAGTCAAAAGTAAACCCACGTAAATATGATTGGTTGTTGGGCTGTCAGTCATCTTGGGTTCCCTGCCTTGCCGCTATAGTGTAGTGACGTGTCCTTAGTGAGGGAAGGCGAGGTGTCGCCCCCTACCGGCTTTATAAACTATATTTTATCATTTACCTTTATGTGTTACATAGGATATGTTTATTTTAACTGGTTTATTCATGTGTGTCCTGCCCTTGTTTATAAATCCATTTGTAATGGCTGTTTATATAAATAACATTTTTTTTTAATTTCAGGCAACAATTTGATGTCATGTTAGGTAAGTGATCCAACTATATATACGAACTGTAATATATATTTACTACCAGAGCTAATGGCAAACAAAAAATATTTTTGCTAATAAATATACAGCATAACAATGTGACATTAGCAATTGTTTTATTAGTATAAAATCAATACTTTCTATATTTCTATTCTAATGAGATTACTACAGTAATAAGTATATAGTCTTAACAGTTTCCCTTAATGAACAAGTCTGCTGTTGGAAATATAAAATACACCATATTTCTTAAAGTACACGAGAGTACAAAAATAAGAAGTCTTATTTTTATTGGGAGCAGATGAGACTGCTTTTCCAACAATTAGGCAGCATAAGCTTTATGAATTTACCATATGATTTATTGAATGTCAACATGTAAATTACCTTCCCACTGTGACAGATTTTATAAAAAACATATTGTGGATCACCCACAATATCTGCTTAGTTTGAACTTAATAGCACAGATTTATTCTAATCACCTTTAGTTAAAGCATTAGCTCTTATTTTTGTATTTTGAAAGCTTGTTTTAGTGTGACCCATCATTTAAGTGTGGTATTCATTCAGATGTAACTACCCCACTCCCATTTTCTTTATCCACATCTTTAACTTATTTGAAACCCCTATATCTGATGGTAGTTTAAAACTCAGCATGGAAGTAAAACCCTGAACACGGTGATCAAATGTTGAATACTTACCAATTTTATTGAAATCAGATGTATTACTTTTACAAAACCTCACTCACAAATATCAGTCTGCACAAACACTTTGCTCCTCTTACAATAATTACACAAGGTTTCAAAAATCGTGGCCCCTCCCCAGGGCCATGAGCTCTGATGAGAGAGAGTGAGTGTGTGTGTGTGAGAGAGAGAGAGAGAGAGAGAGACATAAAGAGAGAGAGAGAGAGTCCTGACAAGATTTGTTGCATTGTGGGAGGACATTCAGGATGTATTATTATTATTATATACAGCACAAAAAGCAAACAGCTGGCTATCTGTAGGGACCGGTTAACTTGCTTCAGCTCTCCAGGGGTAAACTAAAGCAAGCAGGTCAAGGCTGATTACAGATTCGTCAACATATAGAGCTTAACTGCATGACTTCTCTCTATATTGCAAGGCTTAGCATTGTAGTGGTGGAAGTGGAATAAACAAAACATAGATGCAGCAATTTGGCAGTGTCATCTCACCTACCATCTACTAAATTTAAACAGACTGAAAACACTGAGACAGCTTTTCGGTTGCTGGTGTCACCTTGTGGTTTGAAACACATATCTCACAGGACAGTGGAGTGAGATTTTAATTTGGGAGGAGACACCAAGCAAATCGTTCATAAGCACATGACAAGAGTGACACTTATTTGGTTTCCATTACTACAGGTCACCAATCCTTTTTTTTATAGCAGCTCCTGGACTGATTTGTAAATTCTACTAAAAACTAAAGTTCTTACAGAATAAAAAAGCCTCCCTTTTTTAACTGTACATTGTCATTCCTGGAACTGCTTGGACATCATTTGACAGAGAAACATATTCATGTGCAGGAAAGCATTCAATCTGTGACTTGCAACATGAAAAACATAATGTAGGTAAAACAAGACTGTGCTTTGCCCAAGTCCCTTAAAAGTAAAAAAAAAATCCTTTGTTTGCCCTAAGTTTGTCAAACATATTGAAACTCTACATGATTTTTGTGCTGTCATTTATTAAAAAGAGAGTCACTCAAATGGCACATTATCAAAAATAAAAATAAAACAAGAGAGCTGAGTATGTAATGTGTTTTGAGTGTGAGGCACAGGGCAGTCAATTTTGTGTCACACTGAAATTGTGTGTGTGTGTGTGTGTGTTGGGTGCAGCAAATTAATAATCAAAGGGCCAGAGATTAGATAAAAACATGTAAACCCTTTGTCCTAAACCGTATATCATCCCAGAAAGCAAACATTTCTGGAAGAATCACTCGGTCACACTGAGTGACACAACGCGTCAATCTCAGTGGGTCCATCACTGGCTGGGCAGAAGTCTCTGTCGGGACGGGGAGGTGTGGGGGGATGACAGGCGCTCTGAGGAGGTGGACGACGTCAGGGAGGACTGCAGGTGGACTGTCTTGTGGAAAAGCTTGTTGCTGATCAGCACAACAAGGGAGAAGAGACGCAGCTGGAAGTGGCTGAGAGAGTGGGCAAGACAAACATGATCAGTGACTGGCACAGTGAACTGAACTATTGCGTAAAAGAAGAAAAAGTTGCCTTTATTTTACACTTACTACAGCTTTGTTGGCGTCTTGGCTTCATTGGCGCTGATGATGAATAGAGGGAAGAGGATGGAGAACAAGCAGCCACTAGATAGGAACAAGAAACAAATCAGTTTGTAGTAAATTCAGTTAATTCTACATTTTACCTGCATTTCTGGAAACTGTTCCTGTCAGTGCAGAAAAACCTTATGATAGGTTGTTAGCGACAAGCTGTTGTACAGCATTTGGAGGGATGTTTTTAATTTGAAATAGATTTGAGAAAATTAGATGTTCATATGCTGTTCGTAATGGTCAAGAAAAATCCAATTTAACTAATAAAACAGTAAAACTACTTAATGTAAAAAAACATTAAAAAAAATAGTGCTGTACAAGAACATTTTTATCAAGTATGTTTTCCACCATAAAAAACAGAGTTTGGGGGTTGAATGGAGCCAAAACAGTAGAACACTGATATAACCGTTTATATGTTAATAACATTGTGTAAAAGCCTTTTAAAAAAAGGATTCTGTACGGCAGACAGAAAAACATTATCTTTAGATACAGAATCACACTTTGAATCTTTTATTACGAATTAACATGATGGTTATGTTCTCGTCAAATTTGCATTGTTACCTGATGATGTATGAGGAGGGCAGAGCAGTCAGCAGAGCCATGGGCAAACCAAAGCCAAAGTAATAGGGCCAGTTCCTCTCAATATTGGACAGTCGTTGGTGCATCTCAATGCCTAGAACAAACATCAGCCAGAATGCTTTATTTGAGTTCTACGTTCAATCTATGTGATTAATCATGGGGGGGGGGGCGTCTCACCATGGTTGAACCAGCGATACTCAAAACAGTACAGGGAGTAGAGGAGAGACATGTGGAGGAGGCTGACCATCTGTCCGATGGCATCGATGGGGAATAGGCTAACGATCATACCCTGGAGGATGATGAAAATACACGAGAAACAATTATATTCCCAGAGTCTGCACACAGAGAGCAATTACAAATGAATAATAGATCAGGTTCTGATGCAAAAAGTCCTCAAAACAAGTAACTGAGAACAGATTTACCCATTTCTGATGCACTATCTAGAGAGAAACAACCCGACTTAGTTTGAGACAAATCTTTTATGGAATCTGAATATTTTAGAATTGACCCAGAAGTCCTGGATAAAATAGTTTTTTCTTGCTTACGTCACATGCTGGAAATGATGCTAATGATAGTTAGCTGTTCTGAATGACATTAGGCATCTTGACCGTGGTTTATGAAAAGCGGGACTTTGACTCATTCAGAAAAGCAAACATTTCGTAATTCCAAGGCTACAGTGTCACAACTGCAACAGAAATTTCAGTGCATGTGTTTAACTAGAACATAATGTCTGAGGACTGAGCATTAAATTTAATGAATAAATTTAATGAAATTTAATTCATTAAATTTTTTAATGAAGAAAACCAAGAAATCAGTGTGCACAAATATACCTGAATGAGGAAGAGTGCCTGGAGGAGGAGGTTAAAGAGCATGTCTGCGATGATCTTACTAACGCTGGGGAACGGCTGAGCTTTACAGCCAGACACTTCGAATGCTAGGTCAGCTATATCCTGTAACACAGTAACAACACAGTGATAAAGTGACTTTGCATTATGGGAGATCTTGAAAAACTGATAATTTAGCATTTCTAATACTGCAATAAATGTTGTATGAAATACCTTAAACCTTGTTTTTGCATAACCTTCAAAAGCTTTTTCATGTATCTCAGCCACAAAAAGTAGATTAATGAACAAAATGGATGTAGGACACACCCTCCCAAAGTGAATTCTCAATGTACTGTAATGACGCATTAATCATGTTGAAACAAACAAAAATATCTAACTGGGGATTTTCTTTTTTTTTTTTAATTTGTATTTCTCATTGTAATATTGATATTAGGCAGCAATAGAATAGAAGCATCTCCCTCCCCTCCTGAAACTTCATGGTTTTTACTGCACTGACTGATTTATTGCATCTAAAGCACTGATCTGACCAGGGAATAAGATTACCCATTGTATTTTAGCTGTATATGGGCTTACAGCTCACTGTTGTAAAATGAGACTTTATTAATCCCACAAGGGGAAATTCAGGCGCTTTTGGCCCATTCCCTAGGAAACCACTTCCCCAGAGGAGAGGAGGCAGACCCAGAGTGTATGAATGTCTACCATTCTGATATCACAGCCCAATGCATTACATGTGAGGGCACCTGTAATGTGCTGCAACTTCACAGTAAACCTCATATTCTACAGGCATTATACAGCCTTGGACAACATGTCCATTGTGACATAATTATCAGACTGTGCAATGAGAGCTACGTATTATTGTGTATTTTTTTTTTAACAGAAGCATCATAAAGTGTAGCAATCACAGGCCCTGACCTGGAACCAGATGGCATTGACTATCTTGCTGAGGACGAAGAGAGGGAGAACCCAGAGAGCGCTGAAGACGGAGGTCAGGAAGAACTCTAACCAGGACCACACGCTGCCATGGAGGGAGGGGTCACCTGGAGCAAAAATAGCTTGTTCACTGACAAGTTCTGACCACAAGCCAGAGAACCTGCTGCTGGATAGACGCCATACATACCGATGATCTTTGCTGTGAGAGCCTGCAGCAGTGGGATGAACACCCGGTAGAAGAGAAACAGACTGAGCTGGAAGGAAAATTAAATGCATGTTATACATCAGTGTAATATAAGAATTATGATTAAAACTGCAACATGTTATGAAAGAAAAGTGGCATTGCATTTATATAATTACAGATACGATTTTTTGGGGAAAAAGATTTGTTTCTAAGCGTTTGTTTCCTTAATAAAGGATGTTACTGACATTTACAAGATGTATTAATTCTTACTACTATATTGAAGCTAAAAGTATGAAGCTAGAAGTGTATGAGCGAAGAGGTTTTACAATAGGAGTACATCAAATATCTTACCCAGAACACTCCTCCATTCCAGGCACAACACTGAAAAATCCTGCTGGCTACTTTAGGGTCACTGAAAAGAAAAAATAATTTGTTGATAATAAATAGGGTAGTCTAGTCAGACAAACACATGTGTGCTTTTCTTTCAAATTGAAAATATTTAGAAGCATAGATACTAATAATCCTTATTTGTAGTACTCGAAGGTCCTTTCAAATAAGGATATACACAGTTAGACCTTTACACAAATTATTTATTACTATTTTTTATGTAATAATGTTTATTAAATAATGTTAATCTTTCGAGTGCAAGTATAAAGATAAGTTATGACCTTTTAAAAGAGTATCTAATTAATCTCCTAAACAGCAATGATTTATAAAGACAGTGAAAGAGGCATAAAGGAACCATTGTTGTGAACTATCCTAAATCAGATAAATGAAATGTATAGTTTTTTTGTTGCCTACTTGTCTGGTTTACGCTCCTCACTCTGTGCTCGTCTCTGTGCCAAGGCCCCGCTGGCCCTTCTCCTCCGCTGCTCTTCCCTTTTCTGCTGGATGCGGGCATCCAGCTTGGAGATTGTTCCAATCCCCAATATGGAGTCCTTGATCCCCTATAGAGATAGAGTGAGAGCAAATAAACATAACTTAATACGCTGTAGTGGAGACTTAAAATGTCACAGGTTTCAGGTGTTCTACATAAATATTTCTATTCATGTTTAATCAATATCACAAGGACCACAGTTTTTTTCTTGTCAAGCTGCAAAACCCTTGAAAACAGTGTCAGGGTTAACCTACTAAAATGTAATCCCATTAAAACATGTGAGACAACTATGTTAACAGAGAAGCCTCCACTGTTTAAGCAGTGGATAATGACAATGATAATGAGGTAATGAAAAAGATATTTGGAATTATTCCAACAACCTTTGTCTTTGGGCTCTTGGTGTACAGCCATGTATACATATTCTATTTGAAAAGAGTTTTTGTTGACACTATAGCAAATATTTAACAATACAGGCTTTAGAAAGGTAACATTTGAGCCAGATATATTGTATTTAAGGGATTTATTTAAATTCAATTACTTTTTCACTCCCTCCCTCATCTTGTCTCTATATAGACTTAATTTTTTGGAACATACTACATGTTCCATTCTAAATTGACATGTGTTACAATTATTATTTACTTATCTGAAAAAACAAACACAGTCAGAGAGTTCTCTCACACATTTAAAAATAAAGCTCAATAGGTCCAATTATTTCAACTCCAACAGAATTTCCATGAACTACTTTCACTTGTGTGCGAGTGTGTGTACTCACCGTCGCAACATTGCGGAGGAAGGCCCTGACGCTGTCTGTCATCTCAGGACCAGCTGCAGATCCATCAACTGCAGAAGGAGGGGGGGCTGGTGACCTGGTGGTCAGCTCTCATGGCAGGAAGACACTCACCCAGTAACCTACACAAGCCAAAACCCAGCGAAACAAAGTGAAGACAGACGCAAGCTGGTGGAACTCCTCCTCCTATTCACAATTATCTAAATCAGATCTAAACGGCAGACGGCTCACTTTGAGAAGCTGAGAGACATGATCGCTTTGAGGCTTCAAGAACATGACCCTTACTCAGTAGTAAAAAGGAGCATATTCATACAAAATAATCACCTTACATACTTTATAGGCTTTTTCTTAGACCTCTTTTTTTTTTAGACATGCAAAAAAAAATGATCCTAATATGTCTGTCTTTGTTTTTTCAAAAGTAGTTGTAGGTACATATAGGTATCAAAGCTTCCAGTATCATGTTGCTATCATTTTACTCCATTGAACAGTAAGGTATACATTATGACAATATCCCTTTTGGCATCAGTGACACAGCTCATGACAAACAGCTGTCATTGTTGATATAATTGGTAGCCATTTTGTGCTGATTCATCTGGTGTACATTTTTTTGTCTCTATAAATAAATAAATAAATAAATAAATAGAACCCAAACCGCCCATCATGCTAATGTAAGGTTCCTCATGTTGGTTCCTTGTTTTTGTATAGAGTCTTTCTTTGTTTTTCCTCCTCTGAAAACCTTGCTGTGTTGGTCCTTTGGGATGAAAAACAACTTGAATGTACAGAACATTATCCTCGATGTAGCACAACTTACTTCTCAGCTATATATATATATACTGTATAAATGAGTTATAACAGGGGATTCAAAGTATAAAATCATATCTGATGCCTGTTTATTAGAGTATGAATGAAAGTGTACCATTAATTCTGCTGGTGAAACTGTGGTTAATATTAGCAGGTGTTTCGGATGAACGAGTGACCGTCTTATAAGGTGACTTCGCTTCTTGGCTTTGTTGAAAGCAAGAGCAGAACACGGAGGTGTCTTTTTAAAAGCCTTAAAATTAATTAAACTGTATGTACACTCCAATACATATTCTTCTGCTTCGTTCTTCTTGTACTGCGTAAATAAAATAAGGTGTCGTCAACAGGAGACATTCATATTTGTTCACTTATTGTTTTAAAACTCGTAGGTTTAAATGTTTCTTGGCTGAAACTCATCAGATAACACGGTCACTGGTTAACACGAAACACCGGCTGAGTCAGTGGGTTAGCTCGGATAGTGAACACTCAGTGTTAGCTGGCTTTCTCTGGCCTGCAGAAAAGTCACTTTGATATGTGAAGACAGTCTTTGTCCTCCTTTGTATTTAGACTGATGCCCGTAGCCTCATCATCTTGGACTCTTGGTGTCTTGTGTAGTTAGTGCTCTGCTAGCTCGCCTGTCTGTGTTTGCTAGCTAACGTTAACTGTTAACGCTAAACAACTAATTTAAGTGTTGTGCTTTGCCTCAAGACAACACGTCGATACGCGAGTAAAGTCGGAGACAGAGGACGCAGTTCACCTCGGTACCCTCCTTACCTCATACGACAGGCTCGGGGTTATATCAACTTCGTGAATTCTTTCTTTTTCCCCCTTTAATGTGACAACAACAACATCAAATAGACACAGCCAGCAGCCAGGGCCGTGGAAAACATATTGCGCAAGCTCCAACTTTTGGGGAACATGGGAAATGTAGTCCTCAAGGCTCAAGATGTGACGAGAGGCATATCTCATTATAGCAGCATAAAAACAAACATTTATGCACTATTAAATGTAAAAGTACAATCGATACATTAGATTCTTTTAGAGGGTTATATTATTGTAGCATATTTGTAAGATGTGTCTATTTTATAATGATATAAAACACATGCAATTAATTTTAATGTTAATAATGTAATCAATTTGTTACCACTTTTAGATATTTGCAGATTAATAGTAATAGTACTGCATCATATTATATGTGTGTCCTATGTTTTATTTTACAATCTTAATTATAATATACTGTACTCATACACCTTTCCAGTCAAATTGCTTTGCAATAAAAAAACAGACAATTTAAACAATAGTCAGAATATTAAAATATAATATTATATGTAACATTTTAACATAAGAATCAACTAGTAATTGTAAGTGGCAAATTAATGTAGTGTAGCAAGGAAGTACAATTATTTCCTTCTGAAATATAGAGGAGTGTAACTACAATGTAGCATCAAATAGAAATTCTCAAGTAAAGTAAAAGTACCTCAATCATACTCAAGTTGGTACTTGAGTAAATTACAATGGTACATATACTAGATAGATATAAAAAAGGTTTTGTTTGAAGATAGTTACAATCAACTCTTTAAAAAGTTTGTATTTTTATTATATTTAATAATTCAGTTATTACTAAGGAAAATATTTGATGCATTTATGGTAAATAAACATCATCTTCACCAACATAACACAGCCAATGACACTGTTAGTAAGGTGTTAGAGTACAATGGCTCCGCACAGGGACACTCCCATGAGGCGGTGCATTATTATCCAAGCCAGCATGCATTTGTCTGTGCTCAGATGCTGCTGTAAACTTAACTGGAGCGCTGCCTACACTGGGAGATCCATGGTTGTCTTGAGGATAAGAATTGCACACAAACGGAACTATGCACTTCTTTGTCTGTGCATCGCTGGCTTTCTTATTTACAGATATCTCAGGTAGGTGAAGTTTCGACCAGCTCGTTGTTGAATATGTCTCCATTAGAGCTACACTGAGGCTGTTTGTTTCCACTGGTGCACCTTATTACAGTGAATTACTAGATAATAGCAATACTTTTAGTCTGCAGGAGTAGGATTAGGGTTAGATTAGTGCTATAGCATATCAGAACTCCCATAAAGTCATATAATGTCACTGTACCCCACTCTACTTCACATTTTATTCTACTTCCCTCTGAGAAAATTAACAAAGAGTAACTTTGACTACAGTATAATGGGTGTTACAGAAAGAAAAAAACTTTTTAACTTAAGTATATTTTTTAGAGGACTGAAGTCAATCTTGCCTTTATATTCTGATATGTTAGTGCTCCTTTTTGTTTATGTTTGCCAAAGCAAGATGTCCGCAAATTCCTTTTTAAGCATGTCATGTGGTCAATCCAGGCACCGTGCTAAATTATAGTGAGTGTGTCACAAATAAACTACAACTCTTCTCACAGCATCCCAGCAGGGGGACGGAGGATGACCAGGAAAGTGGGCCTGAGCGCCAACTCGTCCCAGTTCACCCTGGAGGGAGAGAACTTCCGCATCATCGGGGGGTCCATCCACTATTTTCGCGTGCCCCGGGCGTACTGGAGGGACCGGCTGATGAAAATGAAGGCCTGCGGCATCAACACCCTTACAACGTAGGAAAAACAATGTGATGTGTTTTTGTATCTAAGGCTATGGTCACCAGTTGAATGTTGAATGAAACAGAGAACAACCTGCACCTTTGCAGGTATGTGCCGTGGAGTCTGCACCAGCCAGAGAGAGGAGTGTTCAACTTCCACACACAGCTGGATTTAGTGTAAGGAGGAGTTTGAATCTTATCTGATCTGATTGCAAAATTGTAAGAGTGCTAGTGCTATCTCAACATCAAACCAAACCTAATGCCACCTTAAAAAATGTGTTAATAATAGTAATAATAGTAGTAGTAATAATACATAGCCTTGCACCGCCTCTCTAGTCCTTACCAATTCCACCTGTTGTGCCGACCTTTACGGTGTGCTGGGAATACTTTACTGTCCCTCTCATCATCTGAGTCCCTGGGCTCAGGGGAGAAGTTAAAGGCTGAGCGTCCCGCCTGACAACGGCGGCATCTCCACAACAACAGCAACTTATCAAGCAATTAACAGTACAGCGGTGACGAGCGGAGAGGGACGTGAGGCCTCGGTCGGCTGTTGCTGTCGCTGTTGTTGCCAAGCGCTTTTCACGCCTCTCATAGAAACTGCCTATCGATTGCTTTCCCTGTCTTGGTTTCAGAGCTTATATAAATATTGCTGCTGAATTGGGATTGTGGGTGATTTTACAGCCAGGGCCTTACATTTCCTCTGAGCTGGATCTGGGAGGACTACCAAGGTAAGTCACAGATTTATACCTTTTATTTTGTAATCTTGTATAGTGAAATATAAGTTACATACAGAAGTCAAGATTTTCTATTTTCTTTCACACATGTATGTATAGCATGAAATCGGGACGCAATTTAAACTGAACTCATATGCTCTGAGTTAATGTCCCTGAATAAAGGAAATTAAGTTTAGGCTTATTTAACCCAACAGCACAGAAGCCACTTTATCTGAAACACAATGTGCCATTTTTTTGGGTTGCGTGCGGTCAGGGTAAAAAAGTCGCATCTTGCTGTAAGGGAAGATTCGCCCAGTGTGTGAAGCTTTGTCCAGTATGTTTGACTTACTGTGCCCTCGTTGTTCTTGCAGCTCTGTGGCTTTAGTCATAAATAAGCACCTTGTTTTCTGTCTCTCTGCAGCTGGCTCCTCCTTGATAGCGCCATGGCACTGAGGACGACTTACCCAGGCTTCACGCAGGCTGTCAACACTTTTTTTGACAAACTTATACCAAAAGTGGTTCCTTTGCAGGTATTGCTTTTTGTCACTTATCCTCGAAATCAAGTTTGTAGGTGCAGATCATTTAATAATATTTGAATGTATTTTTTAGTTTAAGAAAGGGGGTCCCATCATTGCAGTGCAGATTGAAAATGAGTATGGATCCTTTGCAAAAGATGAAAGTTATATGCTCTACATTAAAGAGGTAATGTGATTTGGTTGCTTACCCTTAACCTTGCATGCATATGTGTGGAAAAACAGAAATTACAGTATATAGACAAAACTGATAAATCGGATGATGCTTGTTTTATTTGGAAAGGCTTTACAGTCAAGAGGAATCAGCGAACTCCTGATCACTTCAGACAACCACAACACATTAAAGTCAGGGGGTGTAGATGGAGGTGCAGTATATTATTTATTATTAACACACACAAACACACACACACAGTCCCAGAGGTGAGGTTGTGATCTTCTCTTTCACAGCCCTCAGATCAGTGAAGCTGAAGAAGCTAAACCAGAGAGACATCCAGGACCTGAACGCTCTCCAGGTTTGTATCTCCCCTTCACACGTTATTACAGTCTGTCAATTAGTCAAGTGTACGGCTGAAGACACTGCTGGACAATAATCAGTCTAAGTTAAGCGTTCTGGGTTGTTATTTGTTTGTCAGCCCAACAGCCCCACCATGGTGATGGACTACTGGACCGGCTGGTATGATGTGTGGGGCGACCTCCACCATGTGCTCCCTCCAGAGGGTAAGGGCTTTTATAGATGAAACTGGTGCCTCTCCATCTGTGCTTACATCCTCTATTCAGTTCTTTTTTCTCCTCTTTTATCTCTCTACTCATTCCCTGCCTTCCTCCAATATATCCATTGTCTAATTAAGTTGAGAATACCCCCCACCAATCATCTTTAATAAATATCACAGTTTCTGATATCGTATACATCGCTAAGCACATTTCACCTTTTATTTAGAAGTCTCCTGAAGGTTTTTCTTAGTCTAAATGTTGTTTGATTCTTTTTGAACAACAGATTTACACTTATTCACAATTCTCTACCAAAAATGACCAAGAGTTACTTTCTGTCCTGTCAACCAACAATTTCTTTCACCTCTAGTCACTGAATTGCTGTAAAACAAATACTTATGTAGTTTGTTAAGTGTTGTTTCCCTCTCTCCTACCTTGCTCTATTTGCATGCAAAATGGCAGCTCCATGGCAGCAATGTAAATACAAAATGTAAATGTTGAAGCTTGAGCCGACTTTACTTTGGAATAAGCTGCTGTTCTTGTAGCTCCTGATGAGAGGTCAACAGAGGGCTGAAAATAAGACTTAAAACTGCATATAAAAAGTTATTTGTACATTTTTCCATAATGCTATTTTATTGAAAATGTGTAATTTTTTCCTCAGATATGGTGTCCACTGTGAGAGAAATGCTGAGGCGGGGCATGTCCATCAACCTTTACATGTTCCATGGGGGCTCGAGTTTTGGCTTCATGAGTGGGGCGCTGGCTGAGCCCTCCTACAGGGCTCTGGTCCCCAGCTATGGTCGGTTTGTCTGTGTCATGTGCACCGTCAGGAACAAAAAAGATGTGTATTTGATGCAATTTTACAAAAATGTATTATAATGATGAATAGTAGTTCCCTATAGTTTACAGAACAACCAGGAGATGGCAGCACATGTTAACCTATGACGTTCTGCAGATTATGATGCTCCCTTATCTGAAGCTGGGGAGTACACTCAGAAGTACCATCTCCTAAGGGATCTATTTTCTCGATTCAACGGTGACTCAAGCAAAACATTTGGATAATAATAAGGTGTATGTGAGCATATGCTGTGACTGACCTATTGTTGTTTCTGTGCAGGAGGTGAGACTCTCCTGGACATGCCAGCCCTGCGTTACAGGGAGCCTTATGATCCAGCTATCATGTACCAGCACCTGTCCTTGTGGGACGCCTTGAGCTTCACTGAGGGAGTACGTTTTTAGATGTAAGATTGTCTGCATATATGTGCTGTACAGATTGTTGCTTTTTCCATCGGAAGGTCAATTTGGGATTTTTTTTTTCCCCACCCATAGCCGTTTAAGTCACCTACACCAGTAAGCATGGAGAATCTACCGGTGAACAACAAGAATGGCCAGTCCTATGGGTACACGCTGTATGAAACCACCATCACCACTGGAGGCTTGTTGAAGTCAGGGGACAACGTCAGAGACCGTGCCCTTGTAAGTCTTCACTGTACACAAGGGCATGATCTCACTAGTTCTGGCCTTATGCTTCAGGAAGTTGATGCCTGTTTGTGTAATGCACTAAAAATCTTTTTTAAAAATAGTTGTAGAAACTAGGAACAGTTTCACATTTTAAAAAACACACTTTTTTTCTGTATTGCTGAAAGTTGGAAGATTGACTTTTTCTCTGCTTAAAAAAGATACAGTGTTTAAGATTTGGCGGCTTTTAGCATGTTCTTGTCGAACAGACATAAGATGCAATATAACATTCAGAAGTTTTAATTAACACACAATTCAATTAAAAAAAGAATTGTTGTCTTTTTATTACTTTTGATTGAGCCTTTTGCATTCACATGGGGAGTGTGTCTCCCTACATGTTTCACGATTTACATGATGATTATGTTCTTCTACACACTAGGGTACCCGGTTGTAAATTTCAGTCGTGCCACTAGATATCCCCAGAAACTACACACCGTGCCCTTAAATATGAAGCCACTGCTAGAAGACAGTTATTATATCGTAGCATAGGATAAAGACTGGAAGCAGGGGGTTAACTGCTTGTCTAGTTCTATCCAAAAGGTAAAATCTGCCCACCAGCAGCATTCATTAGCTGTTGGTATTCTAAGAAAAAATCTAATATATATAAATATATATATATATACACACATTTAACTTACACATATGAAAGTGCAAATTGTTAAACTATTCCCTTAGTCGCTACTGTCGCTTGCTGTTTTATCTTGCGATCTTAGTTGTCAAACTTAAAGCCATTATTAATTCAAAACAATAAGTTTATTTGTACTCAAATACAATTTTTTGCAGGTGTTTGTAGACAGAAGCTACATTGGCCTTTTCAAGCGCCGGAGCCTGGAGCTGTCAGTTCCTGATGGTAAGGTATGACATCAAGTTGGACACTGAAAGCAAATGTCCATTAAATTGCATATTTCAGTGCTGTGTTGAGATGTTGCCTCAAACATTTCCAAAAGTGTAAAAAAAAGTGGTAACCCCACAGGGACGGCGTACTTTAAGTTTATTAGTGGAAAACTGTGGACGAGTTCATCAAGGACGGGAGCTTGACAAACAACATAAAGGTGACTGACAGACATTATGGAGTTCATTGTTATGCTGCTACTCAATCCAAGCACTGGATATTATAAAAGCCAATTTTGATCTATGTTCCATGCAGGTCTCGTGGGAGACATTTTATTAAACAATATTCCCTTGCGAAATTTTACAATATACAGCCTGGATATGAAACCCAGCTTTATTGATAGGTTTGTATACTTTTATTGAATCTAATCAATGCATTTCACTGTCATTTATGTGAGATAGTGTTTTTAATATGGATGCATTGTCTCAGTCTTTATCAGGCGCCTTGGAAAACTCTCCTTGAAATTCCCAGTTTCCCCTCGTTTTTCTTGGGGAGGTTGTTTGCATACGGGTATCCGAGCGACACATTTGTGAAGCTGCCAGTGAGTCCAATTACTTTCTTGACTTGTGCGCGATGCTCATTTTGCTGCGTCTGCTGTTGTATATGAAGCCGATTGATTGTCCTTTGGGTCCACAGGGTTGGGAGAAAGGTGTTGTGTTTGTGAACGGGCTGAATCTGGGCCGCTACTGGTCCATCGGCCCCCAGCAGTCGCTCTACGTCCCCGGCCCCTTTCTCAACAGTGGAATCAACCAGGTACAAACTAATATGAAAGTGATTAAGACTTTTTGTCTAACTCTGAGTGAGACTGGATGAGCATGATGGAATGTCAAACTATTCTTTCAAAATGAATTTACCACCTACGGAGGAGATTCATTTTACATTCACAATGTGTGACAACCGAGGCAATATAATACGATTGTAGAAGGAGCTGTAAATCTATTCTTTTTATCTCACATTTTCCCCATAAAATAATTAAGGTGATCCTGTTTGAGGAGCAAGAAGGCGACTTCAAGATCTACTTCGAGGACACACCTGACCTTGGCATGGCGGCGGACATCCAGTGACTGTTATCGTCTCCTGTGTGGGCATTGTCTTTTTGTGTAAAATCTGTGTTTCGCCTGATTCGCAAAACTCATCGCATCAGGCTAAATTTGGAATGATCTCAAGGTTGTTATATCACTGTCACCTTTTTATATAAACACCTAGAACTGTGTTCTAGTGTGCACATTTAGACACAGACCATTTTTTAAACTATATCAAAGACAGAGAGGCATGATTGTATGGGAGCAGTTTATAGCTATGTGCATACAGTACCTTTAGTTACAGTGACTCAGAATTACCAAATATATCTTTTACCTGTAGATTCCTAGTTAAAGTGTAACAATTTCTGTCCAGAGATGGCAGTTTTATTTCATGTTGTTAGATTTGTATTACAGGCGGGAGTGATGTGAACAACTTTCAGACGAAACACAAGCAGCATGTGTGGCCTTTTCCCCCCTAAAGTGAAAGTTCAAGGTTCTTACATCAAACCGACACTGACTAAACTTTTAACATTCACAGGAGACTGAGAGAACATTAGCATTTTCTAGCAGCGCCACTGCGACTCAATGGGGTATGAAATCATCACTTGCAAGCCAGCCATCCGTGGTGGGAATAATTAGACTGTGTAATACAGCTATTTGAAAGGATACACATTCAGTTTTGGGAGTAATGGCTTCATATCCCATTTACAAGAATAGCTCACGACGAACATGAGAGTGGTACACAAGATTCTCTGAAACAATAAATTATTCTGCTGAGAAACCTTCATTTCGCTCAGTGGGATCTTAATTAGCTCAGGAGGAGGCCTGTGAAGTCGACAGGCCCCCGGGAATACTGAAAGTTCTCTTAAATAAAAAGTAAGACCTCGTTAAGACTTACAGCATATCGGGAATAAACAAGAGCGAGGACTAAATGAGTGTAAGAGGACATCGCTGTTACGTTACAATAAATCACCGCTCCGTGTTTTCCAGTACACGTGTTTCTGTGTGCTCGTCATGCGTGGTGTGACAGCTGAGCATGTGTGCGAGTGTGTTGAGGAGTTACAGGACTCCTAATTAGTGCTGGGTGCATGGTGCTATCTAAATAGCTCAGTGTTGTACAGTACAAGTGGGGAGGGCTCAGGTCCCCTCAGTGCAGTCTGTCAGTCAGTGCTGACTCACGTAAGACAAGGCCCCCTTTTATTCCTCTGTGCAGCCCTGTGCCCGACAGCCAGCCCGCTCCAGAACAAAAGAGCCCAGTTAATGCTGATTGCATGGTTGGCTGGTGTTGTCTGCGCTGAGAGGGCTCTTTATGGCTTGTCGTGCCATCTCTTCCTGCAGTTTAAATCATCTAACATCCTTTGTCTTCACTCTCTGAGGAGACCTCGGCGGGCAGGCTCCTTTTGGCAAATCCCTCCCGTGTCTCACGTCAGCCAGCGTTCCCAAGCAGGAGAGGCCGGCTTGATTTCGTGCAGTTGTGCTTTGATACTCTGTGGTCGTACAGGTAACCATGGCTTTGTGCTGCCGTGGTTGGACAGGTGTGTACCTCCATTTCCGAGCTATGGTGAAGTACAGCTACCATGAGGTTGGACTGAATCCATGTAAAATCGCATGGAGAAATGCCTCCCCTGAAACCACAATGGATGTACACTCAATACAGACAAACAACACTTGTTATAAACTATAGTAGCCATTTATGAACTTGACTAAAAGTTGATTTATGGTTCTTTGTTGAATCAATGCATTATCTCCAGCTTAGGGTCAAACCCTATATAACTCCATAGCCTATTCCATACAAAGTTAACTACATGTTTTAGTGAGCCAGACTGCAAAGACTGCAGCTGATTGGCTGGACAGGGACAGTTCAGCTGCCCTGTGCCATTGATCTGTTCAATAGTTGTTCACACTAACCTCCCCTTTCTGTATTGTAAAAGTAACCATTGATCAACATTTGTTAGCTCCGAATCCAACACAGTCCGCTCAGTTTCAGTCGCCATTGTTTGTAGCAGTGGATGAGGCTGAAAGGAACAACACAGTGGCAGAGAAACTCCACTGCCAACTAGCAACAAAGACACAGTCGTGCACAAGTTTAAATGCTCACAATGACATAGCACACATGCCTAGAATACGGCTTAGGTCCTGCATTATTCAACGCAGAACCATAAATCAGCTTCTAAGAGTTCGAGCACAGGTTCTGTGAGCCTGTCCTCAGACACAACTTTATTGTGAGCAAACTGAGATCACTTCAGATAAGTGGCTAAATGGGACAATAGAGGTTAATGAGAAAAGTAAACTCATTAGACTGAACAATCCAGAAAATGTTGAAGTCAAAAAAGTGTGGTTCATTTTGCTATTTACTAAAATCATAGAAGTGGTGTACATTGGTGGAAATCATCTTGCTGAACAAAAAGTATCACAAAATGCAAACCTCAAAGTTGGTGCTAGGTGAAGAGTCAAGGGTCAAGTCATTCAAGTACATGGAAACCATGATGTCTTCAAAACGGGGTGCCCATCTATTTTGTTAGAGGTTGAATTTCTGCACTTAGTGAACTCAGTTATGGCTCTGGGCATAACTGAACCAACACTTATTGGGATATTTCAGTATGGACTTCTAGCGATGAACTAATGTGATGAACAATATGCTAAAACATATTTGTGATAATCAAAGTAAAAATTTGTTTTCATATCAAAATTCACAGGAGACAGCTGTGTTTTGTGAAGGTCAATACTTCTATTTGAAGTAAGGTACATATCTTAATAGAAAAACAGTAGACTTTGCAGACGCGTACATGTACCTGATGAGTAGTGAAGTCGCAAATAGAAAAGAAAGAAGGGTCCATAGCTTATTTTGCAAAGTCAACCGTCTTTCGGTTTGTCCCCTATAATAATCAGTTTGCAGACACATCATCATTTTTACCCTAAATCTCTGCTATTACCTGTTTCAGATGATGTATGAAGTCATATCTCCACATTAGAGTCTGTAAATCCTTTCTTGCCCTCATTTACCAGCACAGGCTTCTCCGTCCGTGTGTGCCATACTAAAACCTGTACGTAAGAAAAAAACACAGTCAACATGATGAAACACCAGTACATACATTTTGGCTGTGTGGTAGTAATAAACTACATCATGCCCACAACACAACGAGAGGCAGATGCTAGTGTATTTCCAGTGAGCTGTGAGCATACAGCGGTGTGTAAGCCGACAGTTTACTGACTTTAAGAACAAATTGTTATGACAGCCGAGGATCTCACATGCACGTTCTCTTACATCAGCAGAATTTACAGATGCCGCTTGTTTTCTTGCCAATTTGCAGGCGTTGCAGAACATTTCAAAACCCGCAGAAAGCTCCCTTTTCCTCACCTTAGTGCAGTTGGCAGCTTTAGGCTCCAGGTCGCTGAGGGTGACAAGCTCCTTTAATAAACTGCTCTCCTGATAACCTCCCTTCACCCCACGCAACTTGAAATAAGCCTGAGGTTTAGACAGAATGAGGCGCAGATTCACTGCGAAGCCAGCCATGTCGATGGCAAAGGGCCGGTGTGGGTCGAACACGGTTTTCCAGCCATACACCTTGCCCACGGTGTTCACTTTAGGGGACTCGTAGCGAAGGCCGCCCACAAAGGCCACAGGCCACACTGACACCTTTTTGGTGGATCGCATCTGGCGGTTGGAAACAGAGACAGACACACTCGCTGAGTTGGAATTCCTTGAATTCCCAAAATGACACAACACGTGTCGGTAGGTAGGATACATTGCACTCTTACAGAATAATTCAGCATGATTTTTGTCTTTGCTTTGACATCGTTATTTGCTCACCTCCTCAAACAGCTCCAGGCTGTAGGTGTTGTCATCATCTGCAAAGTAGACGATCCCCGGCTGGCTGTTGTTTATACTGAAGGCCTCGCGCAGCCATCGCAGGGCCAGGTTCCTCTGTATGGTGCCCCGCGGTATACGCGGGTCCCTCGTGTCCCCACGTACCTTGTAGTTCCTGGGCGTCTCCACGTTAAGGTGGGTGTAGTTGAGTCCTGTCTCCTGGAGGAGACGGCCGACCAGGGCGGTCTTCCTCTGGGAGTCCTCCACCAGGATCCAGTGCAGGTTGGGCACATGGAGCAACGTGTTGGCCAGGCGGGTCAGCTCTGCCTTCTGCACCGGCCGGCTGTAGGTGGGCGTGACGACGTGGACGGTGGGCAGGACGTCGGACCAGGGCGGAGGCCGGCTGTAGACGTACTCTGTGCGCACCACCTCCACGATGTCCCGGTTCTGCTGTGCGCAGGACTCCTTGAAAGCGAAAGTGTTCCTAGAGCGTCTGTCATCTAGACAGCAGGAGGAAATGATCACAACGAGCCGCTGAGTGTGCTACAAGTACGGATGGAACCTTCAGTCTACTTTACGCTGCTGTATAATCACAACTATGTTGCAGGCTTATTGTTGTTGACACGATAGGGACTCTATTTAATATGTAGAGTTTAATGCATAACTGTTATCATGTAATTAGACCTGATCGTCTTCTGGCCTAATGATATTTTAAAACATGTGGCATTTATCTTGAGGTTAAAACACACTTACATACATGCATGCTGTAAACCTTCAATATTAAAGGGGCCTAATATGTAAGAAACAGCACTTTTACAGTTCTTGTATGTAAATATTGAGGTGTTTGGTGTTCCTGCCAACACAAACTGTGAAATAAGACCACCCACTCGTGTGATGTCACAACAGGAGCCAACTATGTGCTATTGGACAATAAAAGTGTGCTAATTTCTATAAATAGACTAAATTTAAAATATTAAACTGGGAAAATAGCAAAATAGGAGCCCTTTTCATTGAAAAAAAAACACGCACACTCAAACTATTTTTACCCTTTCGTGTAGCAAGTAGAGGAGTGATGGAGCTCTGGTGCCAAACAGTGATGAGCAGTGTCCAAGGCAACACGATCAACACAATGGCGACGATGTCTCGTCTCCTCGGCATCTCCAGTGTCAGACCTGATTCATGTTTCTACCTGCAAGGCAAACAACACTTGAAGTGATGCATAATTATTACAACCAGAGGCAGTGAAATGAGCTTTTTTAAATGTTTTGTATATGATGCACATACTGTATGTATGCCTGTGTGCACCATATCCTATTTTTCTTTATTGTGCACACTATTATTTTTTTTAGCAATTAATATATTAAATTATATTTTTGAGACATTTTATGGATTTGTTTGATATGTATGTATTATTTTGATATTTGGAGCTTGATAGAATGTTATAAATGATTTTTTTTTTAGTCTGTAGTTGTTGTATAAGGTGGAGCATCTTTCATTTTTAAAGGAGACATTCACCGCTTCCAGAGTTATATTTAGCACACCATCTTCAACCTGTGAATGGAAGCGCTGGTTCACTGGGTTTCCAAATCCAACAGTCTGTCACTTTATTGCTCTGCGAATTGCATTTTTGAAGACCGCCGATGGTGGCCCACTATCAAACATCACCCTACTACAGCTGCAGGGCAGACACCACAAATAAGAAGGTACGTTGTGCAGAAGTGGTGTCAGCCCACTGAAGCTGCTGTGCAACAGAAAATAGGTCAGAAAATGCTCTGAGCTTCTTCTTGTCTTATTTGCAAGCGTAGCTACAAACAAAATTTCAGCTAATGATTTTAAGAGGCTCGGCCTTCTTCTGTCACTCAGGTGACAAAGAGTAATGTTGGAGGTTGTCGTGTTCCAAAATGCTCCTGCTGGTTTGCAGCGCTTGCGTGTGTGTGTGTGTGTGTGTGTGTGTGTGTGTGTGTGTGTGTGTGTGTGTGGGCCTGTGAGTGGATGAATGGGTTGAAAACTGTTAAGTTGTTTTGGATAAACAAGCTATATAAATGCTGTCCATTTCCATTAATCTTACCTTGCAGCTAACACACGTGGTCATTCCAAGGACTGCTATGTGGGTTCTGTATTAAGCAGCCTGAAAAGGAGAGTGTGTGGTCCGGTAGTTCAGCTCAGTCAATTATCCTGCAGAGAGTAAACACAGCATGTAGCATGACTATTTATTTGACAGCCCTTGTAACAAACTCATCTGTTATACAATGTCTTCACTCTGAGGTTACTTGGAATATTCTACAGCTTGTAGGGAAATGATTCTATGTTCTAGACCTACAGGACACAGGGGGAACACACACAGTGATTAGCAGTATTGTTTCAGTGCAAGAAAGTCCTGAGTTTTAACTGGGTCTTTTCTGACCTGTGGGTTTCCACTCGTTGCACCATTTTCCCCCTCACCATCAAATGTAGAGAATATGCCCATGCGATCAATAGCCTATGTCTCCTAGATAAAACTGAACTCAAGTTAACATCAGTATGAAATTTTAACTACTTTCTCAGTGTTCTTAAATTCAGCTTAAAAATTGCTTTCATCTTGTCTCAGCATGATCCTAATTTCTGATTTTAAAACCGACTGCCACTGCAACTGTCTTTATTTGTTTGAAATAAATAAATAAATCAGCCACTGAGATAACAATAAAATTCAAAAGGAAACTTCACTCTCTAATAAATAAACCTGTACAATATCAGAAACGTGTGTGTGTGTTGTGTCTGTTGTCTCACATTTATAAAAAAAACATCAAAACAAGATCTACACATAAACGCCAGTTTCTCATTGATTTTTTATCAATACATTTCAAAAACCTTCTAAATAAGAGTGTTACTTGTAGGGCATATGGTGGCGCTACAGCAAGGGGTTATAGGGCCACAAAAGTTTCAGATCTCATACATTAATGTAAATTCCAAGGCAATGCATCAAAAATATTAAGAAATATGGACTAACAGGTTCAATTCAAGGCTGCTGCAAAATGAAAAAAAGAAGTGAAAAGTCCACTTGAAATACCACTCCCGTATTGTGACGTCCTTCATATAAAAACAGGTCGGACAAAAGAGAATTTGATTGAGCCACTTAAAAGTGTCAAATATAGTAAATAAGTAAATAAATGACATATAAGCAGGGATGTGATTTGAAAGGACTAAAAAGATGTTAAACAAATCCAATTGTAATTGCTAGATTTTCAATAGTTAAATAACCATACAATGTTACATTAATTTTGGCATTTTGTAGGGTCCCACTGTCTAAATTGCAATGTGAACTGAGATAGATCAATGATTTTTGGTGCTTATTTGATACAAGCACTTTATCCAAAAGTTAGACAGTAGTGAGATATGAATTATGTAAGCGTGTTTCTCTTATTTGTGTGTTGATTGCTCCAGTTTGTTAAAGGTCCCATATTAAAGAAAGTGAGATATGAATTTCTCTACAGCGATAAGAAAGTCTATTTGTTATATAAATAATGCCCCATGTTACAAATCAATCCACACAGCCTGTATTCAGAAGCTGTCAGGGAAAACAGATCACAGTTCAGCCATCTCTAAAAGAGGAGATGATCTTTTTCTGATGAGATAAAAAAAAAAAAGATTATTGTGAGCTTCAAACTTTTCCACAGGGGAATTTTTACCAAGGGTCACCTGTGTTCCAGTGAGGTTCAGACATTTCATTGCACTCAGGACCCTCGTGACCTCCTTTTTATTTGTGTGGATGGAGGCTTCTTTATGAAGCGATGCTGAAAGCAGAAGCGCTTTATCACACAGCGTTCATGGTCATGCTTGCACTTACTAAACACGCGACCACTTTTGTTTCCCCCCGTCTTCATGAGACGGATCCTCTGCTGGTTAATCACAAGTCGTTAGACATAATTAATCCTTGATTAAAAAGGATCAACCCCAGCCTGAGATCAAGAGTTGTGGTAGCTAATTAACACATCCGGATGGTTTAATAAGGCCATATTTGAGCAGCATGTCATTGATATAGACAGGCTAATTATCTATGCACACCAGGCTGAAAAGCCATGACTGCTCTCCACCTCCTCACTATTTTGCATCCCAATTTGAGGGTGGATTAGTTACATGAACTGTGCATAGTCTGTATGAATAGATAGTGCTGGATCACAGAATCCTGTGTCTGTATTTGACAGTTCACACCTTATGAGCAGTAATGTATTTTTCCTCCAGCATAAAGAAATAATTGGTACTTTCTTTCCACCAAACGGTAGGATAGATCTGTTACGTAGGTATCCTATTAGTCCACCAAAATGACCAGATGACAGCCACAACCTTCTTGGTGGAGAGCATAAATAATGAAAGGAAAAGCACTACCTAGACTGTCTCCCTGACAGATGCACTGAAACACAATTATCCCTGACAATCAAACTCTGTCAGCTTCCTGTCCTGGAGGGGCAGGATCACAGTCAGCATGAAAACTGGATCACAGGTTGTCAGTGTGGGCCACATCTCGTCCTGATATCTGGTTGACATCAACAACCCCTTGTTCATCCAGTCACTTGTGCTTTAAACAAAACATTTATACAGCAACTGTGTAAGACTCCCCCACACTGTGCCTGTGTCATTAAATTATTGCAAGAAACAACAGTGCTGTAAAGTGAAAAAGTAAAGAGTATAAACTTGCTTTAAATAATTATAGAAATTTGTGATTTAAAATGTTTATCACACATCAGAGCAGAAAAGGAAGCAGTGTAGACAAAATTTTACAGTCCCTCGGTGTGTATGATATGGATATGGATCTTCAGCTTTTTGTATTATAAAATATTGCACCTGCCACTGCATAACATTTTATTTATTTTTTATAATTAAGTTATTATATTAAAAACATACCCGCAAATAAAATAAAACACGTGCATTGTTCCCTCGTATAATAAGTGCCAGCCCAGACTAATAACCAACCTGATGCAGGACTCTGTAGTAACACTGTTAATCAGCCTTCTTGATTTACTGCTTACTCAACACACAATCATCTGCTACAGGCAAGATGCCGCAGGCAATAAAGAGCAGATGAGCACATGCTAAAGTCAAAGCAAACATGAACAATGGAAGACCACGTTCAAGTAACCAAAGTGCAAATACAAGACACTTAATGGAAGAGGATTCCGTCAAAGATGGACCTGCACTTTGATGGTCACCAGCTCACAGTTGCAAACAAATTGACATCCTGGGAATATTAGATATATGGGACCTTTATGGGGTTGCTTTATTTTGGCATTTAATAATGTAAAGCACATTGTGCACATGTTCTATATATATAAAGCTGACATGCATTGCCTTTACGTTTCCTCATTGCCTCTGCGCCTGATGAATAATCAAACCGGGTTTCAGACATTTTACTCTTTCGGAATTTAATGAAGAACAATATCTTTAAGGGAACATCTCACAGTGTTGCCAGCCTTGGAGAAATTGGATGTTTCCTGAGCCAACCATTTTTCTATGGATTTTTAATTAAAATCTCATCATCATCAATCCATGCTTAATATTCTCTGCTGTAACCCTCAGAAACATTATTTGCCTTAAAATAGCTGACATGATATTGATTATTTTTTTTGATGATTTTCTATTTTTTTACTTGGTGTTTTTACACAGTGCATCATGCTTTCACAGATGCCTCCAGCTTAACACAAAAGGTTTTATGAATAATGATGACTAATGATGAGACAGCAAACCAAAAGAGGAACTCTATCATGCAACTATAACAATCTTATATTTGATGATTTTGATATGAATTAATTCATCTTGATCCAGAAGAATAATGCAACATTGTTTCCTTGGTCTTTTTCTAAGTGTGCTAACTCAGCCATAGAACTACAATTTCACTGTGTGCAAGCACTGAACCATGACGCCAAATTAACACTAATCAACAATCTTTACAGGCACAGGGTAAGAACATTCCCTTACCTGACACATCTATCTATCTATCTATCTATCTATCTATCTATCTATCTATCTATCTATCTATCTATCTATCTATCTATCTATCTATCTATCTATCTATCTATCTATCTATCTATCTATCTATCTATCTATCTATCTATCTATCTATCTACCCATCCATCCATCCATCCATCCATCCATCCATCCATCCATCCATACATACATACATACATACTGTACATAGATTTGCCTTACTATCTAAATCTGCAAATGAAGTCAAATGAATGTAACCTCTTTTAAAAGTGTTAAAAACACTTGCTATCAGCTAGTTGTATATTCTAGGTGGACAAAACATGCTTTATGACAACCAACATTTTGGTGAATGCTCCTTTAAGATGTATTTTAAACAATTGGGATTATAACTTTCTCTTCTTGCCAACCTTGATTTGTCGCTGACCCGCTACGGACCCGATGATCCTAACCCAGTGCTCAGGCTGGTTCAGAGCCAGGAGGGGAAGGAGGAAGAATGGAAGATGGGTACTTAAAAAACGACCAGAAGCTTCTTAGCATGTGTTTGAAATGTATGCCACAGCTTGTGTAAACTAGATGTAGGTCTCTTTTGATATCAGACCTCTCAGAGACATGTCTTTTAAACCCCATCTCACTTGGGAAATCCATGCTAATGCTGTGTGTGCTGAGGACCGACAAATGGCAGTGGCTGCTGGGAGCTATAAGCTGCAGGCAGCCTGATGAAAGAGGCTCCATTTAAAGGGTAACCAAAGACGGCCTATCATCCATCTAAGTAGTGTCAATGATGCTGAGCACTAATAACCACGCCGTTGCATTTCCTCCCTGAGGTCCTCGCCCGATGTACACAACCTTTGCTGCTTTGATGCTGCACACTGCGTCCGATGCAATCCTCCGTTCCAAGCACGTCCTCCAGGCCCTCCGGGCAGGTGGCGGACCATCACAGACAAATACGAGTTGCACTGTTCTTGCTCCCTTTTTCAGAACATTTAATGGCATTTGCAGGGTTAGAAACATCACTTTGGGTTGTAAATAAACCCCTTGCAGAGGAGGCTTGTTATTAGGGAAACTGTATTTTGTGATATTCTTTCATCAAATCCTCATTACTGTCAATTTGATCCCTTTAATCCTAATGGTGACCTGTGTGAGTGTGTGTGTGAGTGTGTGTGTGATGGACAGCAGCTGGTTATCTGATGCTCTGCTGTTTCTTACTCATGTGATGCTCGCACGATCCCTTTTCATCCAGTTTGAGGTGTAAAAGGTGAGCGCGGAGCCTTCGTGCACGGCTTATTTGGAATTCTAATATTCCGCTGCTCTGTGGGGATTTCAGGAGCGGTCTCCGAGATATTCTTTACACTTCAGTACATTTCGTTCGGCTTCTCTACTTGTTTTCCCTGTCAGAGATTTGAGTAATAATCATGTAATGGAGCACCAACTCTCCGTTCAACTGCAGCACAATGCTGATTAAATAAACACAATAAAAGCAGTGATGTAAGTGTACTTACAGAGATATCTGATCCTCAATCAAGGCGCTGATAATGGTGCCGGGCCTTGAAGTGTCAGCTGTGGTGAACAGAGGGATCCATCAATTCCTCTTCCCGGGGAAGGACGGCGTGTTCGGCCCACATACGAGCAGCAGAGTCGGGATGACAACCAGCGGATTTTCGTTCCCAGCATCCGGCGGGTGCTATCCAATCCTCGGGTAGGTCTGTGTCCTCAGTGCCAGCCCCTGTTGAGACAGAGGAGGTCATCCCTCTGGAAGAATGCAGCTTCTCATTGCAAAAACAAAGGCTGGGATTGTCAAAGCTGATGGCAAGGGGATGGGGCGGAGGGGCAGCCATGGCCGGAGGACTCAGGACAATAGAATAAATCACATAAAAAATGTCACAGCCCCACAAATGGAATTCTTGCTCGGGGATGAAACAGGATTTGAAAAAAAAAGAAAAAAATGAGCGAGCCATGCATAACGCGGGGGTTGTTTATCTGAGGCATGTACATCTATAGTCACACGGTCCACTAGTCAGGCAGTAAAGTCATTTCTGGATATTTTTCTTATATTCCATGACAGACAACATTATGAAAGCATGAGCTTGGAATGTCTAAAGAGCAGGGTAGGGTGTAAGCATGCTTCCTATCTGGAGAGCTGCAGATAAGAGGTGAGAATTGAAGAATTGAGACTCCCTGTTCAGATGGAGAAACCACACACACGTGGAAGAGGTGGCCTCATCCGTGCAAATTGAAATAGCTGTAATTGACAGGGGTGAGGGTAGCCATGGTTACACCTGCATGCAACACGGATGGGAATATGTTGTACATGACACAATACAACTATTGATCAAGTCGATTGAACGCAGGAAGCGGGCTCTCCCCTTATGTAACGTCAGACATGCTGGCACAGAAGTTGAATTTATTTCAACTTTATTCTCTAAATGGTAAAAAAAGCTCATTTCAAACATTTACCTGGAATGATCAAATCTTTGTTGTGTACGTAACAACTCTTCAGTGGAAAGTTTTTCTGTTTTTCTGCTTCTGCCTGTACTGTCTGAATGGAGCATAAACTAATAGCATTTCCATCATTTTCCAAGTGATTGTTCAAGTGCCAAAACATTGCGTTTTTTTAGGATGTTTTTCCCCTGAAAGAAAACCCCCGCCATAAGGGAAATTTAAATCATACTGTAATGATTTTGGAGAGAAATCTTTTATCAACAGAAATAGCCGCCTTGGCACTTGACCCAATGATTGTCAGGTGACACTTTATACAGTTGGTCCATTGATGCTGGATTTCAGACTGACTCCATGCCCTCTTTGTGCTACAAAACAACTTTTTTTCCCCCAATGTAGAGTTTCCAGCTGCAGGCCCATACATATCCACATTTAAGTAAATCATCATGACTACGTGGGTACTGTTATTTCTGCAGAGTTGTCTCATTATGAACTTGCTGCTGAGGATGATACAGGATTTGCCACTATTACATTTTGCTTACATGCTTATCTAATTTCTAGTTGCACAATAGATGATATCATGTATGTTCAGTAAAAATGAAGCTACCGTCAGAGGCCTGATAGCTTATCTGGAAACAGAGACTATCTGTAACAAAATCAGCCTGGGATTAATTAGTGATCTTAGATGCAGTGACAGGCAGATTAGATGCACATGACATAATACGACATTGAAACTTAAGGGAGAGAATTATCAAATTTCCCCAAATAGTCAAACTGCTCCTTTAGTTTCAGTTTTAGCAACTTCTTGCAAATTAGGGGTAATTAATTAAGAGTTGAATCAACATTGCATTGTTTCAAATGGTAACACCTAAATGAAGTAAGTAATTTGAAATTATATTAGTATGTTTAAGTTACTCCAACTTAATATTATAATAAATACAATATTTATGAAATATATAAAATAAATTTAATTCAAAACTAAATTTAAAAATTCAAGTTAATCCAACACTGAGAATTATTACCCAACTCTGCACTCTCACCTTTTTATTCTTACATAGTACCAAACATGCCAATAAACCACACATGGTTTATTGGCAAATAATATTTGGCAGGATAAGAAAGTCAAAATAAAGCTTTGAGTAAAAGAAAAAAGACTAATAATAAATACACAATGGCAGCATCCTAATGTCTATAAACTGAATAGACAAATGCAGCAGTACATCATCAATATGCTAAAATATTATACATTCCACAATGGGTAGTTTATATGTAATTATGGGGCTATAGACAGGATCTAACCTCTCTGGTTCACCCACCTGCTCCTGCTGATTCCTTCAATCAAACCTTCCCAACCTCAAGTTTCCTTCTTGGCATACAAGCCCCATGATGCCTTATTACTTTCATTGCAGTATCAAATTATTTAAATCAGTCATCGATAATAAGTCTTTGATATTGTACAGAGTGTTTGCATATGTTTGCACCTGGTGACCTGCTTGAGTTTCGATTGTGTGTATGAGCCTCATTTTGCTCTGGAAGTTGATGCATGTTATTAGTGAGCAGAATAACACAGTGCTTATGAGCAGCCTTTGACGACCCGGGAGCATTAGCTGCATTGTGGTCCGCAGCGCTATTTGAAATAATATGCATGTAAACAGGCTCATTGCAAGATGAATAACAGCCTCTCACACCTCTTCCCTACGCCTGATGTGTGTGTGTTCAGCAGAAACACCCGCTGTCGGTCATAGATTGTCTTAACATGACACAGAAACAAACATGATGCCAAATAGGATCTAAAGAGAGAATTGATATGTGCACGCCCACTGTGGAAGAAGGTAACTTTATCCTCTAACAGTTCTCTTTGTGCTCACGCTCTTTTGTTATTGAATCACTTGCATCATTCAATCAATATTCTATCTGCATCTGTTTATATGCTGAGGCTCAGAGAAATGCCATTCAGCGTTTGACAGATGGGTGATTAATGAGGCGCTGCAGCTTCAATGTGTCACACACAGAAAGAAGTGTAGGTGTGCCATTAAAATGCAAATCATTAGCCGCAAATGCAGTTATTAGTTTCTGCTGTCTGTGGCAATATCCATGTTTATCCGGTCAAAATGCTGTGACACATAATTCTTGTATATTACAGTGTTGGGTGAAATGTGGAACTTGTTTTCTGATTCAGTCACTTCTCCTCAGCTGCAAAAACAGCACTGGCCAATAAAGTTTTGTGTAGGGCGAGCTTAATCAAACGTGTTTAATGTATTAATGTATAATGTATGTAGTTTTCCTTACTTGTCATTATGACATAATATGATTATGATAATATGATATCATATGATTATAAATATTCCACAATTCAGGTGCACTGCCTAAGCAGGGCTCAAGATACACTGAAAACAAACATTCTGGCCCCTTGTAAATGTTTTATCTGAATTGTTTGATAGAATTTAATTTGTTATTGATCTTTACTACCCTTCCTTTAAATAAGGTAATTTAACCTGACTAAAAGTAATTAGAAAAATGTTCCATTTGATTTCCATCTTCTGCACCTGTGCAGACAAGTACATTTTTTGGTTTGGTTCAATGTCCAAATGTTAAATTCAGTGAAGGTTAAGACACAGAAAAATAGCTGAAATTTTTAAACTGGATGGGTTTAAATTAGGAGTTGTGCATTGACTAATGTATTTAAGTAGAAATCTCTTGGAAAATGAAAGTAAATTCTACTCAAAATAATTATTCTGCATGTACTGAAAACTATAGTTACAACTAGATTTAAAATATGACCTAGAGTTAGATGCATTTTGTGCAACAAAACATATTTTCAGTGTATAAAAGAAACATTTGCAGAGAAGAGTTTTTGGGAATGTTTTAAATTGTGCATTGTTTCGCTCGCTCGTTTGTGCAGCACATTTCTACACAGCGGTTTCTACATTCATTAAGACCTCGCTTCATATTTCTACTACTGGTCATAAAACTCCACATGGTACCTTTAATTAAGTCTTCTCACTGAGAAAGTCTGTTCGGTAAGCTTCTTTTTACCTTAATGTCAAACTTACAGAACTTACATAAAAAAGAAATAGTAGGACCCAGTCTCACTCAACGGTTTGGTTATGAGCAAACTGTAATCTAATTACCACATTGAAAATGGAGAATAATATTATCAAGCTGTTCCGCTGGTTAATATTCCAATTTTCTTGCTGTTTTGCATACTTTATTTGTTGATGGAATAAATAAATATGCTAGTGTTTCCCTTGAGGCAATCAACATTCATCAAAATTCATGCCTTATCGCAAAATAAAATTCTATAAATGTGACCACAAATGCAGTAATAACTAAGATGCTTAAATGACCATGCAGCCATTGTTGCATTCCTATGATAGAATGCAGATAAGCAGCCAGGAGCGTGACAATCAGTTCAATCAAAATTCTAAGTGCGCATGACTGCCGAGCACAAGCTAATAATTTGCCAGGCATGTAATTAGCCTAATCCAATTATTCTCATTATCAAAGCAAGGAACAACAATCCTGTAGTCACATTTAAATGAGCAGCTTCTGGTTTTGCCTTGAAGCATCTGTTTGAAACAAATATGAAAGTACTCGCAAATGAAGCCTGTAGACAGCATAATAATCAACAAATGCTTTTTTTTTTTTAAACGTTGTATGATTAGGGAGCATACATCCGCGACTTTGACTTTGACTTCAAAACCACCTGAAGTGATGAAACTGCAATCAGAAAAGTGGCTGCAGATGTTGTGGCAAACATCGGACCGCCTTGTTGAATTTCAATAAATTACCATTCAATCATGTTTTCATTGATTGAAGGTTCCCTACGACCCCACGGTGGCAATTTTTATCTCACAACACAAGTACGAATGCATTCGAAACAATCACAGCCCACGTATATACAATCAGCAATCACAATCAGGAGCAAAGTGAACGCTCTGACCTAATCACAACACACACAGCCAGAAGAGCTCCCATTATAGGACAGTATTTATACCGCACACCACTGAAAACACACACACAAACACACACACACACTGGTGTACAAGTTTCTTAGTTGTCAGGAATGTATGTCCTGGGGGGAGAAACTATAAAAGTAGTGCAGTAAGTTTTAAATAATGTGATCATCAGCAGCACAGTTCATTTTATAGAGAAAACACACTACTGGTATTTTCTAATTATGTTGGAAGAGTTGCAAACCTGGGATTCTACGGTGACCCAACACGCCCCTTTGTGAGGAGAGGTGACTATAGAGGAAGCTGTAGGAACAACAGAGTTTTAGATCCCCACGTGCAACAGGAAGCCTCATTCAGCACCATATGGGAGGCTTTCCATACACCTAAATTAATACAGATAAATGCCTGTTTAAACAGATGATGTAAATCAGATGTCAAGGTTGGGCCTCAGATCCAGGAAAAGAGGGACCTCCTTGTGGATCCAAGGTCACTTTAGAACCTCAAGAGACACGAGAACCAAGAATGGTAATAAACACCGAATCTCCTAAAGATCCAGAACCAGAAGAGGAAAATGAGGGGGTCATCGGATCACTGGATTCCTGATCTAGAGAAAACCCTAAAGTCAGAAATGTAAGTATGAACATAACCACTAACTAAAGAGATAGTGTTAATGTAAGTTGAGCTTTTAAGGATTTAATGAATTAATTAACAAAGAAATTGTGTGAAACGAATCGGTAAAGTTATAGTGCAGGATAGTTACATTTAAAATAGGGATGTGAAATATGCAATATATCAATATTATATTGATTTCAGGAATTGAGGCTGAATATAATGTTAGATTTTGGATAATGTGATTAATTTTCATTTTCAACTCACTTACTTATCAATAAATCCTATAGTGCAAATATTTTGTGAAAGCATCAACAGCTGTCCCAATGTTTAAACTGAGGCATTTAGTTCAAAAATACTGTGTATTTAATAGTCTGTGTAATATTGTCATATTGCTCAGCTCAAGTATGAATGAACGTTCATTAAACGTCCCTTGCCAAAAGTCCCTTGTCATCCCTCTGTGCGTCACAGAATATAATGTGTTTAAATCTGGTGTCTGCCTCACACACGCACACACACACACACACACACACTCATGCGCACACATGCACATCACACCAAAAACCATGTCTAGCTTTCTTCTGTTCTTTATTATAGTGGTGATTTCGTATTATTAGTCATTTAGGGTAACAGGTTATGGAATGGACAAACCTCTATGTAAAAGCCTTCAGAATATACTCAGGAAGAAATCTGGAATGTTTGGTGTTTTCAAATGCTGCTGAAGGGAAGATTTCTGGCTTAGAGCGAGTAAAAACTCATTGTGAGAAAAAGAACTTTAAAGACTTGCATTGTAAAATACTAGATATTTTAATTGGAAACCTACTATCTAAAGACACAATATCCACATAAAGCCTCATCATGTATATTATATTATCTAAATCAAGTCAAAATTGGTGTGTGAAAAACATCTTTTGCCTGTAGCTGTCTTGTCTTAACAAACCACCGGACACGCAGGATAACGGGTACAATGAAGCTGGCTGTCAACGCGCTCTGTAGAATCTGGGCTTTCCTGTCCTCCTATGACACCCGTTCATGGAGAGGAGACGTGTTTGTTAATTATGAGTGAATCATCAGAACCATGACTGATGTACTTTACACCACATGATATGAAACGGAGACACCACATAGCCTTCAGTCAGAAAATGATGTTTTAATGACAGATAAAAGTCATGTTAAATGTAGACAATAATCTGTATTAATAAAACAGAATAAGAAGATGTGTGAATACTAGGATTGATAGAAGATGACTTAAGTATAGAGTGAGTATTTTTTGCTGAAGCACTTTGCATTTATAATCACAGACGCCAATTAACAGCATGGATCGTGGTTCTGATGACAGAAGACAGCTTTCCTTTTTCATTCCCAATTATCATCAGCCGTCTCATGTTGTTCTGAACTGCGGTGAATCAGAGTAAAATCATCCACGCTGTCAGCTGTCACTCTGGATTTAAATCCTATGCGTTTTGCACATTAAAGTGCAGGTGCACCAGATGAGACAATCCTAAAACTAGATTCTTAACATTAGTAAAGTGCAGTAGCTAAAGGCTACTTTTGCCTAGTGTTGCTAAACTAGGAACGAAGAAACATGTATGACAGGACAAGACATGAGTACCCCAAGACAAGACATGAGTAGCAGGGTATGAAAAGACAAATTCAAGACAAAACAAGACAACACTGATTGTCCCAGCTGTGTGCATTATGAGGTAGTTGTTGTAATGTAATGGCTAGTGCAATAACAATAAAAGTATAAATATAGCAGCAGCAAGTGTGTGCAAATTTTTGCATGTGCATGTGCAGAGTGTCAATTTAGGTGGGTGGGGGGTGAGAGAAATTGGAAATTGGAAAGATCAAATCTTTGTAGTGAGCCATATATTGTCACTTACCTCTAACATAACCGGCTTTGGGTCAGCATAGTAGGCTGATTTATCCAGGTAAGAAGTGAACTAGACCAACCCAGAGTTAAACCTAAAGTTTCTTCTATCCTATTATCTCTCCCTCTCTCTTACACTCCACATCTCCTGGTTTTGGTTCGGTTTGGCATTTTTCCACCTTCAACAAGAACATACTCATCCCTCATCCTTCAGCCGTATATTCCACTCACTGCTGATGCAACTCTCTACATCCTATGACTTTAATAAATAGTTACAGTATGTTGGTTTAATTTACACAGTTTTGACATTTAAACTGGACTTGTTTCTCCTTTTTTTCACATTGTCTTGAGCAGGTAAGTCACACATTTCCAACTAAAGGGTGCAACACAAAAGAGCAAATACACCATCAGCCACGTATTAGCATTTGATAATAATATTAATAATATTATTAATAATATTAATAATAACCTACTGCACATTACAAGTAATGCAGGGGGCTTCTTTTTCCTGCATAAGCTGTCAGCTACTGAATTCAAAACGCTGTGACCGTCAACGTGACACGTTACAAATCGCGTGAGACCATATGAAAAATATATTTAGAGGAATCAGTTTAATCCCTTTCAATGGCCTCAACTGGAAAGCAGAGCTCAGCCTTTCAACGTCGGAGAAGAGCACTTTACTTGACACCTCATATATGATGCAAGGATGAGAGAGAAAACACACTGGACTGATAATAAACTGAGGGAATGTTCAGACGAACTTCAGGTCAATGATGAATGCAGATGAATAGGACCAGCAGGATTGTTCAAACAGCAATGTTAAATAGGAAGATTCTGCAGTAAAAGCACGCACTCCTGGCAGATTACCAAACCGAATGTTTCCATTGTTGCATTACAAGCAAGCCATATCAATGTGAAATAGTAGGTAAACATAGGTGATACCAATGATGTTAATTAAAATTGACTTCCCTACAGCCTGACTATACTCCCATCCACTTATTGTACATCTGACAGTTTGGTGGGAACCTCAGACGCGTCAGCATGTTGTTTCCTAGGATGATAAGGCTGGTTTGGCTAAGACCGGCTCCGTGTATTGATCTGTGCGTACAGCAATCCCTCCGCTTGAAGTGAGAATTAGTTTCTGATTTGAAACACCTTTCAAGTAGACAAAAAAAAAACAACCTCAAACAATCTGACTCAAAGGCACTTTCCTGTAATGCACATCAAGAGCACAGCGAAGTATGCAGATTTAAAAAAAAAATGACTGCAGAGCTGAATCAAAGTGTAATGATTTTCTCTTGAATATCCTTCTGAGCTATTTTTAATTCTGTCGAGACCCATTCAATATAGATTACGAATGTTGATGCAGAAACAAAAAGTGTTGGGATGGATTTCAAATGCACCGTGAAAGAGCCCTCTGATGAATTTCCAAGCAGATCTTAATATGAGACCAAAATATTTCAAAAGAACCGTTTGTGAATAAATTGTACAGACAAGTGTGTGAAGTGCAAATGAGAATTTTTTTTTTTTTTTTACTTTATTGCAACTATCTAGTAAGATAATCTAGCAATGATGTACTGTCATGAACTGAACACTGAGGCTTATGCAGCAAAGGTTCATGTTTAACACAAATGACATTTACCACAAAAAACACAGTTCTCAGGAAATCTCTGCTTTGGTGCTTAATATAAACTGCTTTGAGTCTCGGTGAAATAGAAGTTAGAGCATCTATCCCTTCTGTAGTGTGATATATTATTATGTGATAGATTCCCCAATGAAAGGGAATATTTGGGCGCTTTATAGTTACAAGAGGGATTTCAATCGAATCCTTCACATTTCATTGGACCACTAAAAAGTAGGCAGGGCTACTTAGAGATAAATTAATGATGGGTGGATATCAGATTAGTGTTTGGAATTGGGTGATTCATGCTCACGTCAGTACGCCTAATATTTTGTTTTACAGGAAGAAATCAGAATTTGATTTTGACATGATTCAAAGAAACCGATTCTTTTTTTATCAGTATGTATTGTTGTTCACAACATGACCAGAGATGTGATCTACAAGGCTTAAAAGACAATTTTTCTCTAGACATTAAACCTAGAACCTAAAAAATCTTTTTTTTTAAACAACATATAAAGACATTTTTTTAACAATTGAATAATTAAATTAAGTTGGAACATCTATTCTCTTTGGGTGTTTTTTACTCCATACTCCTCAGTGTGTAAATAAATAGATTTTTTTTCCTGTGCTGATCATTCAGACCAAAAAGTCTTTTTGGAGAAATCATCAATTTAAACGGCAATGTCTGCTGTGGTCAGGGTCTAAATCAAAAAAATCAGCTGACAAAACTGATCAGTGTATCTATGGACGCATTTCAACAATGTGGTATTTCAGTATCACTTCCACTGCTCCAGTCTGTGCAGGGCTGAAGTATAGTGAGGATATACATTTTGCATATTGAACTGCATCATGAATTAGTATCGGTAATCAGTGTTTTGTGAAAACAGTATTATTCCAGACAAGCTGGCAGCAAGATGCCAGAAAAAGAAAGAAAAAAACACTCTTGACAATCCTCCAATTAACAGATTTGCATTTCAGGGAGCAGAGCCCGGAATGACAGGCTGCATCCCAGCAGTGAACGTACAGATGTACACCACACCAGAGGATGGATGGAACTGTGCTGTACAAAAACAAATTTCACACTGTGGCTGTTTGAAACAACAAAAGAACCGTGAAATTCAGAAATGTACCACACACACTGATCCAGTGTGTCCATGATTCTCAGTCCTCTGATCACTTGTCAACATGAAAGTTCTGTTCACTTGAGCCAAACTCGTCTCTGTTGTAGTTTCTCTCTTGCTCAAACTCAAGAAGCATGGATGAAAAAAAAAAGACATCCACAAACGACCACAATGTGCATGCTGCAAATATGAAAAGGAAAAAAAAATAAAGGTTTCACAGTTACCTTAAAGTGCAGACAGGCTTCAGCGTCCGCTTCTCTGCATATTCCACCGTCTCTGTCTGTCCTGCGTCTGAGCTCCAGTTATGTCATCAGCACAGATACATGAATCACGTCCGGACGGTGACGCCGCCGTACACGGACGGACGGACTGATGCCTACAGGTGCACACGGCGGGGACCGCGGAGCTCACACACCGGGGTGTGTGTGTGTATGTGTGTGGGAGAGGGCGGCTCGTCTGGCAGCGAGCCCTCCCTCCTCCTCCTTCCATTCCTCCTCTCTCTTCTCCTCTCACTCTCCCCTCCCCTTGCACCAAAACCAATGCCCTCGCCTTCCTCCTCCTTTTTTTCCCCCCTCTCGCTGTCTTTACTATTAATTGTGTAATTCCAGCAGGAGGAGTGTATTTATGTGTGACTGAGGCAGCCTGTGCATCCCCATCCTCTGTGGAACAGGCAGGAGACAGCAGGAGAATGCAGTGCTGTGGACTCTAACACACGGAGATGTGCAGAGGGACAAGTGATCAAAGTTAGGAAAGGGACACATGGAACAGCCGGAGAGGGACACTTAAAAAGCAACGATAAAACACAAATTTAAAACAGTTTATTGCACATTGAAGTATTAAATTGCAAAAGGTTGAATTAGATCAAATAACCTTTGAATCAGAATTCTAGCTTGGACAAGAGTGGTTTGGAAAATTGTATGTCCTCTGTTAAGATGCCAACATATAAGAATGGACCGGCTCAGAAAAATAGCAATAACAAAACCATGTATGAAATAATGTCTTGTATGAGCCGATACAGATCATATACACTTTCTACAATATGGGCTATCAATGTTTAAGCAAATTCTGAAATTCCTGATTATGGATGAAATAGTTGTTGCACTGAGCTTTTTTTTTAATTGAGTTTATTTCTAAATGGCTGTAAAACACAAATAAAATCAATGCAAATTTGATTTTTCGAGAGGACCTGATGCCTTCTCACAATAACCAATAATAAATGTTCCATGTTCTAGTGTCAAGTTGAATTTTAACAGAGCAACAATAAGATTCACACATTAAGACACAGAAAGAGTTCGGAGAAACTTTTCTCTTGACAACATGTAGCCTAACATTGAACGCAGGAGGATTACACGGATGTTTTATGTTGCCTTGTTTCACATCGCTCTACCCTAAGGCATTACAGGCAAAAAATTGTGCATTGACAAAAGGGTGCGTTGTATATTATAAGGCGATGGGGCCATAGACGCCCCCCCTACCCACCCCACCCCTCCCTTTGTTTGCCTGCTTACAAAGACACGGACGCACCGAAAAATCAATGAATAGCCATGGAGTCAAACAAGCACAAAATTACCTTCAAAACCTGTGGGATGCAATTAAGTTTTCTGACATTGAAAGATCACCTCTCAGCAACCATTAGGTGCTACTTTCCCTCTTTTTGAAAGGTGTGACATTTAAAAGAAAATGCTAAGCTACCGAGGGTAATCCACCAAACTTGAGCCTAACCTTTGTTAAATAATGGATTGTGGATATGCATCATGTGGCATCATGTGGCACCTCGGTAATTGGAAAACAACATGAAAATCCGAGCGGCTCACCGTCGTTATACAGTCACACTAATTGCATACATTAATAGACTCCTCTTTTCATTGACTGATATACAACAATGTTGTAAAATGTTTAGTTTAGTCAAGAACTGATGAAGTGCAATAATCTCCCTGAGGCCATCAATCATCTTATGAACTCTCCCAGCGTTGTGCTATTACCCGACACGTCTAGACAGATGCAAACCTCTGGATGAATGTATTTTAAACCTTCTCTTAAAGAGAATATGTAATTGTCATAAGCACTCCATCCATTATAATAGCATGCTACAATTGAAGCAAGGTCTCTATTGCTATAACCTTGCTAATGAAAATTGCATGTCTTGCATATCAAAATCATTAGGCAGATTAATGTCTACATATGTCACACACCATTTATATTCATTTTCTATAGGTTAATGCAAATAAATGTGCTGTTTTTTCCTTCATGATGCAGGCCCCGCTGTCAGTAGCAGGAAGCATCAGCCCAGCTTCATCAAAATGAGTCCAGAGGGTGCAACAGTGGCCTTTCAGAGTTTAAAATTTGACCTTTACATTTCCCCCTAATCACAGCGATTTGAAAAGTACGGCCGGATGTGAGCAGTTTGGGTTATTTTTCTGTCTATAAGGGCTTTAGTTTAGACAAAACAAAACGGTTAAATATGGACACTAAACTCAGTCTGCACTGTGTAGTGAAGTGGTCTAAAGGCATCACGTCAAATAAGCATTGATTTTATTTGTGTTTCACAGCCATTCAGAAATAAACAAAAAAAAGCTTATTGCAACAACTATTTCATCCATAATCTTCAGAAATCGCTTAAACATCGATAGCCCATATTGTAGAAAGTGAGTAAGTTCTTTGTCCCATGTTTTAAAACACACAGCCCATGTTCAGAAACTCGAGCCGTTTAAGGACTTGGAGTTATGATGTTACAATTATAAAGCCATGCAAATAAACCAATCAGAAAATAAGCTCTTTGATAATAATGAGAAACACAAAACAACCTGTTTTTTTTTTTCTAGAGCTCCAGGGAGAAGTTTGAGGGCGGAGATATACAACTATATTGAGATGCTATCGAAACTTCAAATAAAAACCAGGAAAAGTAGGACCTTTAAAAATAAATCGACATGGGGTGGGATCATGTCAAAATCACACTCTCAAGAAAGCAAAAGCTGAACAGAATATGTGATTATAATATTTGCCCGTACAGCATGGTGCCCTTTTGCGGCATATGGCTACCTTAAAATGTAGAAATGGGTGTTGGAAGTAGGTTACATTAGGTCTCTGGAGACATGGAAATGTTGGAGTGATGGTCCTGTGAGAATGCAGCATAATCTGCTCCTTCTGTTACAAGTTTCAGGGAGCTAGTCTCGGAGGACGCGTGTGTATGTTGCACACCGACGTTCGTCTGCTCAGTTTTTGCCAAAATAACTCACCACTGCGTCTCGGTTATTGACGTATGTGTCGGTGGCTGATAATTGGATGCTGTACGATTGTGAGCCATTTTTTTTCCCTTTCCTGTTTCTGTATGTCTCTGCAGTTTGCCTTGCGAGAGGAACAAGTAGGTCAAAGCGCCTGGGGACCCGGTAAGCATTTTGACAGACTTCTCTCCTGGAAGTTGGTCTCCAGAGGAGCGAAGGCAATATTTAGTATAAAGCTCTGCACAGTAATCTCCTTCCTGCAGGTAGTGCAACAGGAAACACCAGAACATGAAAAGTATAGGGAAAAAAATGGAAAAGATATATATAAATAATAATATATGTAAATGGGCGACGGAGCTTGATGAAGGTAGGATGCATGTACATATGGATTTTTAATTGAGGTGCGGTATAGCTCTTGAGATTTTCAATATGCAATATCTGGTTATTTTAAGTGCAGCGTTAGTAAGTAGTAAGAGTTATTGCATTCCCATGGAAAGTCCCCTATGGGAAAAGCTTCTACTACCTTGTCACTGTTACTAGACAACAGCTTGCTCAAATTGTAGCAATGGAGAGAGAAAGAGAGAGGAAGGGCGAGAAATATAGAGAGGGAAGGAGGGAGCAAAGGAGGTTGTGAGGGGGGGAAATGGCTCAACTAAGCTGAATGGCTGGGCTTTTTGTCTCTGGGTGTCTCAATGGGCAGCCTACAATGTGTGTTAATTCTTCCCTCACAAAAAGCCCTGATTCAAGTCTTTCTCAAACCAGCAAACAAATCACTTCCCTCCGTGCTCAATTGATATTCTGCACTTGATTCCCTTGTCTTTGTGTTGTGAACTATACGGCGGAATAACAAACAGATTCAAATTACAGGTGCTGTTCACTTACTGCTGTGGCTTTGACTGAAACAACTCCACATGCCAACACATGATGATAAATCCGTTCGATATATCGCTACTGAAGTATTTTTTTTTTAAGAGCCATACTCTTTGCAATCAGTTTGGCACTAACCAGGCGAGCTGTTAGCCTAGCCGTGACGGACCAACGCTTATACTGCCATCACTGTTTTTCCATAGATCACAGGCTGTGAAAGGACTTGATACATGAGCCCACAGAGGGCGATCACTCAGCTCAGGCCATTTTATGCTACAGGGTGTTTCAGTGACTTTCAATTCAGCGTTTTGCTTTTATGGCCTTCAACTTTACTGTTTTGTATCACTCTCACTTCTTATCCAGACATCTATTATTATTTTGATGGTGTCACCAGGTAGCATTAGCGTAAGAGCTGTTGGGATTTGTGTGCTTATCGGTTTTACAACCTGCTACCCAATAGTTTTTCAGCATTGTCGCCTTCCTCCAGTAATGTGAAGGTGATTCTCTGTGTTACCATTGCTTTAAACAGGTGGCCAGAAATGTGATCAGCGATGCATGCCTTCCGCATGTGTAATTGGTGCAGTGATTGTTACCACGTTTGACACATCAACTTCACAAGATGGCAATATCTAAATGTTATGCAACTACTTAATGCCTAAAAACGACATTTGGCGAAATTTGGAACAGACAAACACGAGTAAAAGTCAGCAGCCATCTGCTTGAAAACTGGGCTCTATTGTTAAGTGGCAATTTCACATTTATTTTCTGGCTTTTTTTTATCACACAATAAAGACAGGCTTTCTAAAGCAACTTTTGTTGATGTTTTGGCACTGGCTGGTTGAGTTTTTACCAATGAGCTCTCTTGTCTGATGTGGCCTGATGTGTTTTACAGGATCACCCCGGGGGTGCTTTTTGTCCCGATTATTATTTGTGTTCTATACCAATGATCAAGCAATTTGAGTCAAAGCACATACTAAAGTTTGCCAGCGATTGTGTGCTTGGCAGCCATGAGCGGAGCCATGGTCCATTTCTGGAATACTTCATCAGACAGTGGGATGACTCTCACTTGCACCTAAGACAAAAGTTATGATTATTGACTTTTTACCAGAACCGGTCCGTTATGAAACCGACTTTTATGGAGACAGTTAGTCAATATATGTTCGTGAGCAACATCCTGGATGATAAAAATGACCTTCCATGCCAACATTGACTCCATTTGCAAAAAGGCAAATCACAGACTGTTTTTCTTAAGGGTTTTTCTGAAGTGTTTTAACCAGGATGTGAAGTGTTTTATTTTCTTGACTTGGACCTATTTATCAAGCCAGAGCTAATCGGAGGGCAAAGGTCATTCTGGCAAACTATTGTCATATTCTTCATGCAATTTTGACTTTACTTATAAAGTTTTACCTGAGGTCTTTGGTCCCATCAGCAGCAGGTTTTTATACATGCTTGTTAAACATTTTTTTTAAACAACCTGGTTCTTTCTGGGTTTTCTGGCTTCATCCCACAGTCCTGACCAACATGCATAGACTAATTGGAGACTCTAAATTGCCTGTGGGTATTAGTGTGTGAGTGGATGATGTGTGAGGCCTACGGCTGACTGGCAACCTGGGATTGGCTCCAGCTGACTCCTAAGACCCTAGTCAGGAATAAGCAAGTATAGAAAATAAATGAATAAGCCTCCGTTTTTGTTTTGGTTCTATTGTGTACATCTTATATAAATCATGATGACTTCCATAATACGTTCACGTTTGTCTTTTGATTGTGTATCACATGTTGGTTGTGTGTACTGTATGCTGACTACCATTACCGATCAAATTGCCCTTTGTGAACAGTAAAGAATTTATTTTCTATTATAGGCCCCTCTCCTCTGTTCCTTCCATTCTGCACAGTCCATCATGCACAGTTTTTTTATGCTAGAAAACTAAATAATCGCATTAATGAATAATTGGATAGCAAGGTTGGAACACTGTTGCTTTTATCACTTGTTTTGGTTCTGTCTTGTGCACCAATGGCACCAAACCTTTGGAGCGTCACCAGTCAACGTCACCACGGTTGAAAGGGGAACGCGTAACTCCCGACTGGCAGACCTGATGGATTCAGTATACATCGAGAAGCATGTGTTAGGATAAAGTTCCTTTTTTCTTTATTTATCAGTTGCTGTGATATCACTAGCTTGATTTTTTTTTTATCTGCACCAGGTAGACTGTTTTTACGAAGTAGCATGTAGACTCTCAACCCTGCAAATGAACCAAAATTGTCTGATTGACATTTCTTTCATGTTTATCGTCACACGCAAGAAAGGAAATAATTAGTATCCCCTCTCATGATGCATCTCCAGAGGTTCATTTGGACCTGAGTTTGAGTTCTCCCCAGAGGGACGACGCACACATGGTCAAGCGAACTGAGACCACTTCTTTCTGGTGGTCTCAGTCCGCTTGATTTAATGCACCCGAGTGCGACTGATGCCTTCACAACAACGTAAATAAACCAAATTAAGCTCCTTTGGTTCAAATATTTGGTGCGTACTAACTACTTTTGGTGTGAAAGCCCCCTAAGGCAGAGCGTGTTTTCGATGAGAGAGAAATGCCACCAGAGGAAAAGATGGAAGAAGTGTCATTATTTGTGTGAGTCGACGGTAGCTTGTTAATGTGGACGTTGGACCATACTTCAAGGAGAGCGTTGACCTGCTTCTCAGTCCAAGTCTGTCCGCCTGCCATGTTTGCTTTGGTTTGGAGTGTGTGCTGCACTTCCTCTACCCACTATGCACTGCATCCAGCATCACTACATCATGCAATACATGCATTTGGTCCTGTGTTCGGTCCCATGAGCAGTAACACTGCATACAAACCTCACCAGGGTTCACTTGCCGAGACCATTGTGTTCAAGTGGACACCTATCCTCACAGTGAAGGCAGGTGAACCCGGGCCTCTCTGAACAGCAGGGCTTACACACACAGACGCTTGTTTTCCTCGTAGGAACCTGACATTGTCATTGTTGGTGAAGTTGTACAACCGTTTTAGTGCCATCTGTTAGACATCACACCCTGACATTACCTCTCTGTGAGTGTATTCTCATGTTCCACATTCAAACAAGCAGGGTGTGTTAAGTCAAGTCTGAATATATACGTCTTGGCACCCTTTAGGCTTTTGTGGAGAGAAAAAAAATTGCTTTACGTCAAAACAGAGCTATAACATATTGTGAATTAATATGCACAATTATACACACACAGTAGGCACTAGGACAAAAAATGGAAAAGCTGGTCAATTGAATCAAACTAAGGGGGATTAGCAGTTAAATATGCCACTTATGTTCAGTTCAATGCAGTACGCTGCCATTTAGATGTCCCCGTACTTTCATTTTTTCAGCTTGGCCCAAGGTTATTTTATATTGTAGTATAAATTATTGATGAACCAAATGGCCTCGCTTCATTATTCAACAGTGAACGGTGCAAGACAACTGTCTAGTCCATGTTGATGTGACTTGGTTTTTAGAGCCTGTTAACTGTCCCTGCTCTGAGCAATGAATATTTAATTAGGAAAAAAGGAAATGAAACACTTGAACAACATGTGTACATTATACTTCTACATTATATCTGTAAACTCCATTTTTTGATTTATTTGGTTGTTTTTACCCAATACCTTACCATCACATCGCTAGAAAGTTTGTTTCACAGTTTGTTTCTCAATCATTTTCTCATAAAACAATGCCAGTCGCTAACACAGCATGTGGACAGATGGGAAAGGAGTCTCATGGTCTTTTCTCCCTTGGAATCTGATTTCTTGTGTAAACTCTACAGTAAGTGTACAAACGGTTTCATTTGATGTCTTGTCTGCACATTTTTATACTTCCTGTGAAATTGGATTTCCAATATCCATGGGTTTACTTGTTAAAATAGAAGCATGTAACATTGGTGTATTCCGTATCTAATCTGTTCATAGGGCATATTTCCTAAAACAAAGATTTCAGCAATACAATATTTCAGAACTTTTTGAGAAAAAAAAATAAAATTGTGTCACTAATCATAAATATAGTCAGCTGTTTCTCATCATACGATGCAATCTCCTGTTGCTTTGAAATGTACGACTCCAACTCACCTCAGTCTTACTGGGCAACAGATTTATATCCTCACCTTCTGGAACGCTCCGTGCTGTACAGACAGAGCCATGCGTGGGCAGAAAACTTTTTTTTTTTTTTTTTTAGTGTCATCGAGTTTATCTGATTGTGGCTAATTCTGTCCCACATTAAATCATGCAGAAATAATCTCAGTCAGCTGCACTTTGTTTTAGGGGGAGAACTGAGCAAGTTATAGAGACTTTATTTATTGGTGCAATTGTCTCTTAAGCATTGATGAGTAAATTATAAAACTAATAAACGCTATTTCATTAGGTGAAAATACCCTGTTTATTGTGTAATTAGTCAAATATTGAGTGATGAGTTAAATTACCTTGTTCTATTGGTTTTCATTTAATCTTGCTCTAAGAAAACAAGATATAGTATAAAGTTTTTAAAAAATGTGATAAAAGGTCGACATTATGAAAAAAGTATGAGATTAAAAATTTAAAAATATGAGCTAAAAAGAAACATAAAAACTACGAGATAAAAACACAACAAATGAAATTTAAAAAAAGACAGCATTTTTTATAACATTGTTTAATCCACTATTTCTATTATATCTCTTACAACTTACATTGCAGAAGAATTAAATTGTCCTACTTTTTTGAGTTTATATAAATTGCACACTCAAATGTTTTCAATAATGCATGTTAAGTGTACAGGTTTTGAAATATAAAGAATATTTTGCAGAAGTGTTGTCTTTGTGTTGTGAGACGGCCATTAATTCTTGATGTTTTGCAGTCTCCCTGTCTTCTCCTTAACATCCCGGTTGTTGGTCACCCTTTTTGTGAAACTGCCTTGATCAAAGTCACCGTGATCATTTGCTGCTCAGCAAAATGCTGAGATGCCAATAAATCAAAAGAACTTGCAATTTTGCACTACTACTGTCCTGGAAAATGATGATGGATGATGGATTTGTGATTAATAAAGCTGTTCTTTTATGACGGTCTGACTCCAAATTGAATTTTACCGCCTTGAAAGAGAAGTTACGAAGCATACTACATCTGCTGGATCTGCCTTTGAATAATTTACTTGTGTAAAACATTGCACTTTTCACACACTGACACTGTTTTGCATTACACATAAACACTCTTTCCTTTTCTGTGGACATTGTGCATTTAACTTTGACACGCTTCAATAAAACATATCCTAATAGTTCTTGTTTGACTCTGGATTCAGAACTTTGATCTCATTCTCACACTCTCTGAGCAAAGAGCACCTCCAAGAAAAGGAAACGTATACATCATAGTGGATGACAGTCTATCAAGGAAATGTGACACAAGCAAGAGAATGTAACCCTGTTAAAATATTAAGAGTAGGTTCAGGAGAATTTAAGTTAAATAAATAAGTTCATAGTTTGATAAATAGTAATAAGTCAAAAAGGTTATAATTCATTCATTGAGTAATGTCCTGGTGTTCTTTGATAAAAACTAATTGCCTGTTGGGTAATGCGTGAACACATTTATGGAATGTCATTTCATAATGTTTTTGTTATTTACAAGTTGTAGTGAAATGTGTTGAGATGACTGACTAGTACTATGTAAAAAAAAAAAAAAAGACAAGTGAATGTATTTTATTATTTTGATTTCTGATGAGCTAATCACATTCCGGGTCAGAGGACAGGAAGTGAAGGGGTTATGTTGACTTTGGTGGTAGAGAAGAAGAAGAGATGGCGTTGAGGTGAACGCATGGAGCTAGTGTGCCAGAGTGATAAGTAAAAGAGTGTGAATAGTGTAACTTCAGTATTGTTGAGTACAAGTGTTCGACTAGAATACAACAGTGTATCTTAACAGTGTTTTAAGTCGGTGAGTGACCTGCTTCGCGGACCGAAAAGTGTTTTGAACTAGCAGCTAACTCAGTCGCTAGTGAAAGTGCATGGACTTTGCTAGTGCTAGCGACCAGCCAACCGGAGCAAAGTCTGTGTAGCTGCCCGAACAAGCCATCGTTGCAAGGGACTCCGACGCCCGACAGCGTGTGCCGGTGGAGGATTCCAGTAACGGCTGCCTGTGTGGATCCGCTTCTCCTGCCTCTTCTCTCGTCTCCTCGCCTCTCCCTCACCTGCCTTTGATCTGGGTGTGACCAGCTACGTAAAGGTACCAGGCCTTCTTTTATTTTGCCGTTAGGCGAAGCAGCCATTTGTTTTAGGCTACGACGCTCCCCAGCTTCATCTGGCCAGCAACGTGAGAACTGAGGGTTTTTTTCTTTTATTTCGTTTTGCCGGCTATAATGTTTTAGTTTATCTGGGCCCATAGGTATATGGTGTACGCAGTATTTGATTTGTTTGATGAAAAGAGTATATTGCAAAGGATTGAACTACTAATTTCTATTTTTCCATTTTCTAAGTAAATGATAATTATTTTTTACATAAACCATTGTGTTTATTGACCTTCTTTGGTGTGCTTTATAAGTTAATTCATTGCTATTGATGGTAATAGTTAACTGATGTGAAAGTTATTTTAGTTGGAAAGAGCATTTTGCTTAAAAGTGTAACAGTGATTTCAAGTGCATTGAATTTCATGGTTATTGGTTAAATATAGTAAGGTTACTGATTTATTACATTTTATTAGTTAAAAGTGCAAAACAAAACAGTGTAAAGGGAAATAAGTAAATGCACAAAAGGTAAGGAATACAGAGTTTATTAGTTTAAATAGTTCATTACTTAAGACAAAAGAACTCAGGTTAGCCACCTCTCATAATAGCCCTACCCGGCAGAGAGGCGCTACAAGAAGATGTTAAATCACATACCACCTCACAGCTTAAAGAAATCAGTTTACGTTGTGTTAGTGTTATGTTCAAATGTTTTGCATGAATGAATGTACTTTTCTTTATAAGCATGCAGTATTGCACTGCATGCTTATAAAGCTTTTTGTACATTTTGTAAAAGCAAGGTGAAATTAACAAAGTTGTTTGATTCCTGACAAAATGATTTATAATGTTACTCATTGGCATAGAGAGGTTAACGAAGATGATGATGAAGCATTTTCTAAAAGGCAAATAGATTTTTAGGTCAAAGTAATATTGTATCAGCTGTATGAAGAATGGATATGATTTAAATTTGCAGTAATTTCTAATTGACCACCTGTATGAGCTACTTTAACAATGGATCTTCGCTATCTTTTTCCTTTTTGTTTGTTTCTAGTTAAAATGTTAATGTTGTGTATGATTTGGGATGGACTCTAGGTAATGTACAGTGTTTAAAGTGCTAGTCTAGCAGTGTTGTGCACGTCCAGTGTAAAACTATATGTTTTAATATGTCTCCGCACATTGTAAAGCATTCACTCTACTGCATTTTAAAAAGATCATTCGGCGGAAACATTTTGACCTCATAAGCAAGAATTTGTCGCCTCCGCTCTTCTAATTGTGCTATTATACTCCACTCATCAGCATATTTTGCTATGTGGGGTATATTGGCTTTTATCACCAGCTGACATGAGCGGTATTCCTTTATGACGCTCTGTAAAACAAACACCAGGGAGCGGCAGGAGAGACAGTGGGAGGGATGCGGAGGAGAGGAACGCGTTTAATTGTCTCCTTCAGTCATTTCTTTCGAAAGACGCACAATAAACAAGAGTAGCAGTACACTTGTGTTCAAAAAGACACACTGACACCAAAAATACAATCTGCACTCATCTTGTTCCTTGACTACCTAAAAGTTATGCCCAGGCCCAAAATGAAAATGCAGCACATTAAATCAAGACCCTCGGCTTCTTATTTCCACGTCCTCCCATGACATAAGGAGACAAACATCCTTGTGTTTAATAATGAGGGTGAAGACCTTTATCTCGGGAGGAGACTTGGGAAATAATGGCAGTAATTAACTGAGCGTTACTCCTCAGCGCGACCTCTTGAGAACCCGGTAATTCCAGCCCTCGCTGTGTCACCTCCTCCTCTGCCGCTGCTGTCTTATTTGACATGATTTCTCACAACATGTCCCGTTAAAGCCACGAACAGAAAACTATTTTATTGTCAACAGCTGGGTCGCACCACGCTGTTATGCAGCTCTCCTTGCTGCAGTGCAAACGCTGAAGGTCAATATTTTCATGCCGTCCCGTTTTGCTTCACTATCTTTTCTCGTGCAGCGTCCAACGCGGAGCTGCTCTGAGAAACCAGCTACAATGAAAAATGGATCATTCCTTAAACCACTTTACGGACATGAAGGGGGAAAAAACACAGATCATTCATCACCATGGAATCATCACCTCACAAATAATTGTTCATTTATTGCTGCGACTTGGTGAGGTGCTGATTTGCACGGGGAGAATTTGTTCCGGCGGATGCTGCAGCACACTCTGTGCTGCTGTTGCCGCCTGTAATAAATCACTGTGCTGCAATAATTTATGAATACGAGGCATGTTCATTATGCTTTGACAGCTCACACGGCTATTATCCACAGCATATATATTAGATTAGCCAGGTTAACACCTTCATCTAGGCCCTTTGCTGTGACAAATTGCAGTGCACAGCTGCAGGGCCCCTCAACACGGATGACAGTATTGTAGTTTTCTCCTTTTGGTAACAACATTTGTCCACATGTGACTCTTATTATATTATGTGTGATAAAACAATCAGCTTTGCACATGTCCTTATGCACAGTACATGATCACGTTCAGAGAACGTATCATTCATTGTACTTTATTCTTCTGAGCATTTAGCTATGACCTGATGCAACTTCATGTCAAAAGGCTGCAGGTAATTTGAGAGGAAATGGGGCTGCCTTGTTACTGGGGTGGTAGTAATTCACACAGGAACAGCATGAAACCTCAGAAACTTCCGTGCAAATTTGCTTGAATTCTCGGTTTGAAATCCACTGTTGAGAAGCGGCAGAAACGGCCCTTGCTGTTTAGTAAATTGCTTTGCTATTGACGGGCATATTGGACGAGGTTTTCTGCTGCAACATTTGTTTGTCATTTACTAGTGTGCATTATGGTATGCCATTATCATGTGCCTTTACCTGGCTGAGCTCTTTTTGGGATTCTTAGAAAATGCTGCTGCCGTTGAGCCTCACAGCATGAACTATAATCATCATTTCAATAGCATCCCACATTTTGACCTTACAGTAGTTTTAATTACGAGCCTTCATCTTATTACCATCAACTTGCTGTTGACATGTGCATCATGTGCATAAGATCCAACCAGAGATCACATTCCTTCTTTGCTCCATTACATTCCCTGCTGTGACAGAAATATTCTCAGTGACACTGACGTCAAAATAGAGTGTAAAGAAAATCTCAGCCAGAGAAGCTCTCACATCGCTGGTTTGGCAACAGGCGGATATGGAAGATTTGAAGGTATGTATTTTCCTTTTTCTCAAGAAGTCACACAGGAGGTAATGGACTGAAATAAATATTACTTTGTACCAAATGTGAGACTGAGTTCATTTTGTTTTACTCATGTTCAACTGCATCATAGCATTATTACTAAATTATTACTAAATATCAAGCAACATTGGTGTGTACGATTTCTCTACTGATGGAAAAACAGCACTTAATATTGATGCTGGTTGTTGTTCATCTTCACTATGCAGCATGTACATTTTCTTTTCATCTTGTTGATAGGTTACCCCTGAGGTCAAGCAAAACTAATCTGCAGCTCGTCATTCAGATAAAACAAAGCTCATATCTCCGGGTTATCTACGGGGGTGATAGATTATTTCCAAGCCTCCCACATGTGATCCATTTTTCTCCATCTGACTGTCAGCATGACAAATAACATTGTCATTTGTGGAGTATTGGGGCAAACTGGGAGAGCGGCAGGCTCTGAGGAAACATGAAAACACATCTTGCGACAGAAAATAGTTTGGCAACAGGTGCCTCAGACTCATTTTTACATGACAGTGATAGTGCCTCACTGTCAAGATGATTCATCCTCGCCTTGACTGCGTTATAAATCATACCCGGGGCTTCAAGTGTTACGCAGAAATGTTCTGGCTGTTAGGAAGATGCTGCAAAATGTGGAAGTTCTTTCGGCAGCAGCAACAACGGCATATTAGCGTCTCACAACTCGTAGGCCCATTAATGTGATAAAGGGCTCTTTATGTGAGTGTGCACCCAAGCACTTGTAGTGTACAGCTACACTGACTGCCTCTCTTTTCATCCAGTCAGGTACATACTGTATGTTGACATGTTATACAGGTTACATGATGCAAGTCTGAAGATGATTCATGAAATATCATTGATGTGGATGAGGGCAATGACCTGAAGGGTTTTGCCATCACCAGGCTGAGCCATCACTGACGCCACCACCTGTCCATCTGACCCGAGGCCACTGCTCACGTCCAGGTGGAACCACCTGGAGGTCTCTATCAAGCCATGGTCTGTCGCTACCTATAGGTCTGACGCCTGGTGCCTTGAAAGGAGCTCCCTCCTCTTTGCTGTGACTGCAACAGCAACCGCTGTGCCGTCCCCCCCACTGCTGCCGCTGCTGCTGCTGGCCACGTTTCATCCGGCAGTGTTCAAACACTGGAGAAGAGACTGAGCAAACACCTCCTGGGCATGAATGAATAATCCAAAACTCAAGGACTTTTAAAAACATACACAACGCTTATATGTATTTCTGATCAGCTATAGATCAATGATAGGCTCTGTGAATGCTATTCATGTATAAATTCATAAAAAAGACAACTTGTAATTCCCCCTTCACCCACCAATGTGGGTCTATTATCTTGTTGACTCCACATGGGCAGGGAAGAAGAAGAAGCCCTTGCTGTGAAACTCTCAGCTCTGCAGCGCTGATCAAATATGAATCAAGATTATGTTCCCGCAGTGCCTATTTCTGGCCTCCTTGGCTGTAAAATACCAGTGCATATGGCTCGGCCGCCATCCTGAGCAGAGGAGGACATATCGTAGGTGATGTCCAATGACGTTGGTGAGGCTGTGCTCGAGCAAGTTCTTTTGAATGAGGCTACTCTGTCAACATAATTGGACTTTGGGGATTGTATTTCATTTCCTACCACATGCCCTCATCAACCCAGGGCTGACTGTCCTCTCTAACTGGCTGAAACTAAAGATCCGCCGTCGACACCCTCTTTAGACAGACGTGTGGATGTAGCCACCTCTGGTGTTGGATGCCTTGAGAGGCTGATGGTGTTCCCTGCTATCTGCCTAATTTAAACCTCCCCTTTCTATGATGAGAGGACACTCACCTCACCTTCGAGTTTAACACATCTGCCTCCCGGCATCACGTTGTACGAAGTGGTTGTACATGCATGGCCTTGTCAACAAGTTTTAATATCGTCAAGAAGCTCGGCGCTGTCATCATTTCTTCCATTTGCATGTGTACAGTTCATGGTGAGACCGAAGCAGAGAGTCTCATGCATGTCAATGCATTATTCAGATAAAAAAAAAAATGTACAAAACCTTCCCCTGATTGAATTCCATTTTTTAATTTCTTCAGGGGGCACAGTATGTTGGGTACCTCTGTGTCAACTGCTGGTTTCCCCCAGACGTGGGTAATTTCTCAAAAGCCGGAGATGACATTCTCAAATGTCTTGATTTGTCCACAGCCAAAAAAAAGTTTATTTGGAGAGTAGATTTTGGACACAAGGAATTTTTATTTTTTTCAAATGATAGATTATTAGCATTTAATTCAAGTGCAGACAACTCATTGAATCTTTTATTAATCAGTGCAGCTCTAGTTGAAGCCACACCTTTCTTTTTTGTGCAGAAAAAAAGTGTCTCTGGGTTGTGAAGTTATCATTTAGTGGACTTTTATATCTTAAGTGCTCACACTGTAGTTTCCTTTAATTCGATTTTCTTTTCAAGGACCATCACTAATCTCTTAGAAAGAGATGCTTTGGGTCAGTTTTAACTACTTTCTGCTCTGGTTCCAAATCTGATTCTAATGTCCGTAACAATGAATAATGTAGAACAGACACACATCTAAGAGTTTCCAACTTTTCATTTGACACTAAAAGATCAGGTCCTCGCAGTGAAGGAGGAAAAACACAAACACTTTTGTTGCACATTGTAGAAAACAAATAACGATGACTGGAACATAATTAGATAAAGTAAGCTCTTTTATATAATAAAAGTTCAGGGTTTGATCCAGGATAGTGAGCTATCTGGTGCACTGAAGTGCCCCTATTTCAGTTCATAATTGCACCTAAAATCTATTAAACCTATTGCACCTATTAAATTTTACAATACAATTCTTTGCATTTTGGCTGTTTTTATACTTTTAACCAGATGAAGGATTCTATCAAGAGCAACAAGCTGAGCAAAAAATTGACTTTAGTTTTTTTAATCTATGGATCTGTTTGTTTTTGAGAAAGAGAGAGTCTCCTGAGCATGAGACGCGTAAAAACCTTCTGAATGATGAACACTGACTAAAATAACAGCAAAGACAATTCCCATGATCCCACGTTCCTTCATAATTAACCCTGTTATAGATTGAGATACGCCTAATGGCAGAAAATTCCATACGGTGCATTTAAAGTTCCCGTTTGGACGTGTATCAAGACATACGCTGCTTGGAAGAAAAACGTGCATTTGAGAAGACAAGAAGACAATTATTTCTACTTTCTAAGGACGGGCAGGAAGCTGCTCTATAGAGAGAGCAATGACATACTGTGTTACAGTACGGTATGCCAACTGTTCAGCAACAGACAGGAGAGCTCTCCAGAGAGTAATAAACACATCCTAGAAAATAATCGCCCCCCCCCCCCCCCACTGAAAGACACCTTCAAATCACGCTGCCTCAGCAGAGCTCGCAGCGTTCTGAAGGAGGCAACTCACCGCTACCATCATCACTTTTTATCTGCTGCAAGACCATCAAAACACCACAATTACAAAAGGTGCATTATCATCCCATCGGCCTATATATAACATGCAATAATATTCAATAAGATGCAATAGGTATATTTGATACGATGCTATGCATTTCTCTTTGTAAGGCATCTTTTTACTCGCATAGATAATCTGTGTGTTCAATTGAGTACAATTGAAGTCTCATTTATGATCTAGCTTTGTTACACCGTGAAACACAATGCTGTATAATATAAACACAAATATTACATGAACAAATATTGCTCTAAACTGACTAAATGACAGAACGGAACTGATTTTTAGTGTTTTTTGGAACTCATTCCAAGAGTTAGAGGCACTGACTAAGAACGCTGACTTTCCCAACTCAGATTATAAAACGGGCGACCTTAAGCATCAGGAGTGGGTCATATACGGATCAGAGTTCCGCTCTAACAAAGATGAAATATAGGAACGGTGCATTCCAGCAATGACCTTAAAGATAAACAGGTACCCGTGTTTGTCACGCCTTGCTGCCAGAGAGGATAAGCCCACCTTCTGGAAAAGTACACAGTGGTGGGTGCCATGACTATCACCCTTAACAAATCGAAGGGCAGAATGACAGACTGCATCAAGACGCCTGACAGTGGATGGAGAGGCGCTTCTATAAATAATGTCTCCATCATCCAAAACTGAAACTCGGCAATCCTTCTCCTGCTGCACACATGGAAACATCATTCATTCCTGTGTTCCTGCTGTCATTGTGATTGTAGAAATCTGAAAAAGAAGTTAACGTTGAATATATTAATGCAAGATTCCAGGATTTGGTTAATACGGGGTAACTTAGAAACTGGTCTGTAAGTGTTGCCATCTTTTTTCCCACCACCCTTATGTAACGGGAGAACACGAGCACACTTCCAGATGCGAGGGAATATGCCAGATGCCGTGGAAAGATTGAAAATATGAGTAATCTGCAGTGCAATTAGGGGAGCAGCTATCTTTATAAAAAAGGGTCCAATTTATCCTCCACAGAAGAGCTCCTGGGATCTGTGTTAAGTAGGGCTTCAAGAACAACATAAGTAGAGGGGGGTTGCAAAGAAAACTAAACTTTAGTAAAAGACTCAGTGCAAAGCGGGGGTCCTCTGTAAACCTGCAGATTAAATAATGCCCAGAAAACGCCTGTGGAAGGCTATGCATACGTCCTCAGGGTCCGACATCCGACTGTTATCTCACTCAGTAGAGGTAAGGTAAGGAAGAAGGGAATTGTTTTAGAGGGAATTCACTGCCTTCCAGAATTAACCTGGATTTACCTGGAGCAAGTAATTAACTCTAACCAACAGTCAGATTTGTCCTGTTAAAAAAAAGAATACATTATTTCTACTTTAGTGAAAAGAAGCTCAATGAGCAGGGTATCCAGAGCACCTGGTGTGAGGTTCATTAAATAGAGCATTTAAATCAGGTGAGAACTATGGGGTAACCCTATATTTTAATCTGAGCTTCACTAAATGGAGCATGAGACTCAGTTCCTGTGCTACACGAAGCACTAAGGAATAAGTGCTGCTTTAAATACATATGCATTAAATTGTCTATCTCATGCATATTCATCCAGCAGGGATCTGTGTGGTTGCCATATTCGTATTAGTTCTCAACTTCTCACCTATCAAATGATGATGGCTCCATTATACAATATAAGAGCATGTGTACCTCTCCCGTCCTGCCTCCTACAGAGACAGATGAGTTCCAATTACTTATTTGGAGCCATTTTAAGAACACACAGGGTCCACACTGCCATGTTTATTACTACGATGCTATCAAAGGTAAAATACAATGCAATATTTAATTTACTATCAAGAAAAAATAAATCCTCGTAAATTTAAAATTTCTTTTGATCGTTTGTGGCGGTTGATCTAATATTAGTCACTGTCACTCTTTCTTTGTAAATCACATCCATTTCAGCCAGTGATTATGTTTCATGGTACATTTACTCAATCCTCCTTTTCCCCAGAAGGCATCTGAACATTGCTCCCTTGACACAAGACTATTAACAAACAAGGATAAGGAGCTGAAGGTTTGACGTTATTTGCCCACTGTGCCTCATGGTAAAACTGTTAAACCAGATAACAATTAAATGTAAGTGAACATTCATTATAAGTCTACACTGTGCATGTCCCTGTGTTACAGCCACACTAATCTTAACAGCCTTCTTTGACCATGACAATGACAATGGATGCAATGCTACCATGAAAATGGCATTTAATAGGCTATCTTCATTAGGCTGTCATAATGGAGACATACTGTAAAGCCCAAAGCTCCTCAATATTCATTAGAACTCACTTTGTGAGATTAGCTGGATTCCTGCAGTTATCATAAACTACAACCTTTCATTTTTAGGATAGAATATAATTCTTTAAAACATCCTTGTACTTGAATTGTGCATTTACCACGATGGCAGTAGCATGCATAGACAGAAGCAGGCCTGAAAATGTAAAACTAGATTAAATGTACAAATTATATTTTGTACAATCATTCATTAATCCTCACATTTACTGTCCCTTGAAATTTCCTCTACCATGAAGTCTTTGCATTTGTACTAATACTTTGGTTTAAGACCAAGAATGAATGACTTAGAGCATCGCTCCAAACTAATTAGCTGAACAAAGAGGGTCAACACGGATGCCCTCTGTGTGTATACACGGTACAAGGTGACTACAATGTTTGTTCAGGCGGACAGCAAACCCCCGTGTTTATTTGACACACGCAGCCAAACTAAAGCCACAGGATGAAATTATGCATTTTCACTGTCAAATGTTGTTTCAACTTAAAATAGAGCTGAAAGGGCCGCATTTAGGTTTAAGGTTATTGTCAAATACAAAAGGTTCTTTCTGAGACCATGACATTTTATCTCGACTAATATTCATTTGAACATTAAATATGCTCAGAGGTCCTACTTTTAAGGGGTAGAAGCCAAAGTCAAATTTAACATTAATCATGGGTTGAGCTCATTTATACATGAGCAAGTTTCCATCATTTCTGTTTCCTTCACATAACAAAAAAGAGAGGTCTCTGGAGAGTTTTCAGTCTCAGACAATGCATGCTGGGAAATATGTTAATATGCTGATCATGTTAATTTAATGAGCAGAGTGTCTTCATTCAACTCGTTATTTCAAGTCAGAGGAACTCATAATATGAGCTATAAAATGGTATGGAAATGAAAACTTTTTAAATTAATTTTGGATTATAAAACATAAAGGGGATGTTGCGGTTAGTAGTTTCATATAAGGACTTTTTTTTCTTTTCCAAATTACATTCACCCAATGTTTCACTACACAAGAAAGTCTGTGAATTATTTGGAGTATCCAGACTTTGCTAAAACATTTTCTACACACGTTTTAGCCTCAGTCTGTGCCATCTTTGGTGAATTTATTTCTTGGGAGCACTTGACATTATGTGAAGTCACACCATGTCTAAAATTTTCCTCACGTTGTGTCTGAACACACATTCAGGATGCTCCAGGCTGCACTTGAACTAAACAAAATACATTTGGGCATCTTGCCCCCGGCAGTGTAATTCTACCTTACTCGAAAGAGCTCAATAAGCTTAAAATGACTGTTTGACATCTTGGGAAAAACGCTTATATAACTTATTCCTGAGAGTTAGATGAGAAGATTACTACTATCATATCTGCACACTAGACATGAGGCTGGATGCAGCTTATCTTAACATAAAGACTGGGAGCAGTGAGAAACAGCCAGTCTGGCTCCGTCTGACAAAAAACTGCCAGCATCTCTAAACTCCACTGAGTCTCTGCTGGTTGGTGGACAACATGGTGTTTCTGTATGACAATACGAGGCACTGCAGAACATGTCAGTCTACGCCCTCATCTGACATTTAAACCAACCTCTTTGTTTGATCAGTCTAATGGGTGATAATTATATAGCAATATAATTTCAGTACTTTGTGATTATTATTCTGGGAACCAGCTCCTCTCGTATATATTTTACTGAGATTGATTGCTTCATAACTGGTGAACTATAGAGAACATTTTGGCAGTGTATATTATATGTGAGGTAATTATGAATAATGCTTTGAGAGTGGGTGAAAAGGTAGGCCTATATTTGTCTTGAGACTAAAAGAAATTGAGAGAAAGCTATTGCCTCTCCGACTAATTTTCTCATTAATTTATTCCATTACTTGCACCAGCCTCTGATTTTTCTGCATAATTTAACAATGGTTGATTAATTTATGACCATGCAACTATCCAGTCATTAAAATCTAATCATAATTGGTCGGCTTCCTGTTTATTATGGATTACAGCACATGCATCATCAAAAAGGCCTTGATTATGATTGACAGGCATATTGAATAAAGAGCCTTACCCAATGCGTGGTCACTCTTTCTGAGAGTAACAGAAGGCAGTGGTGCACAGAAATGACCATACGCCGCGATGTCATCAGCGCTTCTGTTGGTTCGCAATTACATCTTCTCAACAAACACGTCAGGGTTTAATAGCTCGGAAACCAAATACCAAGACCTGCTGTCCCCATTCAATAAACAGTCAACGCAGCCCATCGGCATGCTTAGACCATCCAATTATCCAGACGCTACTCCGCAGATCCTCTAATTGCTTCTTATAACTCTCCAGAGGAATTTACATTTTTATTAAATTGACAGTTTTTCTTGTGTATGGGTTGCCTCTGAGTCTGAGATCTGCATTCTCGCCTTCTATTGGTCTTACCCGAATGCTTTAGGTGGTAAAGTGGAGGAGCTGCAACCCTGAACAAAACATTTGCATATGCCAACCCCTGAACACATATTATACACAGCAACCAGTTTGCATTTGGGAGAGCTTTGTGTGTATTTTAACCATTTGCTCATATGTGCATTTCAATATTTGCCCATCTGCCCATCCCCATCAACTAAATGAACTGATTATATATGAAAGGGCTCAGAACAAGTGACATCTCCTTGACAGTGTGACTGACACAGTGCTGCACGCAGGTGAAATTAGATCTGCAGGAGATACCGCTAAACCCTGGGGGCAGCTCCTCATTTAAAACAGGGATGTATGGGAGCGAGGAGGGGGGGCGGCGAGTTGTAATGGCCCTGCCAAGTCTTCCAGCAGCAGGGGCTGAGTCTGATGTATTAATTTGGATGTGAAGCTTCCGTAATTCCTGGGCGTTGGCCCATCTCCCCTGCTGTGAAAGCATGATTGCTGTTGGTAAGAGTCAACTGAACAAGCTGGGTCGTTTTTTTCCCCTCTTCCTTTGTGCCTCATCTGGAAAGGAGTGACAGCCCTAGACTCATTATCTCTCTTCCCTTTATGCTGATGTTTTTTAAGTATTATTGATGTGGACAGATGGATTCAGACATTCGTGTAAAGAAGTTATTGAATGAGTTTTTTTAGTACTTTTGACTTATAATTAGATTTACATTGAGAGTACAGATTAAAGGTGGATCAAAGCTGTGTGTCCTTTTGAAATGCAAACATTACATTTATTACAACGGTCATAAAAAAGCTGTACTAAAAATAATTTACAAATATTAAAGAATCTAAAACAGAATATGTATTTTGAAACTTCCTTTTTTGTCTAATGATGAACAACTATTATGCATATGCATATTTATATATATATATATATACATATAAAGCTTAAGGCCTTGTAAGGCTGCACAGTTCATGCTTCAAGTGTTTTTTCTAATTACTAATTTCTAACAGTCAATATACCTTATTTCTAAATGTCATCATGAAGTCGCCTCACTCTGCTATGAGCATAAATGAGGGGAAATATTGTGCAAAAAAAGCATTAACACTTTGAGGAACCTTGCCAGAAAGTAGACAGGTAGCCAGTAGCAATGAAAACAAATGCATCCACCTTTCTTAGTATAGTAATTGCCAGAATCGTGTAGGGAAGGAAAACATCTGTCAAAATATTAACACAATGGAAAGCCACAAAGGTCTCTATTAGTTTCAGTGCTTGAATTTAACCAACTTGAAAGGTCACCTAGAAGTGTGACTTGATTTACATGTGTGAATGATGCCCAAAGCTCCAACACATATACGAACACAACATGGCTGCAGGATAGGCTTCACACACTACTAACTGTACCTGTAAGGAACTGACTACAATTTTCACACATTGTCTAAATGTCCAGCCGTATACTGGGTTCCACCTCGTATTGTATTTGACGAGTGGGCTAATTTGTTATTCGCTACGCACATACACATCACTGCAGCCATTTCCTTTATGCACATTCTCTGCCACTTGGGAGTAAATTAATCTTTAATTAATTCCACAATGCAGTTATGAGAGATAATCGTGAATAATTTACAACCAGGTTTGAGGTACGTATGTAGGTTGCATCATAGTGTTCAAACGCAGTGGCCTCCCTACTGACCAGCTTATAAATTTATGTATGAACTGTATATTGAAAAGAATCACCTGATTTATGCGGAGCAGACTGCGATCCGTTCGGTGAATGCCTTCTCTCTCTGGACACGGCTGTCACTCTCACGGATAATCAACACTTTCAGTCTGCAGATACAGAGAAGACAAACAAGTGAGGAAGGGTTCCCCCATTGTGTGTTTGAAAAGTCAAAATGGCCCTGTCTACATTTCACAGATGAATATTGACATTGGATTAACTGTAGCTGCAAACATCTGTCGATGTCAATATTCATCCTGGTCCACATACAGTACAACTGCACTCCAAATGTCACTTCACTTACTGTAGCAGTTGCAGAGTTAAGATTACATTAACAATGTATAAAACAAATTTTAATGTCTGTATTAATTGTTCCATGTCTGCAATTAAGTCACTTTGCATGCTGTTTTTGGCACTGTGTTGATAGCGGAGAAAAGGGAAGATTCTATAAATATGAGCAACTCAAAACAACTCAAAGCAGACAGGAATTGATCTAGGTCAATCATGTGCTTTTTCATATGGTCAACAACATGATATTTGTCTATACAGCTGGGCCTTTAGGGGTACAGGGTCATGTGACATTTTTTTTTTCTGCATTTTCTTTAAAGCTATAGAATGCAAAGTTGTTGTTTTTTTAACCCAAATATATTTTCATTTCATTTGACATTTTACATTTGAGAGTTGTAAAAACAACCCTAAACCCAATTTTATCATAGAATTGTATGATTATTATCATAAACTATAAAATATATTAAATTAAACTATAAATATATTTTTTTATAAAGGGGATGCACATGTTTCACATTTTTTTGGGGTTATTTTTTTTAATCTAAATTGAATTTAATAATCTTGACTGAAATACTTGTATGTAATATAGGATTGAAATATACCAGAGTGACTGTCAAATGTTTTTTCATAAAACAAAAAAATGCTCTTGCTGAAAGCTTCATTAAGGATTATTCAACATTTATTAATGACTGATGAGGTATTCAGAAATGAAGATTTGTATAGAGACTAATTGTGAAGGATCAGAGTAGGAACAGTTCATAATGGTTAATAACTTTGCACATTAAAATGTTACACAAATGAGCAAGGCATCTATCAATGACTCTTTATTGTCTAATACTGCTCTGATTATGTTTCTTAATCCAGCAGATGTTTTGGACGCAAGTGGGGCATGTTTAATGAAGCCACGCTTTTATTTAAGTAAAGAAAAGTGAGAGCTAATATCTGATCAAAGTGAATAAAAAAGGTTGCTCCTAAGAGTCGTCAGAGAAACACTTGAGGCAGATAGACATTTTGGCCCTTATATGATATTATATAGAATGACAGAAATAGTTTGAGGTCTTCAGAAATATGCCTATCCTTACCTTGAGTTAGATAAAAAGATTGATAGATATATAACACTTGTAGTCCTCCTGATGTTGCCAGGCAACCGGCCGAAACTCAAATATCACAAGAACAAAAAACAGATACAGGGATGGAGAGCTATGACCTGGTCACAGCTAGGCACAAAAACACCTCCAAAAACATCCTTCAGAGATATTTGAAGGTTTGATAAGAACCCATTTTAAATTGAAATGCATAATTGAGCTTTCAGTCTGTCTGCATCAATAAATGTGATGCATTTTTACAAAATGTTTACAAAAACTCTTTAATCAAGTTGAGCTGTGATAAACATATTTCACTGAAACTAAGATAATGTGTTAATTATAACAAAAAAATGAAGAATTAGTCTAAATTGTAAGCGAAATAACTAAACAAAACAGGGCATGTTTTTGCAAACAATTAGACAGCCGGGGTAGCCTGAATATTCTACTAGATATTCTGTCGCATTCCACAAAATGACAAGTATTATTTTGTAGGTTTGACAGAGTGGTTCATGTGTGTGTGTGTGTGTGTGTGTATGTGTGTGTGTGTGTGTGTGTGTGTGTGTGTGTGTGTGTGTGTGTGTGTGTGTGTGTGTGTGTGTGTGTGTGTGCATGTGCTGAAAAGATTTTGTCTTGTCTTTTGTTTGTTCAGCTAAAATTGAAAAGACCTCTCAACTGTGAAGGACATATAGCCTCATTCTAAGGCTAAAAAAATAAAGTGATAAACAAATAAAAGAAGGCGGGGAAAAAAAACACAAGAAACAAACATGACTAATAAATTATATGATACTTGACAAGCTTACAAACAACACAATACTTTATCTTCATCTGTTGGCCAGAAGTGTATTTACACAAATCACTATAAGAAGGTTTCCTCCTTTCCAGGACATTAAATATGCAGACTTTCAGTTAAATTAAATAGCAGCCACGCATTCATATTATTGTTGAATGAGCAAGCTGCAGATAGCAGACAACCAGGTCACTGAAATAAACATGAGCAAGAACTGATATATCATCATATATGATGTCAATAGATTGATAAAATGCAGCACCAGTGTTTAAGCTGCATGTTATTGTAGTTGCTGGGGGCAGAACTACTTTAAGCCAATTTATATAAAGTTAACTAGTTTAGTCCAGTGGTTCCCAACCTAAGGGTCAGGCCCCTCCAAAGAGACGACAGATAAATCTGATGGGTCAGGAGATGATTAATGGGAGAGGAAAGAAACACAAATCAGTTTGGACTTTTACTCTAATCTTTGATTTTTTGGTGAAATATCGGACCGTTTGAACATTTATTCAAATTAAACAATTATAGAAGTTTAGAGAGAAATGTAGAAGATTAGAAGTATAAAGAAGCGTTCAAAGGAAATATGCAATAAAAAACATAATTAAATAAGTAAATATACCTAAAAGTTATTTTTCCACCACTGCACACCTTGCAGAACGTGTAACATTCGCACCTTCCACCGGCAGAGTGCAGCATTGAGCCAAATCTTTTTTGTATTGTATTGTCCAGATTAGTATCGATAACTCGTCCATTAACGAGCTCGTGTCGTGATGGACACCGCGCGCGCGTTACCGCGTGTGCGACAAACCTGAAATCCTCTTGCACGCTAAGGCCGCGTGTAGCCGTAGCTTGCAGGTGAAATGGGGGGGGGGGTGCGCGCGCGCGCGCGCGTGCAGCAGCTTTTTTTGTGCCACGGCGCCTCGCTCCCGCCGTCGGCGCACGCGCCCGAGACACCACGTAGAGCGGAGCACGTGAGCGCGCGCGGCGTCCTTTTCGCATGGATGGGAACCGGCGAGAGGGACGCGAATGAGAAAAGGTAACCGGCTTTTACGGGCATTTCCTAGTTCCGCGCCGCGGCGGCGAACTCCTGCTCTCGTGCGGCCTCCGACAGGCGACGTGTTTTCGTCGCTTCACATTTTTTTTTTTGGTGGAACGTAGGCCGGGTGTCATTGAAGTGACCGCCCTCACAAATCACTTCGCCACGTTAACGTCAGTTAACAAGGACTATTCTGTGTCACTGTTAACGGGGACGTCGCTCTGTCGTAAAACGTGTCCGTTTATCGTGTGTTTCTTATTGTATTTGCGAGCCTCGAGCCTCTTTCAGAGTCACCGAGCAGCGGTGACAAAAACAACAAAAACAGGCTCTCGTTTAAGTTTAAACGACCAAACAGTGTAAACACGTATTCCTGCATGAATGACAGAGATTCTCATTCTTTCATTTTAAAGGCAATCCCAACTTTAATGTCTCCAACCGACCTGGTTGTACCCTAAGTTAAAGTTGAGTGTGTGTGACACCTGATAGTTTCAGGGTTGCTGACCGTGGCTCCTTCAGCCAGATGCCCAAGTCAGTTACAGGACTGACTGTGACATTTATATGACAGCCTGCTACACAAGTGACTCTACACTCAGAACAAGCTGCAGGTCCAGAGTGACACTTCACCCCGAAACCTGCATCATCTGCTGACCACCGCAAGCATCACAACTAGGACTGCAACTAACTTATTTGATTAATCGGTTAGTTGTTTGCTTCATAAAACGGTTAAAAACATATGTTGATCGCTGTTTCTCAACCTAAAATATATTGTTTTCTCTGGACCAACAGTCTTCAACCCAAAGATAATCGGTTTACCGCTATAGAAGACTGAGGGAATTGGTAAATAATCAGATTTGAGGATCTGGATCCAGAGAATTTTGAGTATTTCCCAACTAATCGTCATTGCAGCTCTAATCACAACCACCAGAGGGGAAATGTATTCATAAGTGTTAGATCAGAGGTGTCAAACTCAGTTTAGTTTGTGGGCCACATACAGCACAATTTGATCTTAAGTGGGCCGGACTGGTGAACTTGTACATATACCTACAAATTTCTTTTGTTTTTTTGAAACACTTTCACAATAATTAACCTTGAAATTACAAAATAGGAGGAATAGAAGATATAAGAAAAAAATGCAATTTCAACAATATGATGTCTCAGTTACACTATGTTGCATGTTAATTCAAAAACATTTACTTACTCAACACTATTTAGTATTTTAAGCAGCAGGTGTAGTTTTCCCCTGCCTTGCAAACCATTTACAAATCAAAACTAAATATTTCATCCCCTGAACCCTAAAAGATCCTCACTGACTTATATTACTGTGAAAAAAGGTTTGTTTTTTGTAATACTTTATATAGTCTTTATATAGGACCCTCTCGTGGGCTGGTTCTGGCTCCTGGACCACATGTTAGACACCCCCGTGTTAGATTATTTTTTTGAGTAAATCTCTCTATATAGAGTCTGTTGGTGTGTTTGAATATGACTGATTATCATTTATGTGTCCATCTAACCCCAAAATAACATTATCTGCATAGGATAACCAGAACTTTCTTCTGTATTAAATTATATGTGTTGTGTTGTTTTTATTTTCAGATTGGTGTCAAGTTTCCCACCTCTGCCCTCGCCCCTACAAGCTGCAGCCTCACAGATATACAGTGCTACCAGCCTGCAAAGAGGAGTGCTATTGAGAGATTCTCATGGAAAACATTTAATCTGCTGCCCAGCCGATGCTGCATCTTGTTTTCATATCTCCGTTGTTCTGGTGCAAACAACCAGCTGATAGCATCCAGCAACAGCTGCTCATAACAGCACTACACACAGCTTGATTGGTTATCACTTGATCCCAGAGAGCCCATATACAAGTCAAATCTAAAAAGGGAAATAAGAAAAAGATTTTTTTTTCCTCTTCGTCCTTGAAGTTTTTCGTCTTAGTCTTTTGTCTGATCTAGTTGAATCATGGGGGCCTCAGGTTACACCTACTACCGCGTTGCCATCTTCTTCTGCATGTTCATCGGCTATGGGCTGTATGTCTTCAACAGAAAGACCTTCTCCTTTGTCATGCCATCTGTGATGGAGGAGATTCACCTGGACAAAGATGACTTGGGTAAGACATGCCATTAGTTTTTGTCTGGCTTCAAAAAAGTTTATGTCTGTAATACAGTTGTGTTGATGTCTTAATCTATCTTAAATCTTGACAAATATACAGTGTAAAGTTTTTTGAATAAAATTTTGGTACCTTCCACACGAAAAGCATAGCAAATTAAAAAGAAAACAATTAATTGAATATTAAAGTACATTACTTGTATTTAAAACATTACATCATCTAAAAATGAGCTAAAGTTTTTGTATAAATGTAGTGGAGAAGAAAGTACAATATTTCCCTCGAAATTTTGAAGTGAGAAAAAAATCATCAAATGGAAATGTTTAACTAAAGTACCTCTAACTACCTCAAAATTGTACTGTACAGTTTTTGAGTAAATGTCCTTAGTAACTTTCCACCACTGATAATGACATCAAGTCTGGGCAAACTACACAAGTAGAGGTGACTTTAATCTTAGTTGTTATTGCATTTCCATCACCTTTATATACACAAAGCTGCAGCTCTTGTCTCTTTGTGAATTCATTCATTATTAACCCTCGTGCCATCTCTGCAGGTATGATCACCAGCAGCCAGACCATGGCCTATGCCATCAGTAAGTTCATCAGTGGCGTGTTGTCAGACAAGATCAGCTCGCGCTGGCTTTTTTCCCTCGGCCTCTTCTTGGTGGGAGCCATCAACGTGGCCTTCTCCTGGTCCTCCACTGTATCCATGTTCTCGTTGCTCTGGTTCATCAATGGCCTGGGACAAGGCTGTGGCTGGCCCCCGTGTGGAAAGGTGCTGCGCAAGGTACTCTCCAGATCCAGACATGGATTCCTGCTAATTCAGTGTAACTGTAATATTGACAGCCAAGAGAAGTCCCAGTCTCAACACAGCCGGGATGCCTACAGCTATTCTGGGCAAAGAGTAAAAGGGTGTAACCCCTGAATGGAAGCCACCTGCTGCCAGACCTATTGTGTATGTTTGGTTGTTGAAGTGTTTGAGGAGTCTGGGTCCTTGCTGTCAGACAGTACTGACCTTTGAGCCAGAGTAGCAAAGTCGGTCTGTACCAGCTGTATTAGACGGTTCACAGCGGCGATATCAGCAGGGGGAGTAGTTTGAGAAATGACATATTTACTTTGTAATCTGTAGGTTTTATTCACACAATAGCTTTTGGTATTTGTTTAAACCTGCTGTGGGATTGTTTGGGTTAGTGCAGTGAATTGGTGGACTTACTCTTTTAGCAAACCCTAATGCACCCTGACATTCTATGCTTAGAGACATCTTGAGGCTTGTAGGAAGCTGCCTTGAAAGTAGCAGTGATTTCCCTGAGGAATAAATAGGCTTTTGCATGTGTCCCGTGTGCTGGAGGCAGATTACAGAATTTATTTATAGAAGATTGTCATCAGGCCAACTTTGACCAAAGGTGTTTTCCTTTTCCAGTGAGAGAAACAATCCTTATAAAACATCTTAACCAGTTTGCTACAGTGCTGCAGCTGATATTAACATTAACACAGTTTTCAATCAAGCCTGTGGGCTTGATTCCCAGTAGATTCTCAGGTTACTGGTTACAGTGTTGCTCTCCTGGGTATGCTGTGTGAAGAATGTTTATAACTGCCATCATATTACATCATAAGGGCTGTGGCCCTGACACCGTTTTTGCCAACCCAGTAAAAAAAGAGAAGTACACTTATGAAAAACAAAGTGCTGCAAATTATTAGGTAATGTTTCTGCAAGGCTGCTGCCTTGCTGTCAGCAGGCTTGCAGCAGGACCTGTGTGTTGCTTCGGGAAACTAGAGCATGAAAAAAAAGCATGTGTGTAACATGTGATAAACATCCACATGAAGGGAAATATGCATTATTTAAACTGACTGTTCTCCCCTTGTTTTGTCCTGTGTGTCTCTTTTTCATCAGTGGTTTGAGCCCTCCCAGTTTGGAACGTGGTGGTCTGTGCTGTCCTGCAGTATGAACCTGGCTGGGAGTCTGGGTCCAATCGTGGTCACAGTGCTCCTGCAGTACTATGACTGGAGGACGATCCTGTCCATGTCAGGAATTTTCTGCTCTGCCTTTTCATTTGCTTGCCTGGTGTTTGTAAAGAATGAGCCAAAGGATGTGGGCCTGCCCAGCATTGAGGCGGCAGCCAAGAAGGGCGCTAAGGGAGGTGAGTAAAGACATGGGTTGCAGGGTAGCATTACAGCGGGTAGCCACTTCCTGCATAGCTGAAGATGATTACCTGGGAGCATGTCAGTCACATGGCGCTGTGGTTTCAAACAAGTTCGGTTTCTTTTTGTTATAACAACCCGCCTGTTTGCCATGCTTGTGGTATTTCTGAGTAGTAGGTGATGTGTTTACAGTAATAGGCTCCAATATTTAAGCGCCTGTTAAAACTGCATTTACTGCATGTGGCGTTCACGAGGATACTTTGTTTGTTCAACTTCCATGACTGAATGCAAATATTTATACTACCAGTTGGCCTACTCTACATAAAGCACAGTGAACAAAATTACTCTGAATTAATAAATAAAATAATAAAATCTGAACATAATATAATAATATGAATATTATATAAGGTAAATTTACTCATGTATTGTACATAAGTTCATTTTAAGGGACTTGTATTTTACTTCAATATTTCTTTATTACTGGCTCTATTATTGGCTTTAATGATACTTAAGTAACATTTTCAATTGAGCAATTCAAGTATTTTCTTTTTTTGATGACAGCATTTCTAGTTTAACTCAAGTAAAGGATTCTCCCGCTACTAGTACTTCATAATATACATATTAGTATTATTAGTATTAGTATCAATAAGAAGAATATATAAATAATAATATTCTGCATTATTCCAGTGTCAGATGTTGTCGATCGTCATATTAAGACTGGCGTAGACTGGGCTGGAGGCATGTTTCTCAAACAACCACCAGCATCACTACCCAGCCAGCTCAGTCTGATAGACTGTAACTACCCAAACAGCCACAACTGTAACCAACAAACCTGCTATCATGATGCATGTTGACATAATTATCCAGATCAGGAAGAGGAGGTCATTCATTCCCAATCCTAGCATCAGTGATGTATCCACCCACATCCACACACATCCTGCAGGCAGAGCAGTGCTCAGTGACCTCAATTGTAATGCATTTTTGTGTTTGCACTGGATTCTCTCTGTTATTTAGAAAGGACATTGCTATAATACATGTGCAATGTGTTTTTAACAGCCTTTTTAATGTTTTCCATTAACTTGAAGGTTGTATTGTCCAAGAGAATCACAGGGTTTTTTTTGTAACAATTACATCATCTCAACAAAGATGTTTTCATGTCACCTTCATAATATTTTCCTTGTTACTGCAGTGACACTTTTTGGAGGACTTCACTAACCACCTACAAGCTCTCTTTCTAACTAAAGCCATCATAAGACATTTTGACAGTAAAAAGTTAACCACAATTCAGTGACAATGACCCAGTGGTGATGCTTTTTGGGGGGAGGGATGCACCCTATCCACATTCACCAGAAGATGGCAGTGCAGAGCTGGACAAGTGGAATTTTTGGAAAGATTTGAACACTCTCAAAGGTCCCACATATTACACTTTTCCTGGATTTCAAATTAAGTTCCCTAACAAGATATAAATATTGCTAGTTGAGCACCAAAATCATCTCCTCTCTTAATCTTGTCTCAGGAAATCTAGAAAGAACACATTGTTTTGTGTCTGTCTCATTAATAGTAATGACAATCTCATTAATATTAATGAGAGGTTGGCTGATTTATAAGTCAGTTAATGGTGGTGGGCGGTGACTGTACAGTTGTGACATTACAACATAAGTCTTCACAGCTTGTTTTAAGGCCCAGTTTTGGAATACACCTTCTGTGCATTTCTCTGTGGATTGCGTGTTGTGAAACAGGGGCCAGTATAAAACAACTAGACCTTCTTGTGTTCTAAAAGCAATTTAAATCTCACTTTCTAAGATGTGGGACTTTTACAACATTGTGATATTCTTAATTTATATCAGATACCAATGTCACTAAATAACTACAGGACACACTGCAGATTCATAACCCGCTGATTAAGTGGGCTAACCATGTCTGGGATTCTACATTGGTTAAGTAGTAAAATTGCTTTATAATCTGTTCATAATTCTGCACTTACAATATACTGCATCTGTATTGACCCATTGCCAATCCCTTTTTGATTAGAGTGTGTATCACTGCATTTCATCAGGTAACAGTGAGAGTACCCTGAGTGAGTTCCTGCTCTCCCCTTACCTGTGGGTGCTGTCTGTGAGCTACTTGGTGGTGTTTGGCGTGAAGACGGCTGCCACTGACTGGGGACACCTGTTTCTCATGCAGGAGAAAGGCCAGACCGCTCTGATGGGTATGTGTGCTAACCTACTGCCATTGTTTCTTAGTTGTTTTCATATAACCTGACTGGATAAGGGTACTGACATCAGTCTTGTTGCTTACAGGCAGTACATACATGAGTGCCTTGGAGGTAGGTGGTTTCGTCGGCAGTCTCGCATCAGGCTTCATCTCTGACAGAGCTGTAGCTCGGGTGAGTGAGAGCAGACACCGATTAATTAGCGGCTGGTATAGATGTCCTATGTATTTCTGCTTTCTGTTTCCCTATTTCAAAAAAAATATGTACAGTGGTCAATGGCAAGAGACTTTACTTTTGATCCTGTTTGAATGGTGCCATAAATCACAAATGTTTGTAAATGAAAAAGCAAATTTTGCAAGAATCTCTCAATTTTGGTAAAACTGGTAAAGTAAAATGTGCAAACACACAGTTAGAAAGACTTCACACCTTAAAATGTGTGTGTGTGTGTGTGTGTGTGTGTGTGTGTGTGTGTGTGTGTGTGTGTGTGTGTGTGTGTGTGTGTGTGTGTGTGTGTGTGTGTGTGTGTGTGTGTGTGTGTGTGTGTGTGTGTGTGTGTGAGCGTGTTAAAACTGGGACATTTTTATAGTGATATTAATAGTGATTCATGGTGCAATTCAAGGAGGATCAAAAAATGAATTGATCACCAATTTTTCTGAAAGACGATCCCATGGGTAACAGAAGGCATAAATACATGGGCCCTCTATTATCTGTCAGTGTCATAAGCGTCCTCTTTGACTTTCTACAGCAAGGCTTGGGCACACACGGCAACCCTCGCCATGGCCTGCTCATTTCCATGATGGCCGGAATGTATGTGTCCATGTACCTGTTCAGAGTCACCATCACACCTGAAATCCCAGAGGTAATTCCAGTCACTATCATAGCTGTGGTCAGACTTCACTTTGCCAGGTATTATATGATATATCATCAGGATGTTCTTGTCTTTGCTCAGGAGGCTCCTATTTGGTTCCAGATCACCCATCCGGTCTCTGTCCTCCTCGGCGTGTCAGAAAAAGAGGTATTACAAACTGAATTACAGTTTGAGGGAAATGTTCTACAACACAGTTTCACATTTTCTTGTCCTTCCCAGATCTGGATCCTCTTCCTCGGTGCTCTGTTTGGATTTTCTTCTTACGGACCAATCGCCTTGTTTGGGGTGATAGCCAGTGAAAGTGCTCCTGCAAACTTTTGTGGAACCTCTCATGCTGTGGTAGCTCTGATGGCTAATGGTACGCTGCAGGATGGCATAACCAACCACAAACAACAATATTGCTCTATGAAGTATTTATTCTAACATATTTAACATTGACACATTCATATGAGTAATCCAGCCTTGTTTTTTTTTACAGTGGGGGCTTTTATGGCAGGGCTTCCCTTCAGCACTGTGGCCAAACAACACAGCTGGGACATGGCTTTCTGGGTAGCTGAGGTGGTAATGGCTGCTGCCACCGTTGGGACGTTCCTCGTACGCAACATGCGCACCAAAATGGGACGGATTGAAAAGAAAATGGACTAATGTATCTTTCTGAAATGAGCCAAATTGTTGTGCAGCCTAACATGGAACACCCTGTATTCTCACAGTATTGAAGGCTCTGTATACAGAATACTGCACAGTATTATAACTAACCTTGTCTTTAATGGCGGTCAGTTATATGTAACTTATTGAATGTTTACTGACATTCAAGACTATTATTTGTCTGGGTGTCTGCACAAATGTAGTAGCATGTATCATGATCAGAATTCATTTTACTATACCTCAAAGTATTTGTAAAAAAAAAAAAGCTAATATCTTAAATATTTCACGAGAATAAAATAATCCTACAACATGTTATTTTTATACATAGTCTGTACTACACGATGCAGAGTGACACTGTGATGCAGTTTGAGATGCTGTCAGCTTTTGAGATCTGACACATTTTTTTTAAGGTTTGATTTAAATCTTTGCTACACGACAACTGTTTTATCACTGCTATTGTAGTCAAATATAACACTTAAAACTGTACTGGATTATATACTGTTAACTCTCATCTCTAAAATCTGTGAGTTATGTCAACCTCTATGATAATGTGTCTACACTCAATGTCACTTTAGCAGATCTATGTCTTGCTGAGATTGTACAATGAACTTGAAACTGTTAAGGAGATCTAATAAATGTGAAGTTTACTTTGGTTCATTTTTCAAAGGCCTGGCAGCATGTATCACTTTGAAAATGTGTCCTTTAAGTCACTACTGGAAATACCCTACCCTGTGTTTGTGCTAAAAAAGCATAAACCTTCAACATGCAGGAAGGAGAATGCCTGTCTATGACACAACTAGGGTTAAAAGATATTATGTTGGGTTATAAACATGTTCTTCAAATCAATTTATTGCCAGTGCCACAGTGGGGCAAGTCAGTGATTGGACATTGAGAACAATGTGTCCACAGCCCTCTTCACACCAACATCAAACATAGAAAATTAATGTTACATAGTGGTGAAATAAGCATCACAATCCTTTATCAAGTAAAAGGGTGCAAATACTGCAGCCAAAACCTATAAAAGTCAAGTACTTGTTAATTATGTATTGTTAATCATTGTGTATTAATGAATATGCAGCATTTGTATGTTTAGAATTTTCTCTGAATCATGGACAATTCTACACCCTGACACCATGGAAAGAAGCTTAGACGGAAAATCTGTCTCTGGTTGGCCCAAACTACACACTGCTCTTATGGGGTTACATCCCCGAAGGTGAACCACTGGATAAATCTTGAATAATAGATTGTGTTTTATTATGAAATGTTTTTTTATTTTTTAAGTAAAATCGAAATGTCTCCAGTCACTATAGCTGCCAAGTAACATGAATAATGGAAGTCTGAAGGAAGCATACAAGGAAAATAGGAAAGCACAACTACCTCATAACTGTATTTGACTAATAATAATGTCAGTATTTTATAAAATAAAATATATCCATTGTTATTAGAAGACATATGCATTACATTGAGGAAATGTGATGTCCTTTTTGGAAACTTTCCAACTTAAATTGGGATGATTGCTTCAATAATGCAAAAGAACAGGTTATACAACTGTTATATATGTTTTAATGTACTATACTTAACAAGCAAAACCTAATCTTAGTGATGTAATTAGCTTGTAATTAGTTTATTGGAAAAACATGAAGGAGACTACTGTGTTGTGTTCTGTGTGACCTCTTCATTAGAAAAAAGAAGAAAAAGTGAATATTCATCCTTTCTTCCTCTGGACCCAGTCTTTCTGTGTTTAATTACCAACACAGAAGCCACAGGTTTAATCATGTGATAGATAAGAATAAACATTTCATGATATAACACTACAAAGTCAATGCAGGAAAAAAAACGGGCTGATAAAGCTGTGGTCCAGAGTGAAGCTGTCCATGGTGCTGAAAGTAATCCATGTGTCCTTATGGGGACTTTTATAGCTATCATTAGAGCCACTTTCTGTATACGTGAGTGATGCTGTTTGTCTTGTCTAATATTTTTGTTTTATTATAGCAACTCGTGCCTTTCTTAGTCAGGTAAAGGGCTTTATATAAGTTGCTTTCTGGACTTCAACATATTTTCTACTATCTACCTCAGCCAAAATTCTCAATTTTACTTCTATCTGCCAACAAATTAGATGCTTAAATTTGAGGTCCCCTTGCCAAAATGACCTTAATTTTTCTGTAGTTGCATAGTATATAAATGTGATAACTAAGTAACCTATATAAAGTTACTGTATGCTCAACTTCAGACTTTTCTGACCTTTTTTCCTTTTAACAAAGGATCATTTGAAGGATTTGTTTGAATCCTTGTTTTGAATTGAAGACCTTCGCATTGTGACCTTCTCGTTAAGTTAGTTTTCTAACATCAGCAACCTTAACAATTAACCGACTTTTCAGAATGAAACAGCATAACTACCAACTGAGTTTTATTGGTTCGTTGATAACAATCATTACACAGGTACATCTATAAACAAATAAAAAGAAACCCCACACTTGTACTTAATACAGATACCTAAAACTCACATGAATATTGCTACTGCTGGTAATGCATTTGACATCTGAAATAAATGTACAGTTTTGTCTGTTGGCATTTAAGAAGCCAGTCTTAACAATTTTCGTCTTTTTTCCCATGGTTACACACCTCATTAGCTTGGCTAAGAAAACAAATTCCATTTTTACCATCCTTACAATGTACCATTACACACTGCATATAGAAAGATTGAAAACCCTTTTCACAGCAGCTATACAAATTTATTGCGATGCTATCACAGAACAGACACAACCAACACACGCAATGCACAGTTCTGATAGGGAGAGCTCCAGTACTAGAGATTTTTAGGTTTATTGATCAGATTCATTAAGAAAACTGCATGATTACAAGAGTTAACATACAGGAACAAAGCTTACAAACATTCTAAAACACTGTTCTTCTTTATAAACAATAAAACAATGAGTTGCCCTGTGACTTTGTCCGTCCCCACCCCAGCAGATTACATACACTGTCCCTTATAAAGCATATGGAATGTAATCCACGCAGGCAAGCTCTTCCCGTTGTTGCCCCAGCTCCTGTTGAACGTCATGCTTGCGTGTTGACACGGTAACCTGTCCCGACCCCCCCCCTCCTTCACATTTAAAACTGAAATTAAAAATCCATTGACAGTAACAACAATGACCGCGACTTTCGTGGCGATGCAAAATTGTGGGATGCGATGAAATTCCCCCGTCTCCAAATCCAACTTTTTTTTTTCTTTCATTAAAAAAAAGTGTTCTCTACAATCAAACTACTAAAAAACCTGTATTTAGAAAATAGTTGATAAAAATATTCCCCTGAATTGTACAAGAAAAGAGGTACAGGGAGCACTGGTAAAAGATGTGGTTTGAGAGATGTTATTCCGCTGCCTCATCTTTTTCATCAGCTGCGTCTGTAGCTGGTGCCTGTAACACACAGATACCACCGTCACAAGTTGCCTCGCAGAGGAGATTGAGTTTATTTTGCGTGTTTATACAGGATGGGAGGACCCTTACCTCTTCCTCAGCTTTGGCTTCGCCATTCTCAGCGGGGGCCTCTGGTGCTTTCTCCTCAGGCTTGGCCTTCTCCACCTCCTTAGCTTTCTTGGGCTTAGCTGGTGCCTTCTGCAAAGAAGACACATTAGCCACATTAGACTCTAATCGGAGTCAGGAGTCTTAAAAAGTGAGCTTCAGTCATGAGAAACCAAACGGAAATTCCCACCTTTGGCTTGGCTTTGATCTCTGCCTTTGCAGGTGCAGGTCTCTATTGAAGGAAGAAAAGCTTTAATGTCAGCACTAAGAAAACAGTGAGCAGCATGCGTGCTGTCTGTGACAGTCTGGGTTTGTCTGTACTTACATCTTTCAACCTGAGAGATCTCCTCTTGGGCTGCAGACAGAGGGAACAAACAAGGGTGATTACTTTTAACATATGGTATGTCACTGACAGGGTGTTACTGACCCCTGGTGGGTGAGCACACTAACTGTTTCATTATTATTACTTTTTTTATGAGGAGTAAACCACAGACATGCCAAACAAAACGTCATTCTGTTCCTGATTCCTTACCGCTGATTCAGCTCCTCCAGCCTGTGAGAGGCAAACAGAAGAAGAAAAAAAAATCACATTAAGGTCATTGTCTGCTCTTGTACTGTGGTGGGTTGAATTGATGGTGGGGATTGGGCATGGGCTTTAAGTATTAGTTATGTAACTCAAAAGTGGGCGTGGCAAGACGGAATACCAGCCTATGGCCACACATACAGATTCATACATGATTTAGCTTGGGCTGAGAACTGTGATTGGCTGAGGAGATATGTTCTAAAATCTTGCACAATGGGGCTCATCACACATCAGTCCTCCTTAAATCCGCACAAGTAGGACAAGTAGAGTCATTCCCGCTAAATAACACCACGTGATATTTGTCATTTACAAACAATCCTTGGTGGACTACTTCTTTTGGCGCAAGCATAGTGATAGAACCCGCCCTTTGACGCGGCTGCATACAAAAGACCGCCAGAGAAATGTGACATAACGTAGTGCAAATGGCAGCGAGTGGCTCCCTCTCCCAGCTCCTGCGAGTGGTTTGAACGTTACTGTAAAGCCCCGGTGGAGGAGGGGCCGGACTCCGCCTCCCCGCCACACATCCATTCATTGGTAATAAATGGGATCGCCGCTCGAGAAAGGGGGGAGAAAAAAGCGAGCGGAGCGAGCGTTCCCGCCATGAATTTGAAAAAAGAGTCACTCCGAGATGCTCAGCGACTCCGTCGGTGTGGTAGCAGAATCTACTGGAACCCCCAGCAACAGGAGCAGCGCTGTGCTGACGGAGGCTCGCCATTGCATAACCTACAACTGGCCTGAGCCGAAACACACCGAAAGACACGACGGAGAACGCGTTTCCAGCGGCGCCAAAAAAAATAATAAGAACGAAGACGACCGTGCATGATGAAAAACAACACGTTTACGGGAAGCGGGGATGGGGTTGTTTAATTAAATGATATTTATACCGTTCCTATGAGAAAGATGTAAACAAGATTAGTGCCCATACACGAAAAAAAAAAACAACAGCCTCGACATTTCAGCTTGAAGAATGTGTTTCGATGTCGCTCTCCGAACAGAAACTTTAGGATCCAGCGTGACGAGCCCCGCAGGAAACAATCAATATGCCGCCAACTTTCTCTGCAGAAAACGCGACCTACACCGCAACTCGTGTATTTACACACAAACGCGAGTGTGCATGCCAGCGTTCTGCGGTAGGAAAACTAAATAAATAGTAATAAAACCATTCTGAACATTAGGATAGAGCGGGGAGAAAAATCACTTGGCACATATATAATCAGTGCACTGAAGACAGATAAGACCAAGAATCAACCACTTGAGAAAAAAATCACAACAGACGCTACATACCAACTAAACTCTCGGCTGCACGGAGCATTCCTGCTGACAGCCGCTCGCAAACACAACACGGACATTTGCAGCAACATTTTAACAACTCTGACCGCAAGCTGTGCAACGCTAACAAGCCCCGTTCTTACAAATTGCAGTTGTGGGTTATAAACGCTGAATGCATGAAAGATATCGGTCTACTCACTTTGCTCCTTTTAGGCATGGTTGGTTTTGTGTGGGGTGTTTTTGTAGAAGGAAGAAAAAGAGCTAAATGTAAGTCAATAGAGGAGGAAATACAGTGGTATATTCACGATAAAGCTGTACAAGTACAGTCTAATACAGCGCAGCGAGACGTTACTGTTCCATTGGAAGAAAACTAGCTCAAACCGGATTGGATTCTCCCCCTCCCTCCCTATTCAAACCGTTATAGTTCCTGTATGATTGACGGCGCCGCGTCCCGCCTCCGCCGCGCGCTGATTGGACGACACGCCAGGCTGCGAGGCGATTTTAAATCAGCGCTCCCACCTGTGTGGGTACGTCACACGTCGCTCAAAAAATACGGCGAGCGATTTGTCTTTTTGTGCAGCCATCTGCTATAACAAGGCAAACATTGCAATTAAATCTGCCCTTTACGACGCTTAGAAATGACCGTTTCTCGTTTAAAGCAACGCTTGTATGCGGGGACCACAAACTGTAGTGTATTAAAAAAATTCCCCTCTGTTTTGCGTGTTTTGCGCCACTGATAAACGAAAATGTGGCATGTGTATTGGCAGTAGATTGGGAGAGGGGTGTGCTCCCCCGGCCAAGTCTTTTGTATTAAAGCTTGGGAAAATGGCGACAGGATAAGTGTGGGTACAGCTCCGAGCAGCCTGCGTGCTCCTCCTTGCAGCGGTCTTGCCGCCGTCCACTTGCTGCTGCACGCGCCGCTGTGCGCCCACAACATGACTTCAGTGGAAAGAAGCGCGGCGGCGCTCGGGCTCAGCGTGGAAGTCATTTCAGACATTTGAGCACGGAGAGACAGTCATTTCCCCCAGAGTCAATGACACAGACACTAAACTGACAGCGTTACTTCCCCTCTGCCCTGACAACACACAGCAACACATTGTGCCAGCAGAGGACAAGACAATACATTCCTACAGGCTTTACAAATGTATTGATTGTTATTTATGTTGGTATATATACTTTATTACATATGGCATTTTTGTTTTTCTATCTCTAGGATAAAAACTGAGGACAACATTATTTCTTATGTTATCCCATGTTCATGTGAAAATGGAATGATGCCTTCAGAGAGATTTCTTTTCAAAATTTACCCAATATTTTTGACTCTAGATGATAAATAAAAATAAGCTGGTGTTATCTTTAGCACATGTCATTCCCATGCATTATTCATTAAAAAAAAAACAATTAAACATGAGGGTTAAGGTTGCAAGTAACTGCTCTAGAACAGCCAAAGGTCTGAGGTTGTGACAGGTGTTGGTTTTGGTCTTTGCAGACAGAATTGTTCCCAAGTTGCACCAGTGGTTTCGTTGGAAAGTAATATGCAAAGTTGTAACACACATATGGAAGATGAGCTGTGCAGGAGTCACAAAGTCAATATTACAAGTAGTAACTCAACTGAAAAGACAGTCAACCAGACTCACATGGTTAACTAACATTGTAAAGTTTCTTTGGTGGTATTTTTGTAATTTTTAAGAAAAATTTAAAAGTACTGTATTATTTATTAGTTACTTTTTAGTGATGACAGTCTTTGGAATGTTATTATTATTGTTGAATGTCAATACTTTTGTAATCTCTGTAAAGCATCTTCAAAACTTGAATTAGTATAATTAAAAAAGAAAGTAACTAAGCATATTGACTTTACTTAGCTACTTTTATCTCCTACTACACTTTTGAGGTAAATATTCTAGTTCACAACCTCTATTTCACAGATGATGGTACTCTGTAGGTACTCATTAAATAAAGTACAATATGCTAAAATTATACTTATTAGCAGTGTGTAGTTGTGAATCTACCATATTGAGTTGTTGACAGTTCAGCCATATAAATAATTGTCCATGGCTCAAAGTGGTGGAACTTTATTTCACAAAAGCACATTTTAGAGAAAAGTCTGCAAAAGCTTATTTGTGATGTTATTTGTAAATTCATTTATTTCTTTGGTTGTTTTCTTCTTTCTGACTAATATCACTAAGTCTGAAGGAATTTAGCTTAAAATATTCTGTATTTTGACTTCACTAAGATATTTAATGCAAAGATTATACTTGTAATGGGGGGATTTTACATCATGGTATTGCTCATTTTAATTAAATAAAGGATCTGAGTACCTCTTCCACCACTGATATGAGGATATGAAAATGATGATTTGTTATCAGGCAGACAATACAAAGCATGTTGCTGCAGGAAATACAGCAACATGCCCCCAACAGTCAACTTTACAGTGATCTGCTTGCGGATAAAAAGTTCTTGGATTCAACATTGCAAATCCAGCTCGAGAGGTTTTCAGTGCAAGAAAATTGAGATGAAAAGTTGCTGCAGCATTTGATTCAACACTGTAGTGTTGTATTAGAAAACACTAATTCAGTTTTACTTTGTGATTGCAAATTCCAAGTTTGGCAAAAGGCATCCAGTCCACTATGAACAAAATCCAATTTAACTTTGTAAAAAGAGCATAGTGTTCATAGGTCAACAATGTCATGTGATAAGTTATAAGCCAAATGTTCAGTGACACATCACTCTATTTGTGAGCTGCTCTGCCACAACTGGCACTTCCAGCCTCTTCTATCTGGTGCGAACGCCATTAAACTAACAGACCTGAATTCGCAGTGAAGTGACATTTCCTGCGAGGCCACATTCTACAGATGTTCGAGGACACACCGATTTTGATTTTGTTTGGGGCATCCTTCGAGCCTAGGTCACACGTGTCTGTGACATTTTACTGCTAACGAATGCTGTAAAACATACAGGTCAGATTTAAGGTCAACAGGCTCAAAATCCTGCTAGTTCAGCAAATTCCCCTTTACAGCGAGCAACAGTAAAATCTCCCCGATTTCAATCATACTGTATTTTTGCTTTTTTTTGTTATACCTTGACACCACAGTGTTTACACACATACAGTACAGACAGGTGAGTGCTGAAGTTAGTGATCTCGTTCAAACTGTAGCTCTTGTGTGTCATCAGCAGCGTCACACACCATTTCACAATAAACCACAGCGAACACACTCATAACAGTGAATAGAGAGATTAAACAATGACACGCACAATGTTGCAAAACAACAAAAAGAACATGAACACACTTTTTAGAGTGTGTTTGCAACAGACAAACAGCCCAGCCCTTTTTTCACACATATAGGTTCACCCAGCTTGGCCAGATGAAGGTTTCTGCCTCCCTGTGGGCATAGAAGTGTAAACATTTGGTGCAGGTCACATGCTCACGCACGCTAGTATTATTACAATAATGAGTCAGAAGTTTACTGCACCCTTTCAACAAAACAAATGCAGAGAAGGCAACGCATGAGCTAAGTACCTGGACCACTTGTTGCAACTTACAACAAGCAGCTTAGTACTGCATCAGCAGTTTGCAACAGAATCATTTTCTGTAGCCCAAAAGAGTGTGATTGATGACAGCAACCAGTTTCACAAGTTTCACAAGTTTCCAATCTTTGTTAACTCAGCAAAGACAAGACATGCACAGTATTTTTTTTACCATCTCATTTAAGCTTTCGGATAATACAGAGCGCGGATCCTGTTCCACACATTTCTATGTAATCTGGGTGGAAATGTAGGCCAAAATTAAAAAAAAAGACCTATTCATCTGTGATCCTTCATGCAGATATTTGATATGTGACACAGAGACAACCTGATGGCCCTGAAATACTGTATGTGTATTATGAATATTAAAGACCTGTCAGGACCAGTTGGTGGTGTTTTTAAGAACTCTCATGAATAGTAAGCAGTACTACCATTGATTTACAACATAAAACATTGTGTGGATAGGTTCAGGTCATTATAGACAAAAAATGTATTCAGGAAAAGTGGTTTTATTACAGAAATAACTTTCACTGCCTTGGAGGTTGCAGTGTCATTATGTAAGAAGTGCCAGTATTATGCCTTTTGTGTGTTTAATTAGTGAGCCATCCAATGCAATAAATTTAAACGTATGCGATTTGATGTATAACTTGTTTGTCTTTTAAGAGGAGTTATACTATCTATCAATAAAGCAGAGAATCTGTGCGTGTTTGTGTGTCTGTCCGTCACGTATACCAATTCATCTGAGCGCCATCACACTTTGCGGGTGTGTTGCTGAGGATCCAAGGGAGTGTAATGTCAAATGCGCAGTCTGTCTGATGAGCGGTTCTCATGAATGTTACAAGCACTCATGCCATATTGATAACCAGCTCCAACAACACTGCAAGGAGCACTTCCTTTCGGCCCTCCTAAGTGGAACATTCCTAACATGGACAACCCCGAAGACAGTGCATGCAGCAATACTGAGGGTCAAGCAACTGGTGTGTTCCAAATAGGCATTGCACCAGCAAAATAAAATTAATGGAAGAAAATGTGGTAACCAGAGTTAACAGTTCACCACAATCATAAAATATGTACAGGCAGAAAAAGTCTATGGATTCCTCTTTTTATACAGTGGAACTGCACCTTACTTATCAACAATGTGCCCAGAGCAACTTGGAATCTTCTTAGCAGCATAATTTTTTTAGTTTTCCATTTTAAAATGGGGGACCAGGTCGCAGCAGAGCTTTGTACGTGATGCCGCTGATATCAAGCAGCGAAGTGACTTGCAAAGCTGAAACTCTGACTCCCTTCTGTCCCGTCTTGTTCAACGGGCCTTGCGAGGCGTAAACACCTACGTATTGTAAAACAATGTCCTGCAACTCTCTGCGTGAGCCCCTATGTAAAGATGCTGCATATGCATGCCGACCGAGGGAGGTGGCCCCCCCCATGAAGGAAGGGTCGGGGGAGGGGAGAAGGCATTAGGTAGGTCTCAGATAACAATGCTGTTGTTGTGCTGAGCTTGGAGGAGCCCTTCCATCACAGCTGCTGCCTGTTGCTCTCTTTTCCCTCTTTTTTTAACCCTTATTCTCCCTCTTGACTCATAAGAACACTAGGGAGAGGCAACGACAGCGCAGGCCACAGCGGAGAGGACTGTTCCATCCAACAGCTGTTAACTCTTTGAGAGGCGACTGTTTTTACTCACTGAAAGGGTAATGATGCAAGGTTATCTCAGAGTCTTTTGTGTCGGCACGTGAGATATGTATTTGACTTTGAAAGAGTAAATGGGCTACTGAGTTGTCTTAGAGGTAACAGAAACATTGGCATAATCCTTAGAGGAGGTGGATGAAGGTAAAGGTGACCTCATGTAAAGCCTCTTTGACAGAGGTCAACTTGTTCATTTATCTTCTCTCTCTATCTCTCTCACACACACATGCACGTGCACACACCACTTGTGTCAGTAGCTGCTGGTAAAGTCCTATAGACCGGTAACAGGTGAGACCAAGCAGCTGTGTTGTGCAAAAACACACTTTTATTTCCCCTGACACTGGTGGGCCTGTAAACAATCGGTTGGTCATGGTGGTGCAGTGTGTGAGCTGCAGGCAGGTAGGGAGGAGACAGAGATGACTGTGACTGGATCAGCTGGATGTAAGGAAAAGCTGAGTCTCTCTCGCTCTTACTAAGTGGATTTCTCCCATGCAGCGAATGGCGGCCTCCCCATATGGAGCGGCGGGTAAAGCCAGATTACACCAGTTTGTGTGAGAGGGGCTGCGGCACCACCGGAGGTCACAGCATGAACCTGCATGATGTTGTATTTCCAAACTATACAACAGCAGCGTGAAACTCTTGTTTAGGTAATTCAACAGTAGCAACCTAGAAGTTGTTGGTGGTTTATGTACCTATTTTCTACCTCTCTTTTGAGATTTGTGCTGATAAAACTGGGAAGTGAATATGCAATATTATAATGTATAAAGACTACAAAATTACATATGGGACAAAGAGTCACATGCAGCTTACAAAAATCAGATATTGGGTTTGTATTTGCCTGCTCAGCAGTCACAGGAATGTACTGTCCAAGGAGGGGAGTGCCCATTACCTGCCTTTAACACAGTTATTTACATGTGAGAGAGGGCGGAGGCTTGTTCCAGCAGCAACACGGCCTAATAAGCTCAGTAACAATACACCTTAGTCGGCTTTAACCATTGATTAGCCAGCAGCTGACACAACACAAAACAAATCCCACAATGGCGATTAATGCATGCCTGGAAAGACGTGCTTTTTTATGAAGAAAGTAGTGCATTGTGCAGCCATGTCTTATTCTAACCGATAAAGGGGCAATTGAATGGAACTAATGTGCAGTCGCAGACAATGGTGGTTGTATTGCTGAGAAGTCATGCAGCCTACACAAGGACTCACACATGTGATGAGTTATGACTGATGATCTCTGACACTCTGGTGGCGGCAGAGACCTCTGATTTATTTCCATTGCAGGCCATATGCAGGGGATCGGGCCTGAAGTGGGGTGGGGGGGAACAGAGGGCTGCTACTGGTGACCCTCCCCCACTATCTACTTCCTGTTTTTCATGGTTGTCCGCTTGCTTCTGCCTATACAATACCAGCTGTGTCTGGAGACATTCCAGCTCGTACTATACCGCTACCCTCATAAAACCACGAATGTTGCCAGAGGAGCCTATAACCACAACAGTGGAAAGACGTATCACATTGCCAGCTTTTCCAATGCATCGTATGAGATCTGCTAATCAGGAGGGTTTTTCACTGAAGGCCTTTTGAGACGGATTAGCAGGCAATTAGTTTTCTGGCTTCAGGAGACTTTTTTTTTGTTTATTTTGAAACTGGTTTTACACCAGAAAAATTGCAAATCCCTCAAATAAAGATCAATTTGAAATACGACTAATGTGATTGACGTTCGTTATTAAAAACATTTTATTAAGGTTGTTTTATCTGCTACATATTAACACAGACAACATTTTTATGAGTTAGGTTCAACATAATATTACTTTAAATCCGATTATTGTAGCATTTCTAAGCAGTATAAAAAGATTTAATGGTTTATAACACAAATATAATGTAATTGTTATCAGATACATTTGTAGGCAGCATGAAGGCAGCATATTAAACTAATAAAGTAACAGAGTCAATTGCAGGTAATTTTAAATCAATACTGAATTCAAAGTGATGTATCCATTTATTTTGCATTTCTGTAATTTGCATGGCTAACGTAACGTAATCCTACACTGACCTCTAGTGTCGACATGAAAAATGTCACTCAGTCACAATCTGCCTTTTTTCCTAAATGTGTTTTTGTAGCTCAGCTTGCAAATAGTTCAGAGACCTTCAGCCGTGTTCGTCAAACAGCACAGTTACACTAAACCAGTCCAGATGACCTTGATGGTGAAGACGTATAGGGCCGCCGTCCCACTGACAGTCACGGCTCCACAGGATGCGGCACAGTGGGAGTGTGAACTCTTGTCAAGGATGTTGGGTAATGTAGTGCACGAGTCACGGCTGTTTCTGATAAATTTCCTCAGAAGAGGACATGATGAAACGATTTGGTCCTGACTTGAGGAAGTTCAGGTTCACGTCTGTCTGTTGCATTTCTGTATAATTTTAAAGTGGTGAGGTACAGCTTAAGGTCATTTTCACTTGTTGATGTTATATTGATTGTACATTACTCTGGATGAGATTCTGTGTCACTATCAGTGTGAGATGAGATGTATCATGTGTTATAGGGGGCTGTACATTAGCAGCCCCCTATATAATTGAGTCTTTTAGGCCCTTTATTAAATGTGATAATGCCGGTTAAATGTGTCAGAAAACATATTTTATATATGTTTCATGTCTAAATATCATGATAAATCTATGAGTTTAGAGCAGTCTGTAGTTAAGTAGTTGTTTTTATTATTTGTCAAAAAGGACCCTTGAATAGGATATTGTAACTGTGCAATTGCTACCAACAAAATATAGGTTATAAAAAAATTGTTCATATTAAACTTTAACGTTTTTGCTTGCTGAATCTACCCCTGGAATAGGGGATCATGCTAGTAGACTCTGAGTCTTAAACCTAGAACAATACCTTAATAGCACCTGATAGCAGCCATCTGCCTCAACCTGTTAAGATGACAGACAGAGAGAGAGAGAGAGAACTGACCACAGAGGCTGATACTAAACAAAGAAGTACCTTAACAAAGAACAGCCTGGTCGCCAAAAAGTGAGGAGTCCTGACAGAACGCACAAAGCCGTTCCCTTAATTCAAATATATACGTCCAGAGTTTTACCACATAACCAACACAAACACAATACTGCTCAGGTTGTGAGAGGACACACAGCACTGCAGCCCAGCAGCAGAGCACAGCTTTTATCTGTATCTCCCCACCACTGTCATTATTATTTTCATATTGTTGCTGATAGCCATCCACAGTTATGTTCAGCTTCCTGTTTCTTGCTACCCTTTGTTTTTCTCTCCTTCACACGCTGTTAATGAATACGTGTATTAAAAAATATTGCTAATATGATGGTTGTTTACAAACTATATTGTTAATAATTTACATTTGACAATACTATAATCTAATAAGGTCATGCCAATAAAGCTTCACTGAATGTGAAGGAGAGAGATGCACAGCAACAACAATGAACATTAGACCAACAACACATATATGTATATAAATATGTCTAATAATAGTTATTGTAGCGGTGGGCATCAACCATACAGCAGCAGGCAGTCTGCAACCAGAATCACTAGAAACCTCAAGAAGAGGAAGCACAAAACTCTGGGGAAGTTGCCAAGTATAGAAACATACATTTATAGGACATGAACGCGTACAGATGGAGAGTGAGAAAAGCTCAATGCATCATGGGAAGTCTCACAACAGTCTATAGTCGCATAACTAGGAGTGGCCATAACTATAATATTCATCAAAAAGGAACGTTTTAAGCCGTTAAAAATAAAGAAGTATCCGATTCCCAGACGTGAACTTGGCCCTTTGTAATATCATGAATCCTGTTTTATTTTTTTATTGATGCTTAATCTAACTTTTCTTTATCTATTTTAAGAGATCTGAGCCTGTTTGTGGTAACACGTCAGTTTTATCTTCTTTCTTATCTTCTGTCTTATCTTATAAGGAAAAGAAAACACTGGTTTAAGAAGAAGAGGATACTGCTGTTAATGTTATCTGATTGCTGAAACTGTCACTGAAAGAGAAAAATAATATTACATTTGCTTGATATATATTGTATATATATATGTATATATATATGTATCTGGATGCTAAGGTTACAGCTTTTTGTCACACTTTTCACTTACTAATTAATACATATAAATTTATATGTTTTGATGTCGCATGTATATAAGTAATAGTCTTTTACATCTCGTGGCAATGCAAAGTTAATCAGGCAATGTTGTTCAATGTACCTTTTTTTTTTGCTTGAAAGTGAACATTGAAGTCAGTCACATACATTTTATGCAACTTGCAGTGGATTGAAGTTTTTAGGAACAAGCTCTCAGTCTTGAATATGTTTTATCTACTTCAACCTCAGAAGTCCATATTGAATTGTGAAAATTGACTACAAAAAAGCATCGATACACATGTGATAACTAACCCCTAATCGACTGAGACGCGTTGCCCCAAACTACCATCTTTGCTAAAGGCAGCTTGACCTTAAAGTTTGCTTAAAACAAGAAAATGACTGAGGTATGATAGGGTTCCTTAATCTCTCCAAAAGTATCACTCGTCGAATTTGTATCTGAAAGAAACTTATTTAGAAATATATGAAGTAGTTTTATGTTTCACCCTTAAAATATAATTATAAAAATACAAACATGGCTCAGTTAAAAATGTTGCAAAATGGTGATGGTTGGTGTACACTCTTCTGAGACAGGTCACCTGACCATGTGAAGGAAACAAAAATAGTATAGCTCCAATTTATAGAGGAACACGCTCTGGTGGTGAAGATAATTGCAATGTGTCAACTTTAATGTGAGACAACAGCCCTGGTCTCCCCTGGTTTTTCTGACCAGACATTAGTCTGCTCTCTGACTCAGTGTCACACCCACAGCCCAGCAGCCGTTTGGTCCATTATTACCTGTCGGGTAGTGTGAGAAGATAAGGGCTGGACCTTGATCGCTGCGAGAGTTTTACAGCCACAGGTGGAGTCCAGCTGCTCAACCGCTGTTTCAGGAAATCAGGCTTTGATCCACTGTACGTACATGGAGTTCACAGTAAGTTCGCTTCACTGTACATACTGTTATTTGTGAGGTATACTTAGTTATGATCATTTTTAGTTGTAAGATAATTTCACTCAACAAATTGTGTGTTTTGATAGCTACAGCTGCATTGTACAAAAAAAGTTAAAAAGAAGGGGGGAGGATGACAGCTAAAGCAGCTTAGGTTTGTAGTGACAAAGCAACAGAAGCAGATAGTATAGCAGGGACTTAATTAACTCTTGTAACAAATTCATTTTGTGAGAACGAACAATGGAATGATAAGTATATAACAATCTTGAAGATCCAGTTTGAGCAGACTATTACATGGACAAGTCCAAATATGAACATACAAATGTGTATTCATTGTTTTTGTAAGATAATTTCACTGAAAGAACAAATGAACAAGACACATTTTATGTCAATTCATCATTTGAAAATTCTCACAATTTACAGGCGGCATTTCTTCTTCTTTTAAGATAACAGGATCAACGGTTTCCTAAAAAACATGGCTCACCTCTTTCGCATCTATTTATTACTGTGTGCTACTGGAGGTCAGTATTTATTTATGTTTCATAAATAATGATTTAAAATGTGAAAAACCTGCAGAACTTAAACGGTGCAGAATTGATATGTCTGCATTCAAGTATCTATTCCAAATGTTTACTGAATTGCAGCTTAATGTCACAGGTTCACAGTCTTTATGATTGTAAAAAATAACATGCAAAAGACTTGTGGTAACATTGTATATTAAAATTTTTACCACTCTTTAACAACAAAAACATGACCCACTATTCCTGTCACTCTTAGATTCAATGGATTTAATCAACATTAATCTCATTACAGGAATGTTAGCGGATGATGTTCTAACAATGAAACATGTTTAAAGAATCTTACGATACATGTCATGTTCTCAGCAAATTTCAAGCTTGGTAATATGTTATCTGAATTGTTTTAAATAGAAAATGACTTTAAAAAATCAAGTGACAGGGAGGAATTCCGTATCAACAGGGAGACTGCGCTTTGCTACTTTTAGAGTAACACCCTCTAAAATAAAACATTTTGGTGATTGTGTTGTAAAGCTGAACCAGAAAAAAACTGTCGCAAATCTTATCAGTCACTCTCATCAGAATGTAAATAGGCCTGCTCATTCCAGACTCAGAACGTTCGCTCGCTCTCAGGATGCAACAATAGCAACAAACAACATCCAGGGAAACATTCACAAACTCTGCCTCCACTTCAATGCTCAACAAGTGCAGGCCCAGTCCAGACTAAAGCTCTGTTTGAGTTTCAGTCTTCGGTTTAAAAAACAGCCGACGTCCTTTGTAATGTTTGCATACCTTCAGCACACTCAAACATGTCTTAAGCACTGATTCGAACAAAGATTGTTGCCGTCCGCATTGTCCTGAATCGAGGAGAAAAGTTCAGGAGAAGTTGAGCAATGGATATAAGTCAGTGACGCCTAATGCATTAAAGTAAATTATCTTCTGCTTGTATTTTATTCATGTTGTGCCTTCACTTCTGCAGGGAAGTAAATACCTGAATTGTACTACCTGTAACCCACAAATCTATAGTAGCCCCCTGAAAATCAACAGAAATTCAATTACAATATAAAAATTATATTATTTATATTTTCTGACTAACAATAAAAAAGGAATTAAAAAACAAAAAGAGCACCACATCAAATGTTCCAGCAATGAAATACAGTTTATGTGACTCAGCGTCATTATTTATTTTTGTCTTTTTTTCCCACATGGCCTCAATAAGATGCTTAAAAGATGCTTAAAAGACAATTTGAATGCTGCTTTACAACAGCTTCCCTCATATATTTGTTGTTCATACATCCATATTTCATTTATTTCATTCTCACTGCCTCTCCCTGCCCTGCATAATATTGGTTTTTTTGCAGATATTGTATTTCTAAATCGTGCAAATTATACAACTCGCACTGACAAAACAACACCAGGGGTGTTAATAATTATGAGCTGTTTTAAAACAATTATGAATTTGCACAATATGAGTATTGGAACCTATAATAATAGTCACCAGTAATACATTAAAATGATTTAATTATGCTCTTCAATATAAATCAATTTATAATCATATCACATTACAGCATGATAATACACAGTACATAGGCCTTAAATTGTACTATACTGTATTGCTTTAAGTCAGTAAAACTTTGCTATCCTTGTGTATTAGGAGTTTGTTTGGCCCAGACGTTCCGGCTGGAGCCTCGGAACGCAACGGTGCTGCAAGGCTCTAATGTCACGTTCACTGCCTTCTTGGAGCCAAATTGGAAAGTGATGACGTGGTTCGTAAATAAGCGCTACGTTGTCACCATCGATGAAAATAAATATGTATCCTCCGAAGATGACAGAAAGTACATGGCTTTCCTCTGCACCGGTGCTGACCCCAACTGCGTGTCCTTCACCATCTATGACGCCAACCGCAACGATTCTGGGGAGATTTCCTACAGACCACAGGGCTCCTCTGCACCAGTGACTGCATGGCTTGACGTACAAGGTGAGGACACTGAAATGCATGGGGCGGTGTCTATATGTTGTTAAATGATATTTGTGCAAGGGGGCTGTGTAGTATTTTGAGAGCATGCTTTTTTTTCTAACCTCAGTGTGGATGCAGAAACACAAAAAATGAGGTTTCCTTCAGTGGATCAATGATGCTGAGAAAGCTTGCTAAGTTTTTTGCTCATTTGCTCCCTATTTCCACATTGACATCCTAACTAATTCTCTGGAGTTGTGAGGGAGGTGCAGTGACTGGGCCGCACTCTGGAGGGCAGCAGCGAGCTCCATTTGTGTGTCAGCCTCAGATGATACAAATAAGACACTGATGATGAAGCCCAACACGCCCAAGACTTATTGCCAGAATAATATGAAGAAAAACACAGACTCTGACAGTGTGTGACACTATTTAAATATACTCGTACATACGCACACATGACTACTTTGCTGTCATCAACGCTTTATAGCACAATGCTAATGTCCAGTTAGGGTTTCGTAATCTCCTCATCACCTTCAGTTGAGAGTTGTTTCTCACCAAGAAGCGATGTTCATTCCAGTCAACCTGCAGTGATTTCAACCCTATTGACAAAAGCCGTGCTTATATAAGGTGACTTAACATGGCAGTTTGCACATGGAGTGTGGGAAAATTTACAGCCTGTGTTTTTAGGTCATCTGTGGGTTTTTGTTCAAAGGGGAAAGCAAGTAACTGTGCTGCGGTTGCCTCTATAGAGGGATAACATTCAACATTTAATCATTATGAAGGCAATCAGATATACGTATGTATCAGCTTGGTCTGATCATTTTTATTAAATAGTTAAACAATAACAAATCTTGACTATTATCAACATTGTTCTTCAGCAAAACCCATTACAGTGTCATTGAACTATGAGAAACTTACTTCCACTGGTTAAAAACTGAAAAACCCCCCAAAAAATAAAATGTGACTCTAACTGAATATATTGTTCATGTAGGCAAATAAGAAAAAATGAAAATCCTTTGTCCAAATTAACACTGGCTGAAAAAAACAAGCCTAAAAAATATTCTGTACGTTTGTTATAACACTGCTAACTTGCTTCTATTAAAACAGTGGTTGGCCTTCTCTTTGCTTGCATCACACAAGCAAGCACATACACAAGATGAATCACTCTGAAAGTGCAACATACCATACAATATTATAATAAATACTATAACATAACACATATTTTAGTAGGTTGGTGTTTATATTTGTTATTCCTTATTAAAATATCAGTTTTATATTTCAAACCTTCAAAATTCTCAAGGAGCATTTTCTCTGTCTGAGTCTGTTTTTACATTACATTTGAATAGTAACAAGAATGTGTGTTTAGATGTTTGATCAGTGATATGGGAATGTGTTAGTTCGATTCGTATGTTAAATATGACCACAGGGATGCTTGTTGTTTTGCAAACAGTGGCTCATACATGCAGAAGTGGGACATGTTTCGACATAAAATGACAAGAAATGTGTCTGATTAGAGAAACCTTCTAATGTTTTATTTGCTGAGAAACACGTTGTGGGGATTTTTTCCCCATGGCAGTGAATCTCTCGCGTCCATTCATCTGCAGGTTTGGCCTCAAGCTGGATTAGACAATACAAGCACTGAGCACATCCCTAATAAATCCATTTCTGTAACAGTTAGATGATCAACCGTCCTCAAACCAAGCCGTTACACAGCAGTGCAGAGTAAACAACACAACTTTATGCGTGTCTCCTTCTCTTGTGTGCAAATAGTGAAAGTGTAATCTGTTGCCAATCTCACCGTGAAACATCTGTGCTCCGCGCCCTGCCTGTGAATACATATTGATTGTTAAAGTGTTAGATCTCAACCTTCAGGCTGCTGATTAGGGCCGCCATGATTACAGACATATTCTCTGTGCGTATAGGAAAAACAACCAGCCAAAGATAAAAAAAACAAAAAACAAATCCACTTAACAGACCTGCCAGTTGAGACACTGATTGCTTTGCCCCTGAAGGACGTGAATGAGGGACACTAACAGCTAGAAAACTGTTGAACAACAATGACAGAAGGTTACATCTAAAAAGAATAGAGGTTTTGTGACATCAGACTCAGGCTTTACCTAACGTCAGGAATGCTGAAAATAACATACTAGCGTATGATTTAGAAAATGTAAAAACACATTATTCATTAGCTGTGTCTGCTTTGCATTTTTTTCATGTTTCATGGAGTCCTGTGATAGTTCAGCTCTCCATGAACTTCACTCAGCACTGAATCATTTGCTGATTGACATCAGTCCTTATTCTAGTACAACTCCTATTCATGCACTCACCACTTGCTCTGATTGGCTACCAGGTGCTGAATAAAGTCCAATCATATGCATGCTGGTGCAAGTGGTCTTTACAGGCCTAACACAAGCATTTGTAACCTCTACTAAAAAGATATTTGGGGCCAAATCTCTTTTATGCAGTGTTTTATATTGCTTGCTTTGGAAATCAATGTTAATCTTTTTTTTGTTATTTTCTAATAACTCAGCCCATGTGCAACCACCTGGTCAGGCACCATTACCTGTGCATGCAAACAAATATGTCCATGCTCTATTCAATCTTTTATTTTTCCTTGATTTTCCTCTTTTCTTTTCTTGGAACTGGCTCAAAATCCTACAAACATGGATAATCCTGACTTAACCCGTACTCTACCCCTGTCTCTCAGAGAGCGGTACAGTCACCATCACAGAGGGGAACATCACGGTGGTCCGGGACCAGCAGGTCGAGCTTCGGTGCATCACAACTGGTTGGTTGCCCGCACCCACTTTCACCTGGACCCAAAACGATCAAATTGTAAACAGCAGTCTGTACAACACCAGCAGCGAACATTTCGAAGGCGCCTTCACCTCCACCAGCGTCCTGAAGTTCCAGGCGCTCGCTAACACCACAGTGGAGTGTGAGGCGACTTTGTTGGCGATAAATGAAAGCAAATCCAGCTCTGTCCACGTGGTGGTTGGTAAGAAGACCCTCTGCACCTCTTTACTCCCTGAATGCGGCGTCAGGCCCGTTGCTGCTTAGCCTGACCTAGGGTGACGTGATTTCTCTGACACTGTTATTTGTTGAAAAGTCGGCAAAAAGTCTGAAGAAGAAGCCCTTCACTACATGTTATACGGCAACATGGGACCTGGGTGACTGGAGAGTAATTTAATAAAATCAAGTCTTTATTAAATAATAAAATAAAACATAATCACATTTACAGCAATAAGCATGGGTGTAGAGTTTCAGCCAGGAGTTGCACGTGTATGGGTACCATATGGTACTGTCTAACAGGCAGAAAGCAAATTCTGCAGCATAATGCAATTTGCAGTAAGAAGTGAAAGCGAATACGCATGTGTCTGTTCAGCGGACAACCGTAATCCTTTATGTTTTACTATTGCTGCTTTTTATTCGGGTCTTTCCTCCCCCAACAGTGCCCAAGCCTCCCGACTGGACCGTGCTGATAGCTGTGGTTTGTTCCTTTGGAGGTTTCGCTCTGCTGGTTTTGCTCATCCTCTTAATCGTTTTCTGCTGCAAACGCAGGAAAAAAAAGGGTAAGGCGCTTCTCATATTAATTCTAACACACCTTCATACTGTATGTATAAAAATAACACATTTTAGGGCAGTAACGTTTGTCTGGGGGCAGGATGCACGGGAAAATAACATAACAGAAGAAGCTCTTTTCAAACAGAAACAGGTAACAACCTTAGGGTACTCATGCAAACTCTGAAACCCTCCCTTTTTCAGAGCAGCTTTATTCACAGTTGCCTTTTAGAAGAGAAATAACTTCACAGTTCGTTGTCAAAGAAGAGTGAAAAGCAAAGTTATTCATGTCACGTTCATATTATATAACGAGTGTAAATTTATGAACCAATTTATTATCTTGCTATCCAATTCCAGAACCTAACTACCAAGACGAAATGAGGTAACATGCCACAAAACTATAAATATTTTGTACTTCTATGCTTTGTACTTTTGTATATACATACATGCTTGTTTGTGTGCAGCAAGAGAGTGAGGACACAGAGTCAGCTGAGTGGGAGAGACGGTCATGAGAATCCAGGATATGTGATGGACGGTCAGACAAGTAAGGCCCTTGTTTGTGCACGAACACACACATATCTCACCAAAATCTTCGACAAAATTTCCCTCTAAAATCCCATATTATATTCACGACGTCATTAACATTGTCCACTTCGAAACTCTTCTGTCCCTTCCTTGATCACAGGTGTTGCTCCCAGTGTTGCTGACAGTGGGTTTTCACAGGCAAATGGCTCCAATGTTTTAGGGGTAAGTTGTGATGGCTTTAGGTCGCGGTGTGTAGCAGGCACAGAGGTGCGTGTGTGTGCTACATTATTAACCTACTTATGTTTTTGCCTCCAGTATTTTGCACACTAGTGTGGAAATGCCTTATCTTGCATATTCATTGAGGCACAAGTTCTAACTGGACAAGGTGATATTTTGCATATAGGAGAAATGCACCGTTAAGAGGTCAGTTTGTGCATTTATTCCCATGTGCTGTGAGTTTGCCCCGTACTGTTTACCATGGTAACCGTCTTAATTCAGCAGGCTGTCACAAACTAATGACCGGTGAGCAGTAAAGTACTGAAGAAATGTACAGCTGGGCCCGGGAATGTCGTTACATTCACAGATTTATTTGCTCATAAATCAAAGTAATGGACAAATTAAAACTTCGACCTGATGATGGCGCTAGATGAAAAGTCAGGAGATCACCAAAGTGATTACAAATCATCCTGAAGGGGACATGAATAATTATTGAGACATTATGCTCGATAAATTCAAACCCGCTGGTGAGAGGAAAAGTCAGGGGCAATGTGGATATCTGGACCAAAGACACAAAGGCTTGGAAAGTTTACCTGTTTCTCTTTTCTTGCAATACAATGGAGAACCCATTACATATTTGTTTACACTGTCTCACATTGCTACACCTGTGTGAGGACACACAGTTGGCATACAGTGCTGGACCTGTAATGTCAAACATGCAGCCATGCGTAAATCAAAATGTTATCATTCCTGTATATGCTCATATGCTCCTACATGCCGCGGAAGTGGTGATTTAAATATAGTAAATCACTTACTCTCTCACAAATTAAACAATAAATAAATAAACAAACAGCCATGTGAATATATCATCCTTAGGACACTAGTTATTTTATGTGTCATTTATTGTCCTGAGTTTGCAAAATCAGCCAATTCTGATGATACATGATCATTCAAATCAAATAATCTAAGTAATGAATGAGGTAACTCATAAATAAAACTATTATTCAACTATTATTCACAGCCTGGTCATCCCAAGCCACCCTTTTTAGTTGAGCAATGTACCTGCATTGTTTATGTAAGTGAAATATATCATTTTACATCAACAGGGAGGGTAAGGCTGTATATGTACTGGATGTAGATTACAGTCAACACTGTTTTAACTGTAGGTCTGTTTTTTGTGAAGCAAATTAAAATACATTATTAATGTGAAACTTGTTTTATCCTGTTTAGCCTGTTGATGTCGAGAACAGTAACCAGGCAGGAAATGGCTACAGCGGTGCCTACAACAATGTGGACAGCTCCGGTTTCAGAAAACACAGACATCTCACTATCGTGTGAGGAAAGCCGAGGGAAACGTCCGCACATGTTGCCGAGCTTAAGGACAAACCAGCACAGCACCTTGAAGGTGGAGAAAGGTGGAGAAAAAGACTGAATGTGGCACGGTACCCTTGAAAAGACTGTGGCCAGCAGCGGGGTCCCTGCAGAACCTGCACAAATCCACTGCTGATACCGGTACCTGCTGGGTGAAAACTCTGATCCAATTAGAAATGTGTATGGAAAGACATTTTTAAAGAATCAGCAGCAGCACTGCAGACCAAATGAGCTCACATGAGGTAAAAGAGGCTATATATTTATGACTCACTGAGTTTATAGTAAATCATATATTTTTATTGAGACAGTATGTAATCCAAAAAAAATTCAAAATGGACCAGATTAAACTCCCTTTGTTCCCCAACATATAAAAATGTCTTAAAATTCCTTCTTTATGGTGTGCTTTTCTGGGTTTTTTCTTGAAGTTTTCATATCCCTAATATGATTTACTTGCAGGACCAATGATAATATCATTTCATCCTTTAAATCTCTCCATGGAGCTGTAGAAATCGCTGGGCAATTTTGATTTGTCTCCTTAATATTCGCGAGCGTCTCTTCTGATTTGAATGGCTGTGAAACGAGAGGGCGGGTGGTACCTGTATACATGTGACATCATAAAATCATGGAGGGACATTGTAGACATAAAGGACCCTGCCTGTCCGTCAATGTAGTCTGATATAGATCTTTTGCTCGGATTCAGTCCACCAGTCGATTCTGGCGCTGCGGAGCCAAATGAACTCAAATGACCTCTTCTTGGAGAGGAAACAGAGTTGGACCAGACTCAACCTGGCCGAGCTTCAATATCGAATACGAGCTGCCAGCGATGGCATCGGTCACCGTGGATCAATTAGGCGATAACATGATGTTCACAGTTCTGTGGCAGTGTTGCACATTATCAGTCCAAGCTAATCAGTGGTTTAATAAAATTCACGATTGGATTTAATCTACTTAAGATAGTTTCTTAGTAGCTGCTACAAACCTGAGGGAAGCTGTGGAGGACCAGCGCGGTTATATGTTTCTGAATGGATGCTTTACAGAGGCTTGTGGTCAATCAATCCTCAATATACCGTGCCAAACACCTCATCTCTACAGACCCTTGGAACCACCTGTTAAAATTCAGTCCTTCAGATCATGAAAAGTTCTTCAACATTGAGCTAAACTTCATTAGTTGTGTTTGCATCAGTGATTTTCTATACCTGCCCATTCCTCACTAGGGTTGCAGGGTCTGCTGGAGCCAAATCTCAGTACATTACAGGCAATTAATCTTTCAAGGGGCACACTTACCATTCACTCACACACTCAGACCTATGATAAATTTAGTCTCCAATCAACCTAAGCATGTTTTTGGAGTGTGGGAGGAAAATAAATTATGGTTAATGTGCAAAATTAGAGATGGAAACAACTAAGTTATGACACATTTAACTTAGTGTGTCAATTTTTCCTGTTGCGCTTTTCTGGACAATCTCATAATGTGCGTTTCTCTCATAGCCCTTTTCCACCATCTTGTGACCATGATTGCATGAAGTTTACTCCCTAGGAACCAAGTGATGGAAACACAGGATTTCAAAAAGTTCACTTAAAAAGCAGCAGACGACCTCCCTCTGTGATGCTGATGGGAGTGATGAACAGCCCAGGGCTGCTGTGTCAGCCTGAAACGCTGAGGATGTTTGTCAGTGTGTTGACAGGGAGTAAGACTCTCACAGCCCGCCATAAGAACCCTTCAACTCTGGGAAACCCAACACTTAATCCGATTACCTGATCTGTTCATGTGCCCATATTGGAAATCATATTAGTGCAAGTGATGTTCCCGTCCATTTAGCAACAGGGGATCAATGGCAGGAGCTCCAAACCAGAGAGGGGGTTGCTTTGCTTTGTTTTATGTTTATTTTTGCTGCAGATTGTTTGATGCTTTAGTTGTCGGGTAAAGTGACAGCAACAGCTGTAGTGGCGTAGTTTAGCCTTGTTTATTTTATTATCGCAATTCGCAGCATCATCAGCAAACTGATCAAGTTTGTAGCAAAGAAACATTCCTCGCTTGGCTTTCCAAGTTCAGATAATCACTTAGGCAGCAGGCTGGCTGCGGCCGAAAGAGTTAATGAATAGAACTAATAAATTTAATGAATAGAGAGCTGCGGTAATGACTATTGATAAGCTCTATATAGTGTGGCTTGTTGAGTCATGCTGGCTTTCGGGGCCCTTCACTAAGCAGTTTTACTATTACATAAGGAATGACTAGCAAATTAATCCCCAAAGCAGACTTCAATCATCAAATTGGCTCTGTGCAAAGAGCTGGGATGGCACGTATGCCTCCTGCTGGCATAGGCCACAGGCTGGCACAAAATAATGGAGAGTAGTGCTGTATGTTGATCAGACAGGCTTGAAGGCCCCATATTGGAGAAAGTGTGATTTTAATTGCTTTTGGATTATAATGAAGGTCGAGGTGTTCTATAAATATTGTCCCATGTTTCAAAACACCCAATCTACAGAGGCATGGGCACGGTCTGTATTCAGAAATGGTGCCTTACAAACAAGCCATCAGGACTAATGCGAAGTTGTGATGTCACATCTATACAGTCAGCACCCACCCACCCCATTCACAGCCAATCAAACAGCCAATCATAGGAGAGGGCCGTTAATATTAACGAGGCATACTAAAGGATCTGTTCTTTCTGGAGCTCCAGAGAGAAGTTTGAGAGAGGGGGTAAAATATTGAGGTGATTTTTCATTCTTAGAACAACAAATATGTCACAAATTAAACAAAAAACAAATAAAAAAAAGATATATTTACAATTTTATTTCACAGCAGTTAAAGTTAGAAATATGGATTTGTATCTAGTTTCAGTCGCTGCTTAGGGATTTGTCTCTGCATCATGATGTGAGAATATACAGGTACTGTACATCAAATATAACAATTGCTGTGCAAATGGGGTTGATTTTGTCCTTAGCTAATACAGTATGGTATCAAAACTGTTGTGAAAGGGAGGTTCCTTCAGCGGAGTAATCAGTACTAAAAATAGGAGGTCTTGAAGTAGCAGCTATGATGTAAATGCCTCAGTAACATAATGGAAGCCATGAGATCACCAATATGTCTTCAGAGCAGCTTTAGAGCTGAGAAGGAGTTTGCAGATTAGATCCCTGCAGTCCAATATGTTACCAGCTATAGGTGTGTTCAATTCACTCAATTTACACTCACCAGAATTTGGTGTAAAATTTAAGAGGTTATATTAAAACATGTTTATTTTATTTTTATTTGTTGAAGAGACAAAGAGAATGATGTATTTCATAAAATAACTATGATAATGAGCCATTTAAAAAATGTGTCTTTTCACCTCTGAGACTTTCCATTTTGTTCATGGTTGTTTCATTAATTTCAAGGACAGACCCCAGACTCATCACAATAGATCCATCAGCCTCGCAGTGTGCCCTAGTTTACCCCATTATATTGCAGTATTATCCATGGCAGCTCTTTTAACGACTGCTTCCAACAATGAGCTGCTCGTGACAATATGTCCGAGCAGTATAAAGGAATCCTGTGACTGTCTTTGTATCACGGCAGCATTAATGATGCAATGTGCACACAAACCTGCAACAGGTACTGCTGGATTCCCTGAAGGGAAACCTGCTCTTTACTCTGATTATCAGGCTACATTTATTTTCTAGTCTGTGGTCAACATTTCATGTGTATCATGTTAATGTTCCTGATAAATGCATGTTTTTTACAAATACCATCTTTGTTATTACTGCTTAATAGTAGCAGAGAACTAATTGAATGATAATTTTGTACAGTTTCAGAATGGGTTCAAAAGGGTTTGTGTAGAAAGGAAAAGTAATTTATTACTGATCAGTAGTGATAAACCTCTACATGTACATCACACATGAATGTAGTAATTCCCTAGTAGTAAATCACTATTCCATAGTGACTGCAAAGAGATTCAGCAGTAAGTGTATAGGCATTGTGTGCAGGCTTATATAGAAATGAAAAGTATTTGGCTGTGATAAAACTTTAGGGTTTGTTAAGCAATACAGCAATAAGTAAGCAGGCATTGTGTAGTAATGCAGTATAAAATGCCATGAAATGAATATTGATAGTATATTACTTTCCCAAAAAGCCACTAGTGAAGCTGAAGCAATTACGTAGCATTCATGCAGTGTAAATAAGCATTATGAAAAATATTATGAAGAGGGATCAGTAGAAAAACAGGGCAATTCTCTACTCATTACTATTGAAATAAATACATAAATCACTATATATTGCAATAGCAGTGCAATGATTATTGAAGGCATTGAGATATTTATATGCAAACATCTGTAACTTGCTAAAGGCAGTGGAAGCTTTCCAAATTGACTGCATATAATCATGTGTCCATCCAGTAATCCTGGAGTCTGTCTCTTCTTTGAAGCATAAACTAAAAGACCCAGAACATTTGCTTAAAATAGAATAATGCACTTCTACGAGATGCCAAGACATCAGTCTTTTATGTGCGTTTGACAAGCAATGAGCTCAAAGACTTGCAACTAAAATAAACCCAAAGCAGGACTCACTTCATCCCTGGGTCCCATCAAACAAACTCTGTATGCTCTGAATGCATTCCCAGCATTTCTTCTGCACACCTCACTGCCACAGCCCCACTGAAAACTGACACAGTCATTTAATACTCATCAAATACCGTGATGGACATTTCCAAGTTTATATTGGCTAATGAGTTAAGAGCTATAAAACCTCAGAGCATAATCCGAGGGGTTGTCTGTAACATTCAAAGAGCTGTTTCACTTCGCACCTTTTAAACTTTAATTTAAGTAGCTGATGAGAAGCTGAGTCTATGGCCAATCTAAATAAATCAATTCTTAGAGTGATGGGTGATCAATTAGTCCCAGAACCTGGATCCTGAGGGACACCGGCTCTGCTGGATCTCTACGCAGCTGAGGGCTCTGATTAAAATGTGACTGATTTATAGTATGCCAAACTTGGTCTGATTAATGGCTGTTTGCACACACACACACACACACACACACACACACACACACACACACACACACACACACACACACACACACACAGAAGGATATGGGTATCCTCCGCTAAATCAATAGGGACATTTAAAGAGAAGCCTGCATTGATTTTTGCAAAGACAATATATTCTGGATCTCTATCCGGGGTCAGTCGATGCTCCAGGATGTTGCACTTTTGCCATAATCGTTTTCTGCATTATTGAGGTTTGTGTACACAAATTAGTAAATCAAACCTTCAAACACATATTTTGTATCCTCGTTTAATTTATTTTCTTCCCCCGAATGAGTGATGTGTGCACACAGGTTAATAGAAAATAAGTTACTGCTGTGGAGCATACATTTTTTTTCAGTCTAGAGGTGCACATAACTTTCACTTAATGAATGTATTCCTCTTGTGCTCAACACATTCTGTCTCATCCAATTTTGACAGCTCAGCACTTTGTGTTCACTCTGCTTGAGTTGGGTTCAGATATAAGGATGTACTTTAGGTTGTAGATATATTGGGGGTGGGTGGTCGCTGTATATTTAAGATATCACTAGGTGAAATTTTTTTCGGCAGTTTCTGAACATTGGCTGTGTGCTTCTCTGTGGATTGATGTATAATTTCACTTTCTACAATACAGGACCTTTAGGTACAGTTTTAAAATACTTTACTTGAGTTGTTTTTACTTTCATATTTAGTGCTAGTTGACACTTCCCCTCCAACATATTGTACTTTTGTCTACTCCACTCTTTCATAGCGATAATTACCAGGTTCTAGATCAATATTTCATGCCTTAAACATATGACCCATTTGTATGCGTTGTTTCCCCCAGGCAGTCGCCGTCATTCAAATCAGCCAATCAGTGGCGAGGCTCATTAATATTAATGAGGCAGACAGAAAACGACGTGTTCTGTGTGGAGCTGCAGAGGGAAGCCTGAGAGACAGATGCAAAACTATTCAGAGATGAGTTTTGGTTCTTAAAACCACACGGGACCCCAACATTTTACACGGAAAATGAGGAAAATGTTAAATATGAGATCTTTAACAGTTCTTAACATAACATAACAATATGCAATGAAGCCAATTCATGGTGAATACTTTTAAAGCCAGTTGCTGTGGCAGATGTGTGCATGCAAACAGCAAAGATGGAGCCACAGGTTGAGATCCAGAACTATCCATAGTACCGTTTCATACCGTGTAAACTGTCCTTTTCGCACCATGTGGAGACTGTGTTTAGATAAAATGCATTTCCTCTTCTTTTTTTTTTTTAACGCACTCCCATCGCCTCCTGTATCCCGCTGACCAGAGAAACCGAGAGGACGAAGACGAGAAGAAGAAGAAGAAGAAGATGAAGAAGAGAGTTAACTGGGAAACACGCAGCTTGCCTCGCGCCCATTGGCTCCATGTAAACGCGTGCGGGAGCGCGGCGCCGCGCGCGCGCGCTATAAAAGCCGCCGCTCCGCAGCGCGTGGACGACTGGTCGGAGTCAGCTGTGCGGAGCATCACCAACACGCTGCTGGATCACACACACACTGACGCACGGCGCAGCCATGAGTGAGGTAGGTGCCTCTGTCAGCCGCTTTTATTCGCAGTCTGTCTATAATTTATTTTTTTTACGTTTTTTACGCGACTAGAATAAGGAATGATAAGTAAGCTTAAGCGTGGAACCGCGCGCGTGAACTTATCTGGGCTACTACGAAACCCAAGTACATATATCTATACTATGTTTCATACAGTCAACCACCTCCGGAATACTGAGTGTCTTCTGAATACTAATACTAATACTATTACAAATAATAATAGCAACTATAATAATAAAAAGAAGATGAAGAATAAAAAGATGATGATGATGATGATGGTGAATTTCTGACAATATGGCCATTGATCAATTACTCACTGTGCACAAGTCAATTATTCCTGCTGTTTTTCATGACTGTGATGGTGATGTATGTGCTGTGCTGACCGGCCAATATCGATTAAGGACTGTGACATTTTTCTGAAGTTGGAAAGGCAAACACCAGATCCGAGGAGATAAGACTCAGATCACTCAAACATCACATGACGAGTTACAGCCAGGGTGTGAGACTCCGTCCGTGAGACCGATGCATCCTTCTTGCTTCACTTTTGACATTTCAGTCGCTCGATTCAACGCGAGAAGCGTCGTGGTGGAGCGAAGGCAGCACTGACCTCTGTGGATGGGCTCCTGTCACGGTGTGGAGGGGACTTCAGAGGGCTGAGCAGCCCCTGATAATGTCACAGCGTTGATTAGATGAGACCCTTGCAGCAGTCTGAGAAAAAAAATAATAATAAGATTCACTTTGGTAAACAGCACATCGTAAGAATCACTGAATTATTCAAGGCTTGCTGCCAACCTAGAGAAATAAAAGCTTCACACAGTGTCCGCTGGGGAGCCCAGGCTCCAATAAGGCAAGTTTATTCACTCCATGGTAATGAACTGGTAAAAAAAACAAACAGCTGTGTTCTACTGAAGGTGAAACACATAATTCTGCTTTTAATAGTTATCCTGCTGCATATGTTAAGGCTGGAGTCGGGCGGCAGCTTCATAGCCACAGCTGCAGCATGCACTCCTCTGCAGGAGCTTCATAATTGCAGTAGACCTGCTGAGGTGTTATTATCACACACATTGTAATATCTAATAAAGTCAAGCAATTTGCAGTGGCAATTGTTTCCACGTGTTATCTATTCCTTCTTCATCACCCTCGGCACGCTGTGAACATCAGCTCCCACCTCTGCGATTATGAATCTTTTAGTGCATACCGTGCGGTGTATTTTTGTACAGTGTCATACGCAAAATGCACGCCCACTGTCAGCCTCTATGCTCAGACGGAAGTTAAATTATATATATTACACTGTACACACACTGTAGGAGAAGTATTACTCAGGAGATGTAAGTGATGGATTCATAGACCTCAATGATGGGCGAGCTACTTAGAGAAATGTAGTGACTGGTTTCTAGACATTGAGATGATTTTTGCCACCTAAAACCACAAATGTATCTTGTTAGTATATCAAGACGCAATATAAAGAAAAGTGTGAAATATAGGAGCTTTAATTATAGGCCACTGTCTGTCTTAGTCATATAAATTGAAGGCAGCATGTTTCTGTTTGCTACTTTAAGTCATGGATGGGAATTACAGGATAACATCAAAACACTAATTGTGCTGACATAATTGATAAAATATTGAAAAACATTTGCATGTTGCTGGTATTGTTTTTTCAAGGCATTTTTTCTAAATGCATTGTGCTACTTTACCTTTTTTGCTGCGATGAACATGACTATAACAGTGTCTGCTGTTGTTGCTTCAGCAGATTTGCCTTTGTTCATAAACATCAGGCGGTTTGAGGTTCCTGTGGTGAAAGTCCCTTAAACGTGCCCGTCCGTCGCCATAGTGACGAACAATCCAGCGTTTCCAGGCTGCACCACTCAGCCGATCATGACGGCATGGGCGCTGAAACGGACTCATGCAGGCTGGCTTTCAGTCGCATCGCCGTCCGCGTTCAATATTTTGCATGTATCTGAATCGGTGAAGCCGTGTTGTAAAAGTCAACCCAATTTCTCACATCCCGTAATCCTTTGGAGACTATAGTTTCAAATATTGTTGTTCTTTTGACTTTTATAAAAGCAGAGAGACTGTGATTCATTCATGTGTCATTCATAGTGGCTGCCGTTTGGCTCACATCATGATCGAGAGACTTATTCCTTCTCCATTTAAGCCTCAGGCCATTCAACAAAACTTTAATTAGATAGCACTCAGATGGAGTGGCCATTAGCCAAACCGTGTGTGCGGTTGCCAAGATATGTCAGTCCCACTTTCCATATTTTCAGCCCAAAAAAAAAAAAACCTTTACTAATTAGCGTCACCCAAGGAGCTGCACCTACACAGCAACCTGCAGGCTCAGGAGGAAAAATGGCAAACCGTGTAAACATGTCTGACTTGTTTACACGGCAGGCAATTGGAAAGAATTCACCTTTGTCTCTTTTTCTTAGTCCTTACAGTAGAAAAGTCCAAGAAATAAGGAAATAAGGGTGCCAAATTGTGTGTGGCAGATATATGACTGAGAGGAGACTATCGCACCTGGAGTCACCACAGGTCCAGTGGTTGGGGATTTTCCACGGCAACAAACGCCTGCATGGTTCACTTCAGGACTCCACTATTTTGCGATTTTTGTATTCGGTAAAATTTTTCATCATTTACTTTGTTCTGGCCTTTTAGATCGTTTCCGAGGTACTGAGAGCTTTCGCCTCTGGGGAGGTCACCGTCCGTCAGTCGTAGTCAAATCACTTCGGTCACATGGAGTGTGAACAGCGGCCTGTGCAGGCTTGTTTATGTGCATGTTTGCTGCAGTTGCAACTACTGATTTGGGATAGACTTATTATGAAGCATCTTGGAGTCTCATCACAGGTTAGCCAAGAATATGATCAACACAATAAATATTAGGAATAATTAAGGTTTATTACAATATGTATTGTTTTATCATGTATAGATTTTCCTTCATTTCTATCTGTTATGGTAACATTATACTCAGCAGATAATGGCTCAAATCTTATAAAAAAGCTTCACTGCTCCATCATAAAACTCCCACAGATTCTCAGATGAAAACTTAGTGCTCACCTACTATTTAACTCTGAAATCAGATTTTTCTTTGTAAAATTTATACAATTCCACATGTTAATTGCAGTGTGCATGTGCTTGAGCTTGAGATCACATCCCATCATACTGTGAAACTATGCACAAATATATGGCAAATAAACCATTCATTCTTATATTAAAATCCAATTATGGTTAATCAAATATCCAAGCTTACATAGGCATTAACCAACCAGTTTTCACCAATAATGTCATGACATCCATCGATTCCTCAACTTAGTTTGGCTTCTCTCCGATTGTAGCCCCTCCCACGTAGTGGTCCAATAAATGATCTGAATCCCTCTTGTAACCTTTCACCACTAAACTATTCAGTTTCATTAGCAAAGACGTGACTTTACAGAAGTTTGATATTTTGGAAATGCTATTATATGGACTTTAGTGCTGTTTACCTTTTGGATATAAATTTTGTGGATTTAAATCAGTCTCTGTGTGTTTTGTCGAGGATATAGCAATGAAGGGGAAATTTGTTGTTGGTCGATCCATCAATCAATGCATCAACATTAAGTGGTCTCTGTGCTGCGTCCACCTGCCCTGCACTTTAATCACACTGAGATTTGGTGGCTACGCTAGTGACTCAGGCTACTTGGCAAAGCCACTTGTTTCATCATCCAAAGTGGACTAGATCCCCTTTTATTAAATTAACGAGATAAGAGTGTTAAAAGTTGCTGATCAATGGAGAAAGGACAGCGTGCCGAGATGGGGAAAGTGGATGGCGATGGATTTTTTTTCTTGAAACCCTCTTCTGCTGACTGAAGGCCGATAGATTGATTGGGATCCGGACTAAAGTGGTGATTAGAAAAGAAAAAAAAAAGCAACTGCGATTCTTTCTCTGTGCAACGAGGAAATGTTCAACGATTATTTGAAGTATGCTGATGTATTACGACCCTTTTTCCCAGTTAAAATGTAAACACATTTTAATCCGTGGTTCTCCATGATTTGTTATGTACAATGACCCTAATCCCGCTTTAAACAACGACCACAGATTACATTGAAAATAATCTGTAATCCATCTAAACTGTCAGTGGCTGGCCCAGCGGGGGTAATCCTGGCTTCTGATGGGCTCTGCAGAGAGAAAATGACAAAACATAAGCGAGCGACGAGTGTGATGTGACCGGTCAACGCCAAAGAAAATAGAGCAGATTACACCTAAAACACCAGAGCCTCGCAGATTCAGCTTCCCCCAGAGGCCCTTAAAATGTCAAACATCATTTCTCCGGGGGGAATTATATCTCACAGAAACGTTCACACTCACACGCTGTTAAATCAATCAATTGAGTTTAATTGTCACATGTAATCACTCGGGTAGAATTACAGCGAAATGTCATTCAGGATGATAAATTTAAAATCATCCTTTGATTTACTCTACTCTCCAAGATTAGAGCCACCTGAAATGAATATGTGCATATGGTAGATTATTCGCTATCCGAGGGATTAAATAATAAATTGTAAACAGCCTAGCAGCAGCAGATTTTTTTTCCCTCCATCTCGCCACCCCACCTGCTCACGCTGTGGTGTAACTGACACAACGCAACAAAAATCACACGTATGCAGCAGAGACAGATAAATATAGAGCGGCGATGCATCTCGTGTTGCAAAAAATACTCCCTCAGCGGTCATTTTCTAGCTTGAAATCTGTTTTTTTGAAAATCTAAGAAATGTTTCTTTTGCTACACTACTGCCGTCCATATGTGAGTATGCAAAAAGGTGGAGTGTTCTGTGACTGCAGCTGATTCCTACGTAACATACTGTAGTACTAAAAAGGTTTGAAACATGTTTCTGGCTACTTGAGAGAAAAGAGAAGAGTTATTCCGTGTAGTTTAATGCTGCCGGGTGGCTCGTGTTCTGCCTAATGCATGCTAATGTACTGTGGGGAAACCATGCTATTCTGTCATTAGTTTCACTCGAATAATCCCAGCTGGGAGGCAAACTGCACCTTCCTCATACTGTAATGATGTTACATGTTTCCGTGAGTTGAGTGAAAGATGGTTTTCCTCTGGCTAAAGCAGGTCGGTTCAGATTTAAAGGAGCATTTTTAGCAATTTGCAAATATATATATATATACATAATAATATATTATTACTGATATTATATATATTATTAACTAATAATTTATTATATTTACTTCATGTAAACTTATTTAGAACTGTCAAATAAATGTAGTGGAGTGGAAAGTCCAAAATTTATCTCTGAGTTGTTGTATGAATTAACCTTGGCTGAAAAAGTAAAGTACAAGTACATTAAAATTGTACTTAAGTACAGTCGTTGAGTAAAAACCGCAGGCACCACATGGCTGTAAATATTTCAGCGTAGAGAGCCAAGTTGCTGTTCATCTTTAAAAGCTACCGGCCAGTTTTTGTATTCGTTAACTTCATCGGCCAACGTCCCCGCTGTCCTGGCATCGCGCCGCTCGTTCAGCCAGTCGTCGCTCCGCCGCCCGTCCGTGCCGTCCCTGCTTCCAGTCTGGCAGCGGGGAGGCTGCTAAGGCGTTGTAATGGCGCTGGGATGAGCTGTCTGTGACCTAGTTTTGCTGTATCCTCGTTAAATTGTTAATAGACCCTGAGTGCAGCATGGAGTCTCTCAGGGGAACCCGTGCTGCCAGAAAAACCAAAAATAGACTCACACACACCGGGAAGGTAATTTACTTATTTGACCAATTCCCTCTATAGCCACGCCAACCCTTCAACACTAGTGTGGTGGTTTATAAATCCAATTATCAATGAGGAAAAACACAAATAAGTGTAGCATAAAGGAAGAATCTTTATGGTGCTCCACCTGCTTCAGAGCAGCATTCTGTAGCAGACATCTGGTTCAGAGGTAGCCATGTTTCAGCAAAAGAAAAGTTGAATAATCTTTGGTTAAAGGTGCAGTGTGTTGCTTCTGGCAGCGTCTACTGGTAAAGGAGTCAGCGGCGGCCATATTGTGATCGTCCAGCTCTGGCTGTGATCCTCTGACTGCATAACAGAAAAAATACTCATAACTCAATGAAAATTTCACAGATTTCCAAACGGTTTGTTCCATATGTTTTTAGCGGAGCTTAGAAATTGCAGCTTTTCATTTAATTGTCATTGCAGTGTAATTCATTGCAATTCATTCACTTCGTGGTATTTCTGTGTTTCTTCTGAAGGTTCTTTTATTGTGATTGTGTGTAAAACACTTTGTGTGTGTCTAGATATAACTATCTGCATAATGTTACTTTTATATAAAAGTTCATGATTGTAACTATTTATATTCACAGTGTCATATCTGCATTAATCATGTTTATAACAAACCAAGTAGTTTGAAAATTGGTTGGAAATTGGTTTGGCAAAGCAATGTTCTCCTGATATCAGATTGATTTAAGCTTTGATGAGTGATAACTGGTGTTTTGACACTTGTCATATAACTGAGTGCACTACACTGAGGGAATTAGCCGTGATTGACCATAAAAGCTCACTCTACAGAATCCAGAATCTTGAGATAATAATAATTTCTGGCCTTGGCCGTGGCAAACAGAGCCATATGTGGCAGATACACTGTACAGAAGGACATCATCATTAACGATGCAATCATCATCATTACCATCCATTTGTCAAGCTCCCTCGGTTCCCCGGCATATGGGCCTGGATGCAGGCAAACACGGCGGTTTCTCCTCAGGGACGGTGAAAGCACAGCGGCTCTCTGCACAGGCGGCACACGAGCCCAGCCCAAGCAGCAGCCAGCAACGCCGGCGCTGCTTCTCTGCAGCTCGCCATGTTTTCGGCACTGAAGGTAGACGGCGGCTCCTGACTCCCTCTTATCCGGCTTCCTAATGAGGAGCTGGCTAGTTCCAGAGTCCCGAACGAGTCTGTTGCCTGGTTGGTTCGTCTGGATGTCTCTGTGTTTGTGCAGAAGCGTGAAACATGAGAGATGTATCATCACTTTGAACTGTGTTCTGGATCCGCTCATTTAACGCTTAACAATTTACAGCACTAGTGACTATATAGGGGTTTTTGTTATGAGTGCTAACAGTATACGTTCCCAATTAAATTCCCCAAATAGATTGTTGCTCATTAGGTCATTCTGTTCCCTCTGTAACAGTAGAATGTTATTTAAAAGATGCCTGCAGTATGAATTATTAAAGTTTCCACATTTTTACTGCCTTATTTAGCTGCATCCATTAAGCACTACACCAAAACTAGTCTGTAACGTGGGAAGAATCCCACGATACCCCACGATACCCCACGATACATGCATGTTTTGAGATGTATATGTACAGTACTAGTCATATACTCCTTCATCATTAAGAAATTCAGAATCTATAAATAAGCTTTCAAATATTTAATTTTAGCAGATTAACAACTGGACCTTCACTGTAAACTCAGTTTTCAGTGTTTTTGCTCTGGAAGGAATTGTCCTCCAAATTGGTTGTGATGTCACAAATCCTGCTTGTAGCCTCGCTCCAAATTGGATTTCCGATGGAAAAAAAAAACCTTTCCACTTTCAGAAGATGAACACATAAATAGACGCCTTGTGTCAAATTCTGCAATAATATCTTTATGCAGAAAAGAAGTGTGGCGGGTTGTCAGAAGTTAGTGTTTGAAATCTGAGGACATCGAGACCATAAAGAATAGGATTAATTGAAAATTAATGTTTAATTCAGCTTCAACACATGGTCTTTTAACCCGGCTTGAACCCAGCAGGTCTACGTTGCAAAACCTAGATTAAAAGATATATAGGTCTCTATTGACTACTCCAAACTAGATTAAAGTTGTCTGCCACCAGCATTCTGAGAGGCTTAGTCTGACCAAATCTCATGTTTTAGATAAACCTCCAAAATCCATTTCTGGGGCTTTTATGTAAGAACTTAATTTTACCTTCCTTTTATGATTCTTGATTTCTTTGCGTATCTTTTTTTCTCTAATCTTTTCTAAATGTATTTCACAGCACATTTCTAATTGTGATGTTTCTGAGAGTGTTATAAACCACCTTCCTCTTCTTCTCCTTCAGTCGTTCTAATTATATACGTGAAAAGCTCCCGTGGCCTCGGCTCCTGGCGGTAGCCGCCGGTAATCATCTTGATAGCAGACTCTCCGCGGGCCGGCCTCTGTTCCGCGTGTGATCCTTTAAATGAGACGGAGACGGGTCGAAGTGGAGGTCGCAGCTGACAGGTGCGGGGGGTTAATGAAAAGTGGACGGACGCAGACGCACAGAGGAGTCCAGATGTGCTACGGTGACAGCTGACACTTGCGTGCGTCAGTCTGAATCATTCTTGCCGTCCTCTGACCTGCTCGCGCCCGTGCGGAGGCTCCTGCATTATCGCCTGTTGCGTCGCTTGTAATGGAGCGTTCCAGGCACCACAGGGGGAAGGTCTTGTCTAGTGTTCTGCAAAGCTGACATGTGCGGAGATGATGTCTTGACGTCTGCTTACGACCCACCAGCTAATGGTCAAATGTGACCTGCTCCATCCTTTTAAGAAGTGGCGTGCACAAAGTTTCTGCAGGACAGAGGCAAAAGCTCCTATTAGTGCATATTTATTAACAATAGCCCCCCCCCCCCCCCCACCCCAACCATGCATGCCACTTAATTTTGAATCACTTTGCACATGTGAGGAAAGAGAGGAGTTCCATCTTCAAGGAGATACCAACCTTACCTTTGTACAAATAATCTCTGATATGTGTTCTTCCAATGTTACAATCTCAACAAACATTCATTTTGACAGAATGGCCTTTAAAGATAATCATTTATTTTCATTTTTTTCAATTTGTTTAAACCCATTTATTCAGACTAACGTGCTATTTTGGGTCAAAAGTAATTTAGTCTATACATAATAGATAATAGTCATGCTATGAAGAGATGAAAATTAAAGATGATTTAGGTTCAATGATTTGTAATCACAGATATGTTGTCTGTTCACTTTTGTTGAATCACCACCGTGAACACCGGCACTGTGTGAATGTGAGGAAGTGAACATGTCACTGTCATTTATGAAATAGAAACAACATTGTTGAATAATAACGGAGGAAATATTTAACTCACATGACCATCTTATTCAGCGTTTCCTTCATGTTTTCCATTGTCTCTGGACAGCATGAAATATGCTCAATGGGAGCTGACACTAAAGAACTACGTTTGTACAATCTGTCCAACTGGAACAAATTCCAGAAGAGTTCAGCATTTTCTTTCATAGATGACTGGTTTTGTTAGCGAACATGTTCTTCTTCTTCCTTTATTTAACCTTATAATAAAAATTAAAACACATCTTATTGCATTTCGCTCATATTAGAGCAACGATAGCTCCCCATCTGCTAGAAGTGACCAGTCAAGGGATGGGCCACCGCAAACAATTTGACATTCAGTCATTGCGTGTGAACGTTTGGGCTGAGGCTTTCTCACAGTTTCATTTGGGATTATTAAGGAGAGCAAAGGATGTGCTGAACTTAGAGAGAGAAAACCTTCACTTGAATGTGCAAATATGAGTTGAGAGATATCCCCTCACGTGTTATCGCTAGAATTGTTATTTACGGCTTTGGCTGTTTCCAGGCAGAATGCAGAGTGAGAGAGAGAGAGAGAAACAGAGAGAGAGAAACAAGCTAAATACAGTACAGGGAAGGACGCAGAGAACGGAAATGGTAATATTATTGATTCTTTTCAACAACTTACTCCTCACATTTGTATTTGTTTTTTTGGTGAGGTGTGAGCAGTAGAGCTGCTGACCTCTGATCTCACAAAGATTGGAAATTGGAATTTAATTTGAGTGTTTTACAGCTAAAACGAGCAAATGTTCAGCTCTTATCTGAGTTCCTGCTGTGATGCTGTACAATAAAAATTGTACACATAAGCGTTGTGTCAATCAAAATATATATATTGTTTAATAAATTTTAAATTTAGTTTAAAAAGTTCCCTGTCTTACAAAGTGAGATTCTAATGCATCTATAAAAGCAAGTAGCGTATGTGTGTCTGTGGCTCTCTCTGTGTGTGTGTGTCCTGTATCTCTCTGACTGATCAACCTCAGCTTTTGGATGCAGCTCATGGCACAATGGTGTCCTTTTTGTGGATGTTTTTTTTTCATACATATTCAAAACATAATTATCAAAAATGAAAATCCCCTAAACTTGTATATCACAACGCTCCATTGTCTCGTGTCTTTACTGCAGACATACATATCACACAGCCAACATAACAAAAGTAGTGTGATGTCTCTTACAAACCACACGCTACCATGTTTGCCTGTTTACCTGCTACTCTATTTCTCACACTAACACAGGCTACTGTGGGCCATAGCTGCTGTACTCCAAGACACATTCACAGGCCCTCAGGAAATCCCAGCACTGTAACTTATATATATTCTATAACAGAACAGACACAAGCTCCCTTTTTTCACCAGGAATACATACTTTCTATGGACACTGAACTAGTAAGAAGGTCTTATTGTTTTACAGCTACTGTATGCTTTAAAACTCTCAAACCACAGAGAAACACGCACAGTGTAACTCAGCCTTAAATCCTTTTTTGTAGTTGTGATGACATAAATATGCAGTTTCCACCCAGCCCCTCAATCGCAGCCTTACAAACCAAATTCTACAGCTCTAGATATGACTTTTAGGGCATTTAAAACCACAAAGCATCCGTTCCATCTCATCCAGGATAGCACATCTTTGAATGATAGGAAAAGTGAAAATGGGTGATAGGATGCGGGACAGAGACGACATGATGTTACCTCTCAGTCTCAGACATCACTTGTAGTCACAGTTGTCACAGACCAAAAATGATCTTATTTGGGATACTTTCATCACAACACACAAATAACAGCGACACATCCACTCAGCTTGATCAGGGAGAGTCTTCAGCCCCTCATGAAGTCTGTGAATAGTTTATAGCTGGAATGTGCCCAAATATGGAACGAGTCAAACTCCTTGAATGTTGGATTAGCTCCACTCAGACCTGTTGGCAGCATAAGAGGGTGAAAAGGGAAAAAGGATGGGAGGGAGAAGGATGGAGAAAAACGATAGCGAGTCAAATGATAGCGAGAAACATCAGAACGTCGTGAGCTGCTGTTGGATATTGACTCCGTGTCAGTGCATTTGTCTTGATTTCTCAGTATTGCGCTGCATCTTCCAGCTGCACCGAGACAATTGCTCAAACATTATTGCTCCCGGACGTCGGCCCAGGCCGGCGGAGGTGGTGATGTACGACGGCCCTCCCGCCGAGGCTGAATCACAATCAACCCGGTTGAGAGTCACGTGGCGCGCGGATCCGCCGGCGGCGCTGAGTCGCTTTGATCCCCGCCTGTAAAACGTGATTTATGGTCGAAGGTGTGAACGGTGAAACTGTGCGTCGTTTCCCGCGGATCTGGTGGTGGCACATAGGGCCGCGCAACCAGATGTCTGCTTCACTCGCATGTAGGCCGACATCAAAACGGCTTTGGAGTTTGATATTCATCAAGCGCACAGGATTAATATTTGAGAGATGAATCTGTGAATTGCAACATAAATGTAATCATACCCACTGATCTCAGCAGCACGAGAGATGCCAATGTATTGACTTAAAGAAAAAACACTGTATGCTACAGTAGGTGAATGTTTTATAAAAAAAAAAATGCTATCCATAGATTTCCAAAAATGTCTTTAACATGCACACACATGCATGTAGTGTCTTATTTTTGGAGCTGAGTGCATCTCGCACCGTGCGGAGCAGCAGCAGCCTGTCAGGGGAGAACAGTTGGGCTGAGTTAGAGCAGGTGGTGCGAGCGTGCCTCTGATGCAGAAACATGGATTATACAGCAACATGTCTCATCACACGAAGCAGCGACGGCACAGAACATGTTCGCCGTGGCCGGGGCTCTGGAGCGTGGACGGACTTCCTCTGACCCTCCGCGTGTCGGGGAAAAATAACAAATATGTCTCATCGTGTTTTGTGATGAATGACAGAAAGCTGTGACGGCTGCCAGACGTGTCCTCTATGCTGCAAACGTGCAGTTTGTGGAATGTGAATTAAAAATAACTCTTTTTTTCACGTGTGGTGTTGCCTCATCTTTTTCCTCTGTTTTTTTTTTTGCAGAGACAAGCATCTGGAGCAATGACTGGAAACAGCAAACCATCTGCTGGGCAAGGTATTTCTACCCGTTATGTTCAGTCTGAAGAGTACAACCTTATCCCTCTGCTCAATGTGATCTTATCTTAACCATATGTGGGCTTATTTTTGTAACATTCCACTGAGGTACCTGATGATAGAATTTTGGCTAACCCTTCAACAACATTCATAGAATGTCATGCAAATGTATTCCGTCAATCGAACTTTCCAGAATCTTCTGGGAATTTAACAATAACGTTGGTTTTCTATCAGAAAAAAACATGCTGTTTTAACATTCAAGTAAAGTTGCTTTAACTGTTAAAGTGAAAATAGTTGCATCTTCATATATTCTGGATTACAGGGATATATATATATATAGAGAGAGTTTCCCAGAAAGTTGAATTGAAAGAATCTAGCACAAGACTTTTTTGCTTTTACCATAATTTACTAAATAATAGCAGCAACATTTATTATTCAGTCACTTAGCCCAGGCTTTCCTTTGAGACCACGCAGCAATTAGAGCCAATCAATTCCTCGAACAAAAATGGAACATGGAAATATGGTCATCCATGACTACTGTATAACTTGGATTTTCAGACTACAAGTCAGACCACAGTACTGTAGTTGATCCCCCGTGGCTGCTTCTCATGAGTTTTCCTCTGCATATTTTACATCAGAAAGTTTGAATTTCATGTCATGTCAACAATTATGCATTATTACCCACAAGGGTTTTGTTTAACAGCATTTGAGCATGACAAGGATGCCAAGAAGTGTCCAAAAAAAGAAAAAAAATCAGCATTCATTTATCAAAATATACACTTGTACCTGGTGAATAAAGAGGACATGGCAGTTAACTGAAACTCTGCTATTATTTGGTATATAAGGAACAGCTGTCAGGGGTCGCAGCAATAGCAGAGTTCATCCCACCTGCCAGTCATTTCTAGAGCTCAAATGGTGTCGAGAATGGTGTCTAACAAAATGACTTTACATTATATCAAGAACCTGCTTTACAGGATATGATCCTCTCCTCCCGATCTTCCGTAGTTAAAACTTACAATTCCTGGAATGTCCTTTCAAAGTAAGATGTGTCGCCCAGCCAAACATATAAATTATGTTCTAATAAAATGTTTTTTTTTAATTGATGAATATATTTCACAGACAATGCCACACAGCAACAAACTTTGACCTTATGTGTGTGACTGTGGCCAGATATGATGATGATGATAATATGATATGATGATGTGTTGCTGGCTGCACATATGGTTTCTTTATTTGCAGTTTTGTTTTTAAATAAAAAATATAATCGCTTCCACCCAGCTTTAGCAAGAAAAGCTGTGGGATCGTCTCTATTCTCTATTGGAGCATCAACAACAGAATGGTCCCTCTGCCATGGTAGCAATTCAGAGGAAGACCTACTTTGCAAACTGGGCCATGTTGTTGGCATAATAATGTAATTAAAATCCCTTGAGTTATGAAACTGTAAAATTGGGTTTGGAGTACTTGGCAGGATCCTTTGAAATCCATAAATGGTGTTAAGCGGAAAACTGTCATCCAGGCAAAATTAGAAAATGTGAGAACAAAATCCCGTTCCTAATGAATCACTTCTTCCGCCACGACCTCGGCTCAGGTAAGATGACGGTGAATCATCCTGACGGCTCCTCTCTGCCTCATAGAATTAACAGATGCTAACTAAGCTTTTGGAAAAAAAACTGATATTGTATCATGAATATGCATTGAACAGGTTGTGCCAACCAACTTGGTTCTTTTTTTTTTTTTTTTAATTTGCAACAGTGCAAGCAGATACTCCAGAGCTTTGAAGTGCTCTTTGCAGCCTGCACATACGAAATTAGGTTTTGTAAAGCAGCACGACACAATACACAGAGGAATCATTGAATGTAATCTCCTCTGCTCCTTGAAGTAAACCTCCTCATCACACATTGGCTGCAGTAGGTTAATAGCTGCCTGCTCGCCCCTAAACGGCTCCATAGCCCCATCCAGCGCTGCAGCGGCCCGGTGCACCTGGACCCGTGTTACCGCCGCGCTCTGGGGCGGCTGATAACGCCGCTAACACCCTGCGTTGAAATGGATTCTGGGTTGATGAAGTGTGTTGCAGCTCCGTCTGGAGGGAAACACCCTGCCGGGAGAGCATTTTCAGAGACTTCATTGAATTTGATAGAGGCGTGAATTACACTCATTTGACATGTGTCCATTTTCACACGTTTCCCTTTTGGCATTGTTTTACTTCAAACGTTGCTGTGGATTAACAGAATCGCCATCACTGATAAATGCATATTCTTGGAAAGCTTCATATGTACAGTATGTGGATGTAAGTGGAGCTTTTCCTTTAGTTTAAATGCAGAAGTACATAACTGACACTAAAATCTCTGCAGGCCATGATCTATGCAGAAACATTACTAGAAGCACAGAAGTTTCAGAGCATTGTTTATTGTGTTGTTAGTAGTAGACAGGAATAGTAGTGTAAAATTGTGTTTATATATATATACCCAAATACACAATATGCATGTTTATGCTTAGACAAGAAGTTGGTCAGACAAGAAGTTCTACCAGAGCTGCCACCCTTTGCCACTCTTTTGGTGAAAAAAGAAAAATGTATGTATAAAATGTGTGATCCCAGCTTACACCAAGCAAGTTGTTTCTGGTGACTCTGTAATGCCCTATATTTTAACTCTCTGTATTCATTACAATAGGACAGAGGAGCATAAACACAGTCAGATGCAAACATCTCCATCAAATACATGAGGAATGTTCTCCCCCCAATGTTTCACAAGTCTTTAAATAGAAAAATATTGAAAAAAATGGTAATTAAAACAAGGGCATTTTTGCAATCATTAGCATGAGGAAGCAGAGCGATGCTCAAAATGACTAGTGATTGTTAATAATAGTGATATGACCTGCTGGAAGTGACTAAAAGGGCATTGTGCCTGTATGCAAATAAATAAATGACCCTTTTCCTACATATACAATAAATGTCTTGTTTGCTTGAAAGTCTAATTTGTGATTCGGGTTCCACAGCTCACCTGTTCCTCAGTGTTCTCTCTGGAGGGGACATTCATCCATCATATGCTCTTAGATGGCTTTAAAAAACGCTCCGGAATCAATTTAAACATGACCTTTCACAAACCCCTTATGGAAATAATCTCATCATGCATTGTGACAATATGATTCATTCATGCAGCAGCATGACAGCATTACAGAAAGGTGCGATGTGCCTGGCTTATAAATTCTTGCGCCCTCTGTGGTGTAAAGGGCATCGACCCCGTGGAGCAGGTATAATTTTAGAGCGGCAAGCTGTGTGTGTGTGTGTGTGTGTGTGTGTGTGTGTGAGAGAGAGACAGACACACATGGGTTTGTTTGGGCTTTGGCGATCATGAAATATTAATTTGTTTTCATTGTCACATGTGACATCCAAGGGCTTCATGGTCAACAAAAGCTTCCATCTAAACGTAAGTAGGCCATTTGGAAAAAAAAAAAAAGCCCGCTGATGCTGCATGGAGCGCACGTTTTGCACAGAAGGTTGGCACATTCCTGCACGGAGCACCGTAATGCTTACTGCATGACAACGACGCTGCTGGAATAAACTACTGACCTTTTGTTAGCAGCGAGTGGGCGAATGGTGACGCGACTAATTGAAGCCACGCCCACCAAACTAAAGCTTTTTCGCTCATTTTCATCAGGCCGCCCCAACCTCTGTATTGTGTTTGGATAATTAGCGTTTGTTCTCCTCATTTAAATGAGATGGGAAAAAAAATTTATCATGGGAGGATTAAAACACGGCTTTGAGTAATGCAAAATGAGTTTGACACTGAAGTCTGCTGCTTGTAAGGGAGGCAGTCCATCTATAAACGGCGGATTACAAGGGGTTTTGTCTTCTGTCATGAGGGAGCAGCATCTCCTGTCTACTGAACTGTGCACAGGGGCCGCCTCGTTAGCATCGGTTGTCGATATGTGGGCTACTGTACTGTCCTTTCACTGAATGTCACAGTGACATTTATGGCTGACATGAATGAGTCACTCCCCGAGCACTGCAACAGACAAATACTGCCTGTAAACGCCCGCATGACTCCATTTATTTGTTCTTTTTTATTGGTTTGAAATAATTAGGTTTATTCAAGAGCTTTCCCCTTCCCAAAGTTTAACCTTGACAGTGGATCGGTGGGGTTTTTAGTGTCAAGTAGTGGTCTAAACTTATTTATTTCATAACGGCCTTTCCATCTGGACAAGAATGGAGTAAAGGTCACTTTTCCTGGCTTTAATTTGAAGTTCTGATCTCCCCCCCCCCCCGTCTCCTCTGCGCAGATGAAAAGAAGAACGACCTCCCCGAGGACTTCGACATCGACATGGACAACCCGGAGACGGAGAAGGCCGCCATGGCCATCCAGTCGCAGTTCAGGAAATTCCAGAAAAAGAAGACGGACGTGAAGTCGTAGAGCGTCCGCCGGCGTCGTCCTCACCTGACGCGGGCCAGGTCATGCATGTCAATCAAACTGCACCGTCATGAACTCAAAGAGGGGTGGTGGGTGGGGGGGTTCTTGGGGCTAAATAGTAAATTCGTGAACATCTGGGTGTGTGTATTTAGATCTTTCCTATAATTTAGCTGTTTGTTTTTTTTTACTTCAAGTACAGTTCACAGTAGTTGCAGTAGATGTGTGAATATTTTTTTTATGTCACATTCAGTGTAATATACTCATGTAAGCAGTGTGATAAACGCATTTTCTCATGAATAGTCAGTGATTGATTACATTTAATTCAGGGGGAATATAAAGCCACGTGCATTGCTGTGACTGACACTTTCCTAACAAGACGTCATCATCTGAAGTTGTGTCGTCTCTGCTGGAGGCGTTTCCCTCTGGCTGGGTAAAAAAAAAACACCACACGCTGTCTGACGGAAGCTTTTAAAATCAAATGTCTCCAATCTGTAATCACACATCAGGCGTCTCCCCTCCAGCATCTTTTCACCTAATGACATGAACCTTTCCGAATCGTCTTTGTAGGAACTCTAGATGTTGTGCTTGTGATCACCTTCCTTGTTCTTCTCGATGTTTAAACAGTGTCACTGTTTCGTTGGCTCACAGATGTGTACTGTACTGTACAGGCACACACACTAATGCATGCAAGCTTACACACATACACAAACACACAATAGTAAAAACATAATAAAAACTTTGGAAAAAAGTGCAAGTTGATTTATTTCTATCATTTCACATAGTTTCCGCTGCAATATTCAATAATCAAATACTGCATAAAGACTTTTACGCAGATGGATGGATTGGATTTTTCATTTAGTCAAATATCTACCATGGTCTTCTTTTAGGTTAAAATGGTAAAATAAGATATTGGAATATTTAGCTGATATTTTACATTTTAATCCTCTGACTAGGTTGATAATGTTTTCTTTAGGCTTTTGCAGCAAACTGCATGACAAATGTACATCACTATGGGCCATTTTTGAGTTGTTACTGTAAGTTTGTGGGAAAATGATCAGGGATGGTGTGTTTCAAACACATCAAACTACAGTTAATGTGCCAGCAGACTACAAAATTAACACATAGTAACACGTTATAACGAAGTTATTGAAAATTTGAAGAGATCAGACGCTGCAGCAGACGGTGCATTTAGGCAGGTTTTTTTCTGAGGATACATCTGAGAGCTTAACGTTTGCTTTTTTGCCCTTTAGTTTTGTTTATAGCAAAATAGCTAGTAATTATAAAAGATGCAGTCACAAACACTTAGATCCAAGTTTCACACATGAGGTCCAGGCAAAAAGTGTTTGTGAGGTATAAAACACGACTGAGCTTATTTTACTAATCATCTCCTGAGGAGGTGCTGACACGTCCTGTTTCATCATCACCTATCAATAGTTGTGTGTTACATTATCACCCGTGTCTATTTGGTTTATGCTCACAAGAGGAAATACAGAAGAAGATTCTTCTTTCAGGTATTGGTCCTTTTAAATAGTCGATAGCTGAGAAGAGATGATTAGATTGATTCATGCCTTGATCTCCTGCCTCCAGTAGTCTTAAGTTTGCTAATAGTCTGTAAAGTAAGTAAAAGTGTATTCATAACCAGTCTGGACATGTTGTATTTTGTCCTCTTGAAGTCATCTTGAAATGTCGAAATAAAAAATATCCTAAATCCGGTAATTGAAAATATAAACAATCCCAGCTGTCAGCACTTATTGCTCCAGTTCTGCACTGGGACATGCATCCATGTTTATTACTTAACATTTTTTCGGAATCATTTCCCCAGCGCTGCCGGCGACAGCTTTATATTTCTCCAGCTGATCAGAGGGAGGAATTCAGTTGGCCCGAACCTTATTTATGACAGCAGTTATTAACCGCCAAGTGTGGCGGAAAGTAAATCTCTGTCACCACGCTTAATTTGTTGTGGACTTCAGAGGAATATGGCAGATATAGATGTCACGCTGAGTAATATGCCTCCCCGCTAACCCCTGTCCGCTGATATAAGACCATGGAAGCGATTAAGCATTCAGGACATGTGGAAGCCCAAGCAGAAGCTCCAGAGTGGCAGGTTGGAAAGTTCTCTTGTAATAAACCAATTTTGGGAAGTGATTCTTTATATATTCAGCTTTATAATCCATGGTTATGTGTAACTGAAGCTAAAAAGAGGCTTTAACGGTGTGAAGGGGGAAAAAATTGCATTTCCTCTTTGTGTTTCCAGCACATTGGAGCCTGTCTGAGCCGTGGTAGAGTGACAGAAACACAGAGCATAAATTTGGTATAAAAAACTCATTAAAAACTAATTCTGATTGTTTTCTGTATGTGTTACTATAAGATGGGAAACCACTGACACCAAAACTGAACACATCACCTTGCACATACTAGTACTATTATCATACATGCACAGAGTACATACATACAGGTGTGAGAATGTGTGTACGTGTGAGGTTAAGTGTGTGTGAGACACCATGAGAAAAGACTAGACAAGAGTAAAGGGGACAGATATTAGAACCTTCCAGCTTTCCACCACTATGCTTAACAACGCAAGCTGAGATGATCCCTTTGCTTCATGGAAGCTTTCCTCATGGTACATGGTCTCAGAACCCTGCAGCAGGGAATTTACTACTATAACAGCGTCAAAATAAATGCTGTTAGTAATGGTGTAAACGTGTGATCTAATGCGGATACTATGGCAAACACAAGGCCTGCTGCTAAAATGAGAAGGAAGGAGGCTGTAAAAGCACAGCATCAAACACCTGGCTACAGGTAACAGAAGAGTGTAAAGCAGCATGGAAAAGGTAGAGTTAAGTTATGAATTTTCAAACTTCATTAGAAAAATTCACGAGTCTTTGCTTTTTTTCACCCCTCTTCAGCATCTAATTCCAAGACGCTTTAACAGACTCTCAGGAAAGTACAAGTACATTTTTAAACTTTAAAAAAAAAGTAAAAGCAATTGTTACTTTCCCTGGTAAGTAGTTACTTTTATGGTGAAGTAACTCAGTTACTAATTCAGGTACTTTCTGGGATAAATAACATTTTTCATAGCAACATTGCCCCCTAACAGATTCAGGTTTCTAATTAAAACGCATTATTCCAGCATTACCTTGAGTGGATGGGATTTGAACCCATGACCTCTGGTTTACAAGACCACAACTCATTACTCGGCCACACCTGTACAAACAGGCGGCTTTTCTGTCCTTCCATGACTGTTTCTTAAATGTGGAAGCAGAGGTTAATGGGAGGGAAAGCAGAGGTTAATGGGAGGGAAATTGTGAATGTCTGACAGTTTAGATAATGCATGATAATTACAGAAAGTATATTCTTCCCAATGTAGTCAGTGTGTTTTGTTTTATTCTTTCTCTCTCTGACGCTGCTTTGTTCCCACATCTTCCTATCAGTATTCTCAGAGTATGTGGTGCTCTGCTGAAAGGTCGGTATGAAATCTTTTGAGGATTTTTCCCACATTATAACAACTTTTGGACTACAGTTCAGCCTGACCAACACTTAGTTACCCTCGGGTGTTCTGCAGAGATGTTTATGCTATGTGCAGATTGCACTGCAGCAGGGAACACTGCTTGTTGAGAAATATATTGAACGTGGAATTGGAAGGACTGCATCTGCATAAACCCATTAAACAACATGGATTTTGGGAAAATATGGGGACCTACTTTGGTGCAGTGTTGTATTGTCCCACATGCATAATTATTATGCACAGTAAAAGGTGGGTAATTAGGTTTTAACATGACTCATGTATTTGTTCATCAGAACATCTCCTTCAAAAAATGTCCTCATCATAATTAAATAGCAGTAATTTGGGAGTGTATTCAATTTATAGTATTTTCGAACTGGAAAGTTGAAAACTGTGAATAAAGCTTTTAAAAATGGATGAGTAGTTGCTCTGGTCATGGCTGCACACAGTCAGATGGTCTCCACATGGCACAGCAGGCTGAAGGTTAACAGAGGAGGATGAATCTGAGGACACAGCACTTTACAACACTGCCACCTGCAGGCACAGAAGCTGCAAAACCTCAGGAGAGGTGAGGTCTGACCGGAGTTAGGAGGCCACCGCTGCTTTGTACCTCTAAGGATGACTTGCTTCTATCACAGGATGATAATATGTGGAGGATCGGGGTCTCCTGCTTTCCGTCTGTCTTGGCCTCAACAACCACCATCAGTCAAACCCGCGACGGACACTTTGGGGAACAGCCATTTTATTAATCAAATTTGAACTTTTGTGTTAGTTTCTCTTTATTCCAGTGCCACCATGGTGAACACCCATGTTAAAAATAAAAAGTGACATTTTTTTTTTCTTCGTCGTTGTTAAAATGTATAATCATAATGAAGACAGTTAATCATAGAACTAATCATAGAAACTGACATAATGACCTCACAGCATTTTGGATCAAATTCTTCTCCCTTCAAGGGGGGGAAACTCAAAGAAAACAGAAAGAACAGAAAATGGGCCAGGGTAGACAGTAACAAAAAAACAGCTTCTTACGTATATCCACATTTTTTTTTTTAGATATTTCCCATAGACATTATAGGTTTGGTTTGAAGGGGGGGATTCTGCTGGATTGTCTCACGTTTTTTTTTCCCTGTAGAGGAGCATCACTGCAATGCAGCAACAGTAAATCTACTGAGGAGAGTGAGAGCCCTGAAGACTCTACCTAGTGCACTGAGAGTAAGGGGGATCTATTTGGACACACTTGAGTCAGGGTGTTGTGAAGTGCAAACCATTAGTTCTCTAAACCCTCCCTGTTCTAGCTAACATCATTTACCACCCTGGCACACAAGCAGTGGTAAACTACACCTGAATACATAGCTGGAGTGTGTCCGGCCCTGTAAGTATACTCACAACATAGTTATTTTCATCATTACAGTACAGTATAGAGCAATAGTTTTCATATACTTTTCATATCTTTTTTCATATTGCACCATCAGAGAATGGGACACAGAGAAAGATCAACAGAGACTCCATTTCCTAATTAAAACGAGATATGTGCAAACATGACTAAGGACTTTATTAACCAAATCAATTCTTCCCTGTAATATCCACAAATAAAAGTGATTTCTCTTTTTATATATATATTTATAGTAATAAGAATAATAAATCTTCACATTGGATCATTTCATAGTGTGACAAAATGCTCGACTGGGCTGTCCAGCCATGATCGTTAATCCTCATTGTCTTTTAATTGGTCAGTCCCCATGCATCCATAGGAAATAGATTTTTTTTTTTTCTTCAAAAAAAGTAACAATTTGAGAGCAGCTGAAAAGTTTGGACTGGTGTCAATTGCTTTCGTTCCAAGTTTCATTCAGTTTCAGAAGGATATTCCATAGGAAAAAAATGACTCCAAATGGTCATCTTCCACTCCAGAAAAAGAAAAGAAAAAATGATGATGTCCGGGTTTTTATGCAAACATTGTGGTAATGGTGGTGTAATAGATCATTTGGTAATCAATAATTAATGATCATTAATAGCTGACAACTAACAATTCATAATCACTGATTAATTATAAAGAATTAACAATAATCAAGAATAAATAATGCTCCCTTGTTACTCAATTAGTTTGGCAAAGCTCCGGCTGGAGTCGTTTCCGATGAGTGAATTTTTTCTCAAGTGAAACAAAGGAAAGAAAAAGAAACACAAAGAAGAGATAAAAGAAAAAAAAGAAAGCTCTTAAATAAATAAAAGGAGATTAGTAAAAGTGACCCCGCCTGTGGAGGGAGGGGACGTATATACAGAACTGTGTGGTGAAAGTCAGTTTACTGCACTTGAGTGTTAAGTCCAGTGTTAGAGTGAGTTCTAGTCCTGCCCCAGGTGCCCCTGCTGTTATACCAGCGTGTAGGACTTTGCGTAGGGGTTGCTGGTCTGTTTGAGATGTCCTCGCGAGTCCAGCAGGGACTCCTGGGAGGTGCTGAGCTTGGCGGCCTGGGCCAGCTCCGAGCCCTCTCTGTGGGGGAGCGTGGCTGCCGAGCCAGGCTGCCACTGGGCCACTGGGTCCCTGCTGGCCTGAGGGGCCTCCGTGGGCGTCGGCGGCGCCATGCGGGACGGCCGCTTCAGCGAGCGGCTCTTCTGGGGCTCCAGGCAGGCCTGACCCATGGCCGCTCGCTCCCCGCTCGCTGTCCCCCTGGAGGAGCCCGAGCAGGACATGCCTCGGTTTAGCAGGAAGTCCATGCGCAGGTACGGAGGAAGGTGAACCAACTCGCCCCCTGCAGGACAACACACAGCAGGGGTCAGTATGAGAGGAAACAAGGGCACAGCTTCCCGCACAAAATCAGTAAAAACACTCTACAGATGACTTAGTTAATAAACCTCAAACTCAAATCTTAATTTATCTGCAAGCTGATACACGTAGTGCTGATTCCCATGTGCTGGTGTGAGAAAACGTTGTTTCTCATAAGTTAAAAAATAAGTTGACCCTCGCTCTTAACCACTCTACATAATACAGCCAATATATATGACAGTATATATATATACTGTCATTATTGTGTTTGAATATTATTGACTATTTTCTCTTAAGAAATAATGTTAATTTTAAAAATTGGTTTTCGAAATTGCATTGTCTTCCCAAATCCCAGAAGAACCCTAGAGTCCAAGCTTGTATGAGTAATATCCTCAAAGGAAGGTTTTGGACAGTAGATAATGTTAAATGCTGCACTGTTCATTCAGGCTTATAGTTGGGTGTAAAACCTATTGTCTAAGGTAGTGAAAGATGTCAACTTTGTCAGTTTCAGTAGGGCAGCTTCTAACTTCAGATTCTTACTTTGTGAGATTTGCACTGAATTCTCATTGAGTTTAGAACTATTAATCATCTAACGTAACTTAACTCAACCGATCATTAGGTTGAATACATTTTGCATCACTTGGTCTGGATTCACTGCTGACACCAGAGACATGCTGATTGGTTAGTGGTTGGATGTCCATATTAGAGAAGTTTAGGGATTAAGTGTTATCGACATCACGATGAGGCCAGCTGTATTTCACCGTCAGCAGGGCCTCACCCGGTCTGTGGGCCTTGGGCACGGCCATGTTCATGACCCGGCTGACGTCCTGAGGCTTGGGCGGGGAAGCGGTGAACCGGCAGATGCCCGACTCGGACGGTGTGCTGGAGGTCAGGCTGTCGGTGTAGTCGTTGGTGCCCGCCGTCATCTGCTCTGACGAAGTGTCCGAGATGAAGCACTCGGTGATGGTGAACTTGGCGTGGCGCAGCTGCTCCTCCATCTTGGCGTGCTCGTAGGCCCGGGCCAGCTCCTCGTAGGTGGAAGACGCGCTCTCCGTCGACACCATGCTGCTCCGCGCGCGGTCTGGACGCCAGCCCGGGGGTTAGTGAGTGGAGGGATTAGTGTCAAGAGTTAGTGGCAGAGTTGTTAAGATGTAACGACTAATGTTACTGGTCTGATGTTATAAATGAAGAGGAGCGCTATGCTGTTGACATGCGGTTCACCTGTGTCCTGGGACGGGCTGACGCTGTAGCTGTCGCTCTCCTTGTCCACAGAGCCCGCCACCCTGGGCGTGGGCAGCCTCCAGTCGGTGCTGAGGGTGTGTGAGGAGACGGGGGGATGCGGGCGGTTCAGGGTCCACTGGCTGGCGTAGCGGTTGCGAGCGGCGGGGCCGGCTTTGGCCGTGCGGCGGGCGGTGGGGTCTGAGGGTGGCGAGGAGAGCGGAGAGGGGAGGGCAGACCAGACAGAGGACAGGCCGAGTAAAAATGAGAATGGTTATGGTCACTGTTACACAGCTGCCACCGCAGTTTAAGAAACATGATTTCTGAACACAGAAGGAGCTTTTGACTGACAGCAAAAAGTCACACAGGTCACACATATACATCTTTGGTGATGAATGGTTGAATTTTTCTGTGCAACATGTATATGTTTATTATTCATGTGTTTGACCTCAAATCTCTACACATCAGCCTCTGTGTGATAACTGTAATAATGGTTTATAACATTCTTTCATTATACTTAACCCTAGTGTACACTTATATAAAAGTTATTCTTCATTAAACTACTAAAAAATCCAGATCCATCCATTTTCTAACCCCGCTTGTTCCTCACTAGGGTCATAGGGGTCTGCTGGAGCCAATCCCAGCGTACTTTGAACGATACACCCCAGAAAAGTCACCAGTCCACTGTGCTGCACACACACCATTCACTCACACACTCATACTTTCCCTCTGGGAAATTTAGAGTCTCCAATTAAACTGGGTCAGTTTTGAGACTCTGGGAGGAACACCAGAGGTAAAACAAAAGTTACGTTACATGGCGATTCTAGATGGGAAAAGGAACAAAAAAACACACACACTCACACCCACGTACATGTCTCATGAAGTTAAAAAAAAGAGTCCGTACTGGACTTACTGGTTCCTGGTCTGGCGTCTGACACATCCACCAGCGGGCCGGTGGCCTGGGACAGGGACTGGTAGTGGACGGTGTGGGTGACCGTGGAGGATTTCTGTTTCTGCGTCTCCCCGAAGTCGTTATCAGTCAGCAACACAGTGGACCTGTCGTCTGGAGGGCAGCGACAGAGACAAGCTCAGGAAAACAACAGCCAAGGCCCATTTGCATCACGACTACACTCCACGAAAACACAGCACGGCCTCCTATGTGGCGGCAGCTCACCGACGGTCTCCATGGTGTCCCGCTCCTCGATCAGGAGTTGGGCTCGGGGGATGTCGATGTGCATCCTGAGTGTCTGCTGCTGTTTGTTAATTGGCTCCGCTGGACGTGTGTTTTTACTGGAAAGGCCAAACAGAAGGTGAGTTTAGTTTGAGGAATGGTGTAGTGATGAACTCTGCTGGGACGACAGTCTCGACGAGGGCTAACCAAGCAGGAAAGTTGTCGGGCATTCTTACCTCATGAGCATCTCAGCCAAACTTTTTGCATCTGGAGAACAAATCAGAGCAAAAGCGTTACTTCAACGCCACAGTGAAACAATCATCTCCTATGTTGCCGCGCCCGCCGCCGTCTCACCTCGGAGCCTCTTAAGCCGCTGCTCCCTCCTCCTCCTCCTCAGCACCAATAGTCCGATGAAGATCACCACGATGCCCACCAACACACAGGAGATGGTCACCATCATCTTCAGACCTTCACCCCCCCCGGAGCTGTCCTCTCTCACGTTGGGCGGCTTGACCAACGGGGCGATGGTACCTGTGTGCACACATCACGTGATTTGTGTTTCACGCTCAATCCACATGGGCTGCAAAGGTCACCTAGATCTTATAATTAAAAAAACTATTAAAATCTTGCTTCTCTGATATTGGACTTTTAACACATCATATATGTGTAAAGGAACAATTATTGGTGCTCTTGTAGAAATCTGCATTTGTGCCCTTGCATGATAGCTCCCATTAGCAGCACATACGCGTCACCACAAGCTGCTGCTCTCATGATCATATAATAATGACAGTAATAGCTGGTTCCCAATATGCAGAGCTACTTAGACAGAAATGAACTCATCCTTCATAGCTAAAGGATGAGCCTGATTTTGCTCTTCACCAGCTCCAGGCTGGAAGTGGAGGAGGAGGTAAAGTGGTTGGGGTTCACGGCAGGTCGTGACTCCCTGGGCCATGATCTGAGCTGGCAGCGGTAACATCCCTCATCTTGAAGGAGATCATAAAAGTATTTAACTCATGTGGCGGTTTTAGGTAGGCTTGTGATAGTCATAAACAGCAACACACAAACCAGCTACAGCCATTCGAGTCAGTTTTTTATTGCCGAATTCATCAAAGGAGCCTCAATCACCCAGGGCCCTGGAGCTCCTGCCATTAGCGGGAAAATGTGATTCATCCCTCTTTGACTCAAACTCCCACACTGAGCCAGACTAGTGGAAACTTTATCTGAGATTCTGAGAAGTCTCATTGTGGTAAATCTGCAGCAGCAGGTGGAACACGCAAGTACAGACTTATGACAGTTCCGGTGGGCCATGACAGATATTTCCCTGTAGATATAAGTGGGGAAAGTGTGTTGTCTCCTGCTAACGTGTCAACTCACTGCCGTCGTAGCTGAGCGTGGCGAACTTGACTCTCTTCTCGGCGTAGCCGGCGCTGTTGTAGACCTTCATCTGCAGCTCGTACCACGTGGCCTCCTGCAGGTCGTACAGGATGTAGCTCTTGGTGAGGGAGGTGCGTTGCGCCGTGGTCCACGTGGGGGCGTCCACCGAGCGGTACTCCAGCGTGAACGAGGTGATCGGGCACCCGCCGTTGTTCCAGCCGTTCAGGTTGAGCTTGACCCGGGTGGCGTTGATGCTAGTGAAGAGCTCCTGTTCTTTGGAATACTGAGGTTCTGTAGGAGGGGGGGGGGGGGAGAATGTAAGAACCAAGCCTGGAGAACACAAGAACTGAAGTAGCACAAGACACAAGTAGCAGTAGTAGTGATGTAATGTATAAAAACATCACTTTTGGTTGAAACCAGAGCCTCCCACCTATGATATATGGACCGTGAAACTATGGACCTTTACCAAATGGAACAAATCACATATAAATTAAGGTTCCAAAGATCTTTGTTAATGCAGTGAAGCCTTTCCTTCCTAATTTTCTTTTCCTTTCTCTTTTCTTCTTTTATCTACTATCTTAATTGTTTTTATTGTTTTTTCCTCTGATTACTGTGTCCATTATATTAGGAAATAATATTTTAAATATTTAAAAATCATTTGATTATGTCTAATTATATATGGATATAGCTGGAAAGGAAGATAATTGTATTGAAATGTGAAATTTAAAAAAAATGACTTTTTTATTTTGAAAATTTCATATAACTCAGGTCCATGTCAACTTACATAATTTTGAGTCAAAAGAATAAACAGATACTGTGGAGCAGTGGCTTTATATCACATATCGATTAATAGGAGCACAGAATTACATTATAAGAATATTTGTCACAAATACCTGAATATAACACACACACATCCTGCACCTTAAGTGTGCATTGGCTATGTATGTGTACATGTGTGTACGTGCGTGGAAATGTATGTGCATATATATATATATATGCAAATATGTAAATATGTGTGTATGTGTATATATGTAGGTATGTATGTGCATGTATGTATGTATATATGCTTTGCTTGTGCATACTTTTTTATTGCTATTTATTAGTATTTTTTTCCATTCTAAATATGTCCATAATGCATACTGTGTATGCTGATCAACAAATTCTAGGAATTTTGTATATAGTGTTGTGTATTTTTTATTTTTTATAGCTTTTTTTATTTTCCTTTGCTTTATTTTCTTTTTCTTTACTCTGTACTCTGTACTCTCTCACACCTGTGCTTACCTGCAGTAACAAGCAAATTTCCCTGTTGTGGGACCAATAAAGTCCTATCTGATCTCTTATCGAATTTACTGTATATTTTCACCCATTTAGAAATTGTATCATATTTTCATGTGTGATATTTATCCCACATGTATTGAGCATAAAAAAGGAAAATTTGTCCATCCTGGGCTACTGCAGCAACATGTTGGGTTTCACAGAGAGAGACCTGCTCCCCATGTAGATAAAGACATCTCAATCTAATGTAATAAAAACACATTTTTTTTTGATTGAATGATATTGTAATTAAAACATAGTTATGAATAATATGTTCCATTTTAGCCAACATTGTTCCACTAGGTGCTGCTAACGGCCATGATTTTATTATTACGTTATTAATATAATATAATATAATATAATATGTAATATTTATGATTATATATAAAATTACATATAAGATATTAATACTGGGAAGTGTTCATCCATACTATCAAACAGTGCAATTTTTGTTTTTGTTTCATTCCCCCCAGAACGATATGTCACACCTTTCCCATGGGTCTTTGCTTCAATGATCTCACTGATGCGTCCGGGCCCAACGGCATTCTGGGCCGTGAGGGTGAACTTGTACCAGGTGCCACACTTGAGGTTTTCCAGCCGATAGGAGCGCTCACTGGGACTGATGGCGAAGTTCCCCCACTGCTCGCTGTTGTCCTCCGAGTACTGCAGTATGTAGCCTGGAGAGAAAACACAGGTGGGAAGAGAATGTGAATCATCGGCTCATATTAATCTAGAAAAAAAAAAAAAAAACAGAGTTTGGTATATGTATGTGACCTCTAATGGAGCTGCCTCCGTTGTCTCCGGGGATCCAGGAGAGGGTGATGGAGGTGGTGGTTGTTTTGGTCACTGTGAGTCGGGGCTGGTCAGGAGGAACTGGAGGAAAAAGAACAAACCTTTTAAAGATGCTTGGTCAATCAAAAATGGTAATCCTGAACCTTTCTAAACGTGTGTCAACAACAAGCAAACAATTCTACATATTTAATATTTTCAAAAATACAGTAAATGAGTAATGAGTGAACAGCTTGAGCCTAATTAGAGCTTCCTCTTTTAGGTGCGTTTATACTAAATCAAATATTTCTTTCTAGGAAAAATCATGGAAATTATAATAGGTCATGAACTCCTGTGTTGTAGAGGATCAGTATTGTTCTTTCCACATTTCTTACCTTGAACCTGCAGGTTGAGTACGATCTTATCAGACCCAAAGCTGTTACTGGCAACACAAGTGTAGTTCCCAGAATCCTCTGCTTTCACCGTGCGGATAACCAGGCTGCCGTTACCGTGGACGCTGCGCCGGCTGTCGATCACAACCGGTGCCGGGGTCCCGTTGCTGAAACATAGATGTGTTTAGAATGGTGTTTCTGGTTACTTTTTATAGACCAAACAGAGGGTAGTAAATTATTTGAACATCCACGTGTGTGTGTGTGTGTGTGTGTGTGTGTGTGTGTGTGTGTGCGTGTAGGAACTCACATCTCCTTCAGCCACTTGATGGTGGGTGATGGATCACCTACTGCCTTACAGGGCAGCACGATGTCCTTCATCCAGGGGGTCGTCACGGTCCTGTTGAAGGTCAGGATCCGAGCTGGGGCTGCACAAAAACACAGAACGAATTTTATATTTGGATGGGACACGACCCGGTAACGCAAACACTCAAGAGCTCTTGTGTTAACCACAGCTTTCCCCCCATTCGTTGTCCTTTCTTTTATCCTGAAACCGATGCGTATCTCCCTCCATCCATCACCTGCACCTCAGACTTTATGTGAACATGCTGATAGGAGCCGTGGGTCCTGACTCCAGATACCATGGGGTCATCTTATCAGCGCTCCCCAAGCATGTAAGGTGCTGACAGGGCTAAACTCCAGGCTATTTACATTCCACTGATGCTCCCCTACCTTCCTTCATGTGAGGAGAAACCGGGGAGGAAGCTACTTTATTTTATTCCTCTCCTGTCAGGCCCTTTTTTCAGATGGACATGTAGGAAGTTACTTTCAATTTTTATCAATTGGCTAATCAGTGAACCTGCAGCCGGTCCGACACGAGGAGCTCCACCTACCCTCGGCCATGGGTTTGACGGTGATGATCTCGCTGGTGTTCCCGCTCCCCGCGGCGGTGACGGCCACCACCCAGATGCTGTACTGCCGGTTCCTGCTCAGGTTGGGGATGCGGTAGAAGAAGACGTCGGGGGCCGCCTCGAACTCGCTGCTCACCTGAGGGCCGGGGACAGGGCGGGGAAGTCAGAGAAACGAACCATGGAAGAACACTTTGGTTTTGATCTTTTTGTGACATCCGTTATTCTTCCAGTCGGTTTGTGCGTGTTTAATTTGGTGGCATTTAGAGCAACTGACTCACTTCACTATGTGTTTACCCAATTTCAATTGCATGGTGTTGATATAATACCAAAATGTCCATTCTAAACAGCTTGTAGATTTAAAACAGGGAGAATATTGAACGTTTAACTTGGCACATGCTGTTTTACCGTGGGATGTGGGTTGGAGCAGAAGACGGTGTATTTCCTGATAATGCCGTTCACTTTGAGAGGAGGAAGCCAGGACACAAACACCACTGAGTTGGACGCAGCTGCTGCCTTCACGCCGGCCGGAGGACCAGGAACTAGAAGAAAAAGATGAAGGCCGGATGTCATATTCTCTTGCTGCTACGAGTCACAGTGAGCTACTCTACCAGCTCTTTATTTAATATAAGTCCTCTGTGTACGAAGCAGTGAGCGACCTACACTTTAACGCAGGTAAATCTGACTTGACCGACTAGATCAATCTGAGATCTGCCCTTGTGTGTTTTATGTGTTCTCCTACCGTCCTCCTTGGTGCGGGTGTAAATCTGTTCGCTGCGAACGCCGTCACCAGCTCGTGTGAAGGCCAACACCTGGATGCTGTAGTTGGTGTACTTCTCCAGTCCGTCCAGCTCCAGGGAGGGTTTAGAGGTCGTCACGTTCCTGATCTCCCCCAGCTCTGATGGACAGAGTTAATGAGTGATAAGATAAGCTGCCACTGGTCAAAACACATGTATAATATAAATATATTATACAGCAGATCACGCAGGAAGGACGGAATAAAGTCATTCCCAAGGGTGAAATAGCACAGCCTTGGATATAATGTCATATTCAATCACAAAGTTTAAACAAGCCTGTATCCAAGGTGTGCAGGCCTTGACTGGCGACCTGCTGCCCTCAGCTGTTAGGGTTTGAATTATTGATGTCGTGCTGTTTCATTGCATCCCTTCGTTACCCTGTTGTCTTCCGTCTACTTTCTCTGGAGACAAACTGTATGAGACCAGCTGCATCACTTGTTCTCTGCTTTTTTTTTTAATGAGCAATTAAAGTCGCCTGGAATGGTCTTAATATCCAATTATATTGTGTAAATACAAATGTAAAGGTTTTTTTTCATCCATCAGTCATCCAACATTTGTTGGTGCCAGGTTCTAGTGTGTATATAATGTGTATATAATGTGATTACTATATGCGAACAGTACACATATTATTATATGAAAGGTTAAAAGACCTGCGAAAGAGAAGTTACCAGTGAAAGAAACAATTTACAGTTACAGGAAGGATTTATATACATATAAATGTAAATAAAGGGTGATTGGGTGAACTTTTGGAAACACCCCAGATTGATAAATAAAGCAAAACTGAGATTTTGAGGTAAATAATGGACAAACAAAAACAATGTGTTTTTCTAAATATATTTGGCATATACCAAGAGGTACACGAACAACACACAAGTTTAAATGTTTCTTTAATTATTAATGAATGATAATTATCGGGCCTTTAAGTCTTTTGGACTACTGGACAACACAAACCATATTAATTTATCACTTTTGACTCTAAAATGTTAAATGGAAATGGAAAATTCTTTGGGTAATAATAACATTTCATTGATATTGAGAGTGATAGTAAATTGCAGCCCTTAAATGTTTAACATGTAAAATATTCCCTCTGGAATAAAGAGTTTCTAATTCTCAAATAATTCTTTTTTCATTAGAGACACTTTTTACTTTTTTTAGACACGTTTCCGGGCTTACATGAAAAGTGTATCACATTTATGGTTAAATTTACACAGCTGCAAGATGAATATAACTCGCAGCTGATTATGGAACCAAATTGATAAAACACTGTTATTTATTATAAATGCTTTCATCTCCCTCTGCTGGTCAGTGAGATTATATCTCTCGCTCTCTCTCTATACATATATATATATATATATATATATATATATATATATATATATATATATAAATGAAGGTATATGTTATGTGTGAAGTGTTTGGTATTTGATACAGTATGTTATGTACATTTATTCATCACAAGTTCATCTCTGAGAATTCACCCACTGAGCCACAGACTGTTACCATGCAAACTAGTCACGGCTGTCAAGTTGTTCATGTTCCGTAGGCGGGCCAACGTGATGTGACAGTGCGGGGGTCAAAGGTAAACGCGCTGTCACAACCAATCCTGCTGATGCAAACCCGGCATGTGACAATGGCACGGCGTGCCGCCTGACTTCCACGGGGCCGCGCTGAATTTCTGGCCGAGGGTAAATGAAGTCTAGAAGAGAGGGCTAAACATACCCAGAATCCACTTGGGTAACTTCAAGCTGCGTCTTACTCACTGGCATCAATAACAAACCTTATTACTTTATTAACATGGAATCGAACACTACTACCATACACTGATATTTGAATCAGTGTGTTCGAACCAGCAAGATTCTTCTATCAGGCTTGTGATATTTACAAAAAAAAACGTTAAAGCAGCTTTTTGATTGAAGATAGAGTGTTGATTCCTGTGGACCCTGAAATTCATATTCATGCAGACAGTGATGTGCGTACCTCCATCCGGCAGGTTGGCCCAGTAGATGACCCTGAAGCCCAGCAGGTTGCCATTCAGAGCGTCTTTGGGAGGCGTCAGCCAGGACAGAGAGATGACCTCTGGAGACGTGGCCATGGCCTGGACGTTCTCTGGAGGACGGCTGGGCACTGAGGGCGGATATCCGGGTGTCATGAGAGGTTTTAATTGCGATGACACCACAGGACCAACAACATGCGGCAGTACCCTCAAACCTCCACCAGGTTGTGATATATCACTACATTTCTCTCCAACATGCTCACAGTTTTTGTTGTGTTAAAGGAAAACAATTTTATTATTCATTCTATTCAGAATCCTCCACCAATTTTACACATCCAGGGATGTACTGTGATTAAAAACAGGAAAAAAGGGCGATATTTGCCCTCCTTTCTTACCGTCCTCCAGTGTGGTGGCAGCTACTTCGGTGGAGGACGGCCCCGTCCCGGCGCTGTTGCTGGCCTGCACCACCACTCCATACTGGGTGAACTTCTTCAGGTTGTCCAGCACTAGACTTTCAGCGTTGTCCCCTGTCGTCTCGACACTGATCACGCTGAACTGGTAGTTCCCACCGGAGCTGTACTCCCTGTAGCCCACCTGGTAGCCTCTGATGGCTCCATTCTGTAGGTGTTTCTTGGGTGACTAGCAGAGAAATGAGAATTATTTCACCCTCTTTTCCTTATACATTTCATGAGACATATGAAAACATTTACTAAGGAGAGCTCTACTAACCTACAGTAAATTTACCCCAGCATCTCTGTGCAAATGGATGTGTTCATGACAAAGATGTGGACAGCACATAAAGCATTAAGGGTGAATGCAAATGCATCTATGTAGGCAGAACTGCAAACTGAAGTAGAGGAAGTTGATTGCATCACTGTCTTCCGATGCAATTCTTTCTTTCATCTTTGCCAATTAACTCCTCGAAACTACCAAAGTTGGCAACTGACACGAGGCACCGCGTACGGCAGCCAACAGAATCCTCTTCTCTTCCCTACACGCCTGACAGAAAATGTGATTCTGTGTTTTTTTTTCCCCTGCTGAGCAGCCTTCACAGTCACAGTTACACAACCTGAATGCACCACAAAGGCTTCACTTCAGATGCGTTTGAGACATAACGTGATACCTGGTGTGAACTTTGTGAAATGTCACCAGAAAATGTAGAGACAAATTGTGGGAAAAAAAATGCATTCCCTACCAAAAAACAGCAGACAACAGAATACAGTGTAGTTATTCACATACGTGCACACAAATCCTTTTAACTCCTTTATTTATTCATAAACATGCTGTTTGCCTGCTATCCTGCTTTAAATTCATGAGGTAAAACACCTGGGAGCTGACTAGTACTGCTTCAATCTACAGTTCATCTTAAAGGCAGAGGATGGAGGATCTCTCTCTCCATCAGCACTTATGACAGGGATGGACCTATCCACCAAAAAATGTAGAGGAAGTAGAAAATCCAGGCAGAGGAAAGCAGGGCCTCTGCCCATAAACACACCGCCACACAATGTGATGCGTGTGCGATGAGCTGCTATATAGTTTTTTTAAGGAAAAACCTGCATACTCTGCCTTTAAAGTGAAAAGTCTCATTGATGTAGAGGAGAAAACAACTTACCCTCCATGTGACTCGGATGCTCTGGGAGGAGAGGGCTTCCAGCTGCACATCCTGAGGTGGCCCATCAGGAGCTGAGATCACATCACCGACACGTTCAGTTCAGTTTTGAGAAAATAAAAAAAAGCTGTTCGCAAAGCAACGCAATATTGTTCAGCATAACCCCCTCCAGTAGCGAGCCTGAGTGTGGCTATCATCACAGATATGATGGTGGTTGGTATTGGCAGCTGTTCGGGGTGAGGAGAAGCTCTCTGTGGGGGGGGTCTGGGGGGTGGGGTGAAGGGACAAAGGGCTAATTTCCAGACGGGGCCCAACCTCACTCTATTGACCATAGTGTGACATTTACTACTGAGTCCGCTAATTGAAAAGTTCTGCTTTTAGTGCAGGGTCAGCGTGTGTTCAATAATGCAACAGAGCCAACGGGGCTGATGTCACCAGGCTGTTAATGAATTGACTCAGCCGGCCACGGCCCTCTTATAGCCTCTTGTCTTTCATGACTGACGGTCGTCTTTGTTACTCTGCTAACGGATGTTTACTCTTATTACTGGAACTGTATATTACTATATTTATGTGTGTAAAGACCTAAGTGAAAAGTGAGTGTAAAATATTACTATTTTATTTTTCATATGATCAAAGTATCTTTTATATTCTAAGATTATTCAGTATCAAGTGTATTCATTTAGGAACTATCTTTATATTTTGGTCAATGGATCAATGCAACACTTAGCTCCAGAGGGTTAAACTACCTACACTAACAGACAAGAATCCTTTTAACTTCCTGATATTTAAATCCTCCTCCGCCCTCATCGGTTATCGTCACCTGCTTCGTCCGTGGTGATGGTGAGCTCGTTGCTGGCCTCGCTCTTGCCGATCAGGTTCTTGGCGAACATGCGGATGTTGTAGGTGGAGGAGGGGTGCAGGTCGATGATGGTGGCCTGGTTGAGCTGAGGTGAGACGTCTTTAGTCTTCTGGGCGGTATCCCACGAGGCTGTGGAGGGGAGAGGGTCGAGGTTTATTGGGGTTGCCGCAGTCAAGAGAGAGAGGTCAAATCTAGTTAAGTGCATTGGTGGAGGTTTTATTAAATTACAGTGCTGACATAAAATGAATGCAGGGATGAATCATTTTCAAAAACACATATGATTTTAATAATTCATCAGTAAAATCATCTGTGTTCAGTGTGGCTTATTATAAGTACAGTATAAAAGCCTTTTCCTGCACCTGATTTATTCTTGCTCTCTATATCGAAGCCTGTTATTGGGCTGTTGCCATCAAAACCCATGGTCCAACGCAGGGCGATAGTCCTGTCCTTCACTTCTCTGATCTCCACCTCTGGGGGGTCCGGGGGCTCTATACGGCACAGCGATGACAAACATTAGTACTGAACGTAAAATGCCATAATCTGAATTGGTGTGAAGATTGAAGGTCCTTCTACCTTGTACTGTGAGCTGTATGATTCCTCTGTCTTCACCGAAGGAGTTGATGGCATGGCAGGAGAAGAAGCCAGAATCCTCCCTCACTGTGGGCATGATCTGATGGATAGGAATGAGACATGATGTAATGATTACTAATAATGTGAGTGTTACCATATTTAACAAGGAAAATAAAACAGAAGAAGTACTTCTTTCTTTTATTCTTACCCCCACTAATACCCCCACTTCCTGGTAACACAGCCTCCTACCTGCAGGGTGGAGATGACTTCATCGCCCACCTCCTTGACAGAAACCACGTAGCGGCTGGTCTCGGGGTTGATGATGCGTTCTTCCTTCTCCCAGCGCACCATGATGGGCTTCTCGCCGTGCGCCGTGCAGCTCATCTTCTTCTCCTCGCCCTGCGTCGCCAGCGTGGTGTTGGGGTAGGATGTGATCATGGCAGGGACTGATGCATGAATAAGGCAGAGGAAAAAAAAGATGATTGTTAGGTTTATTGGATATATGGACCATTACAGTACAAGCAGAGTGCTGAGAGACAGATTTCTGTAGATCAAATGACTCCACAGTTTCCAATATTAAATGATTAAATCCAGCCATGGATATATACTTATATAGTACATAATCAAATGTATACATGAAACAATAAACAGGCAAATTATTTAAAGAGTTACTAAAACACATTATAATGAACCATCATGTTACTATTTCAATACTATTTCTTTATTCTGATTTCATTTAGGTTTAACCATATTTTATCATAGACATTTTTGTGGGCGACACGGTGGTGCGGTGGGTAGCACTGTTGCCTCACAGCAAGAAGGTCGCAGGTTCAAGACCGCCTTGGGCCTGGGTCTGGGGCCTTTCTGTGTGGAGTTTGCATGTTCTCCCCGTGTCTGCGTGGGTTTTCACCGGGTACTCCGGTTTCCTCCCACAATACAAAAAACATGCTCAGGTTAATTGGTAAACTCTAAATTGCCCATAGGTGTGAGTGTGAGAGTGAATGGTGTGTGAATGGTGTGTGTGCCCCACGATTGGCTGGCGACCATCTGGGGTGTATCCCTGCCTCTCGCCTTAACGCGCTGGGATAGGCTCCAGCAGACCCCTGCGACCCCGAAAGGGAATAAGCGGGATAGACAATGGATGGATGGATGGATGGACATTTTTGTTTAAAGTTGCTTCTGAAGTTGCTGAAAAAAGGATGAACAACCTACTCCCTCCTAGATATGTTAATTTCATATTCCTGCAATTAGTTATTTTATGAAGTCATCTTAATGTTATATTTGACACATGGTTATTAATAATATAATTGTAAAAAACAACATTAAGTGTCTTTGTCTCATGGTCTGTGGATGTGGCACTGCCACCAGGATACAAATGTGTCATCATAGCTGATCACTCAGAATTACTTTGTATTGATTTGCAGTGATCTTTCACTTTAAGGGACAAGTGAACCCAAACACAGCATAAAACAGCCCCCGGGTTCCCTCCCTGTATGGGCGGAGCATTCAGGCCTGTACTGTTCTGTCGTTGGACGCCATGCATGCACAGTTGTGACTCTTCAGCCCATGTCACCTTTTCCCACATCTCTGTAGACCAGTGCCTGTGGCTTCTGCACCACTGAACTCTCACCTGTACATTGATCTTTGTAATGAGGAGTTTATGCTCTGCAGCGCTGCTAGATTACCCCCTTTACTATAAAACCCTTTCCATGTAACTGTCGTCAGACCGTTTTTTGCTGACGCGTCTGATCATGTCCTGCATTGACATTCTCAGTCAGGAAGAGGAAGAGTTGCACTAACGCAAAAGCATCACAGTCATCAAATGTGAGCTGTTGACTGCAAAGTCTGATGTTAGTTTAGGCACTGTTGAGTGTTTTAACAATAACCCTGTTTCAAAGCCACAAAGAGCTTATCCTCTTCATACAAAAATAAGAATGAGCTGGCCCTGCTCAGATTTTTTTGCGGCATAGGTGCCTTTATTATACAGTAGGCAGACAGGGAGTAATGGAAGATAGAGAGAGGCCTGCTCTGGCCCAGGCCTCAAACCGGGGTCTGCTGCTTAAGAGCAAGGCTCCATATAAGCGCTCTACCCCTACACCACTACAGCGTGCCTGCTCAGCATTTCTATACACACCACGGAGCATGATTAGATGTTTATTGCTTAATTGTACCATGCAGCGCACCTGTGTGGAAGCATCTGAATTCGTTATTCCCCACTCGTTTGTTCAGGGTTTTTCCTTTAATTTGTCACATAGCTCATTACACACCATAGCACGGTGTATAACAACTCCCACATGCTCACACACACTCACACCCACATACAGCATACACACACACACACACACACACGCACACACAGGCTCCTGAATATAGACGTGTGTGCTCCCTCTTGGTTTTACTCTCTTTTGCACACAAACACACACACACACATAAAAATCCCACACAAAGCATGACTTCAGTGATGTGATGGGAAGTGTCAGGCAAGAGGTTGCAAACATTTAAGCCTCATCTCTTATTCACTCTGGAGCCATTTGGGGCTCGGCTACAGAAAAGCACACTGATTTATTTTGCATGACAAGTATGAATTTTTTGTGAGCCACATTTAGAGAAGTGAGGGGAAAAAAATAACCGCTCCGGCTTTATGTAAACGTTATCGCTTTGGAGCACGGCTCACTCTCATTTTGCCATGCAAGTAGCTCAGAGGTGGCACACAGCGATGTTGTTGACACTCCTGGCAGAGTGCGACATTGTTCTAGGTGACAAACAGCACAGACGGCGAAAAGAACGGAGACAGCTCCGCCCGTTAGCTATGTAGAGGAGGAGACAAGATGTCTGCACTGTAAACATCAAACGCGTTTCAACACCTGGAGGGAAAATACATTAAAATGACAATATATTTGTTTGCACTTTTCTGCAGTTCCCAGGTCTCTCTCTCTTCTCTCTCTCTCTCTCTCTCTCTCTCTCTATATATATATATATATATATATATATATATATATATATATATATATATATGTATGTAAAGGGTAAGACCAATTTCACTGCCTGGAATATGTAGTTTTTAATAAGCTTTAACCAATTTCGAAAAGCTAGTTAATCTTGCCACAATTCTTTAAACTTATGTTTTCCTAATAACAGTTTGTCAGACTTCCGTTCTTTTTTTTTTCTTGCTTCAGTGTTGCTTGTTCGTTGCTTGTCTGGGTTGATGGGATGTAACACAGTGACCGATTCGTTCTTAAAGGTAAATGATCTCTCTTATACATAGCAACCAACACGGAGATTCTAGAACATTTCGGCCAAAACAGTTCATCCACTCTTTACATGGACTATGTTATTTAATTAAAATAATACCAAATTAAGCTTTTGCGGAAAATGTGAGTTACATACTACAAAAGTTTAAGACCCAGATACACAGATATATACTTTAAAGTAAACAAAAAAGTGTTTTTACATTCATCATATGACCAATGAATACTTAATACAGTACTGCTCCTGTCTGAACTCTCTCTATATTCAACTATTAAAGGAGACATTCATTTTGCATCATTAATCATCACTAAGTTTTTATTTTCCTGAACCAGTTACTGATGTCAACATAAAGAAAAACAATCCTTACTTGTATTGTATTTTATGCCTGATCAAACCACTAAAGTCACCTTTATTCTAATGTCAGACATGCAGCTGAGTTTATTCTACAAGAGGACATCTTGATCTGAGAATATTGTCAAAAAAAGGCAGACACTGAACCTTATCAACGGGAGAGTCTGTGCAGCATGAGGAGGGCTCAGAGATGGGGGCACACATGTATGTATATGCATGTGTGTGTGTGTGTGTGTGTGTATGTGTGTGCAGGCGGCCAGGCTGAGCAGCCCTGAGGCACACTTTTGTGGCCCTGTAATTGTTGTGTTGATGTATTTCTTTAATATCCAGCAGAAATATGGGGACTACAGGAAGGAGTAAAGAGAGAGTGACAGATGGACAGACAGATAGATACATAGAGGGAGAGAGAGAGACAGGGGAAGAAAGATGAGTCCCTTCGCTCATTAGGCATCAGGTCCCCTGATATTCAACCTTAAACACAACACACAGCATAAGGCAATGCACACATGTGCAAAAAAGTAATTTTATCTTAAATCTTAACTTGCATTAATCAATGTGAGCCTTTCTTGCCATTTCAAATTATTTGTAGTTCATAATAACATTAGTATCTAAGTTGATCTGTCTAGATATATTTCACCATGTTGATAAAAACTTCTGTGATCTGCATGCATGTCTGAAACAGCTAAATATAATTCTATGAGAGTCACATTCTCAAAAAAGCACATGAATGAGAATCACACTCTGATCCTCCAACAGTAAGATGTGTTGTGTTGATGAGGAAGAGGGGAGCATGATGTATGCCGCTGCGTTGCAGGCACAAACATGTCTGCTTTTCGTCCTCAGATTATTTTTAGAGGTACGGCTGCGGCATCCGTCACCAAAAAGAAAATAAAAAGGAAAACATCACAGCTGGAGGGTAAGAAAGAGGGGAGCGGGTGGCGTGTGCAGCGCGTCTTTAATGTGGAGGTGAGGAGAGCCCTGTTCCTCCACAGCAACCCAGAGGGCAGTGATGATACGCTTAAGCCTGCAGGGGATTGTGGGGGATAGGCTGGCTGCTGATAGGCTACTCCCGTGAGACCACCCCCCTCTCCCCCCCCACCAATCTCCCAGGCTCCCTTTCACCTGGCCAGGTTACCATGCCAACCAGCATCGGACAGTCTCTCCTCTCTTCTCTTTACCTCGCCCACTCCTCCTTTCTCTCTCTCTCTCTCTCTCTCTCTCTCTCTCTCTCTCTCTCTCTCTCTCTCTCTAGTCTCTACGCTCAGAAAAGGGACATTTGTAGTAGCCAGGAATAGCACATGGACCATGCCATTGATTTTTCACACCATGGTGATGATTACACAAGCATGCCCTTCAATGTAAATAAATAATAATATACATAAAAATAAAACACAAACAAGACAATTGTTTATAATGTCTCTAACACTCTGAGAGGTATGGAAAACAGAATTAGCCAAACAGAAGAGTCATGAGAATAATAATAATAACACATAATTACAGCAGAGAAGCTGCTTCAGGGTACGACTATTGTCATTGTCATTACACTGAAGTATGACATAGTCATACAATAGTCATACTGACATGTGCGATCACAGGAAGAACTCAGTGACACAATCTCAGAGGTTCAGTGACATGTATGCAGTGATAAAAAGGGATCGCATTTAGTTCATCATCACTCAAACAAAAAGGATGGACACATCAAGTTGGAAGTTTTGCATGATCTTGTTTGGATCTAAGATACTGGTGTTAGGAGATCTTTATGAATTACAATATGAATTTATTTAGGGGAGCTATTCTGAGCCAGCCAGAGCTTGCTTTCTAAGAGTATCCACCCATGTTGAAAGCACAGGGAAGCTAAAAAGGATCTAACCCCATATGGCACATTGTAGGCCACAGGGCGCCCTGGCTCCATGGGGCCATGAGCTGAGATGTGCATAGCTCCCTGCCCTGGGGGTGCACTGTAAGTGGGCCCCAGAGATGAGACGGCGTGATGGGGGGTTGGGTGGGGTGGGGGAGGAAGGACGCTGTAGCGTTTGCACAAAGATGACTGGTTCACTGGCCGCCTGCAATGTACTGAAATAATTCCCTTAGCTGCACAATTGCCTTGGACATGGAGCATGATACCAAATGTATGCCTGAAGACTGGGCGTGGATGCAGGAGTAAATAAGACGAGAGAAACACAGAGGAAGTGGGGACTTCCCTGTGTTTGTCTGAAAGGACGCTGTGCTTGGACGGCTGCTCGGTGACCACGAGGCCGTTTACCATGTCTCTTCAGAGAAGCCTCATTATGTGCTCTGCCCTCATCACTGTGTCTGGCGACATTATGATGTCTAATAGGCTTGATTGGTCTTAACTGGCACTGATAATATAGAGTGGCTGTTGACTGACTGATAGCATCCACTGTGAATTGTTAATGAATTGACTGAATTGTTTCTGTTTTGGGGGATAAGAATGCTTCATGTGAAATCGCAGAAATATCAGTTTGCTTAGGCCTACACCTGCAACCAGTGTCAAGACAGAAAACTAATTACTACTCCTTTAAAGAAGCTGCAGAGTACTTATGCAGGAGAAGTAAACACGCTGTAAACACAAGTGCATCTATGCACACACATGCAGACATGCACAAGTTAATCTTGGTGCAGTGGGTGGAAGCAATTTCTGCTGGCTGTTAGTGCAGTGGTGGTGTTCATGCAAGATGATGCATGGTGTATTATGACCACGCATTAGCCTATGCACAGACACTCATAACAATGAAAGTGCCAAGCTAGGACATCACAATAGCTGCAATTCATTTCCCAGGGAGTCCACCACAATAGCCTGGCAGGGTGGGATCGCTCTAAACCACTGCATTAGCCGCCTGGCCCATTATTCTTTTGTAATGGCTGCACTGCACTGCACTGTATCTGGGCCTTTACATTAAGGCTTTGCAATAACGTGTGCAGCCCTTTGTGTGCAAATCTATGTCTTTGTGTGCACCCACGAGCTTATTTGCTCACCTGTGTCACACAAGTGATCCAATAGCGTCCTCGCCATGCATGTGTCTCAACTATACATCTTCTGATTGAATCTATTGATTTTCCGCTGTTCGCTTACGGATACATCAAGCCACATTCAGACAGCCAATAATAAACGGCGAAGATCGTACTATTCATCACGTGAGCGTTTCAGCGTGCGTCAGCTTGTGTGCCGCCCTAATTGGCTCCTAAGCCTCTTAAGTAGCCGCCAATGCTCAATTTGTGTAGGCTGGCCTGGATAAACAACATAGTATCAGCACAGAATGTACAGAACAGTGTCAAACATTACCCAGCATTACAGCCGTATACACTGTAGTGGACTGCACAGGCTGGACGTATTAAGCTTTAAGGGTTAATAAGCTTGGTCTCTGCACACACACACACACACAAACCGCATGCACACACACACACACACACACACACACACACACACACACAAACCGCATGCACACACAGGGGAGGGGATGAGGTGTGGCTCCACTGGCGCCCAGGGAGATTCAGGTTACTACAGAGAGCAAAAAAACACGGATCAGGACAGCACAACTATCACAACAACAGCCTGACACTTGAAGAGCAGAGCTTGTACCTGAGGGACTGCTGAGACATGCATGCACACGCACATGCACACATACACACTCACACACTCACAAAGCCTGACAGACGAAAATAAAACGATCAATACATGTATAAAAAAAAATCTTTCTGTGTGCCTGTTTTTCCAGGAGTCACATGTCATCAACGATTACAATGCAATGTGTATGCATGTATTTGTTTGTTTAAAAAAATGCAAATATCATAAATTATGCATTAGTCTTATGCAGTCATCATATATTCTTTTCCTATACAATGAAGCGCTCCTTAATTTCACACAAATTACAATATTTTTGGCCTGCAACCCCATGACAGTATGGAGGATTTAGTTTTTTACCTATATGATTTTATATTATAAATACATGAAAGAAATATATCTAAGCCTGAAGCTTAGATTTGAAGGAATTTATGAACAGTCAGCAGTAGTATCAGTGGGTACCAGATTATTATAGAAAACCTTCATCAAAGGGATGGAAGACATTTAATTGAATGACATGAGGGGCTTCTGTTTCCCTGCACATGTATGTTTGTCAGTGAGGGGGTGTGATGGGCTGGAGGGGTCATGAGGAGTGGTAGCCTGTTTGGCTGTGGCTGGCAGACAGAGAGACACTCAGCAGGGAGTACTCTGCTCCAGCTTGATAAGAAACCACAGAGGCATAAGCCTCATCTAGCAGCGACTGATCAAAATGAGCACCCGGCCACCGCGGACCAGCTGGAGATCACACATTACACGTGCACGGACGCGCGTACACAACAGCACACACACACACACACACACACACATCTACAATCACGTGCACAAGCTAAAACTCACAGAAGTGTACATTTGAGTGGAATTCAGTTATATAGTATCTGTCTAATGCCTGAGAACTGTCAATCCCTGCTTTCAGAATCTCTCTCTCTCTTTCTGTCCTTGACATGTGATTAATTCAATCATATATTATTAGATTGTATAGTTTATGAAATGTTGTTTCAAACTGAAGAGGAGAATATTCCTATTAGAAAAATGTGTAATACACCTACAAAACACACAAGGGAGCTTTCATTCAAATATCACAGAATTGAAAAAACCGAAGAAATAATTTGTTTGCAATTTTTCCTAACATTTATTATGATTATGGTCATCTCTTGAAAAAATGTAAATCCTTGAGTGTGGTGTGTGTGTCTGTGTGTAGGTGCGTGGTCAGTATTTGGCACCTCAACAAAAACATACAACCATTGTTGGGGCATAAAAGGAATGATAGAAAAACGGTCAAGGCTGAAATAGAGAAAAGAGGAGAGGACTAAAGAAAAGAGAGACTCACGTGGGAGGGGTGGGGGTGGTGGACATGGATAACCCATTCCTTCTCCGACCCCCTTTCCTCCATCCCCCAGCCCTCTTTTCCACATGGCAGCTTTGGCTTGCATGCAGAATTCAGGGCTTAATGGAGGGGAGCTAAGTCCTGGGCCACACAGTGAATAAATGCTGTACTTTCTCTGAGAGATGCGGCGGTGGCGGTAGCTCCGTGCGTTGCTTTCGTGGGATTCATTCAGGCAGAAAGCACAGAGCAAGGCAACCATGGCGGCACCGCGCCGGCGGCTGGACTGTCACAGACAAAGCCATCTCCGGTTTGACTCGCTTAAACTTTGTGCTTTAACGTTAAACTTTTCTTCACTATAACGTCGCCAGTGATGCTGAACATGACCAGTCAGAGTGTGCAAAAAGGCATGAAGAAGACACCACATACTGTACGTAACCTTCCAAATGGAGAAACATCTTCAGCACCTCACAAAAATGAGATGCATAGTTGCATTTTTAGGTGTGTAAAGGTGGCGTTTCCCCGCGAAGACTCACTTTTTACGTTGAGATACATGGACTTGCTGACGTCGGCCCCGACGTCGTTGCTGACTCTGCACAGGTAGAAGCCGCTGTCTTCCTCCAGCACATGTTTGATGAGCAGGGAGCCATTGACCAGCACCTCGATCCGAAAGCCTGAGTTGAGGGCGATGGGTTTGAACTGAGGGACCCCGGCGCCTGTCAGAGGAGATGGAGTGAGCAACATGTCACTTTCCTGTATCACAGAAATGTCTCAAATATATAATGCCAGTAATAGTAGACAATACATTTATATACCAGCATATAAGCAATGTCATTATCAATGGATAGTAAAACAATGCTGTCATGTGCAGCCAGCCAGGATGGAATAATCTACATCCTGAGTATTAATAAGGTCTTCCTCAAACTACTTCTATTCCTCATCCTACAGTGCTTGTTTAGACTTGAAGTGAGTTTTTATGCATTCATCCTCAAAACTGTGGGTGTTATTGTTATTTTGAATTTACAAAAAAAAAAATTATCTACTGCAGATCTTCAGACTCAGCATCATTGTCAAAAGAAAAGAAAGGCAATGTTCGATACTCTCACTGAGCCAGAGGCGGAGAAAAGGGTTGTAATATAGTATGCAAAAGGCATGTGTGCACATATAGTATTTTCATGCTGTGCGTTTACCTTTAGAGTACTCCCACTGGATGGTAGGAACAGGATAGCCTTCAGCGGAGCAGTTTAGTATCACAGCTTTTCCGTAGATGCCGTCCTGGTCCTTTGGTTGCACCACAAATTTGGGAGGAACTGCAGGTAAAGTGAACAGTGCATTAGAAATTCGGGATTTAGATGAATTCTTCCATTTCCTTCCTAGTGTTTTCATCGCTGTTTGCAGGGTGAAACATAAAACATGAACATCTACCCATCTATAAATCTGATACTGACACTTATAGATATCTTCTATCCACCATGAAGTGCAAGGTTCTCTGCTTGTATCCACAGAGAAATTATATCCCCGTTCTTTTCCCCCGGCTCACCTCGGACGATGAGTTGGCTCTGGTGCTCGACGGCTGCGGCCTGGTTACGTGCGATACAGGTATAGTTGCCGTTGTGCATGAGTGTGAGATTGGAGACGCGCAGGGAGCTGGTGAAGTCGATGTTGTCTATGGTGACGCCTAGGCTGGCCGGGATGGGCCGCCCGTCTTTCTGCCAGGTGATGAAGACCGGCTGGTCGCCAGACATGACCACGCAGGGGATGAAGACCCGCTGGCCGATGGAAAAGCGGGGGAACTCGAACGGGTGGATGGTAGGCGGGACTGTGGAGGAGACGTGCACATTGCAGTTTTACCTCAGGCCATTCGTGCGTGCATAAAAAGATGACAGCCTGACATATTATAACAGCTGAGTGCTTTTAAACTAACTCATCAGTCCCAATTCTTTCGTTATGGCCTCGTTCTCGATATTAACACATTACGCTGTGATTTTGCAGGAGTTAAGAGAGATATTTTATTACCTCTCCCCACGTAGAGTGTCTGAGTTCCCCTCTAAAACAACATGCATATAACATTCTCTCTCAGTCTCTTCTGCTCTCTGGGGACACTGTAGCCATCGTGAGAACCCAGATGCTTTGGAAAATTAATGATTTAAAATAACATTGGAATAAGTGGCACTTCAGCGCTTATTTAATTCACAACAAAATAGGCATAATAGGCTCCTGGGGATTCCCTCTCGGCAGCGGCGGAATGCTAAGCAGCCGAGAGGCAAATTAGCTGAGGCGGAATGGCGGCATAGCTTTGTCTACGCTGTGTGATTTCCCCCTCGCACACTCGTTAGCACATCAAGACCCGCCAGAGAGAGAGAGAGAGAGAGAGAGAGACAGAAAGGAAGGAGGGGAGGTTTACCCATCCGACATTTCAAATTATGCAGCGTCATTGAAGAAAGAGAGCCATCTGAGGTTATCATCATCTGGCTCAGCTCGGCGCTGCTGCATATTCAGATGAGCCCCCAGATAAGCCGGCTAGGGATGATGGAGATGCTGCTTTGCTATCAGTGATGTGAGTTGCTCTTTTTTTTCTTTTAACAGGCTGTGATATACACATATACCCTCTGGATATCAGTACTCTCTGCCACGAGGAAACGGTAGATACTGAGGTGATGCTTTAATGTGTCTTAAACGTGACGTGCGGCGTGTAAGCCAGATGGAAGGAGGCTCCAGGGTCAGCGTGCACACTGATAAAGTGATTCTGTTTTAGTGTCCACAGACGGAAAGATTAATGACGTATCTATGAACGTACTCATACAGTATGATAAAGTGTGTATGTACACTTCAAATAAATGGTCTTAGTTGCTTACTTGACACATCAGATTGGTAATAATCATGACAGAGTACTTGTGACTGCACACAGCTACAGCAACTAAATCTAATGCTGGCCCAGGTTTGCTATTCAGTGTTGAGTCATGTACTTCACAAAGGTGGAGAAATACTCAGATCGTTTACTTAGGTAACATTACCATTACAAGTTAGAGTCCTGCATGAAAAAATCTACTTACTGGAAGTTAATTTACTAGAGGCAGCAAATCACGTATTAAAATAAATGTACTCATTTTACTCCCTCTGTTATATTATCCTATATGACATCATTAGATTATTAATATGAAGCTTCAGTGTTTAAGCAGCACTAACTAGGGTTACACTTTTTGGATTTTTTCTCTAATTTTGAATGAGGAATGGAGAAATATTACATCATTTATTGAAATGAAACCATGTGAGACCGTTAGAGTGAAAAATCTTGTGGGAGCTGTAGACTCATATAAATATGAAATGTAACCCAACTACCTGCTGCTGTTTGTGAGATGTCCATTGACACAAAGGATGGAAATAATTGGTTTAATCTCTTTCATCTCTACGTGTTGTTTCTTTCTTGCATTTGGCTCTTCCTCACCGCTGACTTCATACCTTTGACGGTAACATAGACACTCTGGTGTGTGGAGAGCTGAGGCTGCACCAACACATTGCACGTGTATTCCCCTTCATCCACGTCCTTCTGCACATCAAACAGCTTCAATGTGCCGTTGTTCTCGAATGCCCGTTGGCGGTGGTTGTACGGCAGCAAATTGGAGTCCTTGTACCACTTGATGGAGTAGTACGGGTAGCCAATGACACGGCAGTGGATGTACATGTCCCGCCCAGCGATGGCAGTGAGGTTTTTCATTGGTCTGATGCTGGCAGGCCCTTGAAGGAAGCATTGGAGAGACAACTCTCTTAAAATGATTTTGAGGCAGGGGGGGTGGTATAAACGATAACTGTGCTGCATTGTGTGTGTTTTCAAGACACCACAACGTTTACATGCCTTGATTCATTCTGATAGCAAAAAAAGGTATTTAAATAGGTGCTTTCGATTGCCTGACTAAGATGTCATTGTAGTTACTTCAAAAAGTCTTCTAAGCTACTCTGTCTTGCACTTTTCGCCTTGTCAAAATCAGGGACTCATTCTTGCATGAATTAGGGATAGTGTGTTCCCTTCTATTTGAGGCTGTAGTGAATATTACCTTCTGCTCCCACCTCTTCAATGCCGCCTGTGATTGCCTCTGACAAGCATTAGAGCGAAATGTTCCCTTTCGCCACTCATGAAGCTATTATCAAAACCATTACTCATGTTGCCGGCTTTCGCACTCACTTGTGAAAAACCAACAGAATAACCAATAGGCTTCCATACCATAGCTCAGTGTCTATCAGGGAAATGGACTATTAGGCTTCTCTTTAAAGCCCTGTAGAAGACAGTTTAACTAGGCTCTGTAGTGTACTTTGAGCACAAGCATATCCTGGGTTGCTACTCTCTTTAGCACGATTAAGGAGCCAACGATGTGAGAAACAGTCATTACACTTTCTCAGCAATGGCACCTGTGGAGATTTATCTTCATTGCTTGGCTGCATTCGGCATCCATGGACCCTCGCTTAAGGGCTGGAAGATCGCCCTATTTAGCCTTACAACATGCAAGAATGAACACAATCAAATTAAACCAATCAGTGTGCAGAAAGCGCCCTTCTCTCTCCGCAATAGAGAAATACTAATGGCCTGGCACCGAGCACAGAAAGCTTGAGTGCCCCGGTATTACCGCTACATGACAACGGCGATCCAGCCAACCATGTCGTCCCTGTAGAGAGCAGATAGCTCTACAGTCATACACTGGAGTAACAGTAAATCACCCTAATGGTGTCCCAATATAAAGCTATCAGCAGGTGTTGGGTGGGAAGCAGGGGGCATTAGAAAAGTTAATGCTGACACCAGTGACTGATGACAGGAGGAGCTGCTACAGGAAGCTGTAGTAGTCCGAGCAAGGAGAACCACACGGGAGCTACACCACAAAGTTACAAACTTATCGACAAACTTAGTCAGGCATCAATATCCGCACATCTGTGCGCCAATTGAAATTAAAGCCTGCGCAGAAAACAGAATAAATCAAGACATGTTGATGTGTATATGTGATGGTGTGTTGGAAGAGTTGATCTGACAAGCACCTCTTACGTTTATTCGCGCCTGGTAGGAAACGGTCCCGGCCGAGTTGTTGCAGATGCAGCGGTACACCCCTCCGTCCGGGACCTGGGTCTGGCTGATGTTGAGGTAGCTGACCACGTAGCCCTCGGCGTTGGTGTAGTAGGAGATGCGGTGGCGGCTGTCCCGCACCACCGGCTCGTCGTCCAGCGTCCACGTCACCCGGGGCTCCGGCGTGCCCTTCACCGTGCACGACAGCGACACAAACTCGTTGATGTTGTAGACCTTCTCGCTGAACGAAGCCAGGATCTTGGGGGTGCCGTCTGAGACAAGGGGATATTCATTATTCCACAAGTACTGCTCTCTTAATAGATGATCACAAAAGATCACAAAAGCCGATTCATGATTGTTGTGTGAAAAGCAGAATTAAAAGTGTTATGCGGATTAATAACTCTCTTTTCTCTGGCTCCACAACATCATTGATTATCAATATTCTCTTTATATTGGTGTTGGTGATGTGAGGCAGACTCTGCAGCAGCCCAGCTCATGAAGCAGTATGGACGCCTCTTTCAGAAAATCTAATAAAACGGGCTGGAGCACGGCAGCACTGCAGCATACGGACAACCACAAGCAAACAAGCGGATCATACACGCAGCTACTGGGATTCTGACCTTCCAGTATGACTTGAACAAAGTCCTGGGCGGACATCTTGCCGTGCCGAGCGAAGCATTGGTAGGCTCCTCCGTCGCTCTTGGCCATGCCGGCCATGACCAGGTTCTCCCGGTTCTGGCCTGTCATGCGGACGCTGTTGCTGGGGTAGATGAGCTCTCCGTTGCGATACCAGGACAACTGGAACTCCTCAGAGCCGGTGACACCACAGGACAGCGAGACCTGGCTCCCGACGCTGCCCTTTACCTTCCGCGGGCTCACCACGACCTTCAAGGGCTCTGCGAGTTAGGGAGGAAGACATGTGGGTGACCTTTACTGGAGCAAAACATGTGAAAACACTTGAAAATGTTCTGCAGAAAAAAATGTCCCCTGTGACATTTGCAGAAGTGTAAGAAGTCTTCAGATCCATCTCCCTTGTTCCTTAATGTTTTACAATCACACAATGTAAGTTTAAAAGTATACTTAAGAAGTTTAAAAGTATACTTAAGAAAATACATAAGCATTATTAGCTAAATCTAAGTATTCAATCAATTGTAATTGACCAATCGTTAATAAAATAATTTTCGAACTTTTCTCTTAGTATTTGCATTATTGATAGAAATAGGACAGTCTTTATCTCTTTTGGCCTCCAATAACTATGTATTATTTGTATTATGTATTATGTAACTGTGAACAACTCAAACATTTGAAACATGACAAGTATCCACAAAGTTTACAAGCTAAATAGTTTGGGAACTACCAGTTTAAATTTCAACAATTATTTGTATGTTATAAGCCTATTACATATCATTTCATGCATAGTTTTGATGTAAAAAGCAACTAAGGTTGTCAGATAAATGAAGTGGAGTATAAAGAAGAATATTTCTGAAATAGCAGAAACTGGAAATACTAAAATTTAATCTAAAATTGATTCAAACACATGCAACACACAAAATCTGTCCATATAAAACAGAGGTCTATTCATTTGAGTGAAGTACTTGAGTGAATGTAGCTGTGTTTAACAGAAAGAGCAGTGTTCCATTGTGAAAATGTTTTTACTGCAGCATGTCTGTATGTACTGTAGGAACTGGGATATTTGGCTGTGTTTGTTTATGGTCATTTACATAATCCTTTTGGTACTGATTTGCTCCAAGTACTTCATGCAGCGCCATGAAAATCTAAAGCAGAATGTTCAGCTTGTCCCTATTTTTGAAAGGAAAAAAATGAAACGCTGTAGCTTCCCAGCAGCTCATAGACTCTGACCTTTCACCAGCAGCCTGCCCACCACCTCCGCGTTTCCGTAGCCGTTCCACACCTCGCACACGTACGTGCCCGTGTCGCTGGGCTGGGCTCTCTCTATCAGCAGGCCGGTCACACTCTGCCTGAAGCGTGTGTCGGGCTCCAGCGGCCGGTTGTCCTTCAGCCAGCGGTACTTGGGTGCGGGGTGACCGGAAGCCTTGCAGGGTAACTCCACCCGGTGAGAGGCCATGACCTCGCGACGCTCGAAGCTGTCCAGGATGTGGGGCGCCGAGTTGGTGGGATCTGCAGGGAGCGGGATGGCAAGAGGTTTGACTAAAACATTAGAGTGTATACTCTGACAGATGCATTCAAATTGACATATTAACTCCCTAATTAAACCAGACACCGACACGTCAGTTCCTTGAACGGCCACCAAAATGTTTTCCAACAGAAAGTCCCCATCCCCATAGACCTCCATTTTAAAACTACAGCAGAAATAAATGTTTATAGCCATGTACAGAAACAGTTGGTGTTATTTATTTCGACGTCTAGCGTCCCAGCAGGAAGAGTAACCTCAGTAAAAGTTACTACAGGATAACTTACTTTAGTGGTCCCAGAAGTACCTGGCAACCTTGTTCTACCTAGCAACAGTAAATAGGAGGGTGAGACTACAAATAGGTAACCCTATTTCTGATTGGGTGTAAAGGCTAGTATCACTTTTAACAGCTTCCAGTTCATAATCAGATAAATACTGAAGCAATACAGGATCCCTCTCATACTGAGCCAGCCAGGCCTGCTGTCGAAAACTGTCTATATGCAACATTTTAACCGTGGATATTTTGCTCCTGTTTCCCCACCCCCTCACCTGAGACAATGAGTCGGGCGCTATTGCTCTGTCGGGTTTCTCCTGTGTATCGATGGCGCGTCATACACCTGTAGTTGTACAGCCCGTCTTCCATTTGCACATCCAGGATATACAGGGCTCCCGTGGATGTGATGAGAAACCGTGACACTGGAAACACAATCAGATAGACAGGACGTATTAACATGCTGCACATTGTTGAGTCAGTGGTGAAAAGTACTTTTACTCACTATGAAAAGTTTAGTTCATTTTCCGATGTATTCAGATAAGAGCTAACTTTGGAAATACAAGACGCAGTTAAAGATGGAACCAGAGGTTTCAAACTTTTTCATCATTTGACCAAATTACAAAAAGCAGTGAGCAGTTGATCCTCATTTCAGATAATTTCACCAGCAATTAAACATTAGAGAGAAATAACAAATAATAGAAAAAAGATTTTTGTATAGGAACTTTCTTCTCCCATTAATCAATGTATGATCTCTCAGATTGACTTGTTGACCCTCTGAAAGGGCCTGACCCCTAGGTTGGGAATCATTGGTCCTCAGTAGCTAAATAAACATGAAGTCACTTAAATTACATTTACATTAAACTACCTTTCTTCCTCATTCTGATGCTCGGTTCGAACTGCAGCAGATCCTCATGACCATGTCTACAAGCCTAAAAGCATTGAGGTTTTGCCATGTGATTGGCTGATTAGACATTTGTGTCAATATATATACTTATATATGTCATAAGGATGAATTCACTTTAGAATCAGTTGTCTCCAGTTTAATCTCTGGAGTATTTAATAGCAAATACTATTCTACACTCACTAAGAAGCTGTGAAGAAGAAAGCACAGTGTGTGTGCGTGCGCGTGTGTTCATTCTTATGCACTTCAATCTCCACACTTACACGTTCTACAAGACGAAAAACACGGAGGAGAATCCAATATTGAAAGTCTCTTAGCAAATATTTGCAAGTCAAGTGCAGCACGCGGCCCTGTGTGATCGTAGTCACCAAACATCTGCTGCAGCCCATTTAGCTCGGCACGGCTCTGAGGTGCCGTGACAAGCCTGTGCGTTGTGTAGTCGTGTAACACAGCTCGTTATCATGTAGCTCATCTCTCTCCTCTCGCTCTCTCGGGGGAATCTCTCTCTCTCTCTCTTTCTCAGTTTCTCTCTTTCTCTGCTCCAGACTGAAGCGCGGGGATCCGGGGGATCACAGAGCGCTTTGATAAGGCCTGGCTGGGCAGGTTGGATGTGATAATATCATGCTAATGTTATGCTAATTGCGTGGAACACACGGAGGTAGAGAGAGGTAGTCGGTGTTTATGAGGAGTGATGTAGCCGCTGGCTGTCGGGGTGTTTTCCTGTGTCACTGATGATGGAGAAGCCCCGTCTGGCACAGGGATCAGACGGGGGAATCTGGCAATATCGGTAGAGATATCTTAACGCAAGGTTTATGGGGTGTTGAATTACTCTCATTCAGTTCTGTCATGACAGTTTAGCACTGATAGCACCTACGTGTGCAGGCTCGAACCTGAAATACTGGAAAGAGAGGTAAAATGCGGCCTATGATCAATGTGTTAAATGGGTTAGTTGATAAAAAAATCAGCTATTTTGATAATAGATTAGCCAATGTTGGCAGCAAGAATGCAAAGTTTGCAAACTTCAGTTTGACTTTAATCAATAAAATGTCAAAAAGAAAAGAGATGCCACTTAAATTTCTTGCCAACAGTCTGAAAAAATAGACGACAGATGAACTGATTATTCTCCGTGGAACCAGCAAAAGTTTGGCATTTTTCGTCAATTATCAAATTGAATGACATCCTGTCACTGCTCGATTCTACGTTTTTGCTTGGAATCAAACAGGAAAAACTGATCTGCTACTTTAGGTGAATAATAAAAAATAGGCTCCCAGTGCATTCGCTAAAATGAGTTTCTTAAAATCGGTGGATGGAAGAAAAGTATTAATAGAGATGGCAAATGACTTCCAGCATGTTAACGGTAATTAACGTTTGCCGTTATTAGGAACGTTAAAGAGAGAGAAGCAGAAACGCAGGGGAGAAGAAGGGAAGGAGAGCGAGGAATACACAGAGGAGGCGAGTGAGGATGCTATTGTGAGCAAGCGTTGACCTAGTTAGAAAAGAGGGACCATGGATTTGATGTCTTGAAGGTTTTTTTTTTATATACAGCTTGTGGTCAAGATACTGCAGTCTGTGACAGACATTAATCCACTGGTAAATATTATCACATTTGAATTTCTCTGGTTGCAGCCACAGTTCAGTTTGCAGGAAAGAAACAATTCTGAGAAAGCGGATGTCAAAGGAAAAGGGAAGGGAAAGCAGCCCGTCTCTCCCGTCTTTCCTCTCCCCTCTCACACTCCTAAAGTTGCCTGGCATCAAGTGTTGACAAGGCATGCTTATGAATGAGCCGCGCTATCATTAGAACAGACTGCCTGTCACTGTGACAAAAGGCCAGAGCTGGGAGACGGGAGTACGCTTGTGTTTTGAATGCACGTTAAAACGTGTGTTTACATGTGTGTTGAGTCTCTGCGCTTGCCTCTTGTCTACCAGAAAATCAACTGGCTAAATGAATTTCTCAATGTATGGAATGTGCTTCTTTGACCTGTTCGGGATGGAGAAGAACGCCTGGTATTGGGAGAAGCTACAGTTTACTGATCCTCCCTAAATGCTTTGCATGCATTATCTTGGAAAAAGCTACAAAAGCTATCTTGGGAACAGAGCCTGAGGTAGATCATCCCATCTAAGTCTCAGTCTTGCAAGGAAAGCAAATATATTTCTTTAAAAACTTCTTTTCTTTTTACATTCTCTCTCTACACACACATAACCATTGTCATCACACAAATTAAACAGCTACTTCCTGACCAAAAAAAGAATAAGTCAGTTTTAATGCACAGATTATGAGACTTTGAGTTTGCAAACTGAGCATGTATTGTAACATTTTTCAGATGGTGCATATTTACACTATAGAAACAGCAGGCAGGAGAAGATGCCATTAATCTGAAATATTTTTTTTTTAAGTATATACGTAAGCTATTAAATTGTTGATTATTGGTTACGTTTAATTTCTTTCTTCCCTGAGTCGGCTCATGCTCACCAGCAACAAAACAGAATTGATTGTCTGGCCCAGCGCTGCAGGCCTGCAGCACGGCGTTATGTGTGTGTGTGTGTGTGTGTGTGTGTCCTTGTACGCTGAGGGCATTCCTGTGTGTGCACACCACTGCAGCTCCCTCAAATCACACTGCCTTGTGTGCCTATATATTCAAGTCTTTTTGTGTGTGTGTGTGTGTGTGTGTGTGTGTGTGTGTGTGTGTGTGTGTGTGTGTGTGTGTGTTTGCATGTGCATGCGACTGAGTGTGAATGTGTTTATGCAGCATACAGCTGCATGGAGGACTGGTCAATAATAACGATCGAAGGCGCTCCACTACACTTTTCCCTGCTCCCCTCTGCTCCACCTACTGCATACTAACACTGCCTGAGAGACAGCCTCCACTGTTCTCACACTCTGTGTGTGTGTGTGTGTGTGTGTGTGTGAGCATGCTAGACATATGAGCATGCGTTTGTGTCCACACCTGGGCGTATGAGTGTATATTTCTGAAACTATGGCTTCGCTTCACTCCAGGTGGCCCGCTGGATGATCAGCCCTCTCCTCTCCCCTTCCTCGGCCCGCCCAGCTGCTCTGGCATCGACGGTGACACAAACACAAGTCTCTTTCTCCGGATCCACACTCAATAGCTTCAATTAATCTCCATATAAGTCACACTCAGCTTGCAAGTAGGCTCTTTGTTCACTCAAATTGGGAGGCTTCGCCGTTTCTTTCCCTGTCGAAACCTAAATTTGTTCGCAAGACATAATAGGAAGGGGCGAGGAAAAAAAAGGGCTGAATCATGTCGGCGACATCACAATGACATTGTTAGACTTTTTCATCAAGGACGGCGCGGGCGTGAATGCATCGCCACTGGACACACGGGTTCACGCGTGACAAGGACTAAGGGAGACGGATTCCAGATAAGGTGGGAGACAATGACTCGCAGCTGAGCCCTCTGACCTCGGCTTGCCGGGGCGACCATCTGCCCGCGCTCAGCTGAAAGGGTTACCTTGGCTCCCTGAGTCATTTTAATATTTCTATAATTGAGACACGAGTGTAGCAAAGATGAGATGGAGCGATAGAGAGAGCAAGCGGGGGAAATGAGAGAGAGAGAGAGAGAAAATAAAAGATCAAGAGGGAAAGAGCACCTCTGGGATACAACCACTCTCTGTCATCTAAAATGACTTACAAATTAGCTTACAGCTATGCGCTCCCAGTGAAGGGAAAAAAAAAAAAAACTTTCATATGCTAATTCAGACCATGGCTAGGCAGAGCAATTATCAAAAAAAAAAGAAAAAAGTCAGCCGTGTCTGTCTGACAGATCTCAACAGGCACCCTCCCTTTTTCTCTTAGACTTGTTTGTCTGTCTTACATCGAAATCTAGATCATACGGTTAAATGCTGCAAAAGCAGTGCATACACTATGATATTAAAACCTATATATAGTACTTTTGCAGCTCCTCAAAGTACAGCATTTTTTTTTCACAGCTTCCAGCTCCTTTTGCAAACGTAGCAAAACCGAGACACAGACTTCTCCCGTGACCTTGAACGCCTCAACCTGCGCTCCTCTTGACTGAGGAACTTTTTTTTTTTGAGTCGTCTGACCTATCAACGCCGGACGTCTGCGCGGCACTTATGGTAAAAACCCACCGAGTCAGCTTTAAACAATGCAGGCGAAAGTTGCTTCCTCATCACTCTGCTGGCAGCGTGAAGGCAGCGTCCCCGCTGTGCTGCTGTCTTGGAGCGTGTTAGTGAGTGGAGCGTTGTCCCCGGAGACGGCCACGGTGTTGCCGTGACCTTGGAAACTCAAAGTCGTGCAACTCGAAATAAACGTCATAAGATGATTAATATCAAAATGTAGATATATACCTTTAATCGTTTTTTACCCGGGTTTCTTTACCCTCCCTATTCAACAAAAGTAAGCTACAATGAGCTCAGAGATTATTACTGTTACTGTGATCACAGGAGAACAAGATAGAAATAAATGTGACTGGCAGATGATGAATCGATGTCATTTGCAGAAACATGTTTTGTTTATGCGGGTGACAAAATGAAAACCGAAACTGCGGCTGTAACGCCGCCATATGCGGCGCCACATTGTCTCCCACTATGAAAATGTCACACAGTGACTGTAGACTGTGAGTAATAATGAGAGTATGATGAGCCCAGGAGGGCCCGTGTTGTAATTAGGCCCCTGTCAGAGTTATTGGCAGAGTGACTCCAGTTTGATCAGGCTGGGATAAGCATCTCTATGGAGAGGGGAGATCCCACCAATTTAGAGCCGCTCTAATAAAAACCATTTGTCATTCTTACAGGAGCCACACTGACAGCTGCTGGGGGTTGCCATGGCAATGTGCTGGCCACCATTCACTTAGCAAGCAATATTCCCAGTACTGTAAATGGTGGAGGAACAGACACGCGGGCCAGGCAAAAGCATGGTGAATATGATGTTGATCCTCATCAGTGTTCCACTGTAAAAATAACCAATCTCACTTATTCCTGTAGATTTATAAAATCTTCCACCCATTGTCTCTTCTATGTTAAATGTATCCTCTGATTATTGTTGTTTTATTTAAAAGGGACAGTGCATATTAATATGTTGCTTTTCTTCATTTTTTTCCTTTTAAATGCATTTTGCCCAGAGTCTAAATCTTTGTCTTGTCATAGAATAAATGATTTCTTGACAAAGTTAAACTTCTGTCTAATGTGTCCCTGCATACAGAGGCATATTGATTTATTTTAACATTAATGTTACATATTCATTATAATACACATTCATAAATCCTCCATGCCTGAGCACATTATTAGCTATAATAGCAGATTATTATGAATTATGGATATTTGTTGAGTAGTCTATATACAAAAAACATAATCTGCACTATAAACAAAATCAAGAATTTGTTTATAGTCAGTTAAACATTCTTTTGATCCATCTCCTGCTTTTCTTTGTCTTATATAATAGTAAACTAAAAATCATTGTTTTGTACAGATAAATAAACATTAAAATACATTGGGATGGTTTTTTCAACCAATAATGATTTTTCATATAATTAAGAAATAATAAATAAATAGAGAGCTTTTGCATCTATACAATGTACATGCTTTTACCTGAATAATTAGCTCCAGAACACTTGACATCCGGGGGCAACTAAATCCGACTAAACTGATCTGTACCTGAAAACTGCACAGTCACATGAAAATGCAATAATTGGTTTTTGACTTGCCAAAGACTTAAAAGTACATTTGGCCCTCATTAATGAACAAAAACAGAACACACAGTGCAAACATACAAAGAAACACACACCTGCCCTGATTTCTCAGGACACCTGGATCACAAACTTCCCGCAGCCTCTCTGGGTCTGGACCCGATCTGATCACTACACAGTTGAGTCAGAGTATAAAGCCAAGCTTTTTTTTATTTTTTATTGCCGCTCCTAATCAGCAGCAGCATCCCTCTGCTCATTAACTAGACACACACTAGCCTGAGGCTAACGGCCTCATATGTCAACCACAGATAAAGATGTCATCTTCTGCTTGACTGAATAAACCACTATTAAAAATAGATGCAAATGGATGTTCGACGATATTCAAATCAGGAGACAACAGGGAAGCTTAAACCCCGAGGCGCTTGGCCTCATCGCCGCTCCACATTCCTCCGTTGTATTAAAAGAAATAGAGATTTTAGATACTGTCTGTCTCCAGAGAAAGGCTCTGCACGAGATTCAAGATGGCAATGAGACAAAATGTACATGATAGTAGTCAGTATGTCAGCTGTTCACCTTGACGTTGTTTATGGCTGCATTTAATTATTATCGTCATCATCTAGTCATCTCTACTTAAAATTTGCTGCAAACTTTATCACTTTAAAGAGAGTTATGGAATCCTGTTTAATTCTGCAACAAATTGTGCTCAATTATAGTTATCATGTAGTAGTATTGACAATATACACTACTACTACAATATAGTCATAGTGTATATAGACATAGTGTATTGACACTATGACTATACTGTAGCTGCTTTTGATTTGTCAAATGTAGAAACATTCTCTTATCAGTTAAGTTGGTGAAGTCAACTCCAGATACACAAAGCATCTGACAACAGGCTGTTTGCATTTCTCTGTGGGGTGAGCATTCTGAAATAATATTTACTGTATATAACACCTAGACCGCTTTAAAATCAAAAAGCTATTAAAATCTTGTCAGCAGCTTGGATGCGATCACCTGCTTCTGTCCCACCTCCAGGCCCACCTGCCTGTGAGGACAGGCCAATGACATCCTATCTCATCAAATATCAGCACAATCGCACAATGGACAGTGTGAGAATGGGGGTCATGTGTGTTCGTCGAGGCTTGTTTGGCAGACGCTGACACACTCCGACAGGACGTCTCTATTCTCCGGCAGGCAGCTGCGTGAGCGCTTTCTTTTTTTCCTTTTTTTCCTACCAGACAAACATTTGTCTGCCCAAGTCAAAACGGAGGAGAGACATCTCACAATAGCTTCCAGATCTGGGCCTGTGTGTTTCTATCTGTGGTGATTGTGTGTGTGTGTGTGTGTGTGCGTGCGTGAGTGTGTGCAGCGTAATTAGCTAGTACGGGAGTCAAGCTATTAAACCCCTGATGGTTGTGTGTTTACAATGCTATCATTGGCCTCTCTCTGGCCAACACTAAATGAGCCAGTGTTGAGCCTCAGCTGTATAATCATGAATATTCATCTCTCTGTCTGCATCTCTGTGTGGAACCTCTGTGTGTGTGTGTGTGTGTGTGTGTGTGTGTGTGTGTGTGTGTGCGCGTGCGCTGCACTGCCAGGCATTAAGGAAGCTATTAGTATCCACTCAATCACAATATGTGTCTGGATAATAAGTCAAGCTGACAACAATTCTACTTATCGCCGGATCCTACAAAACTAGCTTTGTTTTAGGAGCAAAAATAAATTTAAAAAAAGAAGAAAAGAAAGAATTGTGCCTTGCACCAGGTCAGGGTTATCTTGTTGGGTCCCATACAGTGTTTCCTTGTTTTGTTCCTCTCTCTCACACACATACACATGTTTTGTTTTCCTCCTTTCACTCATGCTTGATAAAGGAAAGGGAAAAAAAGACAGAGGTTTAATACCTTGTGCACCCTTGTGCCACCTCGGGGAAGAGAAAGCATCAACTCCAACACACCAGAAATTATATTTGCTCTGCATCCTGCACACACTGGCGCCATTTCCGCTGCAAAGAAATGTGTTTTTTTCATGCAAATGTGCACATCTCAACATGGTAATTAATGATATTCCCTCAGTGAGAACAAGACAACCCTTCAAGCCCTTGTTAAACGGTGATAACCTGAATGTAAAAGAGTTACTCCCATAGTGCCGTTCCCTCGAGAGTTTATAGCGTCACATTCCCTGCTTATGGAAAAGGACTTAAATACAGTGCTCATTGGTGTTTCATGGTAATTTGCGGTGGCAAGTGGAGCAGGCAACGCTGCTCTGTGAGTAAAGCAGAGGGGGCAAGAGGAGGATTAGATAATCAAACAGTGTGCCACTTTAAATAATCTCTGGCTCCTCTGGGGGAGGTGAGACTTAAAGCCGGAGCCCTTCTGCTTTAATTGTCTGATTTTCCCGTCATTACAGTTGAGGGCCTCGGTAATTCAGGCTTATTAAATATTCAGGAGCCACAGTGAGGAGGGAAGGGAAGGAGGGAGCGATGGGAGTAAGATGAAGGTACAGAGAAACAGAGAGGGAGGCGGACATGGCGAGGCATGTGGTCACTTTTATCCCCACTGTGAGGAAAAAACCTCTGTTCCTTATTAAAGATGCTGTTATTGGTCACTTTTCCTGGGTTTTAATTGTAGTTTTCAAATCTCTAACAAGATACATCTCTGTGTTTTTTCAAAGGGGCCTATTATATAAAAAAAACACTTTTTAGTGCTTGTGTGTAAATATTTTCCTTGACTTGCTATTCTCTGATGTTCCTGCTAATGAAACCAGACCACCCACTCATTCAGTCGAGGTCTTGCTGAAACCCAGCTAAACTCAAGCCATTTAGAAATGGCTCTGGCTGTGAAGTCACAAAGGGGGTGTAAGTGAATAGGAACAGCCCCTTGAATAGTAAATGTCCCAATCTAACTGGGAAGTGAAGGTTTTTCTTTAAAATCTCCATTTTGAAGATGAACTCGACTCAAAACCTGCTGTTCTCTGGAGCTCTCCGTGGTGCTGAACACTGCTGGGCAACACATCTGAAGCTAAATCCGATTTTAATAGTAGTGGAAATCTGGACACTCCATAAACTCAATAAATTGGGATATAAAGTCATTTAAAGACAATTTTATTCACAAATTGAGGAAAACATCTCCTTCTATTCTGCATAGAATGACAGTGCTAATTATTTAATGGATTAAACCGTTTTATTTACTAATGGAACAAGCAGAAAATCCTGACAGGTCAAAACCATCCTGACGGACTGAGTGTATAAAAGAGGTTATAAACCACATAACAGTGATTATGTAGAAGAAACAAACTACATCCTGACGTGACATTTACCCGATTACTAAAACATATTTTTAATAAACTACTGGTTGAAGTAAGCACATTTACTAAGGTGCAGTATTTGGGTATTTGGGTATATTATTGTACTTGATTATTTACATGTATTTGTTAGTGTAAAGCAAACAATGTAGTAGCATAACACTCTTAAAGGAGCTGCGCATCGAATACTTTTTACTTGTGATACTTTGCATACATTTCACTAATAGTATTTTTGCATTAAGGACTGTGAATACTTTTTCATCAATGTTTCAACTATAGATTATTTTGAATATTTATTTAACATCCTTGGTCGTATCAACCACAATAAATGTGGTGAGATCCTATAGAATCCTTTTCTTACAGTGTAACAGCTGTTCAAAATGGCACAGTCATGATGCAAAGAGAGAGAGAGCCTGAACAGGCGTCTCTGTGCCGCCTCACAACAGCTGATTATCAAGCTTATTAAGGTTGTTTATTCAAACTGTTGCCTGGTTTACATGGTTCTGATTAATGAAGACAAAGCCTGCAGTCTCACAAACAAGCAGCATTCACGAGGATCTGCTGCAACATTGTAATTTAGTTTACACGTCGGAGCAATTACGGGTGCAGGGCAGAATCCTTTGACAGACAACGCATTTATGAATCGCGTCTAAACTTTCCTAAACAACGTGCGCGTTCTTCGTGAGCGACAAAAAAGTGATTCAGGAAGTTTCCCCTGCAGCCCAAGAACAGAAACTCCTCTCTCCTTACAAAGGCTTCAGAATGCAACATAGCAACAATTCGATTACAAGGTCATTTCACTGAGACCTGCATTCATTTATTAGTCAAGTGAGATATTTATGGCCAAGTGATTTGGAGGAAGCTGCACACTTACGTAGATGCTTTGTACATTAATGTGTGAATGATCCGCTATTTGTTTTTTTTGTTTATTTAGGACAGAAGCTGCAGAGAAATAATGTCTGTGCTATCAATATGACCATTCTCAAGAATTGTGTGGCATGTGATTAAAAAAAAAAAGCGCTCCTGGTACACACAAGTACATAAAATCATATTAATCCCAATAACAGAGGATGGGACCTTCTGAATGAGCTCACCATTTTTCTAATAAGGAAGCCAAACTGAAGGCAAACATCAGCTGACTGAGATAAGTCTTTAACAACCTGACTTCACACACACACACACCGTTTATCCCCCTTCACATCTCCGGAGGACAGAGAGAAAGAAAGACACACCCCTCGTTCCGCCAGACGACTCCGCTGCCGTGTAATCAGATTCTCACAGCAGCCTCCGCCTCCCCCCAAGGCTCCAAATCACAATCAAAAAATATCTCTCCTTCCCTTAATATCATCGCTCTTGAGTTCCGTCTCCCCCCCCCCACACATCTCCCGGTCGCCTTCATTGTCGCCGTCCCTTCTGTCTCCTCGCTTTTCATCTCTTGCCTTTTTTTCCTTGGTGCCCCCCCTCCCTCCCCTCCCCCCCTCTCCCTGCAGAGCATTAGCTTGCAGTGGTCAGGCCGCTTGACAGCTGCTCCACCTGAAGAATATCAATCAATGTTGCTGTGGAGACAGAATCAGCCTCCCCTCCCCTTATTATTATTATTATTATTATTATTTCTTTCCCCTCCCTGCTTCCGTCTTGCATTTTGCTGTCCACCAGCTGAACGTGATCCAGTGTTTGTTTGTTTCTCCGGCGTTTTAAACGGCTCATTAAGCTCACGCTAAGGTGTGAATATTCAGATTTAACTTCTTGAACCGATCTATTACGGGGGGGCACCTTTTTTTTTTTTTGCCGCTAATTTCTTCGAGCTGCGACTAATTGAGTTGCGGATGCGAGGCCCGAGATGTCTCTCACTCCAGATGAGGCGCGCAGACAGGCGTGGGATGGAACTGTCTATCACCACTAACACATGACTGTGGAGTGAGCACTGTACAAATCAGGCTGCTCAATATAGGTCTTCAGTCAGTTATTTCACTACCAATCACCATCAAGGTCTCCTCTGTTCATGCATGTGCAAACTTAGAGGTAAAACATGTTTAGGAACTGCAATATTAAGACTATATAATGAATCTGAATATCTTTTATTTGTGGAAAAAACCAAGAATAAAAATCAATTAATAAAAACTCTAAATTTGGTTACATACTTGAGTAATAATATAAAAATAGGACTGCTTAGGAAATAGAATGTGGTGACTAGCAACAATTCCCCCCCGCATTGCTAAATTGTCAGGAGACCAATCAAATTTCTCCCTTGTAATTGGTTCAATCTACCTTCCCATACGGCACACACTCCCACTTCCAGCCGGTCCTCAAACATGAACCCGACCCCGCTGCTATGCATAACACTAACCGGCGGAATTACTCCCCGCAGACCCATCGTCAGCGGCACCGGTGCCAGGCCCGCCAGCCGAGGGTTAAGTAAATATTGGGCGAAGCAGCTGCTCTCAGAGTGCCATCGTCTGCCTCTGCTCCCGCCTGGTCCCGGCCCGGTATAAATCACACGCGGCAATTAGAGCCACGCTGTCCCCCTGCCCTCGTTAAACAGGCCTGCCCGCTGAGGAATCCCATAAACACCAGACACAGGCCTGCACGGCCGGAGAAGGGGTGAAGGGATGGATGGATGGTTGCTCAAAAGAAGGATCATTGTTTTTTAATGAAAGGAGCAGTGTGGAGTCTATTTCCTCCAAACAAACGAAAGTTATCTTTACAGTGAGTGTAAAGATAGAGGACTTAAACAGCACTGGGTGCAGCTCTGACAGTTCTGCTGTAACTAAATTCTATCAGCACGCCATCTCACGCCAGCACGGCTGACAAGCTGATGTTTACCGTGATCACCATCTATTTACTTTTCGGCTCATGAAGGTCATTATGACACATCATCCGAGCACCATAGACATTTATTCCAAATTAGGTGGCAACTCATCCAGTAATTCTCAAGGCATTTTACCCCAGACCAAAAAAATGAATCTCGCGGAAGGTCTAGAGATCACCAAAGAGAGTGGCTTCATTCCTCTAGAGCCTCGTTACATTGCTAAAAAAAAAACGGTTTATATTCTTGAGAGATGCCGCCTCAAGGAACAGCACGAATGTTTAGGATGTCGCAGTAAGTCCACCACCAGGCTGGATCTGGATCCGTCTGGGTACGGTGCAAAATAACAGATGATGAATCATGGGAGAGGGGGAGCTGAAATCTAATATGACCTAAAGTTAGAAGTCGCTTTGGCAGACGTGTCCTATTAGACACTTTGAAAGGATGATTTCAGATCCAGAGAAATAAAAGACTGCTATTGTATCGCAGGCTGCTGCCGGAACACAGCAGACACGTTCCTATAGGCGGATAGTTGGTGTCTGTATTGATGTCTCTGTTTGGTTTCTGGAAGCTGCTCGAGGCTTGAGGCTGTCTTCCTTATCCATGAAGAAAAAGCTGAGAGCAACAGGAGAAGATGAAGGATAAATGAATCCAGTGGCAGGGGGATTCTACCGTGTATCTTTCCATTCTGTTTGACCCATAAAGGTGTGCAGCGTTCAACGGGGAGAAGAAGAGTAATGTCTGGCAAAAGATCAACTGTGCAATTAAAGCTTTGATGGGTGGGCAGAGTGGCTGCACTTAGTTTAGTAAAAACCTTTCAAATCAGCAGGAGAAACTGGAACAGATGAGGAGGGTCTCCTGAGGCGGAGGAAATATGCGCTGAAGCAGCCACAGGAGAGGCCAAGACGAGCGGAGCCATCGTCATTTTCAGTGGCTTTTTCTAAACAATTTTCAAGTGGAATTGAAGCAAACTTTTGAAATAACGAAAAAAAGAAACAGAAAAGAAACTTTTTGTCAACTGCTTTGGAGCGAATTTGAGAATGTATTTTTAATAAGATGATGTGATACTTTCAAAAGTGAATCAAAATACATTGACATATGTTATATATTTCTACAGTGATATCACAGTAGTGCTCCTGTTATTTATCAACATCAGCAATGATCAGAATTACATTTAGTCACACATTCATTTTTTTTGATAAATTTAGTTGCTAAAGAATTGTGGCCAACATACAGTTTGTAGTGTACACTACATTTTTACAGTTAATATGAAACATTCTGTGTGTGCTCTCAATTTCTGTAATGGAGCCTTTATAAAGTGCAGAAAACACATGTGGCATATGTGCTGCAATATCTGGTTACTAACTGCCTGGAGTTATTCTTTCATGCATACGTATGCATTATTCCAGTTAATATTGGCCAATAGAACAGGGCAATGAATCAGTCTGGCGCTAATGAATATAAACAATTTCTTCTTAATAAACAATTGCTGTTGATGTACTCTTGTACAAGTTTTGCTTTTTAAGGCACGTCAATAACTACATTTTTGCCATATATATTACACTTATAAAGTATTCACAACAAAATTCCAAGTGTTTTTTTTTAATAACTGAAAAATATATTTCTCAATTACTCTAAATATAGAAGGACATTTTCTCCCTTTTTTTATAAAAAAAATCCACAGAGCAGATACTGACACTGACTGCTATATATATATATATATATATATATATATTTATCTTATATGAATTAAACAGCATGAGCCGATGATGAGCTAATTTATGATGCATGCTCTAAAAAGTGATAATCAATGATCACTGAGATGATTTTTATCATTCATCAACTGTGATGCCCATGATCTGAAATACCCAATTAAACCTTCAATGTAATTTGGCCGACAAACAGCTCATGAAAGGACAAAACCGGCGGCTGGCGAGAGGAGAAATAGCCGTCAGCACCCCTATTACCATATTTCTCTAAATTACCACAATCACCGGGGGAGCATTTAACATGCCACCACCCAGTGGAAAAAAAAAAAAAAGTCAAATAATGTCAAAACCAATGTTACTGATTTACAGTGTGCTCTCTTTCTGATTGTGCTACCAGTTGCTGGTGAGTCCGGGGTAATTAGGAGGTAATGAGAGTGTAATTGGGCATTGGGCGCCCAGACAGGCGGTTACAGACAGACACACTGTCTGTTCTGCTGCTGGAAAAACTGGTGTTGTCTGAGGGGGAGACACCTGCAGCGATGGCGTACAGAACGGGCAGATTCTCCACCACCACCTGACTGCCACTCACCAGCGACAAGGCAGCGGAGGGGGGTGGGGGGGTGAAGGGGGCGGGAGCACTGATGTGGGAGCGGGGGGATGGGGGAACATGGCTGGAGCAGGTGGAGAACGCTGGTTAGCGGCGGTGCCACTGATCCTGTAAACGTAGGAGAATAAAAAAAAAATCTCTTGTACACCTGAAATTCTTTATCATTTCATGCGTTTATTCCCTCATTCTTTCTCCTTCGCTTCATCTGCTCCGTGGTGCGCACCTTGATAAGAATCGTAGAAAGGAAGACAATTGGGGAACAGCACTCTTTCTCAAATATACCCCCCCCACACACCCAATTTCCTTTTTTTTTCTGTCTCTCAGGCTGAGATTCTCCTGTTTAGGTGCATTGTGAGAGGGAGAGAGAGAGAGAGAGAGGTGAGCTGGTTACTGTGGCAACCAGGAGAGTGACTCTTGGGCAAAGGCATATGCATGGGGAGGGAGGCAGGGAGAGAGACGTAGAGACGCAGGGGGAGAGGATGTGGAGAGAGGAGAGTGCTGGTGAGGGGATGTAGCGGAGGGGGGGGTGTAGGGGGTGTGGGGGGCTAGAGTGCAGGAGGCAGATCAGAGGGAGGTGTCAGTGAGTTACTGCGCATGCAGAGATTCACCCTCTTTTTCTACCCTGGCAGAAGAAAGGGAGGCAGAAACAAAAGGAGCTGTCTTTTGAATGGTCGCGGTGCTGGATTGGACTGTCAGCGCTTCCCGCTAACAACCCCACTTAGCTCGCTGCTCCCACTCCCAGACACTTCCCTGCTCCGTCTCCGCTCCGGCTTTCTGAACGCCGCACGCCTCGGTCTGCAGCAGGTGAATTTTACAACAGGGGAATTCTAATCATCAGGGTTAAAATCAGCACAATATACTTCACACTCCTACGCATCATCATGGTCCCTGACTGTTACAGATATCCATATTTTCTCAGTATAAACTTAGCTTTTTGGCTTAAATAAGAACACTGGTGAATGGGTTTAACTGTGGCTTTAACCCTGCAGCTTGCTGATCCAGAGGTTTGATCCAGTTCTGTTCTGCGGGTTCCCAAAAAGACAGAAAACAGACTCAAAAAGGGGATGTCTGTCAGATGAGGGCCGACGGGCAAACTGGGAGATGAAGGTCGCCCCAGTTCCAACGGTGGTGAAAGACTAAAACAGACATGTTCTATATATCTAGCTATGCTGTATGCCCTGTAAGATGCAGCATTTTGTTGATGTTGTGTTTTTTCTGCCCATCCAGGTGCATGGGTGGAGTGGACCATTCCAACACCTTAATCTATTATAGAAATTATGACATGTCCTATGAAGTTCTCCACAAAAGATGCAAGTCAGACATGATGTTCTTACATAAATAATTCAGGCAGAAATAAAAAAATAAAAGCTCTTGGTGTATGTCAGCGTGTTGAAGCTTCTATCAGTCAACGCACCAGCAGCACTTGTAACTGCTGAAGGGTCAAACTTCACTGTGTCAGAACAGACCAACACCACACATATGTTCCAAATGGATCACAGCGTTTAATCTACCACGGGTATGCCCCGGATAGGCGCTTTTGGGCTAATTTGAACGGAATGTTAAGCGGCACCTTTGAACTCTTTCCAGAGGCGTTGTGACTTCCCTGGGCCTGTTGTGAAGACAAGAAGAGCATGATGGTAAGTACTCTCTGACCTCATGACAGGAGCCCACAGAGAAACAGCCTGCCAGAGACAAACAGAGCCGTGGGGTGGGTGTAATGAATATGCTGCCCCCTATGGTGGGGATGACCTTATAAACAACAACAAACTGTCACTGTGGCCAGGCCTGCTGGGAGCTGCCCTCTGTGCAAGGGCAAATGGCCTGGACAGGACTGCCAAAGCTCGCAGGGGAGACTGGTATTAGATATCACTGTGCGGGATTGGGCTCAGTTTTACGGCACGCTCGTTTGAACAATCAGACGATCTCGGTGAGGAACGAAACATTTTCATTCATCTTTCATCGAGCTCCGTGTTAGACGCCTCACACATCAGTCAGTTGCCTGTTCCGCGTCTCCATTATAAGTTATTCGTCGTGTTTACCCAGGTAGATCATCAAAAGTCCCATCGACGCCGGCGTGGTAAACGCGCTCCCCGCCGTGTCACACGACGCTAAGCGACTGCTTTTATTATACGAGGCAAACCACGCTCGCAATCGCTGTGATCTCAGCCAGACGTTGGGAATCAAACGGAGGAGGAGGAGGAGAGACATCCTCGCGTTTCAAGGAGGGGACTTTCATGTCACCGCGAAGGAGGCGAGGGAACAGGGAGGCGGCGGCGGGTTAGAAGTCAGAGCGAGGCATATGGCGACTTGAATTTTAGGCAACAAGAACTGACAGGTTAACTGAACATTTGGCAGAGTGGTAGCGAGCGGCACGGGGCGGGAGGGGAGGGTGCAAGGGGAGAAAAAGGGTAGAGGAGAGGTGGAGGGGGTGCGTGTGGGTTTTGGTACTTGTGTTTGTGTGTGTGTGTGTTTGTGTGTGTGTGTGTGTGTGTGTTTTGGGTGGGAGGGGGTGGTGGGTGAGGCTGCTAAACACTTCCATCTGTTCGTATCCCGAGGCACTACCAGCGCAGTTTAGCTACTGTCTTATGCAGATGAGGCATTGCTGCGCCGCGTCCCGCCACTTACAGCGGAAAAATAACCATATAAATATATAAATATATTTGAATAATAGGAACGGCAGGAAGGGGGAAACACGGGCGTCAAGCTGTTTCCTAGGGAACGTTTGCTTTTTTACCCGCCGATGATCGCAGCTCTTTTCAGGACGTGTGAGCGCCGTAACTACGTCCTCATTAAGGTCGGCTCTCCTCTGGGCCCCGGCGCCGTCTCAGGAGACAGATCTGCTTAACAGTGGTCCTCTATGCACACTGACATGCATTATGTGAGCCATGAACGCATGGTGGAATGCTAAGCGGTAACGTACTCCTCAGTGGCCGTAATAAAAAACATCATATACACTATCAAGGAATAAGACAGCAACGACATCATGAGAAAATGCCGTTAATTAGCAAAGTGATCAGTGACAGCCTTGCAGTGCTTGTAGCGGCTACGGTTCGGCTGCAACTCATGATTATGTTCATAATTAATCAATTACTTAGAGTATAAACAGAACTACTAAACAACATACTATACTACATAACAACTAAAGAATTTTTATATATGACAAAGAAAAGCATAAATTGTCACATTTGACAGAGAATAATTGGCATTTTTGGCATTACTCAACGAATTGCTGCAGCTATTGTTTAGTATTTTTTTTTTAAATGTGACTTGATGCACCATAAACTTAAATGCCCTTTACACAATTGAGCTTTAAACAGCTATATGGAAATCACTGTTATTTCTAAAAGATGGAGTAAAAGATATAGTTTTTTTCACTCTAACTTCAGCCACAGAACATTTGAAAAGGAGGTCCCAAATTTATTTTTAAGTTTTCTTTTTATTAGTTTAAAAAATGTAGTTTGCTTAATAGAACCTTTGTTCATCAAACATATAAAATCTGTTATATACAATAATATAACATATATGTTTTTTTGCAGACAAACACTGTGGTGGGAAATAAATAACTGTGTCCTATTGACACTAATTCTAACCTTTTAGATTGCAAAGGGATTTTAAGGGTTAATGAATGAGATGATCCTGTTCTTAGATACAGTCATGTCATGTGTTGTACGTCCACTAAATGATCGCATATTCAAATGAGGATAAAGAGCTTCTGATGGAGTGAGGCGGATATGCGGAGGGAGAAAAAAAAACGGTTGAAGAAGTGGAAGAAGGAAAGCCAAGCCTGGACTGATTTGAATCTGGTAAACTGTCAGAGAGAGGGATTACCCCACCAAATCCCCGGCGAAAATAGAGGCCCAAGTTATTTACTAGCCTTACAACAGCTGCAAACCATCTGCACTTAATTGTAAGACACAAACTTTATGAAGATCAACTGGGGATTTGGCCGTAAAGCCTCTTACGCCGCAGAATTGGTGTTCCTGCTTCGAGAGAGAGTACGGAGAGGATGCTCTAGACATGTCGTGTGCTTCGGAGGGCGTGGACTCCGCTGCTCCCTCTGGCCTCGCCCCCGTCCCCGCCAAACACATGAGGAAATCTGCTGTATTAGAGTAAAGGGCGCAGGGGCAGGGGAATGCAACAATAAGACGCGGCTCAGCAGAGCAAACATGCAACACGGCTTGCGAGAACCCGTACAAGACAAACATGTCCGCAAACACACATATCTACACACTGCCGCGGCCGCCATCAAAACATTTAATTGGCTTGAGCCTGAAAGCCTGTTAGGATTCGGCCAATCAATTAGTCATGTAAGTGGCCCAGTAACCCACACTTGGCCTGAGAAATCAACACAGGGAAGACAATAGCGCCGCTGGCCACGGTGGACACAGGTTTCGATATAAAACCTGCATGTGGCATTGTTTGATGTAGGTCGTTCTACATGATGTTGTTGTTGGCAACCATCTAAAGACAGGAGATAAGAGGTCCTGTCCAGGCCACTGAATGGCAGGTAGCCAGCGTAATCCTGTTTAATGAGATCTGGGCTGAATGATGTGGGGTGGGGCGTGTCGCTGGGGTCACACCAGGAGCCCGTAGGGGGGTCAAGATGTGGCTCTCTGGGCAGTTTGGGCCCAAAACACAACGCACCTCTGCTGGTGTTTGTCACTAAATAGTCCAAAAAACATTTGTTTTGACAAGTCTGTGTTTTCAACCTTAATTGCACATTTGTATCCGAACTGGGTCAATGTTTCTGAAGGAAAGTTGTGATACGGTGATAGAAAGTATTATTACACAAGTAATTTACCTAAGGACAATTATGAGTTACTCCAGATGATGCTACTTTATACTTCAACTCTGATACATTTCATGATGAAGACATGAAATGTTCAGGGAAGAGGAAAATAATGAAGACCCAATATGTTACATACATTAATATACTTTAATATGCTATCATTTATATTTGATTAAATTACTGGTCTTTCCTTTTCTATATCTGCTATGCATTTTATGTGAACGGTGCCAAATATTAAATATAAAAACAAGAAAATGTTCTCCAAACTTAGTTATTAAACACACTATATTAAAATAGCAAAGTCTGCATATGTATTTTTTTAACTTTACTTGTGCATTTTCTTCTGATGACAGTATTTCTGCTCAAGTGAGGAACTTTGTGAACTAATGCCTGAAGATTCTCAGTCACCCAGAGCTTTTGGATCTGTTGTAGGGACACAGAGGATTTCCTCCACGAGTGCATCACTTCTAAGAAACCGACAGACGGGTCACCCAAGAACAAATATTGTTGGATGTAAGCTGCTGGCTGCTTTACCTCATTTATTTTCTTCTGCTGCACTAATTCCTCCCATCTCCATATGTTAACGGGTGGAAAAGGGAGGAGGGAGCAGTGCGTGTGTGTGTGTGTGTGTGTGTGTGTGTGTGTGAACGGGGTGTGGTGGTGGTGGTGGTGGGGTGTCAGGGATTAGGCCATCCTGTCTGGACATACGGCTGGTATAATCACGCCGGAGGGGCTGGTCATTGTCCAGTAAGGATCTGTGGTCCCCAGGATACTCCGTTCTACCCTCAATGACCATTACCACCCAACAAAAAAACACACACACTCAGACAGCGAGTCTGCTGCAGATGCTTCTGTGATCACCGACCAGTTAACCAGAGATGAATTATGAAAATAGAAAAAACTGAATTTGTGTCATGAACACCTAATTATTTTAGTCCGTCCATTATAACGTTATAGTTATTGAAATTTGCTTATTTTATCAATGAAAGTATTAATAAATAAACTAACAGCCTGAACATCATAAATGGATTCAAGTAAACACAGCAGCACTGATTGCAAAGAGGAATAATATACCGTCAACTTAAAACACATTCCTCCCATGAGAAGTTTACAGGACCTACACATGGTCACATCATAACTTGTAATAAACCTTGCACCCCCCACCTCTCTTCATTAGCAGGTATAATCCTTGATGGCCCATCTGCCAGACGCCAAAGCCACAAAGCACCGTGCAAACAAGGCTGGAAGAAGCAGGCCATTATGAGCCCTGTCTGAACTTCCATACACGCCGTGTTTGTTCAGGCCCTACACAGCCACACAATGCTGCTACTACACTGACATTTACACACAGATAAGGAACTATTTGAGCTCCAGAAGAGTGGTAGTGGCTGATGAGCAGTGTGTGTGTGTGTGTGTGTGTGTGCAGATGAATGGGTTTGCTAACGCCGGCCGTCTTTACCCTGCAGCTCAAACACAGCCTTGATTAACATGCTGCCTGTTGTCATGCCGCTCCGGCAAAGTGCGTTCAAAAGACACAACGGATCGATTTCAACATACAATATATAATGTTTTCCTTAAACAAACAAGCGCTGAATCCACACTGATACAACCCGCGCATTCAGCATCGCCGTGTCTTATGACCGAAGGGCCTTCACCACATTAATAATGCACCATTTCATCAAATGTTCTCTTTCCAAGCTGAAAAAAAACCTTGGTTAGGAGTAAAAAAAAAAAACACAAAAACAACCTTTTTTTCTGATCAGCTTATCTTTTCAAATGTGAACTGAGAACCAGCACTTGTTCCAGCAACACAGACTGGCTGACACAAAATGGCTGCCTTGGACTGTAAGAGGCAGTAAGCCAGAGCAGCAGCAGCAACAGACTAAACACAGCAAACCTTTACCGGTCTCCCTCTTCCCTCACTCTTATTGAGAAAAGATTAACAAATCACTAGTATAACACCACTTGATTGCTTTACTACCCCAACCGATTACACATGCACGAACACACACCTCCCACATACACGCACGCACAATCACACACACACACACACACAAGACGGCAGAATCACCGTGACATTTGGGGGTCTGCAGTGACCTCCCCCCCCCTCGCCCGCCCTCCTCCCCGAGCTGCCAAACCAGGATTACATTGTGGAAATGTAATCCTGGTTTGGGGGGCTGAAGGGATCAAGGCACTAGAAGACACAATGTAATCAGAAACAACACCCCAAGAATCAGACCACCAGATAAAACCCCAGCAGAGGTTTATCCACAACGTCAATCAGAACATATGCTGGGACACATTAATTGATGCATGACACACTTGTGACGGCTGCTCGCCACATGCCCAGGAAAACACGCAAAGATTCGTAGAATGTGCAGTTTTTCTATTTAATTTGTACTGGTAATAGTCACAAGTAATTATTAATTTCTTTATTTAGAAATTAAAATAAATCTGATCTAATCTAATATATATATTTTTATTATTATATTACTATTTTTTAAAATAAATTTCCTGGTTGCATAATGGTCCGTCCTCACAAGTGCAGGCAGGACTCAACAAGGCTGTGTGTGCTAAATTTATACTGAAATGATAGAATAATGTTAGTGTAGGTGTGTGTGTGTGTGTGTGTGTGTGTGTGTGTGTGTTTCTTTCCCTGACTAAATGGCTGCACAAGGTCACATGATCCGGTCTCCATTTTGGAGTGCTGTGTGCATGTGTGCACGGTGCATGTACAGGTACAGCAGTATGACACACACACACAAACACATAAAACGCCAGTAAACTCCACACACAACTTTAAGCCTTCCCACCATCGAGTGTGCAGAGGTGAACGCTCATAAGAAATCAAGCTAAAGTGGGAAAAAAGCAGGACGGGCTAACACGCAGCGAGCCTAATAGCTGCTGAGAGAGAGAGCAGCTTATCTTCCCACCACAGCTAATATGAGCTTCTCAATTAGATGAAAGGCTCTCTTCCCTTTCTCTAATTTTTTTGTTCAATTTCTCCAGGCAATTTATTTAGGGTGGGGGGGGGAGACGGAGCCCGAGCAAGTCGTATTGGCCGAGCGCATGACGAGTCATAGCGCGCTTCAGCCAATCAGGAGGAGCTGACAGCGTCAACTCAGGCCCTCAGCAACAACATGACTATTTACTGTATGCAAGGGAAAAATCTATGTCGGCTTCTTCACGTCTCTCTCTGTCACACACAAACACACACACACACACACACACACACACACACACACACGCACACACAAACATTTAAACTCAGTTTTCTTTACATGTCTTTATATGTGAACATAACCGATTTTATCAGCGTTTCCTATTTTTTTAATCATTATATATGTGATTGTACAGTGCAAAACGAAAAAAAACCCTAAACCCTGTGCTGATTTTATTTTTATTTGACGGCTGCAAAAACAGTAGAAGCACCTGACAGTCTAATTAAAAATGTTTCCCCAGCTTTCTGGAGACAGTCAAAGATATTTTTAGACACTTCATTCTGTATTCTGCATTATGGATTAACTCGGATTATGCAAAGGCCCCTTCATGCGTTTCTTATCAGTTTAATTTTTTTGTTCTCCGAATTATTTTTATGCAGACTCTCCTTGGTATTGTATCTCTCAGTAGAACTAAAGGATTATGCAAGAATTTCTCACCAAAAATGTTTCCTCATCGTAGACGAAATGATGCTTTTACTCTCACATGGTAAACAAAATGCTGCATTTTTTAATCTTGCATATAAATGCCTTTAAAGCTTTACAATAAAACAATTAGGTTTTATTTTAATAAATGAAAAATATAAAACCATTCAATGCACTTCTTAAATATTATTAGCATTATTATTATTGTTATAATTTTTGGGGTTTATACTAAATGTAAATAAATTAAACGAATCCTCCATTTTTAAATAAATGAAATTATATAGCTCCGGCTTTAATTTGGGGCCTTGATTATGTAAAAAAAATATTTTTTTTTATTCTTTGCCAAATATAAATCTACTAAGGTCAAAAACAGTTCATTTTGTTATTTTTTTATGTTATTCATTTAAATGAAAAAAACAACCTTTATAGCTTTTACAATTACAAATCATCTTCCTTTTGCTTTTAATTAACATAATGAAGAAAGACATATATAGATAGATATATATATATATATATATATTTTTTTTTCTGTTGCTAAATTAAAACTGCAATGACTGAATAATGTTAGATAATAAGAAACAAAACAAAAATACTCCCTTACAGTGTGCATTGAATAAGCACATGAAGTGTCTTTATCTTGGCCTCCCAGATCTTCCCGGCCAAACTGATTCTTAATCATCCTCTCTCGCCATCTGCTCCTTCACTCCTCCATCAGACTCAAGGTTACATATCACAGCGTGAAAAATACTGCGTGGAGATACATGACAGGGCACCTGGGCCAAGACGAGCGGGGAGGGAGGGAGGCGCACATCCCACAATGCACTCTGCATGCAGCGTGTATTGCTTAGGGGGGAATTCACTCCCCTCGCTACCCCAGACGTCCATCTATCAAGGTGATTTCCCATGGCGGGTCGTCGTGGAAACACCTTTTCACAGGGGCACCTTTGTACCGGCTCCCGACTGAATGAATTCACTTCATTATTCAAAGTTTTGATGACCATCATGCAGCAGGGGAGGAATCTTCGCTGGGACAGCTGAGGTTGGTACTTTGGTTTTAAATCTACACATTCATTTTTTTTTTCATCCAACATTTGAGCAAGGTGATTTTCTGGAGGGAAAACACTAATAATTAAATTAATAAATGATTATAAATTAAAAACAAAACAAAAACATTTCATCTACTTAAATGTGAATATCTTTTTGTTATTTTTGTACTCTACAATAATCAAATAAGATGTATATAAGATATTCGAGGACATCACCTTGGGAAAGTGTGATCAACACTTTTTCATTATTTGAAAATGTATGAATCAAACAAACTCATTGATTCATCGGGAAAATAATCAACAGATTCATCGATAATAAGAAACAATTGTTAGTTGCAGCCCTATTTTTGGTTTAATTGAATGTTTGCATCAGCGTGTGGACAGGATGGAAACAAAAGAAAAATCTGTGGAAAATAATGATAAGAGCTATAGAACACACACACACAAACACACACACATATATTTGGGGCCCGCTGAGCTTTTGCAGCATGATTTATTGAAACCTTCAAATGTCCGTGTCAACAAAGGGGGACACCGGTGTGCGTCCGCGCAAACAGCCACACGTCAGCCGGGCCGACGCGGTGATGTCCGATGACATTTCATTTCTTGCCCGTCCCTTGTTATAAGAATCATGGCGGGGGATGTGAAACCGAGGGCCGGCACGCCATGAGTCTGCATTAAAGCTCAAGTCATGATCCCCCCCCCCCGCCCTCCCCTTCCTTCTTTCTACCACTTCCTTGACGGAGAATGCAGCACAGACAGGGATAGAAAGACACGGGGAGAGAGAGAGAGAGCGATGTCGGGAGGGAGGGAGGGAGGCTGTGAATAGGCAGAGTGAGTGGCATGCATGGACGGCCCCTCTGTCTCTCAAAGACACTGCAGCAGCTGCATGCACGCGATAAGAGCAACCATTCACAGCCAACTCCCCCCTTTTCCTCCTCCTACACACCAACACACACACACACACACACACACTAATATTTTTTTTCTCTTCCTTTCTGTCTCACACACATATACACACACACACGCTTTTATATGCGCATCAACCTCTCTGCAGGTTCATCCACAGATGCTGCGATTGGATTTCGTCGTCCGTCAAAAGGTTTTTCCCCTGCAAATCCTTTCCTTTCGTTTTTTTGTTTTGCACCCTAAATTTTGTCTGACGTCATAGTACAGCAGGTGAAATGATGAGATGGAGAAGGTGGGGGATCACCTTTCTCTTTTTTAATTAATTCATTTTTTTCTAAATCGCTGACAGGGCGTAATCAAATACAGCAGCAGGCGGCAACACAGGCGATCCTCCAGAGCTGTGACTGACACTCTTCAAGCCGTCCTCCATGTCCACAGCTGAATCTTGATTTTTTTCTTTTTTTTGTCCATCGCTCTGATGATCTCACATGTGAGCGGACTGCATAAAGGCCTGATAACCACTGTCCCACTATGGCAAATCACGGTAGAACTGGGTGTGGATGTTGATGTACTCTGCACCAGACATGCAGCTGTACATTAAAAATGTTCAGGCCTGAATGCATCATCCATTTCATGTTTTGTGCTCCTACCCAGACAGGAAGTGATCTCTGTGGACTAATATGCCTCCAAACAAACAATAATAGGCACAGCCTGCCCTGGCCCTCTCAGCAGTTTAAAACCACACTTTCAGGCTTCAGGGCCTTATGATTAAAAAATAAAAATAAAAGATTTTAAAAACATGCACCCACAAAGCAAATCAACCTACAACACCAATATAAATATACTGTCAAAATGCTAGTGACAGCCATGCCAATCATTTTGATCTGCCGATAACTTTCAGCCCAGGATCCATACAGTCTGCAGAACGTCTGAGTGCCAATTAATTGGTGGCTCCTTCCAAGATTAGCTCATGTTGCGCTTATAGCTAATCTGTACGTTGGCAGGGAGCCACGTATGACCTGGATGGACGCCAGGTCCAGGAGCCGCGGAGGCAGCAGCCGCGAGCTCGCCCAGAACAGCGCTGAGCGGGCTGGGGAGGATGTGCCAAACGGCAGAGGCACAAAGGAGACCTCACTGTTTATCAAAGATTAAGCAGTGTTTAGTATCCCCCTCCCCGCCGTCCATCCTCCTCCTCCTCCCTCCTGGCTGCGCTGAAATATACGCATGCGTGCCCCCCCCTCACCAAACACACACACACACACACACACACACACACACACACACACACACACACGCTACCACCTCCAGCTCACACCCTAATTGTTCCTAGCCCCGAGAGTTTAATAAAAAACAAATTGCGGTTATTGGTGAGCAAACAGCACAGTACGGAGGTGGGAGTGCGATCATCGCAGCTCCAGCGCAGCAAAGAGAGAGAAAAGGGCACCAGCCAATTTAATTAATATCTCTGTCAGTCTCGGGCTACAACTGGAGGAGCAGTGTGTGGACACATCATCCGATGGTGATGTTCTCCACGTTTGCTGCTGGACACTCGTGACGTCAGTGATCATGCTGTTCGCACTGCGGCGTGTGGCGTCTGACACAAGCCTGACAACAGTTTGGATTCCAATACGGAGGCAGCGTGATGAAGGGTAACCGTTATTGGGCTTCGCTTTTCCTATTCTTCTGGAGAGGTGGACAATTACAATTAATACAGAATTAACTCTTAACCTAAATACAACATGTGCACCCCAAATGCAGTCATAATACAGCACTGCATTTTATCTTGTTTCTAAACTCGAATTTGCAAGTTATTACCGCAGCTGAAAAGGTTTACCAAAAACAAAATGAACACCTATGTATGATAGTAAGATAGTTTCTATCGTCATGGCACCCAGTGTGTTCCTGTTTTCTTTAGCTTAGCATCCTGCTTGCACACCGCCCAGCCCAGTGCATCTACCCTTCGTGTTCCCATAATGCCTTGTGGCAGCTGCAGCCAGATCCATGCACACAGGTATTGATTTTTCTTCCCATAACCCCCCACCCCTTCAACCCCCCACCCCCCCTCTTTCGGTGCAACCCTTTATTTATCTCGCTAAGCTCCTGCCACTGGGTGTGAGGAAAGAACCGGCTTGCGGCTTGTGTGAGAGAGAGAGAGAGAGAGAGAGAGAGGGTGCAGCGAATTCAGCGCGAGTAGACGCCTGCCACACAACCTGGATTTATTTTCATTTATCTGTTATTTATCTGCCAGCGCTGCTCCGCTCGGCAAGCATAATCCCGCTCTGTGTGGGATGCGTGCGCGTTGCTACTGTACGTGTGTACGTGTCCGTCCGTCCGTCCGCACACAAACACTCCGTTCTCCACAGGCCACCTGACCCATTTTTCTGTGTGAATAACAATACTCCAGCCAATCATGGGCGGCACAGAATGACAAATGCCAGGGAAAAAGAAAAAAAAAAAAAGACCACATCCAGCCCGTCACACGTCAGAGTCCCATCCCTGCCTGTCGACAGAGGGCAGGTGGGATGGAGAGGGAGAGTTTGTTTTCATTCTTCTCCATCCCAATCAAACAGGGACCAGTAAAACCATTACCCACCCACCCCAGCCCCCAGCTCAAGGTTGCTCATGGCTGCTCCCAACCAAACACCTTCACCACGCCATGCTACCTGTAGGCCGGGACACACCAAATGTTTCCAGCAGCGATACAAGAAAGTCGCTGTCCTTCAAAAACACAACGCCTGCGTACACAACGTCGAAAAAATTCAATCGTCGTTAACGCGGCGTGGTCAAACACACCTGCCCCCGCCAAGGACGTCTCAGGGTGGACCGGCCGTATCTGGAGCGACAAAGAGGATTTGAACGCACGCAGGTCAGCTTAGGTTTCCTCTCATCGTCTGCCACGGACGGGCTGAGGCTCAGACTCACGGTACAGGCCTCCACACACCAGCTTTGTAGGCGGCTTGAAATGGAGGAAGAGGAGGAGCAGGAACGGATGAGAAACAGTGGGCACTGTGGAAACACATGATAACGTCCGGCAGCCTTTTTATTTTTTTTTTGATAGTAACTCTTGATATTTACTTCAAAGGCCCATTATACGCAGCCAATTAAACCCACATAGTGGCGGCCGGGCTCGGCTCCCTCCGGGCGCCGGCTGCGGGGAAGAGAGGCTGGCTGCAGAGAGAACGCCGACACACATCCAAAATGTCAACAAAAACATGAAAGAAGCCGTGAAAGGCGCGAGAGACGCGAACGGTGTGACTCAAAAGTTTGGCTAGAGAGCCGCGGTACCCTCGGAAATGACCATGGTCGAGACGGGAGATGGACTCATTTTTTAACGTTTGTTGTCGAGCAAATATGATGCAAAGATGTCGTTTGTTAGTTCTCATATACGTGCGAATGAGAAAACAATAGAAGCCAAGGGGAGAGAGATAAAAGGGGGGGGAGCAAAGAAGAAAAGATTGAAGCGTAGGAGACACGAGGGAGGGCTGAAGCGAGCAAAGAGAATCTGTGTGATGGCCGACGGCCCTTGTGCTTACCTCGTGCACTGAATAAGAAGGAGCCCCCTCGCGCGCGTGTGTGTGTGTGTGTGTGCGCGTTTTCCTACGTGTGCGTTAGAGTCTCTGCAGTAGTGCTGGGGGGTCGGCCCCCTCTCGGCCCGACTGCTGCTGAATGCAGAGCAGGCAGCGTGAGGCTGAGGCAAATGACTACAAGGCCTCCTCAGTGACTGCAGCACAGGCTGCACCTGGGGAAATGGCCCCGCTCAGCAACACCGCCGCAGCGAGCCGCGGCCCATGGCAACACGGCCCTAAAAGCAGCCCTGCAGCCGGATAATACACGTACTGGTGTTGCTACCGTGTTTTTAAAAGCAAGTCGGCCATTAGTAATTTAGGACATCCACCGGACAACACACGTCCCCCTCCATCACCACGAAAAACACACGTCCCCCTCCATCACTGGTCCAGAGCAGCAGATTAAACACAGCATATTTGAATCAGTCTCAACGGGCAACACATTTCTGTTATTTTTTATATCGCTTTCGGTGTTTGATCAAGATGCATACGTTGTAGTAAAAGTAAATTGCTCTTTACGACACGCCGTGAGAACACAGCAACAGTAAATTTACAGTACTTACGTTGATGTTTCTATTTTTTTTTTTTCCCCTGACATCTACGGTATTTACTCAGATTTCCCGACAAAGAGCCTGAGTACACCACGGCGGCAAAAACAATCCTTGCGTTTAACTGCATTAACGCAAATGACACTTTCACCGCTGTGGGTTACACGTTTCAGAATATAGTGTCGGTTTTCATACTGGTGTGAATTAAATGACAAACAAAACATCTCTGCTTCTTTCATTCCATTTCTAATTGATGTTTCGGATATTCTTCTTCTGGGCTCTGACTTCTGATCACTGCTTTTTTTTAACTTAAAAATCCGGATGACGTTTAAAGACTCATGTCCTTGACTAATAATGGCGTGTCTTCATGTGACTTTTGCACCAAATGTTCAATAACCTTGTCAAACTCCCCAAAAAAATAATTAAACAATCCAGAATCTATGAATATGCAAATATTATTCAATGCAGTAATTTACATTCAAAGTGGATATTTTCAGTGATGTGAGCACCGGACGGGCTCCAAGTTTCCACATCACACTTAAGTTGCATACTGGACCATGACTTGCCTCCTACTAGTCCCACATGTCATGCTCAAAGCTCCACGCCATAACTGAGAATGAGAAACATTCTACATTCATTGCACATACATTATTCTGCACTGCGAAGCTCATACATGCAAGTGAACAAGAACGATTTTGGATGGAAAGTGTCATTGGTGGTATTCTGTATTCTGGGCTTTTGCTTAGCCATGTGTGCTAATTGTACCATGGCTGGCCAGTATAAACATTGTAAAGTCCATGTAAAAACAAATCCAAAAACTAAATGAGTTCATGTAAGTTGTGCCCACCGGATGTTAAAGGGAGTAGTATACAGTAGAAGTACTTCCTCTTGCTGTGAAAACAGATTTTGGAAAGAATATGCACAATATTGAAATGAGACAAATCATTTGTGTGTTTAAAAGATAATTTTCCACATTAAGAAAGTTGCAGTTTTTTTGTAAAACGGTAAAAGTATTTGACTGTGAAAATGTGTAAATTAGAAAGACTAAACACTTGAAAGTTGTAAACCAGACATCATAACTTTCTCTCTCCACAAGCTACCCAGAACCACTGCAGACAATAATAACCACTGTTGCACTTTGATACAATTTGGAGGTACTTGTACTTTAATTGACATTTTTTTTCAATTATTGTTACTTCATACTTCCACTGTAATTATTTTTAGTTAGTTTATTTTAAATATTTTTAGATACATTTATATATTTTAATATACCTTTATCTACATTTAATTAAACAAGTTTCTCTTTTCTTTATTTATTTGCTATGCACATAAAAACACTCTTAGTCTACCCAAAGCACTGTATCTCAAATTGGCTCTGCAATAATAAACCTAAAGGTTAATGTTTATATTTATCCCCTTACATGTATCTTTAAATTAAAACAAGTACTATAATATACCATAATAATATAACTGTCTGCATAATTAGTACTTTTATTTCTGATACATTTTGCTGATAATACTGTTTCATCCTATCACATTTTCAAATCAAGATTTTTGCTTGTTATTTAGTATTTTTGACAGCTGTATTTTTTACTCCACCTTTACTCAATTAAAGGATTAGATTATTTCGCTCACCACTGATTCCACCAGAAAAGGAGGGACGTAGGATAAATGTGGGCCCTGTGAGGACTTTAGGCTGGGCCTTCCTTATGAACCTAATTATACAGTGGGAGGTTTATATCCATGCTGTGCATATATAAACCAGTAAACCCATTACAATCACACTTGGCCCTGATTGGCTCCCCTCTCTAAAGCATAATTGAAATACTCTTATTCAGGACATTTTTCTGCTTTGAATTACTTTGACACTCAGACAGAAAAATGGATATTCGCAAGCATTTTGATATAGTTGAGTAAAGATGTAAATACCTGTAGATGCTGCTTTATCACAGTTGATAAAGTGCTGCTTATACCCATAACATTTACCACTTCCACATGAATACCTATATTCCATCACATTTTAACAAAATTACATTGACAAAGTGATTCATCCAAAAATCGTTCCACCTGTGAAGTTAAACTGCTGCACAGGTTAGGCCACAAAACTGATTTTTTCAACTGGGTCGACTTTTTAAAAAAGCACCCATTTCAGTAAAACAACAGCAGCAAATCAACTTGTCAAAAGTGTCTCGATACAGTACAATTGCAAGTGGAAATACATTAGAATACATTAGAAAATGAAAATGTCTCACTTCATTAGTAGATGTTTTGTTTTCCCCCAGCAAAATTACAACACAAGTCAACATTGGAGCAGAGCTTTTTCTATTTAACCACTATATCAAGCGGCTTCACTGCACTGTTCCTGTTATTGGACGTCCTCACCGAATGCATTTTTCATCATAATCTTCCATTATTCCCTATTGGACACCGGGGTTCTTTAAGTGGTGCTTTGTTAGTCTACCCTGCAACAACTCAAAATGGCCTGTGTCCAGTGAGACTTACAGAGGGTTCCTGACAGGCGCTGCACACCTTCCAAACTGGAAAAAACCAAAGTCAATTATTCATGTCAGACACAGACAGAAAAGCTATATTTCGCAATGTTTTTTTCCTTTAAGTCCAAGTGTTGATATTATTTTTAGTCATTAAATATTGAAATGTCGGAAGCTCGGTCATGGAGACGAGGGGTTAAGTCATCTTGCGCCGAGATGTCAGTTAATGTGCATACAGGCTCACAGACATGGATACACACACACAAAGTGCACTTAAAAATGTGTGTACAAGAGGATGAGGGGAATGGACGGTGCGTCAGTAAGGATGCGTGCGCTGAGACGTGAATAAAGACCATTTGCTCATGGATTCATAGGCTTCCGTCATCCATTATTTAGCATGGGGAAGAGCAGTGGATTGGTGGCTGGATGATTTTTCTGACAGCGTTTACATGGCTGACGGCTACAGATGTGAGGATTTCGGCGCCATATAAACACTTTGTTTTGACAGTGGAGGATTTTTCTTTTTTTTTCTCAAAAGACCCGACGTTCCAAAATATTCCGTACAAACCTCCCGCCATTCCGTTAAAACAACTGAACATTACAGAAGTCCAAACACAAACATGTTAAAAAAAAATGAGAAACCCCACAGTGTGCATTCCATCAGCGGCGTAACCCTGCCGCCTCTGAAAAACACGCTTGCGGCAAATCCATTTATGGACAATTAAGAGATTGCAATAGATTTCAACATGGCCGATTTCGCCTCAGTCAACAAAAAGAAAAAAAAAAAAAAAAGAAACAGTCGCTAACCAGCGTTTGCCCTCCATCCAAAAGCAAAATGACATTAGCTCTTGTCTATTGAGTTTGCTAAATGCCCCACATAAAGTGAATTTGCCCCCCAGGGCTGGGAAACAATCACGCAGGCGAGTGTTCCATTTAAGTGATTTGAATGATCGGAGCGCCGCAGTGCTTCCTATCAGCCAGAGAAATGGGTCAATACACTGAGACTAAGTGACACGGCTGGCAGGCTGTGCTCTCGTGGACGACCGGCGGAGGAAGAGGAGCGGGACCTCACTGTCACTGGGTCAGACGTGGATACACTCACACACACATACACACACACACACACATACACACACATACACATACAAAGTGGGCCTTGCAAGCTAGTACAGTACAAGCCAGGCCTTCATCTAGGTTCATGTCAGAGGTTTCACACACACACACACACACACACACACACACACACACACACACACACACACACACACACACACACCTCTATTGTGACGATGCTCATCCCATGTCAGACGACACGTGCACCGAATATGAAAGTTCACTCGGACTTTTAACTACGTTATCGAAGAGACAGACGCCATGACTTACTTTCAGCGTTGATTGACATTGTGTCTTTCTCCCAGGACACAACAGTGATGTAGGCCTCCACTGAGGCAGGGATAATGCACTTGAAGACCGCCACATTGCCTCTCATGGCTTTCTGGTCCTCCACCCGGACTGTGTAGGGCTCTCGTAGGACTGGCAGGAGGGGACAGAAAAGGGTGTTTATTACAAAAAAAAAGCAAAGCATGGGTGCGTGGATGTTCACGAGCAGAGGAACTGACCCGCCTTAATGTGGACATCTTGGGTCCTGATTCTCCCTGAGGGGTTCTCCGCTGTGCAATAGTAGGTGTTGTCGTGGATGAGTTTGCTGAAGCTGGAAGGGGGGATGTGGAAGATCTGAAGGGTGCCATTTGGGTGCACATGGCGGATCCCTGGCACATCGTAGATCTCCTCGCCGGTGGCCAGGTACCAGCGCAGTGAGACAGGGGGCACGCCTGCGGCGGGACAGGGCACCGATGTCCCCGTGGTGCTGGCGAACACTACCTCTTGCACAGATGCATTGACAAAATATAAGCTGGAACGTAGATCTTCACAGAAAACTGCAGAGAGAAATGAGATTAGAAACAGAAATGTTAGAGAATCAACTAATGTTTGCCTTCCTATCAAATCCTGTATGGCATGCTTTACAATGACAAATCATTAAAAGTACTTCTTATTATTATTTCCCAACACATATTAGAATAACTAATATTTCCAATTGTGCTATCCTGCAGTGCCACAACTGTGCTCCCTTTCGAATGTAGGCCATGTGTGTGTTTTTCCCTGGTTGACCATTGTGTTTGTGCTCACTGCAGTGGAGGGAGCTCGGAATAGCGTGTCTCATGTTGTCTACGAGGAGACGTTGCAGCAAGAGGCTCTGGGAGAGCAGCCATGGATGCGAAATAACAGAACCAGCAGAGCGCCGCAGACCCGGGTACACAACGTGCACGCTTGTAGCCGCGCCCTTCCTCTGAAACGTGTGTACGCAACACAGGGAAAAAAAAAAAAAAGATCTACATTCCTTTTTCCACATCAGCTGAAAAGCTCTGAGGGCAAACACAACCCAACAGTGTTCTCACAAGTGTTGTTGGGAGCTTGGGGGGTAATTTTCCAACAATAGAAGCATTTCTCAGTAAGCGTTATTCAAGCTTAAGTGATCATCCTGAACAAAAATAGTATAATAGAAGCGTCTACGTCATATTGTGTGAGCTCGGCTGTGCATATCTCTGTGGTGTTTTCAAGGTTTTATTTGCCCCCTTTTCTTCTGTTTTCATGTTCACCCTCACGCAGGCAAACAGACATACATTTCTTCTTGACTCATTTGCATCCGCGCGTTCATCGGAATTGAAAGCCGCCTCCGAGAGATTCCATCTCAGGTCTCAATAAGTAATCTATCGTTGTAAGAATTGTATTGTTGCAGTATTGTCAAACACTCATTCAGAATTGGTTTCTATAAGTACAATTTGGATATTGCATTAAAAACACCCCTGAAAGCTGCTCGTGGAGTCAATTTGTCATGTTTATCTGCACCGTGTGCAGCGGAGGATGTTCCCAAGTCATCTCAACTAATGAAGCAAGCCAGTGTAATGTGATGCACCTCCTCTGTGTTGTAGTGAAGTTACTGTGCTGGATAAAAAAAAAAACTGACAACACAACTCTTCGCTGTAATGGACAACCTACGCTGCCGGCAGGAAGCCAGGATATGTACACTGGCCCAATCCCAAGGTACAGAGGAGGACTTGTTTAATACGTCCGCTGCATTTGAAAGTTTCTACTTATTTAAAGTTGTGGGGAAAATAAACAGTTTGATAACTGCAGGCTCTGTTTTAGCACTTTTTTTTATTGCTGCACTTCAAGAGCAGACGGCATAAGAACCTTCAAACCACATCGAACTAATGAGTGCTTGCTTCTTTTCTGATGGACTGACCTGATCCATCAATCCATTTTTTTTAATTGATCAGGTAAACAGGGTGACTACAAACTGAAAAATGATAACTGATAATGCCACAGCGAACACTATGGTTCCGTTAAAGCTAATCTTCATGGTTGTATTATGCAGTCTGCTACTGTAAATATTCCAGGAATCTCTACTGTATCTCTCTGCTAACGTGGCTCTCCCCTCCTGCAGCCGGCCTGCTGCCGGCCTGCTGCCGGCCTGTGCGACAGCTGCCAATCCCCCTCTCCATGGAGACCAAACATTTTAGCGCTTCATAAATTCCTAATGAGCGCGCTCGAATCACCGGCCATCACTTCCACCCACTGGTCGTCCAACCTGTTACGACAAACAAACACCGCGATGTACACATGTTCCGGCACATTTCTAGCTACACTCACTTCACACATGCGGTACTCAAGAGGGCCAGGCCCGGAGGTGTTGAAGCGCCGACGGTTGTAGTTGTCGACAGCTACAAGACTGTAGTTTCGTATCCTGGAGCTGGGTGAGAAAAAAAAAAGGCAGAAGGGGGCCTCAACCTCGGTCGCTTCTTGTGGCATTTTCGTATTGATCGGCCAGTCCGGCCGCCGTGGAAACCTGAACACGAATTACTATTAGGACGCAGATCGTTTGGGGAGAGTCAAACATTGAGGTGTCACATTACCATTGAGTGAGTAACCCAACGACAGTTAGGACCTCCACAACAAGCCCGCTGACGAGGCTTGGCAACACATCCAGAAGCACACACACAAACATACACACACTTTGCAATGGCCTCCATGTGAGTATACAACGTATGAGACTGTATTTTGTGCGTACAGTCGATCCTGTGACAGATAAAATGTGCTGTTTATTGCTGGCAGGTTCTGTCGTCTTGTGATTGAATGATCACTAAACGTGTCTTCTCTTGGACAATCAATCATCTTAAGGTTCAGTATATTAATTTATTTGTTGCAAAGATATAGCACGGTTCTTCAGCCTACACACAGAGAGACAAAAATATGCACTTCAGCATTAAAACTTGCTTTAAAATAAAGCAGCTGCACGAATGCAGTCGCTATATATAACTAAGAAAGCAGCAGTGACCAGGACAAACTGTGGATAATAACTCATTCTGAATTCTTCCCATAATGATACATGTAAAAGCTATCCAAGCTTAATTTACGGCTGTGTAATCATACAGAGTAACAGCTTGTCAGCAGTTATCTCAAGTAGGAAAATCTGCCGTGGAGATGATCATAAAATCTCAGCATCTGTTATGAATAGCAGGAAGCGGCTGTCACAGTGGAGGGACTGTTTTACCACAATTTGGTTCATTTGGTTCCAAAATAGACATATTGACTCCCATCATCTGTACACGTTTCTAATGATTACTCACCAAGTACCTCATGCATAAAGAGATTACTGTGTGAAAGCATACACAAGCAGCAGTGTGTGTTATTGTGACGCTGTTTGACTGGTAATTCACACACTGCGTTTTGCATTTGTAATACTCAGGAGCTGCTTTTATTTAATCTGTGAAACACGCAGTGTTACATAAAAGTGTAACATAAAAGTGTCTTAATTCATATGACAAACATGGATGCTTAAAGAATTTTAGTTATGCATGTATATATATATATAGGTATGTACTTAGTGGTACTTGCTGTTTTTCTGTTTATGTTGCACTGTATTTCTGAGCATCAATTACAGTGTTGTTTGTCTTGTAACATCACACAAAGAGGTCTTTTGTTGTTTGTTGTTCATATTTTAAATGCTTCCCATGTTTTATTTGAAGTTGTGATACCCTTACAAGATATATTTGTGATATTAAGCAGCAATTGGTTGATTGGCTGAGTTGCGACATCACGGCTTCACAGACGGAATACAGGTTGTGGGTTGAGCAACAAGGAACAGTATTTATGATTTTTATTTTATCATAGTCACAAATAATAGCACAGTATACGACAGTAACAATTAGAAGTGTCGAAAGTCGTAACGTGAAGCTATCTGTCTCTAAGTTAAACAAACAATATAGGAGGTATTGTCTTTGAACCCCACTTCCCAGCGGAAGAAAATAGGCTTAACTGAGTCCATCTGGAAGCTGAGTATCCGTGAAAGACCCGGGCAAAAAAAAAAGAGCCGTGGGGATTGAGAAGGGAGGGTTTCACAATGGCGAAAGTACGAATGAGAATTCCATTTGGCCGTATTGCAGTGGTGGAGGAGGTGGAGGAGCTGCAGGGATGCTGCAGTGGTCGACGCTCGCTAAAACAAACACCCGTCACACAGCCTCCGGTCTGAGTGTGTTTGAAAGGTGACTTGAGCGGGGAAGAGAGGCTGCCTCATAACTGCTTTTGTCTCAATCCGCTTAGCACCGACTCATAAAAAATTGAGACCAGCACCACCCATTTCTGGGTGGCTGATTCCTTAAGATGGGAAAAGCCTGATGGATGCGAAACCCTGCCAGATCCCGATAGTTCAGATAGACACAGTAGGACCGCATCTACTTTTCAGCTGCGGTGCCAGGAAGAAAAACAGCCGGGGCGGGGGTTGAGGGGGGGAGGCGGGAAAGCACTCAGACAGAGACACACTATTAGCACAGAAAGAATCCAAAGAAAAGATGGAGATGGGATGACAGAGGTCAAAGGCATGCTCCATCTCTCACAACCTTCAGATCGTATATATCCTTTTCATCTTCCCTTATTCCCTTTCACCCTCATTCACTTCCTCCAGCATCCAGGCGCTGCCATTCCTTCCTCTAACCTTCATCTCTCCTTCACGCTCCTCTGACCCTGCCGCTCACATTCAGACCTGCCCCACCTTTACACGGGGATCCAGGTGCAAAACACAATGGAGGTGAAGGGGAAGAGTCCAGTCCACCGCCGGACTCGGCCGCTCCGTGTTTATCACCCGCTGGACCTTCATGAGAGCCCGCAGCTGGAAAGCAGTGCAGTAAAACACAACATATACTCTATGCTGTCTCCTGGGAGGAGAACAAAGGCGACTATTGGGTCAGAATACTACTAAAAAAGAACCCTCCTTCATCACATGTTACCCTACTTGGACGGCTCGTCCAATAATTCATAGAATCAGGTTAAAGCTCGACACTCCTTAGAATAAAGCACTATATTTTCCCATGACTCTTTAGTGAGACTGATCAAATACATATTATTTATTTATGGATTTGCATGTTCTAATATTTATTATATATCATTTATTGCATCAAAAAATACTATTCCTATTACAGCTTCTTGACACAATTTTTGACCTTTTTACCCTTCAGACATACATATAAGACACGGCATAAGTACCAAATGTTACTAATATACCCATGCATAATTGTGCATACAATTGTGCCTTCATCACTATATATTCATGTACCCACATAGAAATAATGATAGAAAAATCATTAAAATGTATATATTTGAATTTTCAAGTATACTGTAAGTAAGGCTATCCTAAGACAACCAGCCCAGTTGATCATGGTGTGTGTTTGCCAGCAGTGGCGACAGAATGTGGGTGTGTGTTGGCTGTCATCAAGTGTGTTTGTGTACAGCTCTGTTAAATAATAATCTCATTAACGTCTGTCATGAAATGCTAAAATGTAACACATACAAATGTGCATCTCAGAGATGCGCATAGTTTTTTGGTTGTTTTTTTTGCAGAGGGAAGCGCCACACTTTACACAATCTATAGATAACACCGGGAACACGAGGAAGATCAAAACAAGAGCCTACTGAATCTTGAAATGGGAGATGAAAGATTTATGTGGACCCTATCGATGGTCGGTCAGCTGTCAGCCTGGTTGGCGGATTAAGGCTGCAGTCTGCATCTCAAAGGATTTCTGTCTCTGTTGATAGTGCCAATTTTCCTGAATCTTACTTTAAAATGAATATTTTCTTTTCTTTGCATATTGAATAAATCTGAAACCTGTGATTGTGTTGTCTTCTCTTTCATTTAAAGCCTCTTCTTGTGTCTTTTACACTACACTGAGCCGGGACAATTTTGACAGTACATGTTGTTGCAGTTGATTTCTTTTCTATTAAGTTTTCTCAATTCAGAAACTACATCCCCTTGATATGGTTGTGATGATGATATGCTAAAGTTATCGCACATGCAAGATCATGCTGTGTCACACAGCTCATCTATGCCTCTATTTAAATAACTCCTGATTCTTTTTTACATCAATATATTATACTTTATTTATAAAATACTTTTAAGGGAGGGGAACATGCTGGCATGGTTCAAGACTTACTATTATGTATTGTACCAGATTTTCCCCATACATTTTTGTCCATGTATTCAAGTTGTAATGTCATGTTTTTTTTTTTGTTTATCATTCTTATTATTCAATTTTGCTATAATTACTCTGCCATCACTTTTATGCAGTCATGGGATTTTCTGATATTTTAACATTATGTGTTCTGTCTTTTCCTGCACTGCATATTATTCATTTTTTTTGTTTTTAAAAAAAAATAAAACTCTTGTGCCTGTCATTCCCACCTACACACACACGCACACACACACACACACACACACACACTCATGCTCTCACTAACAATCACCATATGCCAGCCTGTGCCAGGGCCAGTCTTAATTGACATCAGTTTTCCATGAGCCAAAACCACAAAGAGGAAAAAGTGATATTGTTCAATTATGAATCACACACATATATAATAGATGGACTCTTTTTTTCTGGCTTTTCAGTTTTAGCAGAACTGAGAGGCGGAGCCATGTGGGGGGCAGAGGGAGGGGGCGGGGGGGGGGGGGGGGGGGTTCCTGTGTGGGCCACTTCTTCTTCGAGCTATGTGAAATAATGCTTGGCACGGTCCCAGATGTCAGCACCTATTGGTGGCAGGCCTTGCTGAAGCCTCTAATGGTGGATTGCAGGTGACTCTTAGTGCAATCTTCCCGTTGTGGAGCCTCTGCTGCTGCTGCTGCGTTTTGGAGCTCAAGGGCACCAGACACGCTTCGGTCAAGGAGAGTGCACACGGGCGTGTCAGGGAGGGATGTGGTGGTGGGGGTGGGGGGTTGAGGGGGCGTTAATGTCTGGGAGCCCATGAACACAGAGGCTGACATGGGCTTGACAGGCGAGACAGCGAGGAGTCAATGCAGCCAGTAACGCTGCTGGTTTTAGCCTGACACCATTACAGAGAAGATTCCACTGGCACATATACATCTCTAATATTTAAACATCGAGTCACTGGCTACAAAGGAGGTTTCTCCTTGGGTGAAAAAGCAAAGCTCCTCGATGTTATTAACTACAGGGCTTTTATTTTCCCTTGTAATGTGTGCTCAGCAGGACCTGTGAACCTCCACTCTGACAATGCCCATCAGTGGTCGCTTCCAAATCGCCCAGGCAATTTATTTACGTAAATGGCTGATCAATACAGGTCCCACTAACATGCAACATAAATAAGCCCATGCATTAGCCTGTGCATTAGCCCACTGATGTGTCAGGGGCTTTTTGCCTGGCCTGTGTTTACCTTAACCAAACGCCATTAATCAACTTAAGATGAATGCGCTCCTGAACTTCTTGTTTTGTGGCTGAATTGACGGGAAAACCCAGCGTTGCTTCACTTTACGTCCTATTACCCTGGTTGACTGCTTGTTCTTCTGCAACAATGGCCCGATACCAACCCTTTGTCCCACGATTTTATCACACTGAATTAGCTATTAGCCCACAACATAGCTGCCCTGCCCACAGCTGCTAATGTATTTAAACCTCAGAGCAATTGGCTCTCAGCCACAGCGTGGCCCTGTCCGGCTCAGAGGTCTGCACGGTGCTGCAGTGGGCACCGGGGCATCCCAACGTCAGGGCGACTCCGCCGGGGCAAACGAGCGCTGAGCCACACTGACAGCTCATGGCAGGCGATGCAGGTAATTAAAGCAGAGCTCTGCAGAGACCGACTGGGGAGGTGAGGGCGGGGGCTGGGGGAGCGGGGCAGGGAAGGGTGGAGATTGGGTGGAGGACAGGACGGCCTCATGATGACAGTGAGTAAGCATCCACCCCCCCCCCCATAACCCACAACCCCCACCCCCTCCTCTCTTGCCCTAGGGGCTTACACAATAAGCGGTAAAAGGGAAGCGCTGTGCTGAGCCCGGGATGCGCCGATCGGAGGACGGGCCCCCCCCCCCTCGTACTCACAAATCACCCGCTTCCAATTTGCTCTCATGAATAATGTTGAGCGGCGCGCTCGGTGCCACGCGGCCGCTATGTAAAACCAATGATACCCTCCTCTGATGTCAACTCTCTGGAGGGCGAGACGAGAGTCATCGTGGAGTGGGCTGATGCATATGAATGCTCATTTACATGAGCGCCGACAAGAGACGAGGGAGTTCCCACATATGCGGGTACTTTGAAGACCTTAATCAGTTACATCACCAAGGTGGGAATGGACAAATGCTGCAAATCAACCGAGACAGAGGGAGAGGGAGAGGAGGAGAGAGAGTGGGATGGCTAAGGAGTAAAAAGAGGAGAAACTCCTGTGAGTGGGTAAACAAGCCCTCGTTGCCGTCACTGACGCTAAAGCACATCAAGAGATGGAAGAGAAAGAGGGAAAAAAAACACATGAGGCATTCATAATGCTCCATTACCCTTCCTAAGTGAGAGCATTGAAATGACAGCATGTGTCCGATGCAGCAACTTTTAATCTTATTCAACATGAATATCAAAGTGTGAATCACAGCTCGATCTAGACTCTAGTTGCATACTTTCACATAGCCTACTGCATTACAGAAAAAAGTCCATGAATACAGCAGCCATGGGCCCAACAGTATGCCTGTCCTCTGACACATCCCACTGCAGGAGACCTTCAGGTTATGGGCTCCAAATGTTGTGAAGTTACCCTGAGCTGAATTAGCAGCCAGTTATAAATAATCTCTGATTGCCTTCAAGCTGTTTTTTTATATCACGTACATGTCTTGGTCTACTTGGTTGATTGCTGTGAAATTTGGTGCAGACATTCATTGTCCACAGAGGTTGAACCACACCACCAAACCTCCAGGATCAGCACCGGGCGTCAAAGGAAATAGTCATAGTGGCCAAACTGTGGAATAACAAATTCAGTACTACCATAAGGAAATGATGGAGGACATCTTTTTCTGACCATCACAGCCACCAATAATAATAATTAATCCATTGGGTTTGATAACCTTTGGAAGGTCCATTCAATTATTTTAACCTTGACATGGCTAAAGTGAAGACACTGTCATCCATCTTTATCTACATTCAATGCTGTAGACTCATAGTTTTATTATTTAACTACTTTTGCTATTGTACAGGTCTGCAGTTTCCTGTATATTTCACAATAACCACAAATCTAATAAAAAAAATCACACAAAGCTACAGCTAGTAGCCAGTTAGCTTATCAGAAATAACTGGAAAGAGGATAAAAATGGTACCAAAGTGAATTAAATCTGCCCACCAGCAGCTCCTCCACTAAAGTCCTAATCTGATGTTCTAAACTGAAAATGTAAAAATGTTTCTGCCCACAAGCCTCATGATGTAAAGCGTTAGTTCTTGGTCACTGACCGACTGCTTTAGTATGTCTTTTACTAAGAATGTTTTACCTAGTTATTGTCTTCATTGAACAGTGTATCTTGACTCAGATTTGCATGTAATATTTTGCAGCACGATATGCAGGGACTATACATATTTCAGTAGAATTCCTCCCACCACAGCTCTAGAGACACAGAGAGAGAAGGTGTATCTCAGGTGAGCTGGGATGGAGGACATTAAACCCAGCAGGGAGGGATGAACGAGGAGATTAGCTGAAGTAGGAAAGCTGACAGCTTGAAGATCGTCTTAATATTATACTACACCACAGAACAGGAGCATATAGTCAGCATATAGATATCATATGCATCTCTGTAGTATAATTACATATGAGTCTGAGCAGGGTTTTACATTTATTTCCTGTGAGTTCAAATAGTGCACCAGGCTACTGAGGACATTGAAATCAACTGGATTCTGCATTACAGAGATAGCCCGTTGAATCTTTCTGATGTATTTAAAAGGGTTTTACTTGATTTGATATATAACTGAAGGCAAGCGGTAACTAAAAATGCTGACAATGAATGACTGAAAGAGCTTGGTGTTGGCTAAACCACGGAACAAAAAAATATGACTGGGAAATGTTGACTCAAGTCTGGGCAGCAGTAAAGTGTTCGGCCTGTCTGCTGATATTTGCTTTTCAATGAAAAGTGTCAATTTAACACACAGGTGACATGTCCATTCCTGCCACACATGTGTCCATTCACAGATTTATGTGGGATTTTATTCGTTTTCATCAAAGGAAAGAATGCTCTCGGTCAAATTTCTGCTGCAAGGGTGGCTGCAACACAAGGCCTGCCAGATACACTAAGATACACCCCTGATACAAGTGTGTAATGGTAGACCACTGGCACAGTGAATCAGTACCTTGAGGCTTATCTACTTACGGCAAAAAACTCGTATTAGATGAAAAATGCAAAATAAAGATTAACATAATTGTAACAGAAAATGTCAACCTACAACATAAAAAAGGACACTGCACTATATGTAGCACAGTCTATAGCAACCACCATAATAACAATAGAAACCTGATGTTTTTTTTGGCATTAGGTCATATACTGTACATTCACTGAACAAAGTTTAAACAAAATGTCTCAATCAAATGTACTCATTTTAAATATGACATATTGCACTATAAGTAATACAAAATATTATATTACAGAACTTATATGAACAATTTCATTAGAATACAGTATGTTGCTTGCATAGATTTGCAGGGTTTTCGAACATGAATGTAAAATATGTAAGCTCATATCTTAGTCATAGAGTGCAATTGTGCACTCTATGAAAAATTGAAAAAGCAGAAAATTACAAGAAAGAAAAAAATTGCTTGTTTTAATTCCACACAGTCAATTAATGTACAAGTAATACTGGTTCAAAAACCTAAAATATTGCATAAACCATCATTTTAAATTGGCTCTGCACGGCAATAAGCTGCATTTTATTTCTAGCCATATATATATATATATATATATATATATTTTGCATCATCTGCAGGCGGTATAGACGAGAGCCATTTGCAGAAGAGAAACAGAGAGGCAAAATAAGCTGGCAGTTGACAGTGGAGGGCAAATCAAAGTCCTGGGGTTAAATGGGATTGTGGGTCAGATGACTAGACATCGCTGCCTTTCCGCTCACAGCCATCCTCTTGTGCCTCAGAAAAATATCAGCCTAGCCCCCAACCCCCCCCCCCCCCCCCCCCCCCCCGCCAACCCCCACGCCCCACACCCCCCCACACACGCACCACTCTCTCCCCACATCCCTGCCTTCCCCCCCCTCCCCTCAACAACCCTCCATTTGGCTGAAAGGCGAGAGCATTTTATCTTCAGTAACCCTGCTGCAGGAGACCTCCCTTATTGCTACTATGCAAACATATAGCGAGCCAATCGGTTAAGAACTCGGGTCTGTGTGTGTGTGTGTGTGTGTGTGTGTGTGTGTGTGTGTGTGTGTGTGTGTGTGTGTGTGTATTATTTTGTAGAAATTTGAAGTTTTTGGTATGATATGCAGCTGCACATCTTTAATTTATCATTTCAAGGTGCCTACCCACGCTCAAACAAGTCACAGAATAGACGTGATACACATACAGCTTTGTGATGCCAGAGTGGTATTGAATCCTATAATGTGGATACTATATAGGACCCTCATCATTTAGTCCTACAGCAGGCTGTCTATACAGAACTATTATAAATCACTCTGATGGATACGCAGGCAATTGAGAGTAACAGAGACAAGCAATGGCTGAGAAAATGGCAGCTATCTGCATTAGAGCTGCACTCAATCTGCAGCCAGATGCGAGTGATCCTTTATTAATCATCATGTTTTCTGTGATTACTAGACCATGCTGCATCCAAACGGGTGTTTCATTCATGTTCACGTCTACCTCCTAAAGCAGCCTTTATATGCACTTTTCTCTGTCCTATACCTTGTGTGTGTCTGCCTGTCTGCCTAGTGACAGGGGGGCTCTGCAAACACTGGCAGGCAGTAAAACACACATCAATGTATTCAGAGCGTTTAGTGCCTGGGATTAATCAAATTATAATTTAATCATCTGATCAAACAGCAATTAGCATAATCACTTCTGGGGAAGGCCTGATAGAGTGGAGGCTGAATGGAGCTGGGGGCTAGCAACACTTTAATGAAACATTCGCCTGAATGTTTGAAAATGTTACACATTTGGAGGCTACAGGAGCAGAGCGGGAATCTGAATGCTAATCAGCACGGTTTGGTTCCGCCTAATGAATCCCCAGCTAAACGGACACAAACTGCCAGTTAGTGGTTTGATATGTTTTTGGAGAATGGTGTAACATTCAGTTAAAAAAAAATGAACACACTAATTTAATTGCTTTTTTATTGTATTTTGAGCTGACCACTCAAGTACAATTTTGGACTATGGTACTTAGGTATTCCCATTTTGTGCTTATTTTACTATGTGTATATATATATATATATATATATATATATATATATATATATATATATATATATATATATATATATATATATATCTGCTGCCCCCACAACTCGACCTTGAATAAAGTGGAGGAAGTGAAGATGAAGAAATACTGTACAAATAACCTTTATTATTATTATTATTATTATGAATTTATCACAACTATAACTTAAGATCTTAATACTTCTTCCAACATGTTCTTTATAAGCACAGTGGAAATACCCTGATGAGAAATATAAGCATATTTTCCATGTTTGCTGTACATTAAACTATCTGCAGAATCTATTTTCGTTACCCTGTTTTTTGGGTAAAGTCACATGAAGAGAATTATATATATAAAAAAACAATTCAAAAGCAAATAAAATGATTTCTTTTAAATTACAATGTCAGCAAATTATTCGGTATATTTGCCGGTTTTACAAAGATAAGGAGGCGGCTGCATTCACATATCTTATAGCAGAGGGCTACAATTTTTCACATTTATGCATCTAAGAAATCACCTTTTGTATGAGCGTAATAATTTAAATAAAGTCAGTGTAATGCATATAGTTTGTTAGAAGCGGTTTTGTTAACTTGCTTTATTGTAAGTTATATTGAGTTATAAGAGTTCTGAAATTTCACACAATGATTTCAGGTAATGATGATGTTATCAGCTACTACTGTATATGTTGAAAATGTAATTTCAAGTGGAAGAATATTCTCAAGAATAAAAGACCTTCTCATAAATGTTACAGCTTTAGTAACTTAGTAAGAATGTAGGTCTGTGGGATGAGGTATTGTTTAGCTTCAAATGTTTCTAGTGCATGCTCACAAACACTTTTACATCACTATCTTACTGTGCATGAACATAAGGAAAAGTTGGAGGAGGAGGAGGAACTCTTTCTGCTTCTTCTCAGAGATCTACACACACAACCCAAACGTTCTCTGCAGGAGTTGTTTGGCAACAGTATCCTCACCCAGTGACCTTTTCTCCTGAGAATATGCAACTAAAGTATACTGCATTTAAATAATACATTATGGAGGATAATGGAATTCCACCTACCTACAAATCAGGCAAAATATTCAAAAAAAACATGCAGATTTGTTTAAAGTAGAAGTAAACTATTTTTTTTTTCAAATGACATATTTACTAGTTTGCCAATTGAATTTCTGGGTATCGGCTCAAGGTTTAGGCCATGAGGCTATTTCCATTTTGGTAGCTTTTAAAAAAAATGGCTTTGAATGAAGAATTCCTCCTTTCTTTAAAGTTGTAATAAGGTTTATACCAATGTAGGAAAATGTTACCATGTTGGAAGAGCAACAGCAGGGACCTTAACCTTCTGTACTTAGCTCTCATCTTTCAGTACCTGGCCACAACATTAACCTACTGCCCTATTTTATATTGAAAGCACACAAGCTGTGCTGTGGACAAACACTACAACTAATTGTCATCTTGCTATGCCAAGAACACTGGTCCAGAGATAAAAGATCTGTTTGAAAAATCACTCCTAAATAGTTCCCCCACTCATGTCTTGATGTCCTTTCTATAAACATGTGTGAGAATCTTAAAAAAACATATGATGCATGATGGGGTTTGCTCCATAAATAAAGCAATTCTTCATAAGCTTTGGCATCAAAATGCACCTGCTGCATGGACAAAATGAACAACTGTTCAAAAAATCACTGTTCACCACCAACCACCGGTTTTCCTACACACTTGGGGTCAGTTGGTTGCAGTCTGAAAGCTATACAGCCTATATACAGATCTTCAATGCGATTGTAAGAGCAACACTCATTTTATAGCTGAAATATTCACAAGCTGGAAAATCTATCCATAGCAGCTCCATTCTCTTTTTCCTCCTCTTGGTGTGTTTTATGGTGATTTATCTCTTGCTGTGGCAATCAAATTTCACAGTTGTGGTATTAATAAAGTGTAAACTAATGTAATCTAAGAGGGAGAAAGCATTGTCTTAATATTATTCAACCGCACAAACAGCTAAAGCCACTTATACTACTTATGTACCAAGAAACATTCAATATGCACAGAACCACAAAAGCATAACAGAACTTGTCTTTTTCTTGTTGGCTAAACAATAAATATTGGTCACTTCATTACAATGAAACTGTCCGGTACATAGTAAGGTGCCTAAAATAGCCTCCTTTCTGCATGGAAAACCAGGCCATTTCAATATGAATCTGCGGGCATTAGAAACCACATAACACAAGCTGACTGTGTCCCTCTTCCCCTGCTCTTCCTCCTCTTTTTCTGCCTCACTACACATCATCATCTCCTTAAGCATTCCGGCCTGGGTTAAATGAAACCTTTAACAGTTCAATGTGCATCCATTAACATATGCTTGAGTCTACGCTCGTCTGAACAGTCGAGCTAAAGGCGTGAGAGCACACACACACACACACACACACACACACACACAGTAGAGAGCGCCACAAATAAATAGAAAAAAATCTTGACCCGATGGTGCTGACAAATCCTGGTGAGATTAGCGACTCCACCAAAACAGAGTGTAACGAAGCTCGTGCAGGGTTAAATAAATTCAGGAATATCCTATCAAAAATTATTATCAGCTCTAATTATGTATGAAGCATAATAGAATAATCACAACAGTGGGAATAAAAAACTGCATTTCTTTCCTAGTGGCCTACATGGAGTTGACTGGCCCGTTGATCTTAAAGGGGAATTGAAAAGCTGAGCTCAGTTGTTGTCATGTGTTGCTGTCAAGCCCTCCTGCCTCTATGTGAAGTGACAGATGTATACCAAAAGACACTAGTCTGCACAAACCCAGTTTCCTACTGGCCTTAACGTGACCTCGATGCAACACTGTTTTGACTGACTTTAAGCGGCCAGAATAATGCAAACCTCAACCGATCAAACAGTCAACCTCCCACATTAGGACCAGTACAGAATGTATGATGTTAGACCAAGACTAGCAATAAATAAAAGAAAGACAATTCTTTATCTCAATATGACATCTTTTGAGACAAAGTAGGTTCCATGTTGCACATGACTATGACACTAGAAAGCAGGATTCACATACATTTTCGGTGTTTGAAGGGTTTAAGGTTGATTTATGGTTCTGCAATAAATCCAGCCTACAGTGTTGTCTGTGTGCATGTGGCTTCTTCTTCTGCTACAAACAGTGGAAACTGAAAAGACATGGATTCTGAAGGATTTTACAACACAGAAAAAGTATGTCAGATGATTTGTATGCACAGCCATTAAACAGGTCGAGGCACAGGGAAGTTAAAGCTGTAGGGTTGGTACAGCCGTATTCCTGTTACACAGGTACAGTGTGCACAAGCATAAATCAACCTTAAGGCACCAACAGCACCTTTAAAGATCCCCTCCAGACACGCTAATGTGTGTCGACATGGTGAAAAAAATCTTAAAATTACATTTCCCTCTTTTCCCCTTATTAAATATTCCAGAACCCATTAATATGTAAACATATTTGTATTTCAGTTCATCACTGTAAAGTCCATTCTCAGTGTTTGTGCACTGCAGGCGTCAAGTTTCAACATCACTATTGGCCATTTTGGATCGTGGTTTCCAGACTATTTGTGCATGCCACAAATGCTCTTAGGCCTGTAAAATCATATTTTCAAAAGGAACCGAAACTCTTTCCACTTTGAGCAAATGAAGGTGAAAACAGCCTTTCTAGTGTCAAAGTCTGCACAAACATCATTCTGCACAGTGAAGCTCAAACATCCACCTCCAGGAACAAGAAGAAAAACATTTTTTTAAGTGGAGGGGAACTTTAAGGTTAGTAAGAGAGGGCAGATTCAGTAAAGGAAACACATGACTATGAGCTACTTTAAGCAGGCATTAGTTTCTATGAGCTTATATAGTAGTGTTGGGAAAATAACTTTAGTATAATGTCAGTGGACATTAGTCACATGGCAATAATATTTATTAAAAAGCCTTACTCATTATTTTAATGAAGAGCAATATTAGCAGGATATAAATATGATTTCATGAGTCAGAGGGATGCCTGACCCATGACTTAAAACTTTCCGAACAGAAAGAATCACACACTTTTCCCTCTCAAATGTCCTTGTCAAATTACACAAATACACATAACTGAATCATGTCTCTATGTCTAATCTAATCTAATCTCCTCTCTTGACTCTGGATGATTATAACATCTGTACTTATCAGGGTTAAATCTGGTATTTAAAATGAGCAGGCTCACAGCTGATGACAGGTGTTCAGATATATAGGCATTTATTATCATCCTTTTTATCTTTAATCCTCTACGATTGTAGCTAAGGTTTATTTTTCTGTGTTCAATCTGTTGCTATGATGATATAACCAGAAAAGACTAAACTGTGTTCCTGCATTAATCATAATTGAAGTCTGGATAAAGTCAAACTGTAAAAAGCTTCTATTTTGAAGTAAGAAAAAGTGAGATTTTAAATGCTGTTTATGAGAGCCTGTATTTATATTCAGAAACTGTACCTTAAAATGAGCCATTGAAGCATCTGTGAAGATGTGATGTCCCAGCTATGATCATCATGAGACAGACCCAAAACGACCTGTTCAAGCCCCAGTGAGGAATTATACAGATGATTTTTGGCTGTTAAAACCACAACTATATCTTGTTAGGGATATCAAAACTTCAAGTCAAATACGGGACCTTTAATAAGCAGCTGTACCGTTTCTCCAGCAGTCCCATGGCATCCCAAGCTGGAAGCTAAAAATACACATGCACAGAGTGATACTAAGAGCCAATTGAGGAGCTTCGCTGTATATTTACACAGCTTATTAGCATCCAATTGAGCATGTGTCAGATCGCCCCTCCATCCCCGCATAGCTGAGCAAAAACAACATTATGCTCGTCCCAAATTTCATCACTTCATAGCTGGAAACATGTTGCCCCCCCCTTTCCATTTAGGTTTTAATAGACACGTTGTGAGAGCATTTTAAAAGCTCAAGCACCTCTGAAGTGAACTCCACAGCAGATTGTTTATATCTAGTATAGATGAGCAGCAATTTGGAGGAAAAATTGAGTTTGTACAGTAGTTACAACTCATAAATGGCTGCTGCAAGCGCACACGGGTGGATTGATTTGATAATCTTTAAAAAATACGTTCAATTATCAGACGATACAAATACTAGTGTTTTCATAAACAGCCAGGAACAGATAGCGTAAATAGATACAAATCAATTCATGCATTTGACCGATTGAATTAAATATCAAAAAGGCAAATGTTACTCGCTGTGATAACGGTTATAAAGGAAAGGCTGAAATTTATCAGAAAGCATTGCCAGGGTCACCTGAACAGAGTGTAGTGTTGCTCAAGTAGCAGAGCCCACACTGCAGCAACACTCATTACCAGGTCTCCATAGAGACAACCTCAGCAGCCTGTACTGGACCACAGCCGCACTGATGTGTGAACACAAATGTGCAGCAGAAAGAATGTGATCTAACATCAACAATCACAGCCCTTTTTTTTTTTCATTCTGCCTACATATGAGTTCAATTTATATGGCACGTATAGAAGCAAAAATACAAAGCGAGGATTGTCATAATGCGCCCTGGGCCGATTCTAATTTCTGCCCACAAAACAATATTTGAATGCTGGAATCAATAGAAAAGGTCAGTGTCGAATGAACCGAGTCTGTCGATATGAGCGGAGCGGCGTCGCCACAAACGTGGCATTCATCATAATTACAAGTGCTGTTTGCTGCCATTCAAAGTTTCCATGTAGATGTCTCGAGCAGCAGCCATTTTGCAAACGCTGTTGCCTAGACCAAAGAGGCTGAGGAAAAGCCATTCACAAGCAAAGCAGTGCGTCGCGCTCGGCAAACAAGAGATTTCAGCACTGGCGTTGTGTGGGATTTGAAATGGACATCAATGTCCTTTCTGTGTTCCTGGACCTCGTCTCGCCTCAGTTAGAGAAAAGGAGTCTTTTGGTACGCCACTGCCACTGCTTTTTACTCCATTCTCTTCTATAAATAACCGCTGCCTTCATTGAACCCTTCAGCATGGCCACAAAATGGTTTTCCTGTCATCTTTTGCTTGACGCATCACCCTCTACTCTCACGTTACAATGTGTCCACTCCTGTGTGTTTTTTTTTTTAACCCTTTCCCTCCGTCTGGCTTCACGAAACATCTCCTAAATACCCCAATTTCCTTTTCGAGCTGATTTCTGCCCCCCAACACGCACACCTCCCACCTCCCTACCCCACAGCCCCTTGTCCTCTTCATTGCCCCCCTTCCTCACACACCCTTCTTGTATTCGCTGTAAAAAAAAAAAAGAATCAGCAACCCCCCTACAAGAAAAAAAAAATAAAATAATTGCCACTTGTCAACCCTATCTTTTGAGAATTTCACTGCGCACCAAAATAGAATGTATTTTTGCGTGATGTGCACTTGGACAAGGGTGATAAGGGCTTGTCTATTTTTTTTTTCTCCAAACCAAAATGACTCCATGTCTGTGCTTCTAATATGGCGGGTGCAATGCTAGGAAGAAAGCACAGCCAACCTATTTAATCCTTTTTTTTTTTTCTAGAAGATACTCGACAGATCTCACGAAAATCATGCAAACATGCTATCACATGTGCAAAGTTGTTTCATTTGATGCATGAAATAAAGCAAATTCTATTAAAGCATTCAGACAAGTATAATACATTTTTAGATGAACACTTTTTGATTTAGAAATTGATTTTCTAATGTCTGTAAAGAATTTCATTTTCACTAAGTGAATAACGTTTGAATGCAATCTGCAGGCTGGTTGCAGATTAAACAATCAAATACACATTAATACACATTAATACAAGTAAATATGCAAATGTATTAAAACTAAATTTGTTATAAGCTACCTGAGTTGAAATATAGATGGAAACTATCAATATGCACGTCAAGCATTTTAAAATGAGGTAGGAAAAAAATGCACCCAGTTTGAGGCCCAGTGCAGTGTGATGAAGGAGGATAAATAACCTCCTGATTCAAAGTGAGAATGAAATTTAAAAAAAATGATTATTAGATTTTAGTAAAGGCCTAGAATGTTCTTAAAAATCTACTGTGCAGCTAAGACAAATACAAAATGTGTTATTCCTCAATGCAGTACAGGCTGCACCTATCAGTCAACCTACATTAGCTCTCTCTCTCTCTCTCTCTCTCTCTCTCTCTCTCTCTCTCTCTATTTGATAAAAGGATCACCTTAAATGTTTATTAAGTAAGAGTGGGTTCTTACATCTCTATGAAGGTTAATGTGGATAAATATAAATATAAATAAATATATATGTATATATAGTACCCCCCCCCCATCCCCTGCAAAAAGGGCACTCTGCTTGTGACAGGACATAGCAACAGCCTGCTCCTCTGTTCAATTTACCAGGACGAATACACAATCAATCAGTTCCTTCCAATGTGCACAATGCATGCAGACTATCTCTGGTACTATCTGCACATTCGGTCCCGCGGGATAATCAACATAAAGTCGAAGTTTTTAAAAACGTGCACAAATGCATCACCTACCATTCAAGATGCACTGGGAAAAGATAAGAGCCAATATCCACATGCCCCGCTCCGTTCAATATCCAAGCTTATGCTTTTGCTTCTTCTCTCCCCCCTGCACTCTTTTCTTCTTGTAATTTTTCTTCCTTTTAATTCTTCAACAAGTCAATTGCAACGGGAGGGGAAAAAAAGGGAGCATGCAAATCTCTCTCTCTCTCTCTCTCCCTTTTACCTCTCCCTCTCTCTCGCTCCCTCTCTCCCTCTCAATCCTTCACGTTGGGAAGAAGATGAAGAGGAGGAGGTTTTGCGCTTCTTCTTCTTCTTCCTGCTGCTGATTGTCTCCTGGTACAGCGGGAGGTATAGTGTATGATCCACAACTGTACGACTCCCCCCTCTCTTTTTTCTTTTTTTTTCTTTCCTTTTTTATTGTTGTGGGTTTGTTTTTTGTTTTTTTTGGACTGACCGCACCGCACCGCACCGCACCGCGCCGGGGCCTCAGTGCATCCGTCCCCCCGTGTCGGAGCGCTGCTCTGCGGGGAACATGGGGGAGCTCGGCTCGGTGCGCTCCGGTCCAGGTGAGCTGTTCCTCCTCCGCTGCTGCTGCTGCTGCTGCTGCTGCTGCTGCTGCTGCTGCTGCTGCTGCTGCTGCTGCTGCTGCTGCTGCTGCTGCTGCTGCTGCTGAGTCAGAGGCTGGAGACGCATAGGACAAAGTGCCAATGCGCACACCCAACTCCACGGCTAAATAATGCAAACAGAATAACAGCCCCCCAAAATAAAATTAAATAAAAAATAAAAGAGGCTCCAAAAAATCGGAATAAAGGAAATAATAAATAAATAATAAATAAATTAGAAGTCTATGCACGCCAAACAGCCAAACATGTCACCTCGGGCATATGGAGGAGAAGGGGATGGGGGAAAAATGCGTTTTTCGAGGATTTAAAAAAAAAGCGCACGGAGTTGATTGTTAGCTGCGCTGGGAACTCCTTCTCTCTTCGCCGCCTCTCTCCGTCCGGCGAGCAACAAGCACACGCATCTTTCCGCCCCGCAGCCGCCGCACACACAAACTGCGCACACCGGTTCCCCGCGCCTGTAAACCTGCCCTGCCTCGGAGAAACTGTGGAATAAAAAAAAAAGGAAAAAAGAAAAAAGAAAAAACCCCCGCGCCTCCTTCTCCGCAGCCGCTCGGCTCCCTCTCCCCTTGCCTTAAAGGTGCAGGGGGTGGGGGAGGTGTGTGTGCGTGTGTGTGTGTGTGTGTGTGTGTGTGGTGTAAGGGGGGGCGCGCACAGCTGAGCCTCTGAAGGAGCGTTACAAAATAAAAAAGTCTTTGCTTTGTTTTATCAGTGATCAACTTGTCCCGCTCCACAGATGGCGAAAAAAAAGCGCACGTTTATAAAACCAGCGCGGAGGGAATTAGCCCAATGCAGGACATCCTTCTGCGGTTTGCTGGCTGGATGCTGAGGGAGGGGGGTGCAGGCTACACCTGACTGGCTAATATGTAGGCATTTGGTGAGGAAAAAGATGCTAAATTATCTTAATTGGAGGAGATCAAATCCTGTCTTTTAATGTGTTTTCTGGATAATTTATGAGCCCCAGGGGCGTTTTGGGGATCCTGCCAGCCTTACCCCTGCATTCATTAATTGACCTTGACAAATATAAGCAGCAGCACCCCCACCACCCCCCACCTACCACACACACACACACACACACACACACACATTGCACCAGGGGGCATCAAACGGCGGCCATGTCAGACAACCACAGCCCTCTGCGTGAGTTCGCCTCCGTTCAAACCGCGCAGGAGGCTGGGGGATTCGCATGTGAAAGGCAAAGCCAGGCTAACCTGAAGACGTGATGCTTCATTTGAAAGGATAAGGTGTGTGACCTCCCTGTCAACAATTCATAATGAACAATTAGCATACGGCCACAAGACGGAATTGTTTTGCATTCTTGCAATAGAGCACAACTCATAATTTGAATGAACGATTTTGTCTATGTAGAACTATACAGGGAAAATGCTTCATGGCGTCCCGATAAGAAAGTCACATTTGCATTTGCACATTTCTGCAGCCACTGACACAACGGTAACCGCAGTGGCGTCCGCTGCCGCTGTGCAACTGTTTGAATTTAGCCCATTTATGTTCAAATTGTGCAGCCGGCGAGTCGTGCCTAAAGCCGTGGTACCCAGGTACAGTGTCCTGTCTCCTGGATTCAGCATCCACATCAGACCTGCACACGAACACACTCTGCACCAGGAATACAGGACCTGTCGCCGCCTGTCTGGCCCCTGCGCTTCCAGCCGGGCATCCCCATAATAAAGCAGATCATTATCGCTGACTGCAGCCACCTGAACCAAGATGGCAGAGGCCGGGGGGATGGGGATGGGGATGGAGGGGGGGGACTTGTGCTATTCTTCACACAATGTATACTGTAGTATTTTTTGTTTGTTTGTGCTGATTTTATCTCTTCTTTTTGCCAGTCCACTCCCAGGAGTGAGGGGGCTCGCTGTGCTTCCTCTCATAGTGTCACGCTCCTTATAATGTGCTTCGCCTCCTCTTCCTCTACCTGCCTCTTTACAGCCCTGGTCTCAACGCCCCACTACCCTTTACCAATGAATTATTATTAGAAACACTACTCTACACATTTTTGCTCCAGTTGCAGGCAGCTACCTACTTACACTGCCTGAAAATACGAAGCAACTCACTAGATAAACTGACACCTACTACATATTAGATATTTAACTGCATACTGTCACCTTCTTTCTCTTTATTTTATGCACTTTTAGTAAAAAAAAAAATGCAGGTCAAATGTATTTTGGTATATGCAATCATGACAACTAACCAGTGGTGGAATATGACATAATTACATTTACTCAAGTAAAGTTTTTCTACTTGATACTTCCACTCTACTACATTTCAGGCTGAAATATTTATTTAATTTTTAAATATTGTATACTCTGCATTAGGTGTTAGTTAATTTTTATATTACAGTTTTACATATAACAACACAATTATGAGCTTTTATATTACACTGCATTGTCAAAGATTCAGTTCCTAACCTTCTTGGTTTGTGGCTTCTTGTAAAAAAAAAAAAATCTGTGTGATTTTTAGTCCTTGTCATGTTTCTAAAGTCTGAGTTATTAATTATATTGATAATTGATATTTGAACAGTATTACTAACCATCAGCAAACTTTACTGTTTCCTGCAGAACTAAAGACAACATTTATACTATATATCACTATACTACATTACTACACTATATTATCATACTTTAAATCTATCTAGCCTCATGTCCCGATATGAATGTAGTACTGATATATTTATTAGTGTCTCTGACAGGAAAAAATTTATCTAGAACAGACAAATACAGTAGCTGCTGATTTGTGCTGTGGATGAAATACACACAAGTTTCAATTAACTTTGAAATGACCCGTTTCCTAATTGTTTTTGATGTTGTTTTTTTGTCTAGCTACATCCAATCATTTAGCCATATGGTTAATGATTCTTCATCCCAGTGGACAGTATGTCTGTGAGATTGGATTAAAATCACTGGCTGCATGGTCATAATCCCTATTTCTCTAATCTCTGCTTCATCCCCGATGATATGTTGTGAGTTTATGATCAAATCGAGAGGTGATATCCTCTTTAAGCTTCTGTTAGTTAAATGTATAAACTCTCGCAGACATTTCTTGAACTTTTTTTTTCTCCCACACCGTTGAATGTGTTTCAACGCTGCTGCATTAAAACAAACTGGAGAAAGATAAATTAAGTTAGAATCAAACCATCCATCCTGTAGGGATTATGAACATCTTTGCCAAATTAAATGAAAAATTTATCCAGTCGTTCTCAGCAATTTTATTCAAAACCACGAATATATAAACAACATGATTGCACTGGAGGAAAAGTCATTATCATTCATCCTACAGTCCATAATTGTCTACCACATTTCATTGTGACCCATACAATGAGGTATGATCTATTTTATGATCTATGATCTAGGATATTTCAGTCTGCTTTAGATTGAGAGACAGCCCCATATTTTTTGCTAGCATGGTTAAATAGAGTTGTTTCCAACTCGTGGCTCTTTCTATCCACATTGATCAATGCGATGAAACGTCATCTTTGCATTACGTAAATTACCTGTGGTGAAAAACAGAAATGTGAAATGTGAGTACAGTAGTAAACCTGTACTCATTACTACACACAGAGACAGTAGAAAGGCCTATAAATATCCAACGCAACACGGATTGTGACAAACACTTGTCAGACCGTGAGTATCCAGGCTGTCCAGTTGATTTCCACCAGTACCTACACTTGAAAAAGAGAATAGAGATAGAAGGAGATGTAAAACAGGTATTCATGGAGGGATTATTTGAACAGGTTTATTAGAAGGTTTATATTCTAAATAAAAAAAAACAATTAAGCTATTTTATGACAATATTATACCGATTCCCTGGCATGGTGCAGGTTTGTAGCAGCTCGTTTACTGTATAATGTATGCATATGAGCTCAACAAGAAGCCGGTGTACAGTGGGGATTTATAATATCCATCAATCTTCACTACAAAGAGCTAGATTCCCCGAGGGTAACTTTTATGGCTCTTATTAACAAAATACTCTCAAGTACTTTGATTATATTCAAACAACCCAATAAAATATACATCTGACAATGTCTTAAAGATGACCAATTATGGAGAGTTCTCAATCTGCGACTCATAAGGAATATGGGAGCTTTGCTGCCAGGGTCAGACCTGCTGAATAATTCAAACGGCGTTATGAGGTAGAGATGGAGAAACAGTAGTCTAACGTACATCCTGAGACCCTCATTTTATTAGATCATCTTCGAATCCTTCCCTCTGCCCATAAATTCCGAACGGAACGTGAGGCTAAGTCGCAATTCAAGTTTAATGAGTCGACATGTCTCCAGAATAAAGAAATGGAGAAATCGTGTTCCCTGTGAGAGTAATTCTTTACCATTAGAGGGTGAAAAGTGCTGTGTCTGCTTGAAAATAAGCCCCGTGTACCGCAGGCTTTCCACTGCAGGTTACGCAAAGCTGATACCCTGCTTTCAAAGACAGAGCAATAAGGAATTCAAAGGACAAATTCTCTCTTGGATGCTCTGCTGATATCAAACCATGCACCTCCTGTCGAAAAAAAAAATCTTGTAGCTGCCTCATGTTCTGCTGTGGCTCCTGTTGGTGGCAGGAAACTGATGCAAAAAAAGGTGACTCCAGAAAAAAGCTTCTGCTCTTTGAGGGATCATCACCCAAAACATGACATTCATGTTGTTGTTTTAGAGCATTGTTTGTCAGAAGTCGTTGGAGTTTATCTCCCATCATGACGATTGCACAGTCATTAAAGAAAATCAGTTTTCACTTCTCCATAGAAATCCATTAGGAAGGTGTGCTTGCATGTGTGTGATTGGCTAATGCCATGAATGTGTGCACACTAACCATAACCAACTGCAGGTGTATAGAGTGAAAACAACTTTACCGTTCCATCATTAAACTGTGCCTGATTTTCCTTGATTTATGATACTTCTACCATGGGCAAGTAAGTGGCAGTCTGTACATGTTCTATTTAAAAAAGTGACAGAATGCTTTATGCCATTTCCGTGTCTGACTTCCTGTCTGGCTTGATCTGGAGGGTTTCTCCTGCAGCACGAATGTATAGTTTAACTCACAGTGCTCATTTGCAAATAATAATCTGATAGGAACCAGTGCAACCAGTTATGGTCCATTATTTTTCTTAATGTCACAATGTAATTTATTGTCATGTTGGTTTGAGTAGTTAGTAGAAACAAAAGGTTCAGGAACCACTGTTCCAATTTGACATCAAGCAAAAATGCACTGTTTTCCATTCTAACATGTTGCATGTTGATTGAGTTGATTGAAGACGTGTTGCACTTCCAACACTACCTGTTGCATGATATGATTCATCAGCATCACCAGATAGTTTTATTTTTAAACCGAGAACTAACTAAACGACTGGTAGTCCCTACCAGTCCCTACCAGTCGTTTAGTGCTTAACAAGGCTGAAAAACACTAATTCTCCCTCAGTGGTTTCCATAATCACCTTGCTTCATAAGATAGCGACCAATTGAGTGGACAGAGCGAAGCTGCTTGATGGCCCACCTTAGCCAATCTATACATTGATTCCCCTCATTGACTACTTTGCATCTCACAGCTCAATGCACTGCTGTCCCGTCCTGATTAAGTAGACTGCAGGGTCATCCAGAGGTAATTCTAGGATTTTAGACTTTTAGAATTTGACTAGTAGAGAGTTCATACACAAATTGTGTCCATTTTTTTTTAGACATAAGTGTAATTTTAATCAAGGTAACACCAAGAAATACACACACAAGACGATCAACTTCCTTCATATTATGCAACAGGTAGCGTTTCTATACCTAAAGTACATGTTGCTGATAGTACGCATCGACTTCTTCCACTGCACCAGGATACTGTCCTCTTGGATGAAACACAATGCAATTATATTTAGTGTATTTTTTTTGCTTTTCTTTTATCACTGCATGTCACTTCTCTTTAAACATGCCTAAATTGACATTCTTCACACTTTCTAAACCTATTAATACAAAAATTAATTATGTCGACCTTATCAGCAGTTGACAGGACTCAACAGAGATTCAGTCAGTCAGTGCAATTTTTCTGCTTTTTCTCCAGAAGCAATTTGTTAATAATAGCCAGAGGCTGGAGGCAGTGTGTCCATTTGTAGCCTTCAAAAATAGTTTTTATGCCCTGAAAGCCTTAGAAGCATTTACCACTGGTCACCACGTTGTTTTATTTAATTTATTACACAAGTGTTTTGTGGGAATATATTTAGACGTTCTATCCATTTCAGACTTCACGTACATGCTGCTTCTTTTGCGACTGTCACATCATGCTGACCAGAAATACGCGGGGGAAGTAGGAGACTGGTCGACTGCCGCTCAGTGAGCAATAGTAAACATCTTCGAGTTTGACTCTTCTGGTCCGTAACTGTCCAACATGGGGTGGCAGCGTTGCTTAGTAACCACAGCACATGACTGACCTTATCGGTGCGGTCATAAAAATGTATGAAGTCCTTTTATTCATTTTCCATTCTCTTCTGTGCCGTGCGCGCACACAGATTGTAAATGCATTGTTATGTGTGCGTGCGTGCGAGCATGTGTGTGCGTGCGTGCGAGCGTGTTTGTGTGCGTGTGTGTGAGAGACAGAGAGACACAGCAGCAGGGTGGTAATGAAGGGCTATACCTGACACATGCCATAAGCTGCATCAAGCAGTAGGAGAGAGCAAGGTGGGGGAGAGCATCCAGTGACAGGAAAAACAGCAGAGGTTGCAACAGTGAAAGCAGGTTCACTCAAATATAATATATATATATATATATATCAGATTCAAGCATTACGTGTTGTGTAACCTATGATCAGGAGGCGCTCCCACTATCACATTATTGTGATCTACTCAGTTGATGTAAATCTGTCTAGTTTACAGTGTCTTAATCTGGGCTTAAACCCCCAGAACATATTTATGTAACTGTAGTAATATGCGGCGCCGGCTCTGCAAGGCTTTCTGAGGCCCTAACAAGCCAGGAGCATCTCTGATGATGCCGCGCAGGACGCTAAGCGCCGCGTCTGTCAGCTCGTTGACACGGTATCACAGCGACTGAGTAAGCGCCGCTCTGTTGTTCCCACAGGGAGCACAGATGTTAGCCTTGCTGTCGCCCGCCGCCGCCATCTTTCCGCCCCGGCAACATCTGCACAGCTGTGTTGTCGGCTGCCACGCGCAGGGCGGGGGGAGGTGGGGGGGGGGGGGACGCCACGGCGTGCACTTGAACTGTTGACAGCTAGGGGCAGGTCGGCGCAGATGGCGGGAGGGGAGGGGGGGGTGGGCGGGTGTCAGGGGGGACTGGTACCGGGTGGCAGGTAGTGACTGGGGCTCCCATCTGGCCCCCGCTCTGGCACCCTGCCCCGGGGGCATCTTCAACGTTTACTCAACAGAAAGCCTGTCACGAGCTGGAAGTCACCTTGCACAAAACGTTGTGCTCTCTGGGTGGTTTCAAAGAGTTGAGCAGGGCGAGGGGGGCGAGGGGTGGGGGGGGGGGGGAATCAAACGTCTCAGTCTGAGCTAATGTCAACAGACAGAGGACGGATGGGGACTGACTAATTAATCTCAAGGTAACTGCTCGTCCATGTTTGATCTCCATTCTGATTCTTGATTCCTTCTAGGTTGCACTCTCAAACAATCGTAAGGGTTTCATCTAATTAGAGTTGGAAATGCTGTTTGTCAGGGTCCTGCTGGCAAGATTTAAGAAGCAATTACAACCATATCTCGGTCTTTGAAAGAGGATTTTATTATTTGTTTAAATACTAAAAGCGATGAACCTGATATTTCTCGTGCACATATAAAAGTGTCACTTCTGTTCTACAAACAGGAGGATTTGTGGTACTCGTGTTGCATGGTGACTGAAGAGGCCACTGTACTGAAATCAAAATTTTTTTTAGGATTTTTCCTTTCCAAATTATTATTCTGAAGGACAAAAAATGTGGCAAATCTCAAAAAATATACAATAGCCAGTGTGCTCAGGAAATTATTCAGCCTTCCAGTAAATTATATTGGGAAAAGACACACTTTTGACTGGAGGCATTACCAATTAAATAAAGGTCATCTGTCCATCCCTCCAGGAGGGTTTAACCTTTGACCAATCTGCATCAAATGAAACAAAAGAACTTATCCTTTTTACTTCTTTTTTAGCTACTAGTAGTTTGGACCTACATGTAGCAACTGTAGGCATATTTATTTGTTCTTTAATCATCTTTAAAAGCCTGTAGCTAAAACATTGTGCCTAAAATCTATACAAAGAATACATTCATGAAATGCAATGAACTTTGAGTTACTGAAAACTAAAGGTATTAAGAGTAGTAATAGTTGCATTAAAAAGTATTTATAGAAGTAGACTAATGTACGTGTATTTATACACATAATTTATAAGGTATTTCTGTTGAGGGGGGGCACATTTATTATTTCAAATATGTCTTGCATGTCTAGAGGGTGTCTTTAAAGACAGACATATTACATTATTTGCATTTACATAGTTTAAAATATAAAGTATAGAGTTTAAACTCTCCATTATGTCTCAAAAAACTTAACAGTTGAAGAAACATTTAGAAGAAAATGATTCCAAATGAATGTGTCAGAAATAGATTTTTTCCTCCCTCATCTCACAACACTATAGATTTATCTTAGGACCCATATTAAGCAATTCTAACTAGTATCATTAAAATAAAATAGAACAAAGAAAATACTACATAACTAAATGAATTAAATATATTAGCCACTCTACTACTACTACTCTAAAGTATATTTAGCTAGTAATACTTCTCTATTTTAAATACAGTATGATTATGAATGCATGATGTGAATACTTCTTCCACCACTAAAGACATTTATGTATGCGATGTACGTAGCGATGTACCTCACCCTTTACCTTTGCAATTCTTTGCGAGTCAAGACAATGTTTTTAACGCCTCCAGGGACCTTTCCCTGAAAACCGACTGAGCAGACCTGCAGATCCCGCCGCCTGCAGCCGCCCAGCGGGGGGGGGCTCTGGGTGTGACCTGGACTGGCTGTCCAGGGCAGAGGGCCAGCAGCGCAGAAGAAAAGCTCTTTACGGATGGAGCATGTGGTCAGGTCATCGCTTCTCCTTCCCTTCCACCCCCCCATAGCACCCCCCATAATCCCAACCTGACACTCCCTCCCCTCCTTCTCCCTTCGCCCCTCCTCCTCCTCCTCTGCCTCACCTCAACCCCCCCTTCCCCTGTATCCAGCATATCACGAGGAAATGCCAACAGATGCCCAGTGTCTAAGACAGGCATTATGTTCTTAGAGGATGTCCTGGTAATTCTGTTTTTTTTTTCTGCCAGGCTTCTGATTATTACCACACTGCCGTGAACGGGGCGAGGCTGAGCGGCGACTTTGGCCGGCAACAGGTAGCCGTCTCTGCTGGCTCTCCTGCTCACGTGCTGCTGCAGTTTATGCAAAACTAGTTCCTGAAGACCCCGAGGGGACAAATGTCTGTTTGCAGCGTATGATGAAGCGAAGGGATTAACGTCCAGAGGATAAACAGATAACTATAACACGCAGACAGACGGACAGAAAGATTATTAAATAATTATAATGCTAATCTCATTATTGTTATTAGTAATATTATTAATGGTTTCCAGGGGACAGCTAAATTGTTTTCAGGGAAATGTAAATGAGAGCGCAGCAGCAGCAGCGTTTAGTGTTGTATTTTATAACATGTTACTCATCAAGAACTTAAAACCGGAGGAGCAGGACTTCGTTCGCTATAAGAAAATGTGTCAATCATGGGGACTCTGGGAGAAAGTGGTTTGTCAGACCCTGAGGGGGCCACACTGACCTAAATACAAAATTGTCTACAGCAACACTTACACTGACCAACCAAAAGAGAAACACAGGGGGAAACAAAACATTTAACTGTGCAGAAACAGCATCAGTAAAAAATTAATAAATAAATAAAAAAAACCTCAACTGGGAATCCATATCTCAAAATGTGGTTTTAATGTTTCATGGGTTGAACTCCCATCAAGGCAGAAAAACGTGAGAGTATAAGACTAAAAGAGGGGAATGCTTCCTGTATGAAAAACACACGTGTTCATCCTCAGATAGAAATAAGACAGAAGTGTTGTTGGTGTATAAGGAGATTTGGTTTTTAACAAAAAGGCTTAAATACAACAATCTCATTGTTTACCCGATGGGTTCAAACCATATTGTTGGATATTGTTACTGAGGTATGTTTTTTTACATGGAGGGTGAAAAGAGATTGTTAAGATTAACCCTTCCAGTAAAGAGGATTTCTGTGCCTACAGCTCATCGGCGGGGAAGGATCGGTGAGGCCTGACGCCACCGTGTGGGCGGAGGTGACGCTGCCCGTGGGTCCTGGGATCTCAGGGCTGTGGAAAACAAGCTGTATGTTTCCTGTTCACATTTCTTACAAGGGATAATCCGTGGAAGGCTTATCTTAAGAACAGTAACATCTACATTATTTCATCATTACAAGATGTTATTTAGATGGATTATAGACTGTTTTTCCTGTTTCAAGTACATTTACTTCGTTAGTTACTCCTCTACGATAGTACTTTATTTAATTTTAAATTGTGTCTGAAAGGTGTCAAAATTATGTTCAGTTCTACTACAATTATTCTACCCAATGTATCCACATTGAAAAAATAAAACTATATGTACTATATGACATGTATTTTGTGATTACAAGCGTTTTCTATACAGAATACACCTCAATTAAAAAATGTTTAGGTAACAAAACATTTCAGAGAAGTGGCTGCTGATACAGTTCAGGTCTCGGTTACTCCGGTTGTCATCACCCTTTATTTCTTTCTGTCTGATATGACGATCTCTTGTCCGCTCGTCTTGTCTGCTGTAATTGAAAAGACAACTCAAATTTGCAATGCCATTACAGTGAATTGCATTGTCTCTGTTTTGTTCACGCCCTTTCATTTATAGGATTTCCAGTTTAACGGTGGTGGAAAGCGACTAATCACAACTTAGGAACTGTACTTGAATGCAATTTAGTACTTGACTATTAACATTTGATGCTATTTTGTACTTCAACTTCACTGCATTGCAGAGAGAAATATTTTTCTTTCTATGCCACTGTATTTATGTATTTTGCCAGCTTTAATTACTTACAAGGTGCAGATTTTAATATTTTACAGAACATTAATATACTTCTATTATCTATCATATATTAGGTTGTCATATCAGGCTATAAATGTGAGCAAAGCAACATCAATGAGCAAAATTGCTGAAATCTTTTAGAAATTGCACCAATTAAAATCAGTTATGATTTTTTTTTCCACAAACTAAAATCGATTTTCCTAGATTTTTGTGAATAGGATTTCCTAAGTGACCTTTTGCTCTTTGTGCTTTGCTCTATGTGTTGTGAGCTGGGCTGCACCCGTAGCTCGATGCTGGTTGACCTACAAAACCAGTGAGAGTGCTGATGTTCATCACAACCGCAGGACCCTGGTGTGTCGTAAAGACTCACGCTGATCTGAGAGTCTATGAGGCTTGACGCGTGACATCGACCTCACGAAAAAAAAAGGTGGGGGGGGGGATAAACACATAACTGCCCAGTAACAAGGGCTTTCTCCTCATTGGCTGCTGAAGAATGTTGCATTGATCATACTCTTTATGCAAAATGACACATGTGGTTTTGATGCACGCACTCACACACACACACACACACACACACACACACACACGCACACATAGGCAGGATTACAGTAACATGCTCTCACACTGCAGCTTGTGTATGTGCATACACTGTGTGAGGCTTAGACGTGCACACACACACACACACACACGCACACACAACACAAAAACACACACTGCACATAGACACACTGACTAAGTGCTGGTGGAAACTAGAGCAGAATCACACCACTAAGCCTTTTTTTTTTTTTTTTTTTGCTTAAATATCCTCTGAGAATTTTTTTTTTCCCACCCAAGATTAGCACTTCGCCCCTAGTAACAGTGCTGTCATTTTGTTGTTACACGTCACCCGCTGCGTTTCATACTTAATCTCACCGCCGCTTCCTCCTCAGTAATTGGTTGATTTTTCAATCAGCAAAATGATTCAACAAAGAAACTAAGAACATTCATTTAGATGAAGTTTGTTACTAAGTTTGCATTTGAACCTTTGCAAGTATCACCAGACACCAAAAAATGTCAGTTTCATTAATTCTGTTAGAGATGTACACTTCATCACCTTTATCACGTCTACATTACACATGTAGGGTGACAGCAAACAGAAAGCTGTGATATAGCTGAACAGTGCTGATATTAGACTTATGCGGCTGGAGGCCATGAGGCGTTCTTTGTGATGGCTTCATTTCTAAAAACATTTAGAGGTTTCAAACTATACAAGTGAACCAGGTTTCATGCTTTTATGAAATATTTATGTCACACTATTTATGTCACTGCAGAAGGAGATTGTTGCCATATATGCATTGTAACATGTAACATGGGTAACATGGGTATTTTGTAATGAAATGCAATAAATATATTATATTAATAAAACTCAAATCAGTCAAAAAGTCAATATAAAGCAGTTTTTATATCATATAAAACACAAAAGTGAGTTTAAAGAGATCATATGATTGATTTTAACAGACTTTCAGAATAATCTTAAACAAGTCAAAACCTTAAATCTATTAGACATTTTCATTAATTTTTTCTAATTCTGTTTATATCAAAATGTATACATTTATTTTCTTTTTAATCACATGTTAAATTATTAAAACATGCAGAACTTTGAATTAAGGATTTCTATTGTGAGTATTGTGCTTTATAAGAAAACTAGACATGTTCCCACACATATAAAGGAGGATAATAGGGGACCGACCCCCAGGTCGGGATCCACTGGACTAAACCAGTAATTAGTACGTAGTGATTTCAATTGTGGGCGACATGGTAGAGCAGTGGGTAGCGTTGCTGCCTCGCGGCAAGAAGGCTGCAGGTCATAAAACATCAGGCTGTAAAATGAATTAAAATAAGTATGCTGACTTTAATACTTTAATTACATTTGGCTGCTTTTACTTATGTACTCGTACTTCTCTTATCCTGAAGTTAGGGATCTGAATACTTATTGCACCATTGCACATTTAATTCCAATTTTGTAACACCACTGTGCAGGTTCATTTTTTTCACGCTTCCACTAACTGATTTCATTTGTCAAAATGAAGGGTGGTAAATAGCGTGGGATCTTTATAGACAGTAGAACCTGTTCATCCTAAAGGAAACACCTCGACACGTGACTCCACAGCTACGCCTCAGCCGTAACAGCTAATTTAGGGATCCAGCAAAAAGACTGTTTGCTCAGCACACCGGGGTTCCCTGGCCTCACCGCACCTCATTTGAGAGGCGACGAGAAAAAAAAGGCAAATAGATGAAAGGCGGTCTCCAACCGTTGGAGACGGTGCAACAAGGGTCCTCACCATAAGCAGGCAGCAATTCAAATGAGTGGCTAATTGTGGCATCTGTTAACTCATTGAAGAGGTGTCAGTGCAGCATCCCGGGCCTGTTAATTGGTACAAACAGGTAGCAGATGCAGACTCTGGGATTGAACATCTGCCAATTAGTGAGCCAACATCCATGAGCAGCGATTACACAGCAAAGCTGAGGGAGACGGGGGGGCTGTCGAATAGAAATCTAAATAAGGCACACAAATAGTTAAATGTTCAGACATACCTTGGCAGATATAAGTAATTATGTATTTGTCAAATACTTGAAGGTCTCGTATTGTGGACTTTTCCTGGGTTTTATTTTCAGGTTTTGATACAAGATATGTTTGTGGTTTAAAGATCTAAAAATCATCTCAATATAAGTTCACACGTCTTTTCTCAAGCTACTGTCTGGAGCTCTCGAAAGAACAGGTACTTATACTGCAGTACTTGAAATATGTCACACACGTTTACAGTAATACTTAAAGTACATCAAGATCACCGTGTATATGTTTCATAATCAATATGTATGCACATCTACTTTAGTGGACTTTGACTTGTAATGGAGTATTTTAACATTGCAGTACTGGTACTTTTACTTCAATAAAGGATCTAAATACTTATACAACTGACTACAGGGACGTCCAGGACTCATTTGTACTTGACTGGATATATATCCGTATGAGACTAAGACTTAAAAAAAACATCCAATCCTTGTGCTTTGTAATCTGTACTTTGATCCAATTTTCATCAGGGCTGGTCATAAACGTCCTATGAATCATGTTTTTACTAAAGGATTAACCAGATTTATGATTCAGGAAGATGACACGAGGTGTGTCACATTTATAATAAAAACAAATAGTACAATAAAAAATGAAGTCATTCATTGGATGATATAGAGAGATAAAAAAATAAACAAAGGAGCATCTGTAAATTTTACATCCAAACTAGATTAGATTAGATGAAACATTATTGTCATTGCATGTGTCACGAGTACAAAGCAACAAAATGCAGATTGCATCTAACCAGAAGTGTTTCAGGTTCTTCAAGAACGTGAAGTGTATGACCTTAGAGAAATAGAAAAATAAGCATCACATTGTTATAGATGTCTTTTTCTATGTGCAGATCACAGAGGAGTGTTTAGGTAAAGCAAAGGCTGAGGTGGAGATGATAAATATTGCTGATTTTGTTTGAAGGCTTTTGTCCATATCAAAGATAGTAAACTGGTCAGAAGCCAGCAGGTAGCAACCAAGGAAACAAACAAGGAAACAGATTAAGAATGCAGTGCAGGGTCCATAAAGATACTATAGACGTACCAGCAGACCTAGTAACTTTTTATGACACGTTATGAGAGGACGTTGATTGGACCGGACGCATGACTCACTGTTTGTTGTCAGCCGCACAATTCACCTGGGATAAAGTTCAATGGCAAACACTGGACTAGACCAAAGCGTTTCCAACTAAACACAATCAAAGGGGTGATGAGGTGAAGTTAGTGTTTTTACAGACATGTGTTTGAGTCAGTAGTTAGGTGTGTCAAAGAGTCCATTGGAAGGGTTATTTCTTTTTATTACTTTATTGAATGCCTTTTAACTTGTTTTTTTATTTGATGGTTTCATGTACCTTCTGTGAGGGACAGATATACCAACATTGTTGAAGTCTGCTTTAGAATTACTGGAGTTCTGCTGAAGGACTTGGGCTCTCTGTGGAAAGGGGAAAGAAACAGATCACATTCTTTCTTCCGACTTTGCCAACCTTTTTATTGCCCTCTGGACAACATTATCTGGCACTTCAAGGAGAACAAACAGATACTCAAACACCTTCATCCCTTTAGCAATGAGATTTCTGAATTTGGCCAGCTGTAACTGCCTTTATTTTAAGATGACTGCATACCTGTATTCTCTTTATTGGTCTATTTTCTTCTTTCATTTTTATCTACTTGCTGCTTTATTTGTTGGCTCCTATTTCTGTTGATACTTTACAACTGACGTGAATATTTCTGCTTGACTGTTTTCATCTGTCTGGTAGCTGTAAACTGAATTGCCCCTCTGGGATTAATAAAGTTGTACAACTGAAGTCAAGATATATGTAAAATACTTTGTTTGTCTGCAAAAAAAAAGCCCAATTGTCTTAAATCTCCTCCCTGTTTCGCATTACAGCATCTATATACACATGTATCAGCAGATGAATGTGAAAACAGTGTTCAAGAAAAGAAAAAAAACATTTTTTGAGTGGAGGGAAAATTTAAGCTTAACCCATCACAACCACACAATGTCAAAGTGAAAATTCAGATTTTTGTAAAAATGTATTTTATTTCAACACATAAATATTCAAAAAAAATTACAAACATGCAATGTGTATGAATACCAGCATGTAACAAAAATAATGAAAAGATACAATTGGTTTGTAAGTATCTGTGATGGCTGGTTGTAAAAAAAAAAAAAAAAACTCTGATCATGACGGCTGCTCACTTCTGATTTTGAAGTGCAAAGTGCGTGACGGGTCGAGGACCACCGATTAATGGGAGAGGCTTGTCTTCATGGACACTGATAACTGTCACTCATTCTGTCGACATGAAAATAAACATTACAATTAGAAGTCTGCTGTGAGACTCACGGTCAACCTGACTTAAAAACAACTAAACCTGCTGTGTCTGACGGTTGTAGTTTCTACAAGGCAAGTAGCTCCAAACAATATGTTTTTATATTACCGTTATGATTAATTAATTCCATGTAATTTGAAAAGGTTACTGGCACTGAACCAGTCTACAACTCTCTAGCTGAAGTAGTGAGGTCTCTTGGATTTTTGCAAACAAAATCACTAAAAGCAAAAAAAAAAAAAAAAAAACATGATCCATGAATCAATACTTTCATGCAACTTTATCTATCACATTACTATATAGTCCTTCTTCAAGGCTCGGCATTTATCAGTGAAATACTCCCTGGTGCAACATACCTGCATTTGCCTATATATCCAGTTTCTGAAGTAGGTTACGTTGCCGTAAACCCCGGGCTTATTCCTCACAGCACATCCAATCCCCCAGCTCGTGTCCCCTGCCAGCCACCATATGTCAAGCTTCTTGACTACGAGGGGCCCTCCGCTGTCACCCTGCAGCATACAAGCATAATAAAAATATCAGGCCGTTTGTGTGTGTATGTGTATGAAGTTCCATACGTATCAATTTATTCAGAGCCAGACACATTAACAGGTGTGTGCATGTATAATAATATAATACTTGTTTAAATGTTATCAAGCATGCATGAGTGCGTGCATTGTTATGCGCAGTTTGTATTTCACAGTTTCCATTATTTCTGTTAAGTGTTCACACATATGTGTGTTCGCAGTTTCTGAAGTTACATCATGGTGCACGATATGAAGATCCACTTCCAGTCGCATCGCTTCAGAAACTGCAAACTGCATGTGTGAATGCTTAACAACATTTGTCAAACATTGGCAGACAGATGTGTGTAGGGAACAGCTTCTTGTTACGTGTGAAATGCAAACTGTGCATAACAATGCACGCCTGCATGCATGACAAAATGTCTTAAGTTATTCATGCATGTACACCAAGGTTAATGTGAATCTGATTCTTTGATATGATAGGAACCTCATAGTTACGTGTGTATGTCTTTTCCACATGCATGTGAGTGTTTGATAAAAATGTTCAATTAACTTCATGTGTGCGACTGAAAAAAAAAACCCTGTCTAGTCCCAGGATGCCGTGTGATTACCGCGATGCAGCAGTCATTACACATGATCACACGCAAAGAGATGCCATTAAAAGTCAATAAGGAAACTATGTTACCTGTGCCTTGCTGCACAGGTGTCAAAGCACACAATTATGACACACACAGTGGATAGTTGCGTGCACATTTTGAAACAATAAAACCTCATAGCGTATGTGTGTGTGTGTGTGAGTGTGTGTGTGTGTAAGTCTTACTAACCTGACATGAGTCGACTCCTCCTTGCAGCTTGCCAGCACAGATCATGGTCTTAGTGATTTGTCCGTTTAATATCGCAGGCCTGTTACATCTCTCCCTGCTGTAAATGGTCACCTCGGCCTGATTAAGTTTGTCGGGGGTTGGTCCTGAGGAAAATTTGCTCAGTTGAGGTTTAAAATGCATCTATAACTTGGAACCATGAACCATGAAAAGCAGCCGTTAACAAACAGTGTAAAATTAAGTATGTGTTTGTTTGCAAGGGTCAACATAGTATATATTTTTTTCTTAATGCACATGGAAAATGTGTCAAACGCAAGTCTCACCTAATGACACCAAGGCTCCCCATCCTGTAATCCAGGCTTGATGTCCTGCAGAGAGGTCCACGCCGATGTTGGGGAGACACACCGGCCTCACTGTTGCTGAGGCAACAACAATGACGAGCTCAAAGTGTTGCAATTCAACCAATACAGAAACCAACTAACATCATTCAATTAACCAAGCATGAATAAAACTGGTAGGTATTTACTTGTGAATGTCAGAGGGCTTTGGAGCTTTAGAAGAGCAATGTCGTAGTTTTTCGTCTCTGGGTCATATTTTTCAGGACTGATGATTTTTTGAACCGTTTTCCCAGGTTGGAAGCCCATTTGAAATAAGCTCACTTCGCCAGCGTGCACCCTCCACAGCAAAGGATCATTGTATCTGCCATGGAGAGCAAAACAAGGCAATATAGTCAATCCTGAGGAAAACAAATCTCAAAATATTTTCCTGAAAACCTATTAAGTCATATTGAGTCATACTTGACCTAGAAATATATGACTGTAGTCAAGTTTAATATCAGAGAATTGATAACAGTCTGGGTGACTTGAGGTAATTATGTCATTAAGGTGTGTCTTCAGTACATTGAGGCCTGACAGTTATTCACACCACAGGAAACAGGGAGGAACTTTGAACTTTCAAACACAATAAGGAATTCTCTTTAATGGTGCATGGGGTGTAAAGGCGCTCACCTATCGAAGCAGTGCGCAGCAGATACGATCCAGCGGGGGGTGATAATGGAGCCCCCGCATAGGTGGTTGCCGTTAATCTGGAGGCTGACCTGCCATGGCCAAGCTCCACTTACAGCCTGCGTACCGCCTACGATACGAGTACGAGGGGCGGCTGAACTGTGTCCACAGTCTGAGGGAGGAAGGAGAGAAAAAAAGAAGACTTTGTGACATTTATTTTTTTTTAAGTCAACTAAACTCCGTTATGTGCTTTCCTTATACGAAGACACAAAATCTTGGGAACTGCCAGACTAGCCCAATACATTCATAAACATTGTTCCTGCTGTATGAAAAGAAACATCTGAAATCTTACTTTCTACACTATGGGACTTTTAAAACCTTTACACCCCATCCTAGGGTGTGCTAAGTCTTACTGTCATAACAGCTTTTCACACACAGCATCACGTCATATCATGCCTCAGTGCTGCGGTAATGTCCCAGGTAAAGTTGTAGCTTACCAATACAACGAAGTCCGACTGCTCTTGCCAAGCAAGTTCGGCTGAAAAAGAAGAGGAGACAAAAAAAACACACTTCAGAGACCACATGAAAATAAAAATATCCACTCATTACTTTGTGGGTTCTAAATTAAAAAATAAAATGAAATGAAAATGATACATCTCAGAGTGTGTATTAATTTCATGAGTGTGGCGTTGGTGAGTGTGTTACCTGTGAGTTAGCTGGGATTTTATGTCTGATTCGTAGCTACTTCCAGGCCTCAGCTTCATGTATCCCTTTGCTGCCAAAAAACCTGCACTGGTTGCATAGTAGTTCACATAATCTTGCCTGTGGGACAATATGTCATCAGGAGAGATTAACGTACTTTAATCACCCAGAACCCGGAAGTCTTTGCAGAGAACAGCAGGTGAAAACGTGAATCAGCACCTGTTGTAGCCCATCATCTCACACACAGCTCTCCCATAGTTGTTATCCCAGTTCTCGGCACACACGGGCAGCCAGGACTGGCTGTTTGACGAGTAACTCTGCAGCAGGAAGTTGGTCCCGTGGAGGCGAACTGTAAAGAAAAATGGACGACACGTTTCACCTGACACAGAAGGCAGGGCCAGTTTTCATGTGTGGAACAATGAGGGGTGGATTTTAATATGATATAACTTACAGCACTGAGCCTCATCCTCTCCGTGTGGACAGTCCTGGACTCCATCACACCACTGAGAGGGGCTCAGACATCTCCCGCCACTTGAGCATGACTTCCCCAGTAAACACTGGTAGGATACTGCAAGCACACGCACACGCACAAATAGAAGGTCACTGTACGCTACACGGGCATGCTCCAATCTACCGAGATAAGCATCACACGTAATGCCCATGAGACAAAAATAGTTTCAAGCAACAGCAAAGATCTTAAAATGAACGTACAGAAGTACCAGAGCAGGATGCTGATCAGCGCCAGGACGAGAACGATACACAGAGATGCACTCAGGATATATTTACAGTGACGTCTCTTTATTCCTGCAAGGCAAACAAAAATCACTCATCACCTGTGACTTTAAAGAGTAGAGTATATGTAAAACTTGCAACAGTAAGTATATATATATATATATATATATATATATATATATATATATATATATATATATGTTGTTGAAGATGTTAGATATGAAAAGAATTAGAATTTATTAGAGAGACAACAGCGCACATAATAAAAAAAAGTATTGCAAACTGCAAACTTGAATTTAAATCGATTAACTACAACTGGGTGGTTACGTTTGAACACAAGTTTATAAACTGCAGCAAAATGCTGCACTGATGTTTGACCTCAAAAAATGCTGCGTTTTGTTGTTCTCTTATAGTTGCAATGCGGAAACAATCAAGTTATCTGTGTCAAATGACCCCAATAAAGAATGTTTCATGTGTGATGGTTCACAGAAAATAATAAATTAAGCCATTATCACAATAAAGCAAAAATAATTATCTGATCTTGAGAGAACAGCTCTAAAATAATAATTCTAACCAAGCCTGCCTTGGACTTGTGTAGAATTCTGTGATGGTGATTATAAATTATAAATTGCTATATTGGCTTACTGAGGGAAAATATCGCTCTGCTAAATTAGGTGCCCACTTTTTAATCCAAACAATGACTGTTTGTGACCATTGTTCCTCTAAACCAAATGAACTAAACCGATGCAGTTAATGCACACACAGCCATAATCAGCTGAAAGTAGGATGATAATGAATTATTTGCTTGTTCAGCCACCTTTTGTGGTTCACTTATTTGTAATGTCCAGTCACTGGTCTCAATCGTGCAAATAGTGCAAATTGTCAAGTGAAAGAAAAACAAGTTCTGTTATCTATGTTTGCTTTAAGGTTAACTGGCACTCATTGTTGACCCACCTTTTGTATTCTCCACAGTATCGCCTGACAAAAGGCTTTGACAAAATGTAAATCAAACATTACCGATACCTTCCTTTTGTCCTATATTATGTGGGGTTCCAGGTGTCGCAGTGTGGTGGGTGTTGATGGTCGTGGGGGTGAAGGCGACATAACTGGGGGTTGCCTGTGGGATAGAAGGGAGAAACCCCTGTTGCGGGGCATATGGAGATGGTCTTGCTCTTTCCTCATGTTGAAACCCTACGTTGTCATAGGTAGGACCATGTGCCTGGGTAAAAAAAGAGGAAGAGAAATACAATGAACTCTCGCTTCTGCTGATAGTGAAATGTGAAAGCGACTGAGGCAAATGTTTGATCTGGAATATCACTGGGTGGCTGTGTTCATATATTTAATGCAAACACATGCAAAGCGTATGTTGAGGTCAGATCAAGATCAAGAGTATTATATATTTTTAATGTTGCTTACCTGAGTATGCATCATACTAAGATTGTAGATAGAATCTCTGTGAAAGATTGTACATAAATGAAGTGCATATTACATAACTTTCACAACAGAAATATTGGTTAGGTTCACAAGAAATGACATATACAAACACTAACAAAATTAATAATATTAATTATTTTACAGAGAATCTACTACTTGCTTTGAGATCTATTTCTCTTCTCAAACTATAATATAAAAACATTCATGTTACCTCAGTAGGCTGAGTTAGAAGTTTTCCCCAAATTCCTTCAGCACTCTGATACTGTCTGTTCCTCCACTCCGTTTCCACTCGCTCTGTCAGTTCATTCTTCCGTGTAATCAACAGCCGTGGCCACACCTTTTTCAGTGTGTGCGCAGGCCAGCCCGCTGTGTACCACTTGATTCGTGCAGCACTTCAGACATGACATGAGCAAAGAGCAGGTATTGATGGAGGGCAGCATTGATACTCATTACCTCCCGTCCACTGCCAGGCTGAGAGATAATATGCATGAAGGTAAAACAGCGAACATCCACTCATTTGTATATTAGTCAGTGGTGGATGATCTGATATCAGAAAAATCTACATATAAAATACCAAAACTAAAAGTGACTGCAATATTATCATATATAGCACCTGTTACACAAAGTGTGCTTCTCTACAAAGAAAAGTCAAATGTCATTTCTTCTAAAATGTAACTTAAGCTGTCAAATAAATAGAATGTAAGGTATGTTTAACTGCCTTAGATTGAAATACTTTAAGTGGCCTAAAACATAAGTACTTGACTATTTAGTTTAATCAAATAATAATCGCAGCATGTGATACAAGAGCATCATGGTCAAAAGAGTCTAAGTGAATAGGTTTGTAATTTGCATAACTTTGAGGAAGTTCTCTACATTTTGAAACATGAAAATATTTCACCAACTCATTTTACTTATTCAAATTTCAGACATTCAGCTCAACTATCCGAGAAAAAGGCCACTATTATAAAATGTGCTATCTTTCTGAATAACACAAAATTAATATGTAAACAAATAAGTGTTGTGTAAGATCGTAAAGCACTTAAAACATGGAAAAATAAACAAAAAACATGTGAGGTAAACACAGGCGCTCCAGGAACCAAAGGTATCCACAATGTGGGCGAATAAGTGGTCACTTTATGCTTCACATACCAAAAGCGAGGTTAAGCAGGTTGAAAAGGAACAAAAAAAAGTGGGAATAGACTTGACTCGTAAATAACGCGTTTACTTTTGTTCACCCCCCTAAAGAAAAATGTTTGCTGTGTTTAATCAGTAAACGGATAGGCTTAAAAACGCTGATGGCCTAAGGACTTTCAGATCCTGTTAATTTTCAACTAAATGTTTGACTGTGGTAACCTGCAGGAAAAAAAAAGATCAATGAAACTAACATCTAATTTTGTATTTATTGGGAGTGCACATGGGGGGGTGGATAAACCTAAATTGTAGAAAACAGGTTTGCACATGAGAGCACCCAGACCCAGCAGGCTCTGTAGCGAGGTTAGATTTAACAAAACCATGGCATTACATTGAGAATTCATGGTTAAAAGGTCGAATGCGTGGCCCAGGTCCTGACTTAAATCTTCATAGAAGTTGTTAGACAATCAGTAACATGCACATGTGTGCTATGATTTATTCTTTTTGTAATGAGCAAAAGCATGAGGGAGTCATGGCAAATATTTATTCAAATTTTACCATCTAGGGAAAAGAAATAGAATTGACATACATTCAGAAAAACAAATAAGGTTATGTTTAAAATTAAAACATAACAAGACAAGCAAAACAATGAAGATATGATTCGTCATATCTCCGTTATAACTCAGCATCATTCGTCTGATGAAAACCTTTTTAAATAGGGATTAACATTGGCATTTGTTATTTTTCTGGCTCTTCTTGAATTTCCCCATTAGATTAAGATCTTCTTTTGCTAAGATTGAACAAATGGTTGGAAAAACAAACATGTATGTTGTTAACAGCCTTTCTTGTCATGGAGTGTTCAGGTCCAGCTGGAATTTGGCCAGAAGACTCAGATGGTCAGATGGGAATATGTGGTTGGGAAGGCCGTTCATTGATGATAAGACATCCTCTGATACAAGGGAGAGATGACCGATCAACTTCAGTCCTTTACCCACAAAGTCACCTAAGAAAAAAGGAAAGAAAACAGAAGTTATTTACAGAAGCAAACGAGTCAAAGCTGTAAAATGTGAACTTGCTGTACCTTTCTGATTGGAGGGTGAGATGTGTTTTGGGGAATAGAAGATGTAGTCGACGGTAGCTCCCATTCCAAAGTGTGGGGTCATGAATTCTGAGCCGCCACGGTGTGAATGAACGTGTTTATAGACCGACTCAAGGTCTAACCGGTGACTGATGACATTTCTGAAACTGACATATGACCTCAATGACTTTCTACCACTGCTTTCCAATTACCTACTTTATTCTTTACCAGCTGTGTATTCCTGTTTTATATCATAAGGTGGCAAAACTGCTAAATGAGTAAAGTCAGATGAATGAATAACAGTAGCTTTAGGATGCCAATAAGACCTTCAAATGACACGTAGTTGAACTGACCTTACATGAGGCACGTTTCTCTTTGAAGCATCTGCACACAAACAAAGGTCTGAGATTCAACCACAGAAAAAAAAAATTGTGCTTTCTGACATATACTGTATATGTACCTGGTATGATATCAGTCAGACCTACGATCTGCTGCAAGTCAGGCGGCCGGATGCATGCAGCTGGACAGAAGCGTAGCTGCAGCATGAAGTCACAGCTGTACTGAATACCTACAAAAGACAAACCAATGTTAAAGGACAAAGTGGCTCTTAAAAAGTCCTATCAAATAAGTTTATTTGTTTTTATCAGGTATCCCTGTATTTATTTTTCATTGATCTCACTCAGTACTTCTATCAAGGTCCACCCAACCAACTTTATTATTTTTCATAAATATTCTGCCATTTACTTGTAGTCCAATCATATGTGAGGGTAAGATTTAAATTCTTCTTGAAATTGTTCTAACTTTCACTTCACAGGGACTTTAAATCTGAAATTTTTGCTTTAGTACAGACTGTATATAACATGCAACAACTTCAAACACCAACCTGATAACTGATGCTTGCATGTCTTAGTTGCTGTAGTATATTGGCAGCTGTCAGTGATTCCCAGGCAGCTGGGCCACAGGGGGGCAAACAGTCTGTGACAGTGATCTATGTGTGACAGATCCTCTTGACCCGATACCTGTTGGATATATGTTTGTCACAGAGGTAACATTTCTGAAAAGCTTTTGGTTATAGTCAGCTGGTCTTTGCAGCCTTACCATCCATGCTGGAAGACCGTGGTAGTAGAGCTGGCCGGTGGTGATGAGCTGGTACAGCGGCATGTGGGGGACAGAGTTGAAGTCCCCACACAGAATAACATTACAGTGGTGATCCTTAGCCTCGCAGGACTTAACCACTCTGTGGATTTCTGCCAGCAATATGGCCAACTGAGCCAGCTTTATGTCACCCCTTCTAGTGTTGAAGAGCAGATGTGTGTTGGCCACACACAGATGTGGGCCCTTCACCTTGACCTCTGACCCCTGGATGGCTAACGGGCAAAGCAACAACACAATGCCCACATTGTGCCGGTCCAACAGCTCAGTATCAGGCCGGAAGAACTCCAATGGGGTGACTGATACTGCAGAAAAACAACAGCTTCGATAGCAAGTAGCACAGCCATCCGTCTTGGTCCCTGTACACCGCTTGTACACACAGGTGTAGCCTGGAGTGACAACAGGGAGACAAATTGTGCGATGTCTTTGTCATAATATCCCTCAACATCCAAACACGACTATTTAGTCTCAGATGACCTACCCATCTGAGTCAGGACTGGGTACAGTTGCTCATGGTAGTGGTTCTCCTGAACCTCTTGAAGACATAGAATCTACACAATCAATTCATTATTGTAATTAATTCCTAAAAAAGATACATTTCTATTTTATCCTGAATCATCTGTCAGTTGACTCACATCTGGTGCCCATTTTTCAATTTCCTGTAAGAGAAGGCTGCAGCGGTAGCTCCAGTCGAGCACCTCAGGGGGGCAGTGTGTGTACAGCTCTTGGTGAGCCTCCAGCAGGTCCTGAGCGAGGATGTTGTAGGACATGACAGTGAAATCCATTGTGGTCTTTGTAGATTGGAAGGGTATCAGGCCAGTCTCTGCTACAGTGGCAGTCTCATCCATCTTCACCCATACTCTCCACATCACTGGTTGGAAGACAAGAAGACACCAAGAGGCTGGTCAAATCACCTGCTGAATACAAAGCTACTGAAGAGTGTGGTCAAATGTCACAAAAGGAGAATTATTGTGCTTGAGAAAAGCAGAGATAGAATCTCACCTTCAAAGGGAAATGTCAGCTGAGGATAATAGCTCATGGCAGGAAATTGCCATTGTGGGCAGAACACTTGGTCTGCTAAACCAGGGCCTGCAGGAAAGTGCCAGCCAGTTTGGGTATTGTGCTTCCTGTTATATGTGAAGTCTTGAGTGTTAGTGGGAAAGGAGTGAAACACCAGATCAGGGCTACTTTCCCCACCATGCGTTTCAGCAGGATTCAGAATTGAATATGTATCCCAGTATTCCGTTACTTCAGCTGCAGTTTCAACATCAGTCAATAATTCTTCAGCCCTTGGTATCTGTACGTGTTCCTTAACTGAAATAGTTGTTTGTTGTATAAAGGGCTCAGCTGGGGTTATAGACTCTTCCAGCCTTTGCATCTGCAGTTTTTCAGCCTCTGGATAAGTGGTGTAGTGAACACTGTTCCTGCTTATCATCTCTGTTTGCAGGGACTCTAACTGTACTACAAGTGCCTGCTCAGGACTTATTTCCTCAGTTGCAATAACAGTTGCATTTTCTGTGTTTCGCTTCTTATAGAACACGTCATGGTCTGTGTCCTCTTTCTCGAGAGCTTCCAGTTTGTCCAGTTGCATCTCAGCTTCTTCCTCCATCACAGCGGATTGCAACAGACTCATTTTCACATTATTTTCTTCTCCATGCAGGGCAGCCATCAGCTTGTCTGTGTCGGGCCTTGCGTCGTCTTCCTTCACCAGAGTTTGAGCCTTCATCCTTTCTTTCGTTTTCTTCTTTGACCAACTGTTTTGGCTGAGACACTGGTCCACCGCGGTTGTCTCACAGTGAAGGGACTTCCTGGTTGTGATAGACCCACCACACCATACTGCTGTTCCATGAACCAGACCCTTCTTTGAGGTCTCTGCAAGACAAACTTAGTGTAAAAGTATAGCAATGCATATTACATTTTTTCTAAAGTAGGGGCATGGTACAACCCTGGTCTTAGAGAGCCACTGTGGGTGCAGGTTTTTTGTTCAAATCCAACAGTAAGACACCTGATTCTGCTAATGAAGATCCTTAGTAAGGGCTCTAGTGATTGATTAGTAGAATCAGGTATGTGACTGCTTGATTGGAACAAAAGCCTGCAACCCCAGGACCAAGGTTGTCTAACCTTTCCATAGGGTGACCTGAGGACGGAAGTACTTGGGTACTCTATACAAGTCCAAAGTGAACATACATAACGCCAGGTAGAACAGTCTTGCTGCTGTTCACTGGAACTCGTCGCGTTAACGCATGCGCCATCTTTTGTCGGGGGAAGCCCCGCTTAAATACTGCAAGAGTTTTTTTTTTTTCCAACAATTAAAATTATCCAATATGACTGATTTTTTTTTAAGTAAGTAAAAAAAAAAGCAGAACAAAATATAACTGGCTGCGTTCCTGTTTTCACAACAGATACAATTACGTTAGCGTACACCCGGCTAGTTTGAGAAGGGAAAAACAAGTTGAGGTCGACAACATCTCTTACTTTCAAACACGGACTCCTCTGCCATTTCGCAGCAAGCAAAATTTTACCTGAGAATCGACTGGTCATGTAGCGTGATAATGGGTAGAGTCCGTAAAACAGCAGGCTAATCATGCTGCCTCAACGTGCGTCGGCCCCGCTCCCAGCGGCCATGGTGGGAGCCCTCTTCTTTACTGTGATTGGACGACGCTCCCACGAGCTCACTGAGCTGTATTCACGTGCATGTGCAGGGCGCACTGTGGTTTTATGCACCTTTTTGATCAAATTGTGACATATGCCCTTTTTGATTAACTTATACATTTATTTTTGTACTTATTTCCATCTGTGGCTATTTTATACTCCCACTCCACTACATTTTAAAGGGGAAGTATTGTACTCTTTAACTAAGTTCAATGCAAAACTCTTTACTTGTTCCAGAGGGGAAATTAAAAGGCACAGAGCAGCAACATGGAAGGACAAACAGAACATGAAAGCTGCAAAAGATGAAGGAGATACAGCGTTTTACCAGTGACTCTGAGAATCAAGAATTGCTCCTAACCTAAAGGTTGGGCCCCTCTTAAGGTCACTAGATAAATCTTAGAGGTTGTGACATGATCAATGGGAGAGGAGAGAAACATAAGTTCATTTACCAGACTTTTCTCCCACCTTTGATTTTGAAGTATAAGTAAATACTGAGCACAGTTTAAATCAAAGTTTTTTTCCCCCCAAACAGAACTATAGATTCTAACAGCAGACAGCAACATGGAGTCCCTCTGCACTATATTAAGGCTCAGAGGATGAGTTTGAAGCAGATTTAGAGTCTGATGGTATGTACATTAAATCATTCATGCAGTTCTTGGGTGAAATATTATAAGCAATTTGTTGCACTGAATGTGAAGCTTTATATTCATCTAAACATACATTCTATAGCCTGAATACGTCTAAAAATTCTAGTTTCAAAAAGTAATTCAAAAAGACCTTATAAATAATTCTGTAAAACCAGTTGGTGCAGTGTCAGTCTCCAACTTCAGGCAAATTCTTCACTGTCCCACCCTGACACTCAAACACCATGGCCTGGGACCTTTGAGGTGGAAAGCACCAGCTGTCGCTTTGATGGAGAGTTTATAGTATGTATTTGCATGTAGTTTGTATTTGTACTATGTATTTGTATATACTTTTTGTAAACTGAACACTTTGTGTTTAGGTAAATATGAATATTAACACAATGTAATGGAAAATTGCATTCAAATCAAGGGAGCCAGCTAATTTCCCCATTTTCAGCATCTGGCATGTAGCACTGTAAATCAACCAGTGGAGGGAGCAATAGTGCTTTTCATGTGGACTCAGGATTCTGTAAACCTTCAGTCTTTACTTTCAGGACTAAATTTAACATTAACCCTTTAAAAGCAAAGCAGTGCACAGATGTGGAACGTTAATTATTGTCAGTCAAACCTTAATTTAGCACCAACCCTCTCGTGAGTCACAAAAGACCAATAACACAACCCTGGTTTCACAGAAACTATTTAATTAACCATTACAGAGTTCAATACTTATCCTTTGTCTAAACAAACACTCATATGGAGGCATGATGTCATTGGAGTTGAGTTTGTTTTCTGAGTAAGGCCACCAGCGCTGTCGTAACAGTCTTCACCGTAAAAAGGGGATTTATGGAAAGCTTAAAATAGATCTTAGTCACCACACCGCATAGTTGAAAAAAAGAGTGTATCAAGAAGAGAGGTAGATCCTATCGAGTTTCCTACAGTTTCTGGATAATAATTGATGAAGCTCCTCCACCTCCGTTGCAAATGCCTGCCAGACCGTACTGGCCTGACTTCAGGTTGTGCACCATGTGACCTACAATTCTTGCTCCAGACATCCTGCCAGGAGAAAAAAAAAATGAAATAAGTAAATAAGCACAACATAGTTTGTATTTGAACAGCCATATGTTGTAACCTAAAGACAAGTTAAAAAAAAAGTGTCTCTTATTTGTTAACATTGGTACCATTTTTGTTCTTTTGCTCACTTACCCAATGGGATGTCCCAGTGACACAGCCCCCCCATTCACATTCACTTTGGAAGGGTCAATGTCCAACATCTTGACATTGGCCAGGGCAACCAAGCTGAAAGCCTCGTTGATCTCCCACATGGCGATATCATCCTTCTTCAGCCCTGCTGCATCCAGGACCTAATAGAACACAGAACAAGTGTGAGGATGTTCTACCAGACTTACATGAATGTGGAAGATTATAGACTACAACCTTCATGATTTTGGAAAAAGAATGATGCTGAATGTTTTTTCTTGTCCTTTTCTTTGTCCTTATCATCATTGTCGTAGTCAAATGACATTGAAGAACACTTTCTCAGGTAATATTGTTTAATTGTCGATGATTATGGCTCTGGTGTAGCGAAAAAACAGTAGAGTATGACATAAAGTCAAAGCCATTTAACTACAGTACCATTATCTTAATTTTGGAAAAAAGTAGGTTATGTCTTACTGATTTAATAAAAGAATTTTATATATGTATAGATATATTTTTCCAGTTTTGCTGAGCAGAAATTTGTCAGCAAAGAATTAAATAATTGTCTGTCTCATCTTGTCATACAAAATTTCTGTCGTATGGTATGATATAGGACAATTATAGACTGCAAAAAAATAAATCTGTCCCACTGATATCACCGTTTGTTGGATCTGTTAACAACCCAGACTTCAGAAATGTGACAAACTGATGTTTGTAAGACATAAGATAAAAAGGTTGGAAACCATCGGTTTCATCTTGAACAGTGTGTTGTGTTTTAAAAGCTTGTTTTTATCATCCATTATGTCAAATCTGCATCTGAAAATTAAGCTGTCAGATAAAAACAGTGGTGTACAAAGGGCATCATTTCCACAGATAGAAAAGAACACACAACTGATACACAGCACTGCCACCAGTTCCATATTTCCTTGGAAATCACAGATGTAATTATATTGAAGACGGTTTACAAAAGCCCTCAGTCACCTCCCTGCTTACCTTTGGTACAGCGTACGCAGGAGCAATGGGGAAATCAATAGGTGCAACCGCAGCATCAGCAAAAGCTATGTGGCGAAAGAAAAAACATCAATATTTTCCCCAGATAATATCCTGTTTAGAGCAGCTGTTAATATTGGAATACAAAGGAGGAGCAAAGTCACTTTACATGCTCAAATACCCAGCTTCAACAGAAAAAAAAAATATTATGGTTTTCAACTAAAACTCACAAAGCACTCTGATTACTCTACACAACAGTTTGCATGCTTAATCTGTATGCCTACAATATTTCCTAAATTTTAGTTAAACTCTGCTTAATCTGGGTATGTGTGCCTGTGTACATCTTACAGATAATCCTGGCCAGTGGAGTGACGTTGAGTCTCTTTGCGGCGTCTGCTGTCATTAAAACGAGAGCAGCGGCCCCATCGTTCAAAGTGCTGGCATTTGCTGCAGTCACTGTGCCTAGAAAGCAAGTGACCAATCAGGAAAAAAAAAAACTGCATCAGTTATTATTCCCCAGCTCACAGAAGGAATGAAAGAGAAGAAATTCTATTGGATGATTACCATTCTCTTTCTGGAACACCGCCTTCAGTTTGGGGACCTTGCTGAAGTCGACCCGCCTCCACTCCTCATCCTCAGACACAACTACATCAGGTTTGCCTATAAAACCATGTTGCTGTCAGATAATTGTGTTGTGTAAATGACAAACGTCTTTTAATAGGGGAAAACTTCTCTTCCTGTACCTCTCTGGGGAATGCTAACTGGTACGATCTCCTTGGCCAACACGCCAGACTCAAAAGCTGCTTTGCTGCGGGTGTACGAGCTGATGGCGTAGGCGTCCTGCTCCTCCCTGGTGATGCCGCTGTTCTTGGCAGTATTCTCTGCACAGTTGCCCTGTTTTTTTTGTTTGTTTTTTTAAAAAGGAAAAGCAGGGTTTAACATATCAAACGTGAATATTAAGAAATTACAAATTCTCCACTCTGTGGTTAAATTCTCATGTCATGATTTGAAAAGGTACAATTTACTGGAAAATCTCAAGTCACTCCTTGCTATGTGCCACTCCCAAATCACCAGAAATGCAGTAGATCCAATATAAATAATAAAATGAAATAAGGTTATAATTGTATGTAATTGTAGTTGTAATGTTATAATTGACAAAAAGGTCATATTTAGCAGAAGTTTTAATAGTTACCATGTGGAATTTATTGTAGACATCAGTGAGTCCATCCTTGACGATGAGGTCTTCCATTTTCACTCCCCCGTAGGCTGGAGTGTCTCTGGACATCACGTAAGGTACATTGGACATGCTCTCCATGCCTCCAGCCACCATCACATCCTAAACTCACACACATCCATAGTTACAGACTTAGTAATTACTGAGTTAATCAAGGCAAAGCCTCTGTGACCTGATCTTACTGCCATATCTTGCAAAATATCAACCATATTATGGTAAACTTATGTTTGGTTAAAATTAGGTTTTCCAATATCTTATCTGAGATCAGATTTGTGTTTTCCGTACACATCTGTTGCCATGAGCAAATATCATAGCAACAGATGCAATATGTGGGAAGAATCTGACACATAGATCTGGAAGATAAACCCAACAATCACTACTACATACTGTACACCTTGTCACTGTAACTGCAAGCAGCCTCTAGCGTGCATTCTTTACCTGGTGTCCACACATTAGACTCTGGGCTGCCATCATGATGGCTTTCATCCCGGAGGCACAGACTTTGTTGACGGTTGTTGCTGGAGTGCTGAGGGCCAAGCCTGGAAAGACAATTGTAAGCAGGTTTGCATTTGCACAAATAAATGACTTAAAAAAAATATATACATATATCAAACCCTGAGTTATGCACGTTTATCTTGTATACTTGACAACAATGCTACCATCTATTAGGTCACATCACAGCCAACCTCACTCTAAAATCTTTATATTAATGCTCAAGAAGCCTCTTCAAGCCAAAGATAAACCTTGTTTGCATTAAGCTGCTGTTAAGTGTCTACTTTTAACCATGAAAGCCTACACAACCAGGAGCTGCTACCAGTCTGTTTTATAGAGGTAGAGTTGGTTGCATTCACCAATTTGCCAGGACAGCAAATGTGGTTGGCGATTATCTCAACATCAACATTTAGGTCCATTGTCCACTTTCAGAAGGTGTGGTAATAGCATCAGTGTGGCCATACCTGCTCCAAGCAAAGCTTGTCTGGTGGGGGCCTGTCCTTCTCCTGCCTGAAGCACATTTCCCATGTAGACCTCCTTCACTTCTTCAGGATTGATTCCTAAATACAAGAGACATTCAAGAAAAATCTGATTACATGCTCCAGCACCTCATACAGGTGGACCTCAGAGAAGGTGAAAGCAATAAAAATTTAATTTCTGTTATTATCATGCTATAATGCACAGTCTATCAGTTGCGGTTCTATGGCTCATACACACACCCAACGATTCTCTGACCAATCTTCAATCCCACAGGTTGCTAGTTTTATTGGAAGCTTCAATGTGGAACCTCCTAAACCCACAAATAGCCACGGCCATTACTGTGTACATGTGACGCAAGAGGTGGGAGTCGTGTGCAGGAAATACTGACTAATGCTGCTTTTCAGTTGTAATGTAAAGTTCTAAGTTGATAAAAAAAAAGAATAAACTTTGAACAAGGGGCAAACATGCCCGATTATACATGCTGACTGATAAGAAGGTGACCTCTTTGACCACATACACTGCGCCTCTGTTGAAATAACCGGGGCAGATCTTTCCAAAACATATGTTCACGTGACTCTGGAGTAGGATAAAGGTCACAGACACACACGCAGGTCATTATAAAAACAATGACACATTAACAGGCAAAAAGCCAATGACCATCATCATGTCTGAGTTAATGTTTAAGGCGATAATGACCTTAAAGACATCAGATCAGACTTTTAACATACAAATGAATGAGAATAACTTCCGCACAAAGTAAACTGAATATACCTGCTTTGTCTATGGCCCCCTTGATGGCGATGGAGCCCAGTTTGGTAGCGGGTACCGCTGCCAGGCTGCCTCTGAAGGAACCCATTGGAGTGCGGGCGGCACTGACGATGACGACTTCCTGAAAGCAGCCGTTTAAAGCCTGCGTTATAGTGAGCAGTCCAAGAAGTTCATTGTGAAGAGACTTTCAAAATAACAGTCAGTGTCCTTACATTGAGGGAAGGGCGAGATGTGTAGGTTCTGGAGAGGTAGTTGCGAGTCTAAAATGACAGGATGATCACAGGGAGAATATACCGTTCACAGTTATTTCTACTCAATACTCTGGACGGGTACAAAACAGAAAAACAAACATGTTGATCCTGTCATTAAGTAAGTGCACACACAAGAAAGAAATATTAGTCAGTTACATGGTGAATTTATATAGGCTAAAAGCAGCAATGAATTTTGGCTTCTGAAAATTAAGTGAAAAAACACTAAACACAAGCATTGTCTGATTTCCATCACAAGCAGACATTACTGACTCATCAAACACAGTTTCAGATTTGTGAAACTGAAAAAGATCTAGTCTAATACAGTGGATGGAGGAAGAGCCACAAAATTGCTCTTTTTTAAAATGTTTTAATAGATCACTTTTCTACAATGTAGTGTTTTATAGTAGTGGAAGAGGTATATGTTTAATAATATGCTTTTAAAAGCATTGTGTCCTGATGAAGGCCCATGTGCTTTAAACATATTCTCTCCATGTTATATTAAAGGCGGATTCTGATTTGATCCTGTATCAGAAGAGCACCAGAGTACTTTCTGAAGTCTCTGGAGCATTCTAGGAGCCTTTGTGTTTACTTAAATAGGATAATCATAAAAAAGTAAAGTTTGTAAAATGTAATGTTAGAAGTTTTGTTTGGGCCTTCTAGCCACTGACTTCCTCATTAACAAGTGCTGCAATCTCTCTCTCACATATCTGCATCTGAAAAGTAACTCAAGCTGTTAAATAAACATAGTGGAGCAGAAAGTACAATAATTTCCTATAAAATGCAGTAAAGTACATGTATGTTAGCATCAAATAGAAAAACACAAGTAAAATACGCAGCTATTATAAAATTGTACTGGAGTATAGTACTTGAGTGAACTCGTTACTCTTGCTAAACATACACCAGTCAGCACGTATTTACACCTTTTCTCATTCAGCTGTTACTGTCTCTCTCTGTCTTTGCTAGCTTAATCCGCACATTGTTGATATTATTGTAGACCAGCAATTAAGAGGCAGAGGTTTCTGGGTCAGTGAGGTTACAGTGATAAAGGAGAGTCACCCTGGCCTGCAGCCACCTGCAGCAGCTATTATAAAGGTGTTTTCAGGCTGCTGCGTCAAGGACAGACACACAATTCTTAGCTGAGCGAATCTCGCAGGCCCTGCGGTGTTGTCAGCCAGCAGGACTGGGGCTACCACTAGCATTGCTATGCTAACAGACGAGCTCACTTACCAGGCGTTTGCACATTTGAGCGTGCATGGTTAAAAGTCCACTGGACGCCATGTTGACGAAAGAGACGAGGACTGTGACACACTTGGAACCGCTTCACTCACCTTCGGCCATCAAACAGAGAGATAAATACATCAGCCAATCAGAGTGAGAGGTGTGTGCTTCTGACGTCATGTGCGGCTGGGCATTATGGTTGTTGTAGTTTTTTTGTGATTTTCTTTTTTTTTTTAACTTTATACAAATCACACGAGTTATTTACACAGTATTTTTAAAATCAAAAATCATTTCATTTTCAACTAAATACATTTTAACATGATGTATGATAGCATGATGAATGTCTAAATTATATTAGCAATATACTCCCTTAGTCAAACTTAAAAAATGTTCTCTCAATTTGTATATTATTATTATTATTATTATTATTATTATTATTATTATTATTATTATTATTATTATTATTAATGTACTTAAATATCGCTATACATATTAAATAGTAATAAAATATTTTAATTTAATTTATTCAAATTTTTATGTTGGGAGTGTGGGAAATAACAATTATAAAAATAAAATAAAATATATAAAGCAATAAAATAATAAATATTTTTAAAGATTATATAACAATGTTTTGTTTATTTTTTAACAGAATAAAAAGTATATGCAGTCATATGATAAGTTTTACTTCAGTGATCATGCCTTTTCTCCTATAGTTTAAAAATTGATAAATGTAGTGTGATCTATCTTCAACTACAGCTGCTTAAGTATGGTCTTCTCAACCTGTTTTACACGTGCACGCACACATACATACACACACACACACACACACACACACACACACACACTCATTTGTATACTCTGGCATAGCAATGAAGCATAAAAATCCTTAATTAATTTTATATATAAATCTTTATTATATCATATAAACATTGTCCAGGTAACAAGCAGTTGCCTACAGAATTATTATGTTCATATGCCAATTCTTAAAGGAGAGCCACCCATAACCTAACTAGAATGTAGAGTAAATCACCAGCTTCTGCATGCATACAGTGTGTGTGTGTGTGTGTGTGTGTGTGTGTGTGTGTGTGTGTGTGTGTGTGTGTGTGTGTGTGTGTGTGTGTGTGTGTGTGTGTGTTTGTGTGTGTCTAAATGAGATTATGGCTTTTGTTTCTTTACTTCCTCTTTTTGCAATCCATCCATGCTTTATTAAACATAGTGCGAGTCACTCTTCTCCTCTGGTAGTGATACTCTTTCTGAGTGGATCCATATGAAAAGTACAGGTAACCTGTAAAGAGGAATGCATTATAAATATCACCCCATCAGGAACATGATGCGACCTGCAGAGGGACCAACCTTTGGCTGCTACCTTACCTCTGTTCTCAAAAGCAGCGTCCACTCTAAAGCCAATCCCAAAGAGCTCTCTGTGAATATATTTTGGGTACCCAACATCCATTCTCCCTCTCCTTTCATTGTAGCTGTATGGGTAATGTGAGGAGGCGTTTTCATCAGCACAGAGTACTACTGATTCACCTTTATGGTTTATAGTGACTGACATTCCTCACCTCCAGAATCTGTTGTCTGAAAAGAGCAGGGTTTTGCCTGTGATTGGCACATGGACAGCAGCATCTATCTTGGTGACAGGTCGCAAAAAGCCAAAGTCTCTGAGAGGTTTAGGATAACCGCGTAAAACAGTGTTTCCTTTGATCATCCAGTAATGATCCCCTGTGGAAAGGGAGAGTGACTGTAATGTTCCTTCTGTAACTCGTCCCGGCTTTTATTTTGGATTTTTTGTCATATGTGTTCAACAATAATCTGATTGATGGCTAATAGTGTAGCTGAGCTACTGTTGTACCTTCAAAGAAAACAACATTTTGCTTGTACTCATAAGCAGCATCAACTTTGCTGATTCCGGGCCAGACAGACTGAATTTTCCTCATGATGATGCCATGCCAGTTGCTCCTCTTCCAGAAATATCTGAGTAAAAAAGCACAGCATTTTATGATAATTAGGCGAAAACAGCGATCAGACATTTTCAAAATAGGAGCTCTATCTGAGGAAATATAGTTTTTGTGAACCTTAAAGTCAAAGTGTAGAAATGTCGCACCCATCTTTAAAGAAGTAGAGCCTGCTCCTAATGGACGTTACTGCATCAAAATTCAGGCTGTAGCTGCACCTGTCTGGTGGAGGGTCTGTTTCAGGCTGTACTGTTGTCTCAGGATTCATTGTTGGCGGAGTTGATGTTGCTCTGATTCCTTTGAGAGGCCAAAGACAACAAAATGGTACCAGTAAAGATCTCTTAGTAGGTGGGTTTGTCATTGAAAGTGCTGAAATATATTACTATTATAAGATTTAATCTCTCACCATAGAGAGCCTGCGCTCCCTGTCTGTCGTCATCTGGCAGCACATACCCATCTGTGTTCACATACTGGTAGGTGGGATACATCAGGGCTGATTGGACCTTAGAGTGGGCCAATCCCAGTGCATGGCCAAGTTCGTGGGCTGCCACCAAAAACAGGTTGGATCCTGCATACACACATGGAAAGTTAAGATCTGAAGTGGTCACGTAATCAGCTCTAACATTATATCACCTCAGAAAAATTCATTGACGCCTGCACCTGTTGAGGTAAGAGTCCAGTCTTCATCTTCATCAAAATGGGTGTCACCTCCGGTGCCTTCTCCCGGAGAGAAAGCATGAGCCAGGACCCCACTCTTGCCGTCAAATGGGGCAAAATCTCCATGAGCTGTTTTGGAGAAGAGGAAAGTTACATTTGATCAAATATTTTTTTCCTCAAAGGCGATAAAGCCACTGCTCTACCTTGAGCCTTGAACATGATCGTGATGTCAGCGGTGCCGCTGTGGATCTGCTTGAAATCCAGAGGAATAACGTCACTGTAGAGTTTCAGAGCCTTCGCTATGGTGGCGTCCACATCACTTTGGCTCAAATCTGGTGTGTAATTAGTTATCCTATAAGGCAGTGAGACCGAAAATCATTTATTAAAAAGGCTGATGATGTAATTTTTTTTACAGGTGAACAGCTTTCTTGCGTAATACCTGTACGTGACAACATTCTTGCCCCACTTGGGTCGACCGTCGAAGTAGCTGTAACTGGCCACATCTGTGAAGCCACAGCGGGGGCGAGCCATTACTTCCAGTGTGTTCGAGTCCAACTGCCCCGTCACCTCCAGGCCAAAAAACTCCTGCATGTTTTTGAGCGTGTCCTCAAAGGAATCTAGGGCGCTGCGATAAGTACTATTGGGAGCACTGACGCCCACGTCTGAGAAAAACTGAGACAGATAGTCCTGGACGAAGGAAACAGGAATAAACAATACTCATATACTTATAATCCTCTGAATCTAACAGATTACTAATGGACTTATACAAGTGTATTGCAGATTACTCAGAAAGATGAAAAAGTTTATCTTGAAACATTGTTTTATTTGATAAAAGTACCAATACATTTTATGATCATGATTTTAACTCGAATTGCACTTTTCTGTCACCTTTTTAAATAATTCATTTACTCTATTTCTTTGTTTGAGGCATGTGCTGCTCATAACATTGAAAAGGGTGAAACTTTATTTTTTTGAATGTTTAAAGCGCATGAATGCACAGTACGCAAACCATGGAGAAACAGTGTTCACTCTCACTGCAGATTAAACGAATGATGCAAACAGAGATATATTTCAACTTTGAAAGCACCTGTATGTAATCCGTGTTTTACCTGTGCTTTGGAGAGCTCTTCTTGGCTGGGTGAAGCGGTGGGCATGGCTCCACAGCGTGCTACAATCACCACCATTACCAATGATTTAACAGCCAACGTGCCTTCCATGATTCCTTTTTTTGCCTGCTGCAGAGAAGAAAGAATAACTCCAGGTACAATTTATTCTTCCATTCAGGCTCTGCTGGGATGTGGATTTGTTATTTCCTGAAACAGTCACATTTCAATGCTTTGGATGTGAGGTAACGATGCATGACCGGGCAATAAAGCATTCCTGTGAGTGTCTGAACAGGCCAATTTAAAACAACAGGAGATAGAGAGAGGGGGGGCATGGGGGTAGAAGAGATAAGTTGAGGTCGACAGTTGGACTAGCATGGACCTGCATGAACAGGATGATAAGAAAACGGTGCAGTACTGTCAACAGGATCACTGTCAGATAACATCAGGGAAACCTTTTTTTATGCATTTCCATTACCCCACTTAAGCTCACTCACATAAAAATATCTCACGAAGAAGATTCAAATTGAAAAACTTTATTGTCCCCAATTTTTTGTGCAGGAAAACAATAACGCTGCATGAAACAAAGTCAGCAAAAAACATATAATGTATAAAAAGTTTATAAAATTACAAAAAACACATATACAAGTTAAACAGTCAAAATCTGCTTGGCTTTAGTTACATTCAACTGTAAAAAGGTGGCATCTTGTCATTAGGCAACAGGCTGATTATGACGGCATCATCTGCAAACTACAAGATAGACAGTTTTCAAACTTTGTGTTTTGTATAAATTGTATAAAAGAGAAGTAAAACACATGCCTGTGGCAAGTTGGTGTTATGGTCAGATCTAAAAAAAAATGTTCACCTTGACCTATTGTCAGAAACAATATTGTCCAAAACCCGTCTTCTACGAATTTGTACATAGTGTTGTGTATTTTTATTTTTATTTTTTTTTGATAGTTTTTATCTTCTTCAGCTTTTATTTTCTTTTCTTTATTCTGTAACGCTACAGTGGGATCAATAAAGTTATCTTATCTTATCTTATATACTGGGTACTTAGGTATTGGAATGTTCATTTTAAAGTGAAGTGTTTAAAAGAACCCTTTGAATAGTAATTTCTACTCGTACCTTGGCATGTATATTCATCAGGAAGAAAAAGCTTCTCAAAAGATTTCAATATCTCATGGCTACAGGCTGCAAAGTGTCATAGTGTCGTAGACAACCTCTATGGAAATCACTTTGTCTCATTAATAGTTCTAGTGTATATGCACAGAGGGTGATCTACAAGTGTGATTTTAAAACACAATACAATGCAAATGGAATGTAAACACATCTACAACTCAATTAATACATACTTTGAAAAGTTACAGCAACATAAAATGAAAATGTAGTTTTAAGAATAATTAGTACTAGTTAACGGATCTACTAGTAAGTACAACGCAGGAAGTAGCTGTTCCTCAGCCTCCGGTAAAACCTCCCGCTGGTCAGGTTGTACTCAAACATGTAGGGTCCACTGTAGATGTAAGTAAAACCTGGAAAACAGAAGCTCAGTGTTAGTCGATGCACTTATTAACCTTTGCTATCCTTTCCACTAACAGTTAAGACAACTTTGTACCTGTCTGTTTGTTAACAGAAGACCTCAAAAAGTTTTGCTGGAGAAATGTTAGGAATGGTACCCTAAAGAAAAAATGTTAGTTATGATTCAGAAGAAATCCTGGTTTCTGGATCACTTTGAGTGTTTTAGTTGTTAACACTGCATTAAATGGACCTTCAAACAAGAGTCGTTGTTTGGGGTGATGATATCTTACATCAAACTATGCCAGAGACACTAAGAGAGGCCTTTGACTACACTAAGCACAACAATGTTGGATTGGATTAATAAGAGGCTTGGTGGAGGTCTGCGGTGTTAAAGTGCTTTTCTAGTTTATTCCTCTCTAAGGATTCATGCTTCCCTAAAGTAATGTTAGGTGTTGTTTGTATGTCTAGCACCCCAATGAGAATAGTTACCATTGTAAAAGTTATCACATAATTTACTTTACAGAAGGAGAAAAGGGACACATACAATTGATTGACCTTAGTGAAAAAACTAAGGAGGTCAGGATAGTGAAGGACAATGAACCATAATCCAACATTTTGGGAGGAGGGTTAGATGAAGAAATACAGTATGTTCACTCAATATGAAGCAACTTAGCTGTCAAAAGTACAAAAATCCAGCAACAAACACCTCTGAAAATTCACTCACTAATTATCATGTCATAGTTTGTGGTTTTATATGTCAGTGGTCTTGGACATGGCTCACCTCGATATTGGAAAGCTGCTGTCACCTTGCCAGACAAACCATAGAAGGTCTGACCAACCCGTTTGGGGAATCCTGCATCCATAGTCTTTCTGGCCTCATCGTAGCTAAAGACGCAGAGGTAAAGATTAGATATAAAAGTCAAACGTAAAGGGTGAAACATAGCCAATGTGAAAGAAAGGTTACTGGAAATAATATCTTCTTTTAAACCCACCTGTAATAATAGCTGCCTACAAAGAACAGAGTCTTTTTAGACTGTGCGTCATAGAGGGCCGCATCGATATTCCTCACAAAACTCGGCAAACCAAAACTTCTCAGTTGTTTTGGATAGCCGCGCACAGCATTATAGCCAGAGAAAGCCCACACTTTATTCCCTGCAGGCATTAAAAGGCAAAGGAAAAGACACAATGAAAGAACACCGTACTTAGGTAGATCTATGATGGATTAACATAGAGCCTCTGAACATGCCCAAAACCAATTTGAGCATTTATACATTTTTTATCAGCCCTCATTGGTCTCTATGCCTCTGTGTAGAGTTTCTTTCAACTTTTTCTTATACTGCAAACAGTAACTGAACAGATTGTGTTGGATTTGGAGATAATGAATGTTGCAATGCAGAAGCAGAACACTTACCTTTAAACAGGTAGACTTCATCTGACTGTCGGCTTTCATAAGCTGCATCGATGTTGACGGGGGCACTGGGCCAGAAGCTTGTGATGAGACTTTGTCGAGGTGTCCGGCTCTGAGGGTAGCTACGCCAGAAGAAGCTGAAAACAGGAAAAAACATTTGAAATTGTCATGTATAGTGAGTAACAAGATAAACGTTTGGATTCAGATATTTTGGGATTCTGCCGTATGGTTTTCCTGATACCTGTCTTTGAAGAAGAGCATCTCTCCTCGCAGAGTGGTGACGGCGTCCAAAACCATAGTTGAATCACAGGCATCAGGGGTGATGGGGGGCCGAGGTCCAGGCTTAACTGGATCCTTATCAGGGTTAGGGCCTGGAGGATGAATAAAATCTGAGTTATGTTATGTTCAGGAGTTTTTCCAGAGTTTTTTTCGATGGAGTGTTACGGCTTAGTTTCTAACCATAAAGAGACTGGATGCCATTGACATCATCCCGAGGCAGGACGTAGGTGTCAGGGTTTCTGTATGAGTAGGTGGGGTACATGAGCGCACCAGGATCATCGGAATGAGACAAGCCGAGAGAGTGGCCGAACTCGTGGGCGGCCACCATGAAGAGGACGTATCCTACAGCAGAGTGATGAGTCAATTACAGCCGTTCATGTCAAGATACATCGTCATCCCATGCATGCAAGAGAATAAATACCAAACTCACCTCTGTTTGACTGGAAGGTGAAGGTCTCATCGTCGTCAAAATGAGCATCTCCTCCGATGCCAGGGCCCGGGGCGAAGGCGTGGGCGAGGGTGCCATCAGGGCCATCAAAGGGGTAATAATCACCATGTTCTGTTAACAAGAAGCATCTATATGTGAGGTTTTCTGTAACAATCTACAAATCAGAACTGGGTTTAATGTCTGAGTGTCAAGCCACAAGCCTGGGCTAAAGGAAACTACCAATTACCCTTTTTTAACTTTCTTAATCTTTAAAATGTTGCAATGAATGCTGTTCAATGTGAAGCATTTTCTCTGCAAGCACTGGCATGACGCCAATGGAAAGATCCACTTGTGATGTTGAGTGATACACAGTACGGTATGTTACTGTACTGTGCCAGTCATTAAAGGATAAATGCCACTCAAATATGCACTACAGCACATCGTACTGCAGAGATGTAAACATCCTCTAGGATTCTTACTCCAGTATACCTTACTGTAAAAATAGATTCTAAAAAAGATATTAAATACTAGATTTATGTATAGTATAGTATAGTATAAATAGTAACGAAGATTGGAAATGGGGATGAAATTATCAATTGCTCTATTTCTGGGACATTTACTTTGATGTGTAATACTGTAATATATGTTAATGTGCACTGCTTGTTTTTTTATTTCAGTGCAACTCAAGAAACTGTTCATTCGTTCATCACCATGTATATATATTATTTTATATATTTTGTATATACAATTAGGAAAAAGGCACACACACAGCTTTTCAATTTTACAATAAACTTGTGTTGTCAATCTGTATTTATAGGATTTTTTTGTTATTTTACAGAAAAAAAGGTGCAGAAATCCACTGTTGGCTGGCAGATATATACATGATGAGGAAATGTAAATAACTAGGACATGAACAAGGAAAAGTTCTCTTGTACTCACGTTGGCGGCCAAAGGAGATCATGATGTCAGCTGTGCCCCTGTAAATTCTGTTAAACCTCAGAGGAGTGACCTTGGCCCAAACCTGCAGTGCTTTCTCAATAACGTTGTCTACCTCTGACACAGACATATCAGGTGTGTAGTTCTCTATCCTGTAAGTTGGGAATTATAGTTAGGAATATCATAAAAATGGTAATTTGATTCAATATCTAGAATGTATCTCTCAGGTGTCTTTAGATCATTCACCTGTATGTAATGCTGTTTTTCTCCCACTTCAGGTTATTTCCAAAGGTGGAGTAACGGGCAATGTGTCCGTCTGGAACGCCACAGCGGGGCTTTTTCATCATCGCCAGGGTGTCAGCATCCAGTGTCCCGGTGATCTGGAGCCCAAAGAATTCCTGCATCTCTCTCAGCTTCTTGGTAACGGGGCTGATCCCCCGTCGGCCTGTGGGCCCGGTCTCCTCTGTTAGGTTGAAGAATTTCTTCAGGTAGCTCTGTCACAGAAGACAAGAATACATTTTTTTTTCATTTTTGGAAAATGCATAGCTTGATCTTAAAGGTAAAATAATGACAATACATGCAGCTTACCTCTGCATAAGTCTCATCTTGCACAGTAATGTTTGTTATCGGCACACTGTAAACAGTGACTGCCAGACTCAGCGCGATGCACAGACTGAGAGACCTCATTCTTCCTTCTTCAAATGCGGCTTATCACTCTGTGCTGAAGCCTGCTGTTATATAGGCTAGAGAGTGTAGGTGTTGGGGGGGAGGGTGTATCTGTGACTAGTATGGAGTATCTGGTGAAGTATTCCATTTATGGCTTGACAGGAGAAGAAGATTGATGTTGCTCAGCAAAAAAAAAAAAAAAAAATCCCCAAACAAGATTCTACTGATTATGATGACAAGTATGTGACACATAGCACATGATCAAACAAAAAAAAAATAGTTAAACTGCTGGTTGGAGAAAAATATAAATATCCTGGACAATGCATGAAATATGCATCTATTTTAGGAAACATTACGCAGATGTATTACATGCAAACGTTAAAAGTTAACCAATTGTAAAAAAACAACAACCCTACATTAATCATTAGTGTCCAGTTTCCTTATTAGACACACACACACACACACACACACACACACACACACACACACACACACACACACACAGACTGTGTCTAGGAAAACTGTAAACAAAGGACTTCTGTTTCTGGTCATTTTGAAAAACAAAAATACAATTTGAAATTTACTTTTAAGCTGTTTTACAATAAAATGAATGAAACTGTGTTGCTATATATATTTTTTTATTTGCCAAGATGGGAGCTAAAAGCGATATCTATGTTTTAAAAGGTAAACCTCTTCATGATGCATTGGAGTTGTGTAGTGTTTGTCCACCAAAGAAAATGTCTTTTAAGTTTAACCTAAATGATACTTAAATTTTGTCATTATTTAAACAAGTCAAGTAACATGGCTGCATGCATTATTATCAAAGATCATTAGTTTATATACTTTTTTTTAAATTATTAGGATAATTTGCTCTTCTGTCTTTTTTCATCATAGTTATTATGTCATTCTTTTACAAACTCTCAGTTCCATTGTTTTAAAGCTGCATCATCGTACAGATGTCAAAGATCTGTTCTTCAAAAATAGAATTGTTAATTTGTTAAGCGATGCATTTAATTTATACCCATATATTGTGTTTTATCAAAAAAATTTATACTATACAAAATTTATAAAGCAAGACAAACAAATTTGTAATTGTAAAACGATTTTAAACTCTACCTGACATATCCCTTAAATTACAGAAAATTGATGACTCACATTATCTCATAATTTACTGGATTGTGCATGTCATCACACTCTATCTAAGTGATAGCTTGTATTATAATGTACCAGCCAACAGTGCATTCCTGCACCTTTTTTTCCCTGTAAATTAACAAGAAAAATCTTTTTTTTTTTTTCAATTGTAAATATTTTACACATATTATGACATTGACTTGAAAAATCCAGTCCTCTGTTGAAACTTAACCTTTATGTTTTGTCACGAAATAAAAATATCTAATTGTGGTATAGATACTGGTTTGTTAGGTAAGTGGCCTTTTGGAGGGTCTAAAAGGCCCCCTTAAGCTGCAAGCCACACTTTAAACACACTTTAAAAGAGTGTAAGAAACGATGTGTGTGAATGAGTTATTAAAATTCCTGCACTAGTTTGCAGAGGCAAGGCTAAATGTCATATATTACACACACAAATTGTGGTCCCCTCTTGCCAGAAGTTATAAAAATTCTCCAGATTACATATTTTACATGATTTAACAAATGTCTGAGAAAGGACCTAAAAATGTCCCCAGTTGGTCATTCAAAGAACTGCAAAACATATACATAAGTATTATGAAACTATGTAGATAAAGTACTGCAAGAACTGTGAACTGGTCCTTTTAAAGTCAGAGAGCAGATTTAGCTTTTCTGTGGTGAATGGAGGGAAACACACACACAAACACACACTCACACACACACACACACACACACACACACACACACACACACACACACACTTCTAGGGAACTCTTAGAAGTGGTGCTATATTGCAGCCTACTGGTGAATCACAGTTACACTACACATGTGTAATGTGTCTGCAATATAAATCAGTGTTGTGTTCCTCCTCCGTGACTGACCTTACTTATTTATTTAACCCTTCACCACCAACCATTGGTATGTGAACACTGAAACTAATTAATCATTGCACATGATCAATGTGGGACAGAATCCACAGTCCTCATTTTGTGCAAAAATGATTTCCAAAGTTTATCTAAAGCTTTATTTTTTTTATTATAAATATGTTTTGTTTCATGGACACTGTTTGATTGCAACAACTAGAAGACATTCATTTGATATTTTCTTTTTGTTTGACTAACTGAGATTGCCAAAGCCTCATATATACTTCAGATAAACATTGGGATACATTTTTGCTCTTTTTCACATCAGTGGATATCATTGTACCTGCTTAAACCTCAATTGGTATTAGAGTATAAGGTATAGCAGTTCTAGCCTTTTGAATAATGTAATTATTACTAGGTATATCTATGTTTCTTACTTAGTACTACATATTATCGCATCTCTATTTTGAAAAATTACTTTACACTATTGCAGTATAAGGCAAAATAGAGAAATGCACTAGCAATATCATTTCAATTTCTATACATGATACTTTACTTTAGCAAAATACAACACAACAGATTTAAAAATGTACATCAACAGCCTTTGTTTGTTATTTCGAGGAACCAGTTTATTTTTACTCACTCACATTTTTTTTTACATACATTCATATCTGTTGTCATAGTGCACTGCAATCTATGCAGACATATGAAATTATAAAAATGATGAAAAAAAATAATTTATGACTTTTAAGTTAATAGTGCAACAACAGCAAAATAGGAAAGGCAATAATTTAGAGAATCAATGACAAGAAAATACAATGAAAGATATAATAAATGAGTTTAAAATTAATCAATGGTAAGTATGTTTTTCTTAAACATCTTAGATGGTGTTCTCACAAGGGTTATATATCCAGTATACACCCTTAAGCTTGTAAATATATATAAATATATATTATATAACATATAATAGGAAAAACTATGAACCCTTTTAACACCTTCTTTGGTATCCATAGTGGCTACATCAAGAACTTCTGCAGTCAACTGGTCTAGTAGTTATTGCATGGCAGGAAGTAGTTGTTTCTCAGCATACGGAACAGCCTGCCGGTTCTCATGCTGTACTCAAACATACGGGGCCCGCTGTAGAGGTAAGAGAAACCTGGAGAACAGAGAATCAGTGTTAGTCTTCGCGTTTAGTAAAAGATTGGAGGGATTAAGAATGACATTCGTCCGGACTTGCAAAACTCAACTCAGCCGCGGACATGACTCACCTCTGTACTGGAAAGCTGCTGTCACCTTGCTGGTCATGCCAAGGAAGGTCTCATCAATCCTTTTGGGGAATCCCTGGTCCATCGTCTTTGTGGCCTCATCATAACTACAGACACAGACTCAAACGATTAGACTGATTCACTGTTTTCACACTTGTCTTCTCAACCATCTGTATCAGTCACCTGAACTGATTTCAGATCATTTGAACGCACCTGTAGTATTCACTGCCCACGAAGAACAGAGTCTTCCTAGAGTCCACGTCATACATAGCAGCGTTGATTTTCTTCACGCTTTTGGGCAGACCAAGACTAGACAGTGGTTTAGGATAGCCGCTCACAAGGTCGTAGCCATTGAAAGCCCAAACTTGATGATCTGTAAAGAGATTGGAAGAAAATATGTGTAGTGAATGCATGTAGAAGTTAATAAGGTACACTTAACAATACGGTCAGATTAGGATCTCTCCATGGATTTAGAGAACACATACCTTTAAAGACAAGGACGTTGTCTGAGTATTGGCTCTCATAAGCTGCGTCGATATTGGAAGGAGCATTGGGCCAGAAGCTTTTGATGCGACTCTGCTGAGGTGTGAAACTTTGAGGGTAGACACGCCAGAAGAAGCTGAGAAGATGCAAGAACACAAATTAGTTCACTGGAATGTACATGGGTATTCAGATATTTGAGCCTTCGACAGCACGCCTGATACCTGTCTTTGAAGAAGAGCATCTCTCCTCGCAGGGTGGCAACAGCGTCCAAAACCATGGTTGAATCACAGGCATCAGGGGTGGTGGGGGGTTCAGGTTCAGGCTCTTTTGGATCCTTATCAGGGTTAGGGCCTGGAGGATTAATAAAATCAGAGTTTTGTTATGTTAAGAAATTTTCATTTATACTTATATTGAAGGCTATGACTCACTCAGCTACTAACCATAGAGAGACTGGATGCCATTGATATCGTCCTGGGGCAGGACGAAGCTGTCGGGGTTTGTGTATGTGTACGTAGGGTACATGAGCGCACCAGGATCATCGGAGTGAGACAAACCAAGAGAGTGGCCGAACTCGTGGGCAGCTACAATGAAGAGGACATACCCTAGAGCAGAAAACACAGAATTACAAGAGTTACAGATCCTCTCAATGAAGAATGAACGGTCCATCATGTATGTGCTAACATACACTGATAGAGTTATTAAAGTCAGACACTATGCTGGAGATAAATAACTCACCTTTGTTTGAGCGGATGGTGAAGGTCTCATCGTCGTCAAAATGAGCATCTCCTCCAATGCCAGGGCCCGGGGCGAAGGCGTGGGCGAGGGTGCCATCAGGGCCATCGAAGGGGTAATAATCACCATGTTCTGTTAACAAGAAGATACGGACGTCAGCTTTGAAAAATGCATTTTAGCGTTAAGACTTGATCAGCTGTCACATAGGATTCAAGTCGTTGGACAAGATTCTCAAGGACGTTACAATGAGCAGAGAGAAGACACATATCTAGGACATACACGGGAAAATTGCTTTTGTACTCACCTCGACGGCCAAAGGAGATCATGATGTCAGCTGTACCACTGTAGAGTCTAGTGAATCTCAGAGGAGTGACCTTGGCCCAGACCTGCAGTGCTTTCTCAATAGCGTTGTCTACCTCTGACTCAGGCATGTCAGGTGTGTAGTTCTCTATCCTATGAGACAGAAAAAAACAAAGAATACATTCAATAATGGCACACATGCAATGCCTAAAGGTAGTCTCTTGCACATTCACTATAAAACATTCACCTGTAGGTGACACTGTTGTCCTTCCACTTGAGGTCTTCTCGAGTGATGGAGTAATCGGAAACTTTGTTATCTGGAACACCACAGCGGGGCTTCTTCATCATCGCCAAGGTGTCCGCATCCAGTCTGCCGGTGATCTGGAGCCCAAAGAACTGCTGCATCTCTATCAGCTTCTTCATCACAGGGCTGAACCCTCTTCTGGCAACAGGACCGGTCTCTTCAGTAAGGTTGTAGTATTTCTTCAGGTAGCTCTGTAAAAGAAGACAAATATGTATTATCTGCAGGATATATTATTATAATCAATGCGTGAATAAGAGGAGAGAACACCAACCTCTGCAAAGGTTTCATCTTGAGCGCGCTCGTGTGCTGGTGCGCAGGAAACTGCGAGTGCCAGGCTCAGTAGAATGCTGAGATTGAATGTCTTCATGTTTTGTCGTTGTAGTTCAACTTGTTGTGATTGTGTGCTGCAGGCACCTGCTATATATGCTGCTCTCTGGGTGTGTTGAGCAACTGTCTTTAGTCAGCGACACAGGAAGCGTTCCTTTTATGGATAACAGAGGAAGTTGGTCTTTGATTTCTCATATATTGGGACATGCAGCCTTGCAACAGACTATGTTTTGGAAAATTTATACAAAATAAAAGTTAGATTTGATTGAATGATTAATGGAATTTGTTGTGAGTTTGCTTGTCAAACTTACAAATAATTCTAAATTTCTTTATGAATCTGAAATTGGATCCAGATCTGCATGGGTTAATTGTATCAACATACTTAAAACACATAAATACACAACTATTATTTGTTATTTCAAGGAGCAAATTTATTTATTTATTATTATTATTTATTTAAAATGTAGCTTTCTTTTTTGGTTACACCATTTGACATTTTATGTCAAACAAATCACACACAAGTGTTATTTACATGACACAAAATGTACATACTGAGATACCTGACAGATACTTCTTTAAACTGCATAGATTTTTTTTTACTTTCTCATCCTGCTACTCATGATTTGTCACTGACCCGAATATCATACAATACAAATAACTACAGTATATTATCTTAATTTAAAAACAAGCAATCTACTGTAAGATTGTAACATTATAAATAAATATTATAAGAATGTATTTTGACAAATTGTAGATCCTTTTTTTAACACCTTTTTTTGGTATGCACAGTGGCTTCTTTCAGGACTGTACTCAAACATTTGGGGCCCTTTGTAGAAGTAAGGAAAACCTGGAGAACAGAGGATCAGTGTTAGTCTCTGTGTTTGGTTAAAGATTGGAAGGATTAGGAATGACTGTAAACATGCTCTTATTTCATTCGTCCTGACTCGCAAAACTCAGCCTTGGATATGACTCATCAATCCGTTTGGGGAATCCCTGGTCCTTCGTCTTTGTGGCCTCATCATAACTACAGACACAGACTCAGGTTCAGACTGTTCTGGATCCTTATCAGGGTTTTGACCTGGAGGTTAAATAAAATCTCCTCTTTTAACTATTTAATGACCTGAAAGAGATTTCCTCATTATGATTATTATGACAATTACTATTACCAATATTAATATTATTAAAGTTATCAGAATTTGTATTGTATATTTATATACCATTACCTAACAGTAATGACAAGGTAATTATTATATTATATGATATGTGTGGTAGGGACAGGCGGAGGGTTGAGATGGAAGGGCCCTACCTCTCTCCATACCTCATGTTATATTATATTATATATTCTAATACATATATGATATAGTGGTATCAGCATGTATGAGTATCTGAAAATATATTTTTTATTATGCCAAGCAGTGTGTAATTAGTAAGACAAAAGTCTGGTAATATGAATTTGTGTGCAAAGGATTGATATGTTGTTTTGCTTGTAGTACTTAATTTTGCAGGATAGGAGGCATTTTACAGTTTGGGTGTGTGGTTTTGTAAATTGTGTTAATTCTCTTCTTAAAACCAGCTGACTTTGTAAAATGATCTTTGAGCAACTGAAAACAAAATTATGACAAATTGTGCTACTAACTATAGAAGTAGGATTTTATATATTTTCTTTTTCTTGAATTGAAATAGAAAGAAAGAAGTTGAAAAAAAAACATTTCAAGTGAAGCCTGGGTTTTGCAACTTTGACCATGTTTTTCTACATTCATCTGTGTTTCTTCCCACAATAATGTTCTGAGCCAATTATTTTTTTATACACTAACATGTTTGGCCATTTGACAATAGAGTGGTTGCTTCTGGCAAAACATCAGTTTGGCCTGAGAGCAAATGCAAACAAGTTCAGACAAGTGGTTTGAGGTAAGCATGAACAGAATCCCTTTTCCCAACAGTTTAGCGTAAACAGGTATTTTATGTTTGCCAGGATTATTCATCCCGCTGCACAACATCAGTCAGATCCCAGAAGTTGTAACAAATATGTTTATTGATATCAAGTCAAATCTCACAGTAAAATTGTCTTAAGGGAGGGTGACAATACAATCTAGTACAGGTGAATTATCATAGCATATCATATCTTATTGGTTTTAGGAAAATGTTAACTTAAATTATTCTATGAGAAATTACCTGCTGCTGTACTGCATAAATACATTTTTACCTGATGGAGAAGCTGCATGAGTCAACTATGGGCAGTTATTTTCCACCTTGATATGTGTGTAGTAATTTAGAATCACTTTTAACATGGAAAGCTACATTTTGGGCACTGTTACCTAATGTTGGATGCTGACAGGAACAGTAATGTCTTTTGATGCAATTTATTGTCGCCACTAAATTGATCAACGTTGGTAAATGCAGACAGAAATGGAAGTGTGGCAATTAAAAAAAGGAATTACCCTTTTTTCTCAAACTAATTGTACAAGTTTTGCCTCAAAATGATGTGACAAGTTGATCACAGTTTCACAGAACACCAAAACATCTAGCGGCAAAGTAAACTCATAAAACAACTGTAAAAACAACACAATAGAAAAAAACAAAACAGAATGCCATTATAACAACATTTATATCATGTACTGATGTAACACTTTTAACCACTTCCCTGGTATTTTCATCAGTTTCCAAATTGTTATTTGCTACCATTTTAGTTAGTTTAGTTAGTTTATACAGTTGTAACATTCTGTGTGCATTCATGCAAACACACACGCACACACACACACACACACACACACACACACACACACACACACACACACAGTCAACAACCTCCCCTTCAGTTATCTACTCTCCGTCAGGATTTCATTGTCCCCCTTCTTGCATTCCAGCAGGTCATTAACGGGGCTGGTGGAGACGACCCGTTTGGAGTTGAAGTCATATTTATAATCCATATTCCCCTTGAAGAAGTGCACAAATCCTGTTGAGAATTGACATTTATTTATTTAAATAAAAGAAATTATCTTTGGGTCCTTGGGGTACTGCATTGATTTAAGGATTAATGCCTTTTAACAGGAAATGATTTTTGTCATTATGGTCGCCAATTATTACATATAAATGTATTTACCTACTATATATATATATCAAACCATGCCTTTACATGATGTTACGTGTAAAGGCATGGAGCCTTTAACGTCTTTATGAAAGTGACTGAAAAAGAAGATGATGTAATACCCTCATAGAAGACAGCTGCATCTATGGGAGGTGAAATTCCTGGCCACTGCTGCTCTATGAGTGTCGGGGGTCCCGCCATCATCTGCCGATTCTCATCATACCTTGATATTGCACACAAAGAAGAGACAGTAGAACCTTGTCTGTGTTTAGCTGCTTGTAGTGTCTTAATGCAAACTCATCCTGATAAATCAGAGAGAAGATGACAATTAGTCAAGGTCAGTGACGACATGTCGTTCTGCTTTACTCACACAGGAAATTTCTCAGTTGTTTCTTACATCAATAGCTAAGGCGAGTGTGAGTCTATTCTGGTTTACTACATGAAGTACTGTTGAAATCCCAATTATATGGAAATCAACTTAGATCATCTTGCTGCATAGGGGCCTATGCCTGCATAGCTTTGGAGGTTTTGCTTTGTTTTCCAGAGCTTTATGGCATGCAAGACAGACACTACAATAGAGACCATAAAAGCCCATTTTTTTGTGAGCAGATCTGAAGACTTTGTCAAGATACTGTTGTCATAGAAACAAAACTATAAAAGCACTTTATCCAAGTCCATTTCTTTCAGAGAAAAATAGTACATGGACACATACACTTAATGTGGTTCCACTGATACCGTCAGCAAATAATATTCAAAATCAAGTGAACTGCTGCTCTTAAGTCAGTCTTCATTGTAACAACTACAGGGGTACCACAAGGTTCTGTACTTGGTCCTTTATTTTTTACAATTTACATAAACAGAGGTATACTCCAACATAATATACATGTTTAGCCTGATTAAGCAATCCTTTATGCATTTAACGGCCTTTAGATTACTTGAACTAAATGAGTGTTTTATCCTCAAGAATCCGTTTTATAGCTTCCTATTAATATTCAGTCAGTCAGTCATTTTCTATACTAACTTAGACCTTTCACATCCACAAGGTCTGCTAAAACCAATTCCAGGACATTACAGGTCAGCCTATTGTGGGACACACACACCATTCATTCACACACTCATACCTAGGAGCAATTTAGAGTCTCCAATTAACCTCAGCATAGTTTTCGACTGTAGGAGGAAGCTGCAGAGAACCCACACAGACACAGGGAGAACATGCAAACTCCTCATAGAAAGTTCCCGGCCCATGGACTTGAACCTGCTACCTACTTGTTGTGAAGCAACTGCCCCTAATAGTATTCATAAACTCAAATTTAAATGATCTTCTATTATATATTTAGGCATTAGGATAGGTAGTCTTACTTTAAAACCTCAATTGGAATTATTAGTATGTAGCATGTTTCCGTGATGAGGACAGGAATGCAATTGTGCCTTTCACAATGTCTGTGTTTGTTTATGCTAATACCCTGTGCAAACCTGCTGCTCATGCCACGGTAAAACTAGTATGCAACAAATAAACAAACAAGTTAACTTTATTTATGAAGGCTTCATTACACTGTGTCTCTTCCTAGATTGAAAACCACAGTCCCAGACCAGCTCTCAGATCTGGCCATTTCAGTGAGACGGCCCATGGGTCAATACTGACCTCGGAAACACTACTTTCCAGTTCTTTCCTCCATATAAATGTTGAAGGGTTATGATGGATTGCATAAGCTGTCTAAATCTTTTATGCACCCCTGTGCAAGCTAAAGCAGGGTGTGGGAAATAGCAGGATCTTAAATACCTCCAGCACTCATTGCCGGTGAAGAAGAAGGTGTAGCGGTCATTGCGGAAGTGAAGGACCGCGTCTACAGATTTTATTCTGGGTGGGAAGCCAAGGTTCGAGATGTTTCTTGGATAACCTTCTTCGATTTTTGTCTTCTTCACCTTCCAGTACTGATGACCTGCAACAAAAATGCTATACTCTCACATCTACAGACATATTTAAATATGCTACCAACTCAAGTATACCTGCTTCTTTATAAATTACCTTTGAAAAACACAAGAAAATTCTTCTCCATATTCTCATAGACAGCATTCAAAAAGGAAGGTACACTGTCCGGCCACAGACTGCTAATCAGAGTGATACTCGTCTCCTCAAACTGATGATGCTTACGCCACATAAATCTGCAAAGGCATGAGGGATTTAACTTAAACAATCTTTCATTCTATTTAATGTTTTAACAAGAATCAATACAAGAGGTAAGGAGCTCGTCTGTCTGTCACTCTCCATGATGTAGAATTTTAGAGGCAGTACATACCGGTCTTTGAAAAATACAACCTCCTGCTGTAATTCGGTTACAGCATCGAAAGACAAATCTGGGTCACATTTGTCAGGTGTTCTTGGAGGGGGATTTTTTGAAAACAGTGCATCAAAGTTGGAACTGATACCTGCAGTCAACAGAAGTAAAGAGTTTAAGTTCACTTCTGTACAGAGCCATTCTTACACTTTATGTATTTTTGGTTTCTGCCACCAGATTTCATTCAAAATGGACTGCTTCTAAATCACTGTACATAAACAAAAGGAAATGAAATGCCCTTCGTAGTATAACATGCTAATAAGCCATTATTGATTTCAAAATCAAGCCTTGAGACACAGTATTTCTTAATGACTGCCATGGATCAACGTCCTGCAGATTTATGTTGTAATATTAAAAGAGGATGTTTTTTTAGGTTTTAGTTTTTCCCACACTACTGCTCTGGGTAGAAAAAAATAACAGGAACAAAAATATCTTACTCACAACAAACTACTCTTGGATTATTTGGCATGCACACAGACACACACACACACACACAGTCCAGCAAAACTCACCATACAGATGTTGGACAGCCTTGATGTCATGGAAGGAAAGCTGAGGCTCATAATTGGGGACAAAGTTGTACGATGGATGCATGACAGCTCCAGGGTCAGGTGAGTGGAGCAGGCCAAGTGCATGGCCAAACTCATGGAGTGCCACGGCAAATAGGTTGAAACCTGGAGCAGAAACAATACTCCAGCATGTAATCCCGCCGTCTGTCAGGACTGTGATGCACCCATACAACTTTTTCTTTCGATGAAGACACACCATCTGCGGCAACGTCTTTAGAAGATATAAAACTTTTAGTTGGGCAAATAGCACTAATCTCCAGTTACTTCAGGTGTGGTTTCAATTTACACTGTGTGCTAAAATCAACCAGAGGGTCAAACATAAGTAAACTATTCCTAGTGAATTATCAATCTATTCAGGAAATTCAGGAAAATCACAAGAAATTGAATTAGCCTTCCACCACAAATTGTCTAACTATTCCTCTAAGTCAAAACAATCCTACAATGCAGTGTACTGTGTGATTTCAAACATCAGCACCAGTAGAATTTAAGCTCCAGTCTTCATCAGCATCAAAGTGGACGTCTCCACCGATACCCAACCCAGGCAGAAAGGCGTGAGCCAGGATTCCTGCTTTGCCGTCAAAGGGCACACCGTCCTTATGGTCTGTGATGAAAAAACACCCAGTCAACAGCTATATTTAATAAATGCCCTCGTGAGTGTCATGTGTCAGGATCACTATGCAACTCAGCTGATGTCTTCAGAGCTCACCGCCGCTGTGGAAGGAGATGACAACGTCGGCCTCTCTCCTGCGCCGCTTGCGAAACTGCATGGCCGCAACGTTGGACCACAGCTTCCATGCTGTCCTGAAGAGTTTGTTAATCTGTGAGGCTGGCATGGTGAAGTTATAGCCAGCAATCCTGAGGAATAAAAGTAGATTCATCTGAGGTTTTCATTTTTTCTTTTTATTAGAAAGATGGATGGGTTAATCTCCATTTTTAGCTCTAGTTCCTTCTTTTGCAAAGTGATGAATGTTCAATCCAGATTATTTCATGCAATCTGTCATTCAAATGGATGGGATGTGTTTTCTTTTTGCTAGAAAGTGCATCAGTGCTGCTCAGGTTTCTGATCGTCTCTAACCTGTAGCTGAGGGTGCGCTTCTTCCAGCGAACGGTCTGTCCAAATTGTTCAACGTCCGACAGACCACAGCGTGGCCTCTTCATAACCGCCAGAGTCTCCTTGGTGAGCTCTCCGCTGGGAGGCAAACCGAAGAAGCGCTGCATCTCCTGCACTTTATCACAGAGTCCACCTTTCCCATCAGCCTCCACATCGTTGTCCGCAATCCTCCTCGCTCTACGTGGCTTGGGCTGGTAGCCATAAAAGTGCTTTAGATATGACTGGAAGCAGATCATTCAGTCAAAATACGTTTGATTTAAAAAAAAAAAAATGTGAATTTTTTTCTGAGATCATCTATACCATTCAATACAAATCACTTCCCTAAATTAATGTTTTCCTCTGTCTGTGCCCACAGGGTCTGACAGTCTGGCAGATAAAAAATAATCACAGGCTGACACCAGTGGCTCGAAAAAAAAAAAAAAAAAAGGTCAGTGATTCAAACTCAGATTTTTCTTTTAAAAATCGCAGAGTCTTTACAGTCAACATTCCAAACATTTTCCTGAACCTTCAATAATAGTAGGCTGCTCTTGTTGCTGTACTCATGTAATTGTAGGTGTCCACAACAGCCATAAGGCCTAACGTGACTTTAAGAATTAGTGCAGCCCTTTAAAGAAGAAAGAATACATTATATTACATTAATACATATTTGTATTAAGTATTAAGTCCTGTTTTTATTTTTTGTATGTGTTAGAAACAATTAATTACATGCCTATGCAATGTCCATTCATGAAAAATAGGGGATCCTTATTAAACAAAGTGCATGAGAAAGAAATCAAATTAAGATTAAAGTTTCCTCATAATTAAAGAAAAATACCTTTTTTTTACCTTGAGAAGGGAAACATTCTAATATCAATTATCGAATCCATTGAAGCCATTATTAGTATTTGGGAAAAATTTGCTTTAGTTTGGTCACAAACTGTTGTGATAATGTTACCCGATCAGAACATCCAGATGACAAAGTATTAAAATATATTTCACCTGGGAGGTCTGTAACGACTCTATGTGTGGCTGTGGTAGTCTGATTCCCTGATCTAATGATTCATACGTTTCCATCAGAGAAAACGCCAGACAAGGTAAGACTTTACAGTGAAGCAGCAGATGTCTTGTGTCTGGCAGTCATGTTAAATATTAGCATATGTATAGATGCTGAATTTCCCATGAAGGAGAAGTAGTAGATGTAATTTCAAGGTTCAAGATAATTGAACATATTTTGTGGAAAATGTATCAGGAAAAACACAAAGTCCCCTTATACTTCGTGACCGGTCTGGATGTGTGTGTGTGTGTGTGTGTGTGTGTGTGTGTATGTGTGCATTCAGCTACAGTTGTCAGGTCTCAGTAGCCTTTAGAAGGTCCCTGGTCCTATCACCAGATAATAATCATATGAACTTGTTTCTTGTGTGCATGTAGAGAGTGAAAGTGTTTGCCGTATCTGTGTGTGTTTGACATTTGTCTCTTGCTTCTAAAATATGAACTACATGTGTGTGTGTGTGTGTGTGTGTGTGTGTGTGTGTGTGTGTGTGTGTGTGTGTGTGTGTGTGTGTGTGTGTGTGAGAGAGAGAGAGAGGGAAAGACGTCAGCTCATGGGATAAGTGTAATCATAAAAGATACATATATCTCGATACATTTCAATTGATTAAACAATACTTTCCATGCTGTTCTTAATGCATCTGCTGACCTGAACATGATTTGGGCTCCAAACCAATGTGGAACTGTGTGACCTCCAAAACAAAATTGTTACGTAAGTTATTTAATTAACATTGACTGCTGCATGGCAATGTCTTACTTTTCGCTGTTGTGTAAACAATCCTACAAAAAAAGTATCTGAGGTTGCCATGCATCCTGTATTGTACAGTTATTAAGCAAATATGATAAAAGGAATTCAGCACTTAGTAAACTAACTAAACCAACTAACAAGTAAAAACAACACATCCCATTCAGAAACCAGTGATGCATGCTCTCTTCTAGGCGTTCTTACACTGGTCACATCCCGTATATAAACCCATAAATACCTCTGCAAACTGCTGTTCAGCTTCAGACGGTCCAGCGTGGGGTTGTGTCGCCAGCTTGGACGTCCGAAGAGGCAAAGCCAGCACAGGAGCCACGCTGGGCATCATAAGAGCCAGAAACCTCAGCCAGAGCATCTTCATGTTTGACAGGCAGCACGTCGGTCTGCCTTTGATAATACAGCTGTTGCAAGGCTGCATGCAAAAAGTGCAGCGGGCGCCACCTGTTAATTAGGTGTGAGTGGTCTTGTTCCAACAGGAAGAGCGAGGGGACTCATAACAGGGTCTTTTGGCTGAGTGTCTTTAAAGAAACGCCGTAGCCTCCTTATTTATAAAGCTCACCCCTGTGCACCGTCAGAGTTCCTAAACTGATATGACCCTATCTCCTTTCTTGTGAAGGAACAGAGATAAAAGCTTACTTGGAACATCGCAATTTTATTCTTGCTTTGGTACAACTTTTATTCTCATAAAAAATATAATGGAAGAAGAAAATGAATTACTGTATTTGAAGGAAATTCAAGGAATTCAGAATTGGATCCACATAGTGTCTTTATGTTTGGACTGTAAGGGGCTGGTTAGATTCAGGCAAATGTTCACTAAACATGAAGGGATTTTTTTTACGAAATAATTCATGTGTGTATTATAAAAATAATTTTATTGATATTGCAAATACAAAGTTATTTAAAAAGAAAAAAATACATACAAAAATACATACAAAAATACATTCAATATATATAGTTTTTTTTTAATATCATATATTCATAAGAACAATGGAAATGTCAAACATACAATGGACAACGGGGCATATTTTCAAGGGAAAAGTAGAACAACAATCTTTACTATAAAGACAAAATCGGAATAAGATGTGACAAATCAAATTATAGCTGAAGAAAGGAAACAGCTATGACTAATGAAATTCAGAGGACTAACCAATTTTTAATTTTGGAGACAATTTGCTTGAAAAATGAATTTGAGATTTTTTGTTGACCCCAGAAATTCCTAAAAGAAACATAAAAGAAGATTCATCTCTCAGTGCTGAAAAAACAGCAGGGAAACTAATGTTGACTTTTGATCATGAAGATTCTTACACCCTGTGTAGAAGTTAGAAGTTCATAAAAAGCCATTTTTAAGCTTTATATTTAAAAAGAGAACAAGTAAATGTGTAAAAGAGTACTTCACAATCCTGAGAATTACACTGAATATAATAAAACAAGAGGAAGAACCCCTCTATACCATTAGTATAAATGTATTGGTTACAACCGGAGTTCCTGTCTTTCCTCTAAATGTATTCCAATGAAAAATGTTTGTATTTACAAAGCTCTACATTGATAACTAGCAGTAATGCAACTCATACAAATCCAGTAGTGACTCCATCCTGACTTACTAAAAACAGTAATTACCCTATGATGGGCTGAGTCTGCACTTTGTAAGATCTTGTGCAACTGGCCCCTGATAACTGTAACCGTAACCTGTAAGTTCCATACCTTCAGGACAGAAAGGCAGACAAATAACAGGGGAGTCCACGAAGAATGAGAACAAGAGAAAAAAAAAAAAAAAAAAACATACCAGGGACTAAGATGATGTGTTGACAGAGCACAGCAATAAACTTTAGGATATAGTATAGAGAGATGAGTGATGGCTCTCCAGCTTGTGATGGATCTGTCTTTCATTTAATTAAGGGGTTATAAACAGATAGACAGGGTTGTTGCTTGTTTGCATACAGTAGGCTATATAATATATAACTGTCAACAAGCTGAACATATGGCCTCAGTCACTGCAATTCTGTCAGAGCTGTTGATCAACTCCTAAGCTGAAGGTGTCACATTGTGTGTGCCACTTTCTGAAAGAACCCGAGTCTTTGGTACCAAAAATAATAAAACATAACTTGAGTCATGTGGCATTTATCATCCACAAGTCCAGAATGTAGCAAGCTGTCTGCTTCACACTGACGCAATAATCTTACTTCTACTTACTACTTACTTTGCATCATCAATCAGCGTGGGAAACTAACGCTGATTAATGCAATGCCAACGTCAGTGGTCGACGAGGAGTAGAAGCGGTAGTTCTCAGATCCTTTACGTGAGTGCAATATAAAATAAAATGAGCAGATCTTTATGGAAACATGCTTTTTTTGAAAGCCTAATGAGCTATAACACTAAGCAAGATGGGCCCTTTTATAAAATGTCTCAGAATGTTCTCAAATGTTAGACGAGTCTGGTGGAGAATAATTATCATCCCTGTAATGAAGGTTAGTGAAAGCAGCTGCTTAACATTACAACAATGTGAGTACTTTTTATTCTAATCACTATCACTATGATGCTTGTTCACTAATATGTATGCTATGTAGCTATTTGGTAGAGTTGGAGTTAATTATTTATCAGATTTATCAATATTATTGTATTCAGGATTTGTCTAAATTGTTGAAAACATACTGTTGAAGAAAAAGTATTATCAACAAAATCTACTCAAAGTATCAAAAGTAGTCATTTTGCAGACTGTGGTATAAAGCTTGTAGAGTTTGTTGTAGCGCAGGTGGATGACGTGAAGGTTGGGGGCAATGACTTCTTGGGGGTTTGGATCTGGTGGTGTTGAGGCAGGAAAACAGAGACTAGTGTGGTAAACCACGAATATGCATGGAAAATCTGACAGAGTCTGGGTTTTATACGGCAGTGGATTGATAGGTACCTGAGGTCAGCACAGTCAGCACCACCATCTGAAACAGTTATCAACCTTCTGCTGATTCCTGGGATACTCTGCGAATTAAGATGTAGAAAACCATCCGTGAACTAGTCACCTACCTGCTAAAAGCCGACTAAGGTATTCTAATGTTCCTGATAACATACTCCTTATTTTGGCCTGCTACATTGGAGGGTAGTTGCCGGATTGGGAAACAGCCTGAGACACACTGGAATCCAACAAGAAACACTTGGAATAAACGATTTCCAGCTGGTGAATTTCCCCCCTGAAATATATTGGAGTGATAGTAAATACCAGCACCAGCAAAAAAGTAATTAACCAGCATGCCGAGCGTTTGAGCAATGTCGCCAGAAGCTGCAGCCTCTCGTTCAGCTGGCCGGCCTCTCCAGTAACTCGGGTGTTCCCACCATGAGTCAGCGACGTGCAGTCGGGAAACTGCCATCGACTAAAATAAATACTGCTGGGAAATTTACCTGGACTGCAGGAGCGACGCCTCTACGGTTTAACATTAGCCTCGTAGTTCCAACAAAGACTGAGTCAAATCACTAGGGGAAAAAAAACTACTAAGCTAATGACGCGCATTAGGACTCTTTTACACACGTCGTTACATGACTTATGTCTTGTTGTCGCTTGAGGCTACACTTGAACTTAATGTTGCCTGTAACAATATTTGAATGAAACATTGTTGTTACGCAACAACTAGCTCTCTCTACCTGACACCGTGCCACACGTTTTCGTCAAACAACAATACTGCTCCGGCCGATCTTCAAATGATTTTTTTTTTGTTGTTTTTTCACACATGGCTCCTGCTGTGAAAGAACACAATCACACCCCGGGAATTCACCGGGAATCCTACGAGGGCACCTAGAGGCATCCATTCAGCCGTCCAGGGTTCTGTGGGCTTAGAGGAACAATTTATAAATATAAAGTTCTACTGATATACACGAAAGATCTGATCCATCCACTTTCCGATTCATGGAAACATGACTTTTGAGAACGTGACACTCGACGGGATGACCTCTGAGGAAAGCCCCATCACTCGCAGGCTTGCAGGCCTTTAGCAAAGAATTAGCAGCGAAATCAGGGGTCAGATGGTTTCTTGATGTGTTTATTTCGATCAGCTCATCGTTTGTGTAAGGAAAAATTCCACAACAGTGTCATTATATGTTTCACTATACCAGTGGATGCCTTAGATTATCTATTTTCACATGGTACCAGTCCAGCTTTAAAACTGGGCACACTGTTTTAGGTTAATCAAAAAAAAAAAACACAAGTTAATACAGATTTTCTCTATGTGTCAACACAAGAATGAAATACTAAAACGTATTTCAGTGTTTTAAACTGCTGCATGGCAGCAAATTAAAAATAAAAAAAAAAATCTAACTTTTCCATTAGTCACTGCAAAAACAACCAGATTTGTGCCAGTTAACTGAGAAAGGAAGGGGACTTACATATATTGATCATCACAATAAAGTTCCTTGTTTTTCTTCAGGAACCAGTGAGCTTTGTTAGGAAGGCAGTGGGGGGGGCAGCAATTACAATGCAAAGCGACACTATCTGGAACAGGGCTGAAGAATGATATTTATGTTTTTGAAGCAGACTGAAAATACATTAGAGAGGAATGTGTTGGAGCCTGCCTGGTGGGTCTGGTACCGAAAACGCCAGAACCCATTTACCATGTTTATCATTATTAACTCCTGCAGTAGGAAAAGATGAACTGCAAGATTAGAAGATCAAGAGGATGAACAATGTGTTAACCATTTTTCACAGCAGCCATGTTAAAAAAGTCAATGCATGTGTGACTAATGGTACTAATAATGTTCTGTTTAATGTAGCAGAGTCTTTTAAATGAGCCAAATGAGCCTTAATTATTATTAAAGCATCATTAGTAATGTAAAATAGTAGTGTATACCTATTTTTTCACTTTGCTAAATTCCCAGTTGATATGTAAAATGCTTTGCAATCAGATCTTTAGAAAGGACTTCTAAGCTGTGAAAGGAGTCTTACTGTAAATTCAGTACACAAGAAGCAATGAACCACTTTTTGAGCTTGGCATGATTCAGAGAGTTCCGCATTGATTTTAACTGCTTGTATTATAATGTGTCCCGGAGACATGCTGATAAGGTGTGTCTTTGTTGAACTCTCGTGACTGATGATGATCAGCACTGATCCAGCTTTTGAGTTTAATATGATTCAGAGATTTCTTAGATTGATTTTTGCTACTGTTACTATGGTGGCTCCTTGATACATATTGATAATGTGTGTCACTGTTGACGAATACACCATGACTAAAGGAATACACCAGTAACTGAGTCATTAATATTAAACAAAATTAGGCCGTGCTGGACACAGGAACAAGCATTTTGTTCTTTGTGGCTTCATGCTCTACGTCACATGTGTCAAACTCAGGTCCTGAAGGGCCGAGTGGGTGCAGGTTTTTGTTCCAAGTATGTAGTATGATGCTTATGATGCTTGTTCCTTTACTAAGTAAAAGTATTAATTACGTTTTAATGCTAGAATCTGTGATTTGTGATTTTGGACTAGAAAAATAAAACTGACTTGACTTGACTTTACTGTTAAATTATGCCCATAAATGTCACAAAAGAATAACACACATCTGAAATGCGACTGGTGATGAATTCATGCATCATTTACCCCGATGACTGACACAGATTTATTATCTTCTTATGTGACACATTGGTTGTAGGTGCAGTTTTACAGGGTATTTGAACTAATTATGGAAATTCCAAGTAAGTTATACGTTATATGGAAAGTTACACAAAGCCCTTTATTCTCTTGACTTTACTTTAACACCACCCTTTCATTTAAAGGACTATTTATTGTTTCCAGATCTTAACTAACAATCTTATACTCTGGATCATTTCCATGGAATCCCTGATAAAACGCAGGCCATCACAGATAAAATACTGCCATCACAGTGCAAGCGATGGCAGGAGATGCCAAGTAGTAAAGATAGAGGATTTTTCACTGCACACAAGGATGTTGAAATATGACTGTAACTGTATTAAAGAATACACACAACATGTTTAACCACATGACTTTGATATGGTCAACGAATATAGATCGCATCACTAGGCTGATCTAAAAGCAGGAAAGAAGGGATGTTTATGGATCAGAAAAAGAGCTTGAATACACATTTTGCATGGATTGATCATCATTTCATCATAAATACTATACAATCAGGAACAAGCCTTTTGGGCTTTGTGGTTTCATGCTCTGCGTCTTCAGTGATGCAAAAATTACACACAGCCCATTACTTCCTTATAGTCCAGATAGGTTCCTCTGCAGGGGGCGAGCTGCACAGGGTGAGTGAGTGACTCATGTTGCTTGTTGACTGGTAAACAATAGTGGAAGAAGGGTTTGGTTCTTTTAAGTAAAATCAGAATACTTCCTTACAAATAAAAGCTCTGCATTCATAATTAGGTTAGTTTAGAACTGCTTTAAATAAATCTGATGGTTGTTGAGATAATAGATTGGGTATGAAATAAGGACAAAAAATGTTCTAATCCATAAATTTGGATTTATTAAAAAAAAAGTTTCTTTAATGTTACACTTTTTAAGAAATATTATAGACAGTATAGACATTTATTTGACACCTGGGCAAATATTTAAAGGGAATTTATATTGGTACGCTATAGCAAAGGCTGCTCTGTCATCTATGCTGCACTGTATAAACTATAAAGCCCATTGAGGTACTCAAATAAAACTGACTTGATTTGACTTCACTGTAACACAACCCTTCTATTAAAAGTTTTTTTTTAATTATTTACATTTTTTGTCTACCTTTTTCTATACTTTTACATGATACATCTGTATCAATCTCCTGGAATCCCAGTGAAAATACAAGACAAACTGTCCCTAACAAACATCTACATTGTGCAGCTCTATGGAAAGGCCAAAGTACATCATATGACCCAAGACAAGATGATGATAAATTAACATGTGGTATACTATAATAACACCTGTCTAGCTATTATTTCATGTCGATAAGGCTGCTGTGAAAAAATGTTATTGTATCATACACTCTTTATGGACCAATTTTTGTACCCATTTGATTATTATTGCAAGATGCAAATAATAATAATAAATGTTAGCACAAGCAAGAACTCAGGTAAGGTCGAATTCTGAGAGGTTAATCTTCAAAGTGATTTGTTTTATCAAATCCCTGGTAAATCTCCAAAAAGCAATCTGATCTGCCTATCAGAGTCTTTAGAAAGGAAAACTACTGTAAGTAAAAATACAGAAGGAGCACTGATCCAGCTTTTGAGTTTAATATGATTCAGAGATTTCTTAGATTGATTTTTGCTACTGTTACTATGGTGGCTCCTTGATACATATTGATAATGTGTGTCACTGTTGATGAATACGCCATGACTAAAGGGATACACCAGTAACTGAGTCATTTATATTAAACAAAATTAGGCCGTGCCGGACAAAAATGTTTTTCTCAGGAACAACATTTTGCTTTTTGTGGCTTCATTGTCTACGTCTACGTCTACGTCCACCTACAATGATGCAAAACTTGCACACAGCTACTTCCTCAAGGTCCAGACAGTTCCCTCTGCATGGAGCAGTGAGTTACACAGTCACGTTGTAGATCAACAGTATGATGCCTGTTCAAAAAGCATCAATGCTAAAATAAAAGTACTTTATAACAAGTAAAAAGTTTATAGTAATGAAGTATTACCGCCTCAATATACCTAAAAGTACTAAAATAAGTAAGTATTTGCTTTTAAAAAAATGTTGTTGTCATTTATATTATTATTACTGAATAACAAAAAAATAAGTTAAAGTTAAAAGCAGGATTTTAAAGATTTTAGCTGGTAGAGGGGGAGATAGTTAGAACTGCTTTATAAGAAAGAAAATATCAATAAATCCGAAAGGTATTGAGATGAGTGAAAGAAAAAAGAAAATTTGTTTTGATGAATTAATTTGGGCTAATTAATCAAAGGTTGATATAATGTTAATTCTTTTGAGAAATATTGGAGGGTTTGTTCCCTTTGGGCTTCAAACAAAAACTATTCAGTGATGTGTTGTGAGGGCCAGAAGCCAAAGTTTTTAATACTAATCTTTGACAATTAAGTGTGTTAACTGTATATTCTCATCATTATGTAGAAGAATCACATAGCATAAAAAGAAAAGTTATGCATAAAGTACAAATGAAATATTTGTACTATATAAATTATATTCCACAAGTATTGGTAAGCTATGTCAAAGGGCTATAACACAGGCTTTCCTTTTAAAAACTGCTTTTTTAATACTTTTTAAAAATATATTTGTTTATCTTTTTGTCTGGATCAATTCCATGGAATGTCAGGTCAAATACAAGAGAAGTGCAAAGTATCCTCATAAATGTCACGCAAGCATAACAAACATCTGAGGTGTGACTGATAAGACTGATTCCTGTGTCTTTTACTGCGACGACTGACACATAAGTGTTATCTTCTAATGTGACACAATGGTTGTGGGCGCAGTTTTACAGTTTATTTAAACAATTATGGAAGTTATGGCAGGAAAATATTATATTACTCAATTCCATGAAATCCCAATTTGAAAACAGGGTACAAGCGGAAATTATTCTTATCAATGTTACAGGAGCAGATCTTAGATCTGAGATAATATTCTCTCTCCCATGAAAATAAAACATGGGAGAGAGACAATGAAAACATGAAAACTGTTGGCAGTTCTTACAACTAAAAATTGGATATATAGGGTTTGCTCATAGTTCATTATACAGCAGCAGCATAAATACTCTAAATACAGCACCTGTTGTGTTCACACAACAGGTGCTGTATACGATTTTAAATGGTTTTAAAACAAGTGTTCTTGGTAACAGTAGACTCTGATTGTTTCTTAGCCAAAATAATCTAGAAGTTGTGTTTTTTAGAACTTTTTTAGTTAAAAATGTAATGTATTGTTCACAAGAATTTATGTTGATAAAAACAAAAAAACCTCAGACAAAAAGAGGTGTTAATATAGGTGTTATTACATTTTTTATGATGAGTCTTAGTGATACACCAAACTGATTCACATTAAATCAACACAACAAGTGTCACATTCTAATGACACATTGGTTGTGATTGTTGTTCAAGTATAAACTAGAATCATATGTAAATACTCAACTGAAGTACAAGTACCTCAAAATGATACATCAGTCACTTCAATGTTAGGTTTGACACATTTTCTTTTATTTGACAATACAACAATTAAAGACTGGCACATGACCAAAACGTGTTGCTCTTCTGGCCTCAACACATACTGTATTATCACTTATAGAAACAGTGAACATGGGAACAACCTGTAACTCAGGCGTTGGACACATGAAATGAATGGAAGGCCCAGGATTCAGGCACAAACTTGAACTTTGAAGCTGTTAACTGATTTCCCTGCTAACAATCAGGGGAAGGGCACACTGCTAAAACACAAGGGAACCTGTGAATGGTTTGGTTATCACGAACATCAAGGCAACTTGGATTACACTGTAAGGATAACAATAAGGCACCCCTCTTTGAAAACTGCTCAGCTCGACTCGAGAGCAGTGACTACAAGATAATAACATACATTGAGGATTCCACGCAGACATCTGTTAACAATGTTAATACTCATCTTTCATACATTGTGCTTATGAATGTTCGCAACACTGTGTTCACGCAGTCGTTTATACCCAAGCATATGGTATGTATGCATGTATGCATAATGAACCGTATGTTGTCTGGGGAGATAATCCGGCACACGGCAGTTTACTGCAGCACGCCACATAAATACAATACCTCCACACAGCAACAATGTTGTGCATCTTCCAGTTTACCACAGGTACTTCAAGCTCAAGGTTCTATTGTTAGCTTTACAGATCAACTATTTCACAGTAGCAAAATAAAAAAAAATAATAAAAAAAACACATGCACACACACACACACACACACACACACACACACACACACACACACACACACACACACACAAACACACACACACACACACACACACACACACACACACACACACACACAGAAATCCAGTACATGAAAATTGAGGCAAATACTCTACAAGTTCTGCAGTAGGTAGGTAGTTCTCAATGCACTGTGCAAGCTTGGCAATTTCTGAAAATTAACTGGACATTTATGCCACCTAGTGGTTGTACCATAGGCTCTTTGACAAAGATATTCTGCAAGGATTACAGTATATGTGCCGTTTGAATCTTCACCATGGTGGCCTGCTGAAAAAATAAAGGGACCACAAATAAAAATAAGAAATATAATGCAGTAATATTGTGAGGAGATGTTTAAGTCTTAAGTGTTTTCAGATAAAGGGGTTTCAAAGCTTGTTTTTTAAATATGGAGGGTGCTCAATCGCATCACTGATCTACAGCATAAACACAAATATTAAGGGGATTTTATTTATTAAGGAGACAAAAAGCTACTGGCGGTGACTAGCACCACATTCCCTGCAACTTATGAAGATGCAGTAATTCAGACATGTTCCAATCACTCTCTTGGTCCTTTCGACTGAATTTGAACAACTACATTTAGGATTGTTTGCAGGTTTGTCCTTGTTAGTTGGATTTCATCTATCAGCATTTTAAGCCCGACTACTTGCAAGCTGCACACATCAGCCACTGTGATCTTGTGACTTATAATGGCTCAGGGTCAACAAGCAGAGACAATCATTTCCAGTAATGTTTCTGCATGTTGCATTTGTTTTGCCTGATCAGACCCTCCAGTGCTGCTCAGACGCTCTGAGGTAATTTCTAAAACCAGAAAACTGTTTGTAAAGCTTAATGCTTCACAGTTTAGTTAGTAGTGTAATTCTAAAAACTATGAAAGTGTATACGGAAAGTGTCTGGTCTTTAACCCTGTTCTACTAAAAATTAAAAGTCAATATAATGATGATGGCTTCATCTCTTGCTTGTTTAAAGCAAGGTAAAACATATATAATAAACATATATATATATATAATTAAGAAATTAATCTTGGCAATTTTTCAAGTAAAAACTTTTAAAATCAAAATGAAGCCTGTGGCCAAGCAAATGTATGAGGATTTTCTAGTTAAGACTGCTACAATAACACAGTATCACTTTCTAGCTTTTAGTAACCATCCCATATATAGTGCACACGTAAAAAAAACAATGACACTTCTTGAAAAGGGATAAACAACACTGTGTTGTAAGTAGAGCTCCCTTAGCAACTTGCAAATCTACATATAATTAATATTCCTTGTTATAGATCTAAATATCTTTATGCTTCAGGAGATTCAAATATCCACACAATCTAACACATATTGATAAATATGCTAAATGTGAATTCTAACCGGGTTCCCATTTACCAAACCCCAAAACAAAAAAAGCCTAAAATAGCATCCATAACCCTGTCAACAATACCACGCAGTGGACTACACATCATATTTGATAATGATTGAGCAAATGAAATCATCACACTTCAATAAAATCACGGAAAAACTAATCTAATAAATTACTACTGATGGGGATTTTTTCCATTTCTTAAAACTGGACTCAGTGCTATACTGTACTTAGTAAATCCCCACAGTGCAGAACTGAAGGTTCCCTGGTGGGTGGTGCCTTGGGGTCCACGCTGTCACCCAGCTGTGGGTAGAGTTCCCAGCAGAGGCAGAGGGCGCTGGCAGGTCCTGGTGCCGATGGTGTCAGTCACCATCCTTCAGTTGGTCCACAACCCTTTTTTTTCAGCTCGTCTTCTGTGGCTCAATGTGCAATGTGGGCCAAACCCCACAGACAAACTAATGAAAGTGAGGATATGGTGAAAAATCAGATGCCGTATCCCTTCACTGCTGAGTATATAAATTAATGACGGGATGGAATAAAATAAATACCTTTATTTTTGGTCTGTACTTGAGGTAGGTTGATCTGATCTGCAGACTTTAAAAGGATAGATGTTAGATTTTAATACAATAATAACATGTCTCAGTACAATAATAACCACTGCGGCACCTGCTCATAAAATAGGAGCATACCTGAGAAGTATGTGCAGGTATGAGCCCAGTCCTGTGAAGATGTGCCACCAGGCATGGAACTGTGTCACTACTCCGACACCAGGGGGCAGTGTTTGTCTACTGGCTCTGAAAGACCAAGGAGAGTTGCACCATCAACTCAGTGCACATTAAGAACAGCGCCATAATTAGAATATCACAAAACACATCATTCTTTCTGTGTGGAGTGTCTCCCTGTGACTGTGTGGGCTCTCTCCACACAAGATGTTGTATGACAAGCTTTTTCAGATGGTGGTGGAGGTGGGACCCTCCTGTTACCTTTGGCACAGCATCTTTTAGATGTATGAGACATAATGAAACAATAAATTGTCATACCTTATATAACCTTATAAAAGATTCTTCAAGGGGGATATTTGCCTAACAGATAATGCCTTGTTTTGATATTAAAATCAAGGCATTATGCATTTAGGATCAAATAATAGAGTTTAAGTGAAAAAAAAAAATCATTTTCTTGACTGTTAATGTGAACGTTTTTACTTTAAAGAAGATATTAAACTGTTCTGGAGAACTTCACATGTAAGTATATAACCATCCTGTTACTATTACTACTGCAAATACTCACCTTAATGAGTCACAGAAGATATTGTCAATGTTCCATAGTAGAAAGCCTAACAGGAAGACACCTAGTGAGGTGTAACACAGAGGTCTGAGCCATGGGTACACCCTAAAATTGAAACAAAAACCAAAGAAAATCCTTAAGTGTCTTGTTGCTCTTGCGTAATGACATATGAAATGTCAGCAGTTATTTCGTTATGGTATGGCTATGTTTTTTGCAAACTTACCATGTAACAATGAAAATAGATCGCATCACTAGGCAGGCTACTAAAACACCATACATGACCTAAAAGGAGGAAAGAAGGGATAAATATGGGCGGAAAAATAATTAAGGTAACTAATTCACAACTTGACCTTTGTTTAATTTATATCCAGGTAAAATAATGTAATTTTAGGTTTGCACTATGGAATAGAGACAGTTTAAGCCAGGTTTAAAGTTTAAAGCCTAAATCAAAAGAGATTATTCTTTAATTTTACATAAGTGACACACGACGGTCTCTGTATTTTCACAGTCATCCACTGTCGAGAGTCACTAGACAAAAGTTGAAAACCACTGATTACAGAAAACACAGAGGAGTATATTTGTTGCTTTGTTGCATTCTGCCTAAATAAATAGCCAGGGCAACACAAAAAGCAAGGAAAAAATACAGCCTCTATTAACCATTGTGGCAACAACCAATCACAAAGACAGCCGCCCTTTGAACCAAACTCTATGTCTTGTCGGTTCTGTGTGCTCCAACAGGGACAACATATCAGTCCTGTTATGAGCCAGCATGGAGCATTGCGATTAGTAAACAAAGGAAGCTTGAAAAAAGAGCAAACAAAGGCAGCTTTGTCACACTGATAGTGTTGCACACATACACAGCATGTAAGAGTGAGCAGGTACAGGTACAATCACTGGGCATAACAAGTGGCTTCCTGTGGTTACTTCTTTAACTTGGAAACAAAACTTATTGTGGTTTAATGCCATATTAAAAGATCTTGTGCTGGATTTTGGGTTTGCATAACCTCATTAAACACCTAACAAATCATCAGCAGACAGTTAAATGCAATTTAATGTTGTTTATACCCCTTTGGCCTATACAACTAAGGAGCTAATCTATAGATTTTTACACCTAACGGCCACCAGGGGTGCTCTAGCAGAAAGTGGATTTCCATTTGGGGTTTTTTTGCAGCTGTGGTACTGCACATTTTTATCCATGTTACAGGCATTTCTTACCATATCAATAAACATTTACCATATTTATTGATGTCTGGGAGACAGGGGTGCGGTTTGGTCAAAAAAAAGGAAGTAGAGATCTTAGCATGGGATTGTATGGGGATTTAATTGCCTAACGATAATGTGTCTTTAAAACGCTGACAGCAGAACTTTGAGAGGACACACAGAAGAGTTCTTTTGCCATAACCTTTGTTTTTTGTGAGATCACTGCGGGGCACTGTTTCTTCTAATTTTTGCTTGTAGTTGGCCAGTGAGTTTATGAATAAAAGGGAAGTTCCCCCAAACAGCCAGAAACTCTGTTACGAGAATCACTTCGATAGCACAAACCCCTAAATAGGGTAATTAAAAAAAAAAAGCTGCTAACTGTAGAGAAGCTAGAGTCCTCAGCGCAGGTGGCCCCGGTCTCAAATCCTGCATCAGGCTTCCCTCTTCTGCCTCCCTCTTCCTGTCTCTTTCCACTATATACTATCATTGTAGTCAAAAAAATTTTTTTTAATGTCTTTAAAAAAAGTGTCATAAATGTCTTGTTGCAATGTGGACACCTGTGGCTTATGGTCAAGTGTGGCCTGCACACGTATGTACACATTTGTGTTTCTTTCTAAATGTAATTGTTGCGGCTTAAATTTCAGTGTGCTCAATAGTCCGTTAATTAGGGTAAATAATGTATTTGACAACCACCACTCACAGTTACACGTTGTGTTGGCAAGCCCAATGTTTACCCAAGGTAAATGAATGACTTAAGGCACACACACACACACACATACACAGACATACACAGACACAGCCCTAATAGCAAACAAATGAGCAATTTAATCACAGCACAGAGAACCATACCTGGTGAAACACTGGCTCCTTCCACTGTAGGTATACCTACAAAAACAAATTACACAATCTTATCGTGTGATGGAATATGATGGCTCTTATCAATGTAACAGTTCAAAGTACATGGTCACCTCTAAAGTAAAAGACGGTACGCACCACAGAGACTGAGACACTGAAGATTAGTAATAATGTTATAGGAAATAAACCGAGGGCGTTCTCCTGTTTGAAGCACTCATATCTGCAAAAGAGACGAGAGAAAAAATATCAGCAAATATCAAGTTGAGCTAAAATGAAGACAGATACTTTCAAATAATCATTTAAAGGTTAAAGGTCCCATATTGTAGAAAGTGAGATTTCATTTGCTTTTTTATTATAAGGTCTAGGTGTCCAGACAGACCTGTGTTTTTTTAGAGCTTGAGCGATGAGTTACTATATATTGAACTTTATTGAGATGCTTTTCGGTGATTCAAACCACAAAAATATCTTTTTACGGATATCACAACTTCAAATAAAACCCAGGAAAGTTGAAAAAAAATGGGACCGTTAATGGATTTGCTAGTTCGTTTTACAGTGACAATACCATCTGTTCCACGAAGTCATGTGGCCAATAAAGTGAAGTAACATTTCCGCTGTTGAATGTTCAATGGCAGTAAATCAAAAAAGGCTGAGCCACTTACAGGCAGTAGACAAAGACGCATGTGCTGTAAATCATTGGCAACTCGTCCAGCAACTGAAAATATCAAGAGAGAGAAAACCTATATTAGTAATACTAGTACATGATGACAGGATTACATTGTTTCAGCATAGCTTAGAACTGAATTAGGCAACAAATGTTTGTCTTCATATTTCCATTACAAGTATTAACATATTCGTAAAAAAGAGAAGTCTTAACAGTCCTCGCGTGACTTTTTACTGACATGGATTTCACTGTAAGTCCACCCACCTGCATCTCATACAGCAGCGTCATGTGGAAGCACCAGGAACCGACACCAACAGCTGGATGACATGCAGAAAATGTGATTATGGTATGACTGTATGAGCGTTGCATACTGTAAAACTGCAAAATATGTGTATAGATATGCTTTAGTGCTGTCAGGCCACTTCAACTGGCTAACCTGCCAGTCCAAGGAAAGAGCAGATGTAGCGAAACTCCAGGCCGGCACGAAACGTCTGGATGGCGCCATAAATGGGAGGAAGAATCATTATCAGGTTGCTGACGGTGTTCCCTGTTTGAAATAAAGAGACAAACAAAGACCAGTTAGGGGCAAATGACACGGTGACCTGTGTGACATCTGATCACCTAAGAATGCCTCTGTGATTGGGTGACATGACAGAAATGAGAGTTCAGTGAGAGAGCCAGGGTTACGTGTTGTGATCATTATAACAAGAGCATGACCTGTATCTTATTACAGGAACCTGATCACTACACTTAGCGCTCATACACACACACTTCTGCCGTTGTGTTTACTGCCGCTGTATATTAATTATCATTTTTATTACTTCAATTGAATTGTTTCACAACAGTGGAATAATGAAATGATGTACATTTGTCACTTTCATGCCTAATACTAGTAGTTCAAGACTAGTTTATGCTAGTCACGTACAGGTAATAGATACACTGAAAGAAAGTATTTGAGCCTTAAAAAGGCAGATACTGCAGCCAACCTGGTGGCAATGTTTGTGCATGTAAACCTCCCTGGGCCACTGCTGTGTAATTGCAGTAGTGCTGGTAGAGAATATCATCAGACCCAGATGTAAACCGATAAGATGCATCTCCATTCTGATTCTAATCTTGCACTTTCGGGGTGTGGTGACTCACGAATGCAGGCATGGAAAACAATCAGACTTAAGAGGACGTAAACTTGTTTCAATTCCATTTGCTTACTATTTTTTTTTTTCAAAACCAACAACCGCCAGAACACTTTCTCTTTATCTGCAAGTGTCTGATAAAAGCCAAAGTGTTACCACAAGCCCAGGAATCAGGGAAGTGACCATTTTATTGACCTTTGGTCACAGATGATAAATGCATGCATGCCAAGAATAAAAGTGAGCATTTGTGAATGTAACAGGACACGGGTCCCCTTGTATATGAGACTCTTCATGACCTCCCTCTTAGTGTCTGCCTTCTGCCATTGTCACCATGTGCTGATGTTGTAAAAACAAAAAACAAAGACTGATTAATGCACAAAAACGTATCAAACAAGGATTAGACACGGTGGTGTCTATTTTCCATGTGAACAATGCCACATTCCAGCCATTGTAATCTGAATCACCGTTTAAACGCCAAACATCACTTCTGCGGCCGAAAACAACGATCTAGCTGGGCAAGCACGTGTCATTTGTGCAAACAAAAGCTTTAACTGCCAATGCCAGAGATACGCTGCATTCAGACGTGCGAAAGGTTCAGAAACAGTTAAATAAAGTGAAGAATACAGTAGCCATACAGCATGTATATTCCTGGGAGTTTTAGGACAATAAAATAAAATGTACATCATTACAACAATGTCTTTAGTGTGGAAAGACCCAGACAAAAAGTCCAACTGAACTCTGACCCATTTCACTAGAGTTTACGTTGGACTAACACCATCACCACGGACAACACAACAACAGCAACTGGGAATTTATCCTATTAGGATTTATGCATTCTCCACACTACAACAGAGTAGAGGATTTCGAGTGGATTGTAAGGCAAGCATAAATTGGATTAATCTCATTAAAATACAATACAATATAAGAATCATAGAGATGGAAAATACTGTCATCACTCAATACCCAATTACAAGTAAAGCTTTTGAATTCAAAACCACATTTAGGTGAAAGTACAGAAGTATTATCAGAAAAATGTAATTGAAATATTAAAAGTACGTTGTCATTATAGAGACTGTTATATTATTATGGTATATTATATTATTCGATTTTATCATGAATAAACACATACTAATTTTAATGTTTAATTTATCAATTTGGAGCCATTATTTATATATAAGTGTATAACATGTGTAATGCACTATTACATAAAGTGCATAACACATTTAAAAAAATGAAAGAAGAAAAACCTGCAAAATTTCATAATTTATCCCGAATCATTGGAAAAGTAACTAAATCTGTCATATACACTTTAAAAAGTATAATATTTCCCTCTGAAATGTAATGGAGTACAAGTATGAAGTATCATCAAATGGAAGTAAAGTACAAGAACTACAAAACTGTCTATAAGTATGGTGCTTGAGTAATATGTATGTGTGCTGTGGTGTAATGTTTAAATGCTACTATGTATTTTTAAGGAGTATTTCACTTGAGTTTTGTATACTTCTATCTTTTATTCCACTACAACAAACACTGATAATTAAGTTCATCATTCGCAACAGCATTAGTTTGCACTTTCTATATCAACACCCAAGTATATTTAATATCAGAATATTCATTTTGTGAGTACAATATCATCCAGAGTACTTTTACTGAGGTAGAATTGTTATATTTGACTTTAACTTCTACCAAACTCATATTCTGGTGAGTGTGGCGTTCAGGGACCTTTAAATGCCACTGACAGAAAGTCTGGGACCATGTCTGCATGAAGCTGACAGACCTTGAACTATTTAAATCTAAAGATAATATTTCCTGAGAAACCAGTTTTCTTGCTTTTTTATCGTCGTTTGCAGACTAAGCAAACAGGCGGCCTGACAGCGTGAATGTTGTTTTTTTTTTGTTTTTTTTATCAAGTTCTTGCCAAAGAGCAAACGAGTGTTAATGGAGGTAAAGTGTGTGTGATAACAGCGGCTAATACTCTGCACCCACAATAGAGCTGGAAGCGGCAGGTTGACAGCTCCATTAGCTAGCTAACAGGGCAAGCGTGTAGCTCACAGCAGAACAAAGTGGGGACAACTCGACAAAACGACCCCAAACGTCGACGTTCCTGGGAGCGGCGGTAACGCAACGCAACGTAACGTAACGTAACGTGGTGTAACGGCTTTGTGACCCCGCAGCCTCCCGACCGCAAACAGCGACGTTTCCCCTTTTTTTTTTTTTTTTTCCTTTTTGTTGTTGTTGTTGTCAAACGCGCCTGACGCGCTACTTACAGAATTCCGCGATGTAAAAAGAGACGACATAGTTTTCCTCGCACCAGTCCAGCGTTGAGGTCGGCCGCCCCCACTGTCCCTGCCTGTCTACCGACGGAGCCATGATGGAAGAGGAGGAGGCTGTGGCTGCTAACGGGTGTGTAGTCCCATCACGGCCGGAGCACAGCCTTCCTCCTCCTCCTCCTCCTCCTCCTCCCTGCGATGGAGCAGATACCACAGTCCAGCACTGATGTGCAGGGCCGGTTGCAGCTTCTCCAGGGCCCCGTAGCGCTTCAAAGGGGCCCCTTTTTCTGCAAAACTATGCATGGTAGTCAATAGGAAGAGGCGACATATTGAAGTGAACAGAAATAGATCTAAACAAAAAATAACCATTTCTCTTAAATAGTGTTCACAAAGGAGTGGACCGACTTTCCACAATCTACAACCTGATTACCCCCCCCCCCCCCCCCCATGTTTCACAGTGGCCTTTTATTGTGGCCAGTCTAAAGACACCTGTAATAATCATAATGTCTTATCAGCATCTTGATATGTCATATCTGTGAGGTGGGTGAACTGCTCACTATCACAGATTTAGACACATTTGTGAACAATATTTGAGAGAAATGGTTATTTTGTGTATGTATAAAAATGTTTGAGATCTTTAAGTTCTCCCCTTAAAAAATGGATTCAAAAACAAAAGTGTTTATTTCAGTCCAGTATACGTCCTTTAATCCTTTATTACTATCTGATGGCCTATGTAAATATTAAACAGGTACATACAATTCTTAGTATTTCATGAAACTGCTCACTGAACTGTGTCTTTTATTTTTTTATTCAGCCTTTATTTTTCTGGTCGGTCCCATTGAGATAAAAAAAAGATCTTTTACAAGAGAAGCCTGGGCAAAACAGCAACCAAAATACAATACAGAGGTACAAAGCAGTGTGAAACATCAGTCTATCAATCCATCAAACAATCAATCAATCAATCAAGTAAAATGAAGAGACCAATATAGTCAGATCAGGAGTCAGACAATGAGGTTCTCAAATATATATTAATCTCAAATAGGACATAGGAACCAAATGTGGCTGATTCCATATTCCAATCATAATTGCAAATTATGGGTCATGCAAAGAACTGTAACACCTTTATTTTATGTGGTATGCATTCTTTCACATATGTAGAATTCCTTATTCCATAATTTATTTTGTCATATGACTGAATATAATCAATTATATTTGTAAAATCACCAGGTGACAAATAGTTTCAAGGACCAATGCAGCCAAACAAATCATCATGTTTGGAAACCACACATTACAGCATGATAAAGATCTTTTGGTGGTGATTTACATAAACTCATTGTCCAGTATGACACGTCCTCTAGGGGGAGCAAGACACTAACAAATGCCAGCATTTACACTTGCATTGACAGTGTCTATTACCATACAGCTACAGCATTTTTATCATAGTCTGTAAATGATGGATTGATTCTATATTCCATCCTATATTTCACTTCTAATGCAATTACTTTAATGTTTACCTTTTCCCCTCACCACATAAATGAGTTGCTTTTAATTGATTGCTCTGTGGAAGTTTCCAGTCGGAGCTTAATGTAAATACTCAAGTGGAAATATGATGATGTGGCTTTTAGGAAATGCTTTGCCCACAGGAGGAGCTGAGGCCCGTTGGATGACCCAAGTACTTGTTGAGGTGTAAATATTTTGAGTTTGTGACTGATTGTATGTGAAACTATGTACGCTGTGAAATAAAAACAAAATGTGCTATCGCCAGGTGAAAATAGTTTCAAGACCCACTGCAGTGGCAGCTGTGGCTCCAGTAGAGCCATGAAGATACATTTTTGTACATTCTTTATAGCCTTATCTTGACATAGTGTTGTGTATATTTGCTGGCTTTTTAGTAATATATAATTGTATTTCCACCTGTAAAAACTATTACATTGCCTATATAATCATACTATACTGATATAATGCAAATCATCAGGCTGGAAATTATAGAAATTTCTACAATTTCAGTTACAGTATAAAATGAGTTTTATCACATAATTTTATGTAAAGTCTTTTTTTTTACTATTCTGTTATTTTACATTACACCTGTAATTTCACATCTTTTGTAATTTTATTGATACACTAAAGAAAAAACTGGCAACATGTCTCTTAGGCAAAGAAAAATGTCTGCACCGAATGTTATGATGACACATTTCTAGTTGTTTTTTTCACTTTTATTGCAAAGACAGGGTGTGTAACACTCTGAAGTTATAGCAAACAATGAGGGCACTGATATTGTAGACATCACTCATATTAAATCAGCTTTATTTGCTAGCGTAGTCTTGTGCATTCCAGGGTAGATCATCAAGATAAAACAGCAACACAGCCTTTTAGAAATACGAAAAATATGCCTAAAATGGAAACCAGGGGTATATTGTAGGTATAATATGTTTGGATTTACCAAATAAATGCAGCTTTGCATGATTAAACTGTTTTGTCAGTTAATCAGAAAGCATATTCAAAAGATTATTGGAGACTTTCTGATTATCTGGATCACGTCAGAAAGTATGCATGGGCTAATAATTGTATTTCATATGGATTCTCCTTGCTTGCAGTAGATTCAAGTATTCTTTGCACTTACAGTTAAGGCATTAATCAGGGAAATCATACTTAATGTAAGTCTTCAATCCATATTGCGATCTGCCATTATATAAAAAATTTGCTAAGATAAAAAACCTGAGGCCTAAAACACAGGATTGAACACATCTCTTCAGCCAAGCATTGCAAAATGCTGTTGATATGTGATGAACAGGAATGTACGTGTGCAATATCAAATGTACATCTTCTTTCCCTACTTATCTCAACAAATTGCAATAAAAAAAAATATCCACAGTCAGACATTTAACTTTGACATTCAAGGTAACGTGTAGTTACAATTCATCTCTCATCTTTTCACCCTTTGGCCTGACCATCCGGCCAATGAACAGGATGGAGTTTGTTTTCTGGTCCTTGACTACGAAGATGAAGGGGTGGTCGATGTAGAAGAGTCTGGGGTTTTTCAGCTTGTCTGTGGCATAGATGCTTGCGTCAATTTCGTTTCCATCAGTGTCCCATTCCATGGCAGAAGCGTGGAACAAACTGGACAGGTAGAGGTCCTTCTTCCCGGAGATTTTGGACAAATCTGCTTTTGATTTGTTCACAGCCTGCTTCAGGCCCAACTCCTCGAGTGGTTTCTAAGGGAGAGTAGAAAAATTACATTTAAAAATGCAATGCCACTAATGAAGACAAATAAACCTGATATTCTTACCTCCACCAGGGAGGTTATGTGCAAGCCAGCATTTGTGTCTCTGTTTGTTAGCTACAATACTTCAAAAGTCTTGGCTGGATTTTCATAAAAATCTCAGGGAATGTTGAGAATGGTACCATGAAGAGTTGATAATTTGGAAGAAATCCTAGGGTCTGGATCACTTTAAACTTTGTAGTTTGGTAATATTGTGGTAAATTTGCCATAGTTTGGGACCAGCTGGTGGTGGTACCTTGCACCTGCATACTATAGGGTGAGAGCCACAATATGCTTGGTGGGTGTCAGAGTACTTACTTATTGCTAGTTTTTCTTACCTGCAGGTTGTGGCTGACTTCAACGCTGATTTTTGGGAGAGACACAGCTACAGCTGTCTTCTGCAGTTTGCCCATCCACGTATCCAGCTGCTTCTTGGTCAACATCTTCTCCAGTCTCTCCAGAGGTTCCACGTGGTAGGGCAGGAGGAATACCAAGCTGGACTTCTTATGAGCCAAGGGCATGCTTAGGATAGTCAACTGATTGGTTTTGTCTTCATAGAAGTCGTAGAGACCTGAAGGAAGAAATGAATGAGTTGCCATCTCTACTTAGGATGCCTATTTGGAAATGGGAAAGCAGATCAAGTGGCATCTCGGCATGCATGAGTATATACAGAACTTATGCAGCAGATCCTCTTCAGCTCAACATATGCAGAATTCTAAAGTGTCATATTAGTTTCTAATTGCAACATACACAGACGGCCTCCTCCTACCTGTGCGGTGCATCATCTCTATTGCCACAGTGTAGCTGCGGGTCACCAAGAAGCCACGGTTGTCCACCATCTTATGATGGAACTGCTCATCCCAGTGAGCTGTGGGGTAAAACATTTTAAACAAATATTTTAAATGAGTTTTAGGCACTAAAAAATATACTGAACATAGACATGGTTAATACTGACTCACGTTTAAAAAACATAGCATTAATGATCATTGCCCCATCAGTCTTTTCTACATCCTTGGTGACCTCAGGGAGTTTTCCGCCGGTGGACTTGGCCGCCCACCCATTGATGGAGGTCAAGGCACTCTTCTTATCTTTGAAGTTAATCTTGGAGTGGTCACAGTTGTAGTGCTTTTTGCTGCTCTTCACGAAATCATCCACAAAGTTGACAGAGCTGGGTCCGTACAGGTGGTTGCTGATCTTCCAGGTGACGTTGCGGGTCTTGGGGTCGCTCACCTCGGTCAGGAGCTCGGCCAAGCCAGAGTGCAGCTGCTCATCTTTGACATTGGCAGCATTCAGAATGGTTTTCACCTCCGAGGCAGTGGAGGCCTTGCCCCCGAGGGCCACCAGACCCAGTGAGTTGGCCACCACGACTGGGGAGATGAGGATGTTTTCTAGATCTTTCTCCTTTGCCATGTTTTGGTAGAGGCTGATTGCTAGGTTAGCGCTGTTGTCAGCCAGGATGGTGGCGTGGTTACTCAGGACTTTGTCAGGTGAGGCCGAGGTGGCAGCTGAGGCTGCAGTGGCCAGGAGGACCAGGGCTGCCAGGTTTGTTAACCACATGGTGTAATGCTAATCAGTGAAGACCTACAAGATATGAAACAGCCACAAAAAAGTAAATGTCTCCCAGTATTCCTCAAAGCAAGACTTAACAGCCACGTAGGCAGACACCCAATGTGCCTAAGCCAAAATATTGGTCGGCTAGATCTGATGTCCTGGCAACAAAAAAGATTCAAATTTGAGATTTTGCTCATATAGAGGAATGAGTGTGGATGGAGCGGATTTGCTCCTCGTAGTGTGGAAGAAGTGCTGGCACACGTCACACACACACACACACACACACACACACACACACAGTGTTTTATTTCAGTCCACGTATATAGAGGGCGGCCAGTTTTAAGAAGAAAAAGAAGTCATTTGTTTTGCAGTTAACTGTACTGAGAAATTACCTGACTGGCCAAGCATCAGACTTTTAATGAAAAACATTAAGAAACCCACACTACTTAATGCTGAAAGGTTACATACATCAAGCATGTCTTTTGAGCAGCCTAGTACACGTCTATACAGGCTCATGAAGGCACAAAGCCAGCAGAGAGAGATGGAGCGATATCTGAACATAAAGGTCAAATGGGATTTTTGTTTTGTCTACATTATTCTAACATTTGCTTTTAGAAGTTAACATGAAGAGTACTCTTTAAGAGTTGTTGCAAGTAATTATAAGATGAGGATTAACAAGGATGAACATTTGTATTTATAAAATGCTGATGATTTAAATTGTATCTGAAAAGTAGTCTGTGGTTGACATTTTGAAACTGTGCACTGTTACTTTCAATGTCAAATGAGTCAATGATTTGAAATTTAGTTTCCACACATTTTAATTCAAGCCCATTACATCCTTTTGTATCATCCTCATTTCACCTTTCATAGTATAATACATATCTTATCTTGCTGCCACATACTCGTCAGACACAAGACTTAGTATGAATGAATGACAGGAAATTATCTTATGCAGTTTTACTGCACAACAGAATATGAATATTTATAAACCATTAATAATCGTGATATATTTTGAAAAACATTGTATAATTTGCAGTAAAATATGTAGACAAGTGAAAGAGAGCTGTCCCTTGCCACTAATGAAATCAGCTGAAAATTTGCAGGCAACTCCCTAATCGCTTGAGTTCTCATGCATTTCTGATTTTTTACGTTTCCCTCTACTTTTTCCAACTTTGTAAAACATCTCTGACAACTTGGATAAACTCGCTGCTCACATTCACAATGAGATTTTACAGCTGCATACCATAGATCTGACTTTGTGGCCTCTTTTACACATGCCTGGGCATTCTACCACCAGTTGAACACAGCCCAGACTTCTCTCCCTTCCCCCCTACTGCAACTACTGCTAACTTACCTTATTAGGTTCTTTCAATAATTCAGCCAGTTGTCCCCAAAGCCGCTTACAAATAGATGCCCCCAGCACCGGTCTACTTTATATGAAGTCGATGTAATGGTTGTGAACAGAATTGTATGAGACAATTGCAGTAATTGTCATGCCGGTTTTCAGAGCATGAAAATCTCTGCAGTGGAATCTTATTTCCAGGCCGGGTCCCGCCCAGAGTATCCAGGGCTGTGGGAGAAGAATCCTCCCCCGCCAGGTCCTAAAGCCTGAAATTGTTGCCCAGCTGGAGACACAAAGCACCCCACAATAAAGTTACCCCTCACTACTCAGTGTTTATGGCTACATTGAAAGAGTATAAAAGCTGTGCTCAATGCAGCTTCCATTCCTATATAAATAATATAGTATACTGTGTTGTCTTGATGTGGAAATCAGTAAATGTCCTTTTAAATTCTTGTTTTAATGGCTACATTGTTGCACTGACTACACATGAATAAAACATGAAATCCTGCATTACTCATTCCAAACATTTTAGTATTTTTGGCAAAAGAGAGCATTTACAAGTTATATAAAGTAATAAATGATACTATTAATTCATCTTTATGGTGCTTTGAGTTGGATCGGGGTGATATGGACGTTATGGGGATGACTATTAGTGCTTTGACAGAATATTTACACAACAGGATGTTTGATAAATAATAATCTGTAATGCAAATATAATAAATGAATGGGTAAAGGCAAAAAATATAACAGCCAGGCAAATTCAGACAATGACATCACTTTACAGTTTCCCTAAGCTGTTGCTCCACATTTTAGTCTAAACTTCTCTTCTCATATAACAAAGCCTGGAAGGACTTATCAGACAGTCACTGAACTGACTGAAACACACAACAAACCTACACAACAGAGAATGTGAGAAGATCCCACTTAAATTAGTAAAAACTGGCAGCAGCATGTCTTAAAATCAGATCACATGTCTGCTGGAGAAGCGTATCGGCAGTGGAATGTTCAACAAAGTGCTGGAGGCAACACGGGATGTTCTCTTAAACCTACCCGTCTGTCTATCACCAGGAGGTGAGACATAACCTCAAGCTACATATCTGATACCTCTGTCTTATATAACAAACAGGCAGCTTCACTTTTCTTGCTAGTAACTGTGTCAGTGCCTTTATCACCTTAAGCCTGTGTGGTTAAGCTCCACACAACAGTGGAGAGGCAAACTCACAAGTAAAACCACTTTTACAGATATATTCAGGATTTTAGATTGAATGTTAGTCATACACACTGATCCCTATAAATCCAAACTGTGCAAAAGACAAGACTTCAGCTGCTGCATTCGCTTTACTTTATCAGCACCATTGTTATGTATACATCTGAAGTGGAGGGGAGGGGGACTGAGTATGGGAAGTTCTGGAACTCCAGTTGAATTTTTTCCCATGAATGCCTGTGTCTTTTCTTCCTGATGTCATATGAATCCTCCCCTTGGCTGCAGTTTAGAAGTGGATCAGGCTGCAGGAAGTTACAGAAGGAGCGGATGCATGTCCGGTTTAACACTGCCCCTGTTTGCTAAAGCCTGCCATAATACAGCATATATGCAGCTGTTGTTGGTGTGTGTGTGGGCGAAAAGGAAAAAAAAAAACATGTAGAACAGTTTGTCATACATACTCACAGAATGATGTAGTTTTAAATGATAGTATGAAATCAATCAATTTGAGATCATCTCTTTGCTTCTGTATCCAGTACAACCATTTTAAAGTATAAAACCAGTTATTTCAAATTAAACCCCAAATATGTCCATGCAAGTTTTTGAACAAGTAATTGAACACTTCTAACACAAAGTTAGAAGCTTTTCAAAGAGCACTTTTTGGTTAAACAAAAATAACCTTGACTTGTCATAATCCAACCCATGTCTGTATCTTTAAACCTGATTTCAACAGTCTCCTTAGAGACATCATAAGGACTATTTTCTCTGGCAATGAAGAGCTTGTTCCAGAGCAGTTTCACATGATGAACTGAACTTCTGTGCAAAATCTGATGGATTGGATTGATAAATTAACAGAAACATTTATCATTTTCATTAAAAACAGGACAAGATGATAAATGATAGAACAGGAGGTGCAGGCGTCCTCTGGTGGCAGAAAGAGTCATTTTCAGTTTGACTTCTTTCTCCCAATGAATCCACTGGAGGTCGACAAAGATCTTTAAATACACATTCTCCTTTTATTACTGGTGTTATTAAAGCTACTGCTGCTATTATCACCACCACCATCATTGGCATCATAATTAACTCACTGAGGAATTAAATCAACCCAGTTACACAAATACAAACACAAGTATAAACATCTAAAGCAGATTTGGAGTAACTAAATATGACATTTAATCCATGTGCTTTCACATTTCAAGGATATACATTTTTTCTGATCTTTTTGTCAAAGACACCATCACAGCACTGTGAGAGAATTTGTATCTGAGGGACTGTCACGGTCGCTGGTACATTGTTTGGGATTAAAGGGATCTGCCATAATTCGCCCCGAGCCAGGGGTTAATCTCTGACTGCTAGGCCTGGAATAGATCTCCTACAAGACTTCACTCTTCTGCTCTACCTCTTTGCAATGTGTCATTATTACGCAGCCTCCTGATGTAAAAATGATTGTGATATAAATATTAGAACAAGCAGAATGATTGAAGAGAAATGTGGGGTACTGTCATGTTTGAGATTTAAAACTTAAAAAAAAATCAAACTAAACAAATAAGATTTAAAGACAAACTGAGGTGAGGCAAACATGAAACGTTGCATTTCGGAAAGTGTGACATCCATGGAGTTAATTTCCTCCAGGCTCACGTCTGCTATGTGGAAACTCTCCGTTCTCCATCAACCCCCCCACAAACTGAGCGCCTCACCACCTCCCCTGTCGTTCTGTTTGCTAAATTCCAGGAAACATTTCCTAGTGATGAGGCCAATGCCAAGCGACCCTCCCCAGTCACTTCAACCCCTGCAGAGAAGTTTAATTAAATTATATTTCATCCCCTTTGATCACTCCCTCCTGACATCTCCACCCACATTTAAGACCTGCGACATACTCGACTTAACCTTCTCAAAAGGCCTCTTGACTATAGGGACTCGGCTCTTAAATTCATCCTTGCTGTTTAACTTTCTCCATATAACCCCCTTTCTCCCTCAGTTGTCTTCAAAATGTACATTTATTTCCAATGTTTTTGCCGCCCGGAAAAATCGACTTATGATGCTTACAGGTGTTTGCAGCACTATTGCTTTTCAGTGGAAACGATACTGCTCGTCTGAAATTTATTTTCCTATTTGTAATGAGGGAGCAAGAGCAGGTGTCATTTTAAGGATGTTGACAATCTAATTATCGTGTTATATTTTCTTCTCTGGTACAAATTTTTTTTTTTGTACATGCATTCTGCAAACCTGTCTGGGGGGGATTTATAATAAATCATGAAAATATATTATATCTAAATCCTCTTTAGCTCTTTCCTAGAAGCTAAGTGGTCACATACAATATTTACATGAATTACTGTGAATATTTGTTATTATTTTATTGTTATATATCAATCCATTAGTTACAGCTAATGATGTTTTGGGTGGAATAATAAGACTTACATACACACAAAAAATGTTTTAGGAATCCTCCCACTCCAACACACCTGATTCTAATTATTAACAAGCCAATTACTTGATTGATTATCAGGTGTGTTGGAGTAAGGAGATTCTTAAACATGCAGGATGGTAGCTCTCTGCGAACAGGATTGGAAATAATTTGGTGAGATGTTAATGCTCAAAGCCTTCGTGGTTTAAACAGTTCTGCTGACTTTTTTTTTTTTTGTTCTTTGCTGTGAAATGCTTTAGCCAACTTTCCAAGTTGAAATTTTTCACTTTTGTGGCTGTGCTGCTTCCAAGAGCTGGAGTCTGCAACAACTAATTGATTCTATTTTAACATTAAATGATACAGGAATTTTATTTTGAGTTGTGTCATGATGGAAAAATCGACCTGCACATTTTCAACATTTAAAGGCAAAGCTTTTCAGTCGTTAGCAGTTAGCGGCTAGCTGAAGCTAGCATGGCTGCAGCAGTTAGCTAGCATTAGCTTGTCTGGACAAATCCCATTAAAATAGGTTGACACGTTGTCCTCTGGCTGGTTTGTGCTGTGTTAAAGGGATAATTCAACATATCTGAATATCGCCCATTGTCATATAATATAGTAATTTTCACGAGTTATCACAATTATTACTATCTAAAATAAGTAATTCGAATTTAGGGGAAGTTAACAGAAGTAGGGATTAAAAGTTAGTAGAACTTACAAAAATCAGAATTCAGAGTTGAGCAAATTCAGAAGCAAAACTTTAAATATTTAGTTTACTTGCCCCACTTAACATTTTATCATCATTGCCATGGCATTTTGAGATGAACCAACTTCTCTTTTTGTGCAGTGCACATGGAATTACTGATTTATAGTGGTGTAAAGTGAGTACATTTACTCAAGTAGTGTAAATGCATACAAAAAAATGAATGTCATACATCGGCCAGAGAGATAAGTGAAGTACTTTAAGTGCATTTTAGTGCTTCATACTTATGCACTTCTATTTCCTGCAGGATTTTTATTAGTACTTTTATTCCAGTAATGGATCTGTACTTCTTTCCCCTCTGCAGGACAGCTACGGAACGTCCATCGCGTTTTTCCTGGATGTCCGCGCTCCTCCGGTCCTTTTTTTTTTACCTGCATCACACTGCAAACAATGCGGCTTCCAACATGGCTGTCGACCTCCGGGCGACGCGTAAAACACGCCGGCGCCGGATATTCTTTGCAGCGTGGCCCGCAGGCTGCGGCTCCACCCCCGCCGTGTCTGACGGATTACGGTTCCTTCTATGAACACCGGAGGTGCGTCTTTACGCAGAGAAGGGGGGGGGGGATCAGTCCTGTGATGTGTTGCGTATGTGTGTCATTCAGCAACAGGTGTCCGCCGCTCCAGTAACACAGTGGTCTGATGTGTGCCACCCGATCGCCTGGTCCTCAGCACAAAGTTACTTTACAAGACTTATCATATGAATCCGGCAAATCCAACTGTGAAGTCGCGGCATTATGTCAACGTCCGTGGAAATAACTGATTAACCGAGGGCTCGTTCAGCGTTGTCCAGAGGGAGAAAACAAGGCTGCGGTGGAGGTAAGTGTCTGTGCGCACTTCATCCGATTATCTTCATATAATCTCAGTTACCCTCATTAACCTGCAACTGTTCTTATTTGATGGATTTATAACCAGTTAATTCATCTGCTTCACTGGATGCTTTCACGAACAACTCTTCCAAACCTGATTGTCATACATGTATCGAGAGTCTCATGGAATTAATATTCAGCTTGTTATATTTTCATGTAATAGCACAACTCATTACTTTCTCTAATCTATGACATGATACATGTGAACAACAGCAAGGAAGTAGGTAAACTTTAAAAAAGACGAGTTAAAAACGAAATAAACATTGAATTTAGGGGATTATTGTCAGTGATCTAACCTGTCAAAGCAGAAAGACAAATGTACTTGATGAGGAATAACGATATTCATGACCAATCTAAGAATATGCCATGGAGCCAAAGATACAAACAAACAAGTGAATTTGTATTCTCTGGCAAGTAAGTAAGTTGTCAAAATGTGTTTTAGTAAGAACAAAATACAAAGCAATGACAATGTTTGGAAGCACTAAAACACAAAGACACTGTTGAACACATGCTGAACTGACTTTATTTTGACCTGACTCCATTTCCCATCAGGCAATCAACCTCTGGCTAACTATTTTCTGACATGGTGATATCCTGCACTGGTAATTAATATTCCCCTTTTTATTTTATATATATATATATATATATATATATATATATATATATATATATATATATATATATATATATATTTACAGGCCTTTAGTAAATTTGACAAAAAACTTGGAAGGATCTTTGACGACCAAGCATTGACGTTGTCATCTTTGCACAGCAAATGGATCAAGCTTTAATTACATTGTTTTGTCCTTTCGTCCTTCCAGATCTGATTAGTATGACATATCTAACTACCATTTTGCTCCCTATCTGTATCCCGACCTTCCTGCTTGCATCATGTACCTTATCTGTCAAGCTTAAATCATCTTTAATGAATCAGTGATCGCCTCACCACTGGCAGGTGCCGCCTGGCTGATGATGTGCAGGGCAGCAGAATGTGGTGTCACTTTAATTAGCAGTGGCCCATAGTCCTTCTGCCTGTCTCATGGATGCAGGGAAACTCTGGCATTTACTGGAATAAACCTGTTGGCTTCAGCTGCAGATTTGTTTCCAGACTGTGCCCTCATGCGCCTCCCTGTGTGCAGATAATGAGGCACTAATGGAAACTCTATTTTTGGCTAAATCCACTGAAAGATTAAGGATATTATTAATGCATGCATATATAAATTTCATGAAGGAGTGAATGATGGAAGAAAGAGGCGACAGTGACCGAGATAAAGGGATAAAAATAGCCCGATATGGCAGAGGCTGAGACTTAGTGGATTATTGTATTATTATTCAATGAGCACATGATTCTAACCCCACTTGCAAACTTTGACTCTGCAAACTTCCTGCAGCCTCGGAGGGGTGCTAGCAGTAATCAGTAAACCTCGCGGGGAGAGCAGTGAAGTGCTCTCAGGGAAATGTCTTGGAGGAAACATGCAATTCTCAGGTCCGTCCTCATGTTCTAAAGCAGAGGAGACATCACACTGTATGCAGTATGTAACAGAAGCTAAAGAAAACAGTAACACATTAAAAATTAATCACACCTTAGACCTAATCAACAGTGAAGTTCCTGCTGCTGTATGTGCACATGCTGACTCATTAGTCTTATATATACTGTAGCAAATTTTGTAAAGCTTTAAAAACAAGTATATTAACTAGTAAAATACTGCTGAAGCGTTTTTTATTCAGGTAAATACAGGTTAATCAAACTTGTGAGGTCAAAGGCGTTTGTGTCCAGTGTCTGTGTGTGCTCGCTCTCAGTAGTTACACTGTAAACAGACTTTGTGTTGGACACATTCCTACAGGGGCACCGCGGTTTATGCAGTGCACATTTTTTGATTTGCAGATTCATCTTTTTCCACCGAAAGTGTTGATGGAATTTCTGGATCCATGTATACTTCGCCTGTCATTTTCCAATAACACTTGTGTGTTTCCTTGGATATTCTTTGAATATATTTTGAGTTGCAACGAGCGCAGCACTTTGTTCCCTGTGCAGCTTCTCTCCATCAGAAACATCTGAACATCGTGGACTCAACCCTGATGTCAGACAGAGGGAAACCTGCACCTCTAGAGAAAGCTTTTTCCTTTTAGTCCAGAAAAGAAAGCATACCTCTGAGTGGATCAAACTAATTTCCTTTGTCTAGTTTATACTTACTTGGAAAGAAAGATATACAACTGAATATTGAAAGGAAATTATAATTGCATTTTTTCACTCAACACAAATCAGCCTTCTCTTATGTGTAATTATTTTCAGTCTGTAATTTTAAAGCAATAGATGGACTGTCCTTAATTTACCTCATGACACAAACACTTTGACGACAGCACCATACTAGGAAGCGACAGAGAGACAATAGGCCAACCTGGCTGGAATCAGGCCCCTGTGATTTTGGCTCCAGTTGACCCTTGTTTGAGGACGGGATCTGGATATGAATGCTGGGAATCTGCCAACTCCCCTGAATGCGGTAAAAAGCTCCCTCAGGCCTGGGAGTTCCTGTATAATAAAACATGCAGACCTGCAAGGTGGATGTATAACAGCTTCCCCTTTTTGAAGACTGTTGTGTGGATTTAGATTAGCTGTTGTATGTTAAACAAACTAAAAAAAACAAAATAGGGTACGCATCACAAGTATTAAACAGCATGTGACGCACGATGCCCAAAACATGTGTATCGTAGTATGAGCTCTTTTATAGCAAGCTTGGCGTACATATCTGAGCCAGATGGCATGATGCAGTTAGATGGGATTTTGTCATTCTTTTAAAGGTTTTAAAGTGAGGTTAGCTATTTATATCAGACAGTAAGTATCCTTAAGAAGGAAGCACAAGTGGGGGTTGTCATGGAGCACCAGCAGTCATTGAATTTTCTTTTCAGATGATAATACACCGGTAATTGTTGAGATTTTTTAAGATTTGAATTGCTTTGTGATTCTAAGAAGAGCTCAGGTGTTCATTAGATACTGTCCCATGTTTTAAAAAGCTCAATCCACAGAGAAACATACACAGCCAATATACACAGAAATGTTTTAAAGTGAGTTGTGATGTCATAACTATACAGTCACTGCCCACACCCCCTATTCACAGCCATTCAAATCAGCCAATCAAAAGAAGGGCTAATTATATTAACACAATACAACCTGTTCTTTCTAGACCTTCAGACAGAATATTGAAAGAGAAGACAGTTGGTTGGTTCCATTAATATATCTTGTTAGGGTATCACAACTTCAAATAAAACCTGGGGAAATTGTAAAATATAGGATTTTTAATATTTTCTGGCAGAATGTCCATCTCAAGTCCAGTTTGATCACACAGAAACTCTGCTGCCAAGGTATCAACACAAGTGGAGCGAAGACCAGGACGTTGGTCAGCTTGGACGATCATAAAATAATCCTGTAATTCACTTTGTCCAATCAATCTTGATGAAATATAATTTGAAAAGAAATGCTGCAGACAAATATGTGTTCATTTATTGCCTATTCACTGCTAGGATTTCAGTTACGGTAGCCGTGTTACGGTAGCTGTGTTACGGTAGCCGTGACTCTGGGAATGACACTGGCAGCCTGGTCCAGACTGAATTATCTCAACACCTGTTGGATGGGTTCCTATAAATTTACATTCTTGACCCACCATGGATGAAAACTCACTCGCTTTGAAGATTGACATTTGTGCTTCAGTTAATGGCTTTGACTTTTTGACCAGCAGATCCGTGAAATATCTTTGTTCGCTTGTGTGTCAAATCCTAAGGTCTATTTCCTGCACAGTTTTCCTTTGTGAACCTTTGAAAATCATTGTTAGCTGTGCACAGACACACATTCAGCCTGGTCATTCTGACATGTTGCAATTTCTCTGCTGAGAGATAAGGACAAAGGAGTTTGTGTTGTTAAGGACTGTTGGCCAGGAAACAGACCCTTTATCTGTTGTCCAGTGCCCTCTTTTCCCACAAAAGATAATGAATAAAATGTTGGCTTTATTTTCAGCTGAGTTATGGTTTCAGATTTGAGTGTTTTTCCTGTGGCCTGGAAGAGGCGATTCACTGCGGTTATGGTGGGACTGACAGCACCAAATGGCTCTGTTTTCATAGGTGGTGTGAGGATCAGGGGTTGTTTTTGCTAAATTGCCCCGATCGCCTGCTGTACTGGCGCAGCAGTCTCATTGAAACGGATGAGGAGGCCTGGTTGTTCTGACACTGTGCTATCGTCCATCTTCACTCTGGCCTTAAGGGTGTACGCTTCATCCATCTTCTCCTGTCATGTGGGAAAAAACGCTTCCTGCTGAGGATTGGGACGAATGTGAGCAGGGGCACTGGTAGATGCCTCTGAGTGTGGATTAAGCAGTGCTAAGTGAGGTGTACCCTAAGGGAGCCTTTTCAACCTGTTGACCAAATCTGTCTGAAGATGATGTAGTTCAGGACAGTGCTGCTTAATATCAGCCAAACGGTGAGGGACCTTATGCTCGCTGCAGGTTTACTGTTGGGTTAAAGGAGGTGAGCTGGTCCTTGACCTGGCAGTGTGCATGTTGAACAATATTCTGTTAAATACTGTATACTCTTACTAGAGTATACTCTATATAGTTTATATCAGCTCCAAATGTGAATATTTAATTATCTGTTAAATATGTTTATATCAGTCACACTGGAAATTTTCTGCAAAAAATACTTTAATTTAGACCTTTAATTATATTTAGTACTTCTACCACAGTGTCCAGTACACAGTGTCTGGAGTGTGCAAGTGACCCAGAAGTGGAAGAAATAGATGCTCAGAGACAACAAGCTACATTCATTTACACCCAACTGCACAATGTGGCATTCACTTGCAGTGTGGCTCTCTCTCTCTATATATATATATATATCTTAAATATTTTATTGCCATCAGTGTTAAGTACGTATTGGGCAAATTGAGATGTTTACACTAGTAGGGAGGTCAGTAGGTCTGGTGCAGATTAGTGCACTGACCGATATAAATGGAAAGAAAAAATAAATTAAAATAATTTTTGAAAATCAACATTTCTGAAAAACTGCTACTCACCAGTGGACAATGTCTTTGATCAGTAAACCCCCCAAAGGTCACTGGTTATTCCCAGTAGCCAGTATTATCTTTAGATGTTAAGACCTCACATAAAACCACTATGCTATTGTATACCCTGTATCCCAAGGAAAGAAAATTGTGTTACTATAACAAGCCTTTTAGTAATAAATGGATCCAGGAAAGGAACAAAGCACAGTGACATCTCATCCAGAGAACCATGAAAAACACCTTCTGTGCAAAGATATTTTTACCTGCCACCAAGGCAACCAGCTTTTCTCTGAGGCAGGAGTGAGTGTGGTAGCAACACACAGCCTTACACTTTGTATTTTTCTTTTAATGACATTTGTCTTGTAAAGAGCCTAGTGAAATAAAAAGTCTGTCACCATTAAATGTTTTCTGCTTTGATTTCACACCCCTAACTGTTGTTCATGACCGTGGCCGTTTTCCACTTCACCACTGTCACTATGTAAATCTGTATCTGGGTAAAGGTTGACTCACTGACTGTAAAGCATATATTATTACGTCTGTCCCAGACATGACTCACTATTATTAAATAGCGCTGTTGTCTTCCTTTCCCAGGTGTTGTGACTCCAAACAAAATTCAGTGCTGTCAACATCTTCGCCTTGTTTTGTGAAAACAGTGGCATGACGTGACACGGCGCTGTTGATGAAAAATGTAATTGCATGCGCAAAGACCGTGCAAAATGTTTGAAAGCTTTTCCTACTGCTTTTCTGCAGGGCTCCCAGTCCTGTGTGGGATGTTAACAGACTGGTGGCGCGTTGAGGCTGACGGAGCATGGTGAAACACCAACCCTTACAGGTCTATGAGAAGCAGGTCTTTCTGTCCTTTGTCACTGGGATCTATGGTTGCCGCTGGAAACGCTACCAGCGTTCCCAAGACGACAGCTCCAAGGTAAGATAACACGTCTTATTATTAAGTATGGATATAATAATACACAAGACATGTCAAGTATTATTTGCACAGCATAGCAATAACTTACAATTGGAGCAGCCTCTAGTAATACACTCTCTCATATACATAATTTCCCATTTGCCAAAAAAGTATATAATTTGATTGTCATTACCAGGCTGCTAGGCTGCAGATAAAATAAAACCACATCATCAGCTAAAATAAAAAGGCTAATGAGTGAGGCTGTGGCTGTTAACTGTACTAAAGAGAGAGTTAGAAGCAGCCAGAAGGTGTTATAGTCCAATGTGTTTGCATGTATATTCATGTCGATGTGTCTTATTCTACGATTAAATAACCCCAGGGGTTGGGGTGGGGTCGCTTTGTGGGTCAACATGTTTTTCCAAGAAAATACTTCAAATCATGCAACAGATGGAGCCAAAGGTCACACATATTAAAACATTGCTTCAACATGAGGAACTTTACTAAATCAAACACCTTAAACTTTCAACAACCTGATTATGAGTACTTTAATTTCAATATTAAGGACACATTTCACTCTGTACTGCACTGAAGTATTGCTATTCCATACTCAGTGGTATCTTTTATCTTTCTCTCAGTAATATACACTATGTATGTCAGTCAGTACTGTGTCACACATGTTTAAATAATTTTGCTCCAATAGATTGGAACAAGCCTTTAGTGTTTCTCTGTAGCTCAGTTGTGACACAGAATAATAGAAAGCAAAAAAAGGATCTAAGCGTCATCTTTCAATTGTTTATCACAAGAGTTGTGGGCAGAAAGAATAACAGTCATTAAGTGAATTAAAGGTGCTGTGGCCACAGTAGTTATAGTGCATCATCTAAATGTAGATTTAATTGTAATTAGACCTCATCATTTAACTGCATTAATAATATACAAGTGATAGCGTTACCAAAATGTAAGTAAATGTAATAATTAAAAACAATATTTATATTTAAAACATGCAATGTACATTTGCTGTATGTGTGCACAACCTGTAATTAACTTCATGATAATTTCTCAAACAAGTGTGGTCAAAACAAGGATTTATGTGTATTTTCATATTTTCTGTGATTCTATGCAGTCATCCTGCAGATAGTATAGATCATAGATCAAACATGTGGCTGCTGGCTCACAGTACATGATGTACAGCAGAGCAAAACAGAGCCCAGTAATGAGACTACATAGTCCCGCTGAGGCTACGATGAAACCTGATCACACCTCAGGAATAAATGGACTGTTTTCCATTTTGTGGTTCTGAAGGCACAGAAAATAGGTCAGGCTTTGTGAACGGCAACACACAATTACACAACACTGACCCACTTCATCAAAGCTAGTTGATGCTTTATTGAGTGCAATTCAAATGCAAGACAACATGTGTTACATGGCTGCACATACACATCAAATTGATGTTTTTATACACATTTTGGGGGCATTTTGCCTTTGATAGATAGTATGTAGCTAATCAAGAGGCAGATAGAGAAATGTGGGGAGAGAGTGAGAGGGGGAGATGACAGCAATGAGGTCACTAGGACACTCTAAATAGAAATGTTTTAGATGTCTTGTATTGTACACAGCTCTGTATAGCTAAAGTTAAAAATTATATACTATACTTAACAAAAGATGATCAAATCATAACCTACACTCTATACATTTCCCATTTCCTAATCCTAAAAACAGAGCATTTGGTACTAATTTATCTGCGGCCAATATGATCAGGAGGAGCAATTACTATGAGTAAGAAGTGTGTAATTGTGCTTGCTTTGGGCATGTTTGGATTGTTTTAAGAAAGACAATCCCTTGAATTCAAATGGTTGTTCCCAGTAAACATTCATGTCATCCCATCTTTGGGAAGAATTTAGCCTGAATCAGTGTCTGGCTGTGTAAAGCAGACCCCCAGCTGTGTGTGACGCCCACTGGGCAGCCACAGCGAACGCCTGCTGGATGTCTTCTTTATCACAAAGAGCCAGTGGCTCGGACACAAATTAGTTCATTTACTGAATGCTTAAAGTGGGCGCTGATTATGTGCTGACCAAGAGAAAAAAAAACAAAGACACAATGCACACAGCTGCCTCTCTCTCCTGTCTGTCTGTGTGTACAAAGCACCATGTAGTCTCTCACACAGCACACGCACATAAACAGAGAAGCTAGCGTTCATGCTCTGAAAAGCTGCCTGATTACACTGGTGACTGATTTCATTATTAAGCAAAGTCAGGATGGCGTTCACTGTCAGAGTTTTATTGCGACTATGAGATAACATAACAAAGGGACAACAGCTATGAGCCTTTCTGGCTAATGACAATTTTTGTCATTTGATGTCATTCATGTCTGTTTAAAAGATTTTTCACTGATTAAATAATGTATTGTAGATAGATTTGTCAAATATTAAACTATTCATCCATTCTCATCTTCTTTTCTGTTACATTATATCAATGATGATTATATAGAATATAACACAATATTATGTTGTTGTTACCTAGAATAAAGTTTGCTGAGGTAGAAATTGTGTCCATTTTGCATAAAGTCTCTGCTAGAAAACGTTGACTGTAGTTAGCCTACTTTCACCAAGGAGATTTTCTTAGCCAGGGATTAGCTCACCTGCCAGTCAAAACCTTCCTCTGACCCCACTGGCGACCCCCTGTCTCAAACTGGAATCCTAATCAATCACATGGTTTCTGCAGGAGACTTTATGTCAGACATGTCGGGGAAATGGTCTGACATAGGAAAGCACATTTAGTTTTTTTTTTTTATCAACAGCCTTCACTCCTTAATCGATCATCAACCATTAAAATGTTTTATTTAGTAGGGTGGTCTCAGTACTCGGTGGGGTGAGAGGGTGAGGAGAGAGTCAGGAAAAAAAAAAGACATGAGGTGGGGCAGAATTACAGAGCAGATGTCATTGCCTCCTGTCCATGGCCACCTCAATGTCACTTGGCTGACGGTATTTTGTCGATCGGCGTTTAACTCACACTTTCTTTGTCCTGTGTCGTCGGCAGGGCCCCAGCAGCTGAGGTGACACTGAGGCATCCCTGCCTCCGTCATCTCTCCTTTTCTCACTTCATTCTCCCTTCACGACTATCGTGAAGGGAGGTTGTTTGTTTAACTGATAGCATTAGTCGGTCAAAACTATTATAATTATAACATCCTTAGTCTGACATAGTGTGACAAAAAACATGAGGAAAAATGTTTCTATAAATATCTGTGGTGTCTGTATAAATTATTTTTTCATATCTATGACACAATTTTCACTCCTGTGTGGTGCATGCAGGTAAATTTACAACGTGACTCTGGCTCAGTATAGATCACCTGATGTACAAGGTACCTGTTATACTACAGCCTTGGATACTTTATGGTGTCATAGCCTCACCTCTACTGTCAGGTTTTTACTGGTTAGAATATATTTGCATATCCTTCCTCTCCTGGCAAAAAGTGAAACCTGTCGAATGTCTTTTTGTGTACATTAAACTGCATCATCAGTTCACTTGTTTGCTCTTTGCCTGCACATGCACACACATCTAATTATCTTCAAGCCTGTTATATAAGCCGCTGGAAGTGGTGAGTGCAGGCATGGTGTGGTGCAAAGCTGATCAATGCACAACAAAATCGGTTGACTAGCCTATCATACTCTACACCTCCCATCATGTAGCATTAGCTCCTAATCCTGTTAATTACTGAAAGGAAAAGTCCTTGAGTGGTGGACAATCTATCCTTTACACCTTTACCCAACATGTCAAATAGGAAGAGACACTGTAATAAGGGGTTCAAAACATATGAAAAAATTTTAAAAAGTGAAATAATAGCATGCGTGCATGTTGTCTTTCCTACAAAACCCAGGATCCAATTGTTGTACCTGGCTGACAGATTGATGTTTTAATAAACCAAAACGAGAATAGATTTACAGTTAGGCAAATGGAAGACAAGTAAATGGTCACAGGGAGGGCATTTTTAGCACGAGGAGCAAGAGACATCATGACTAAACAAACAAAAAAAAAAAAAGGTTCATTGCATAGACATTCAAATGCAATATGCAACCTCTCCACTAAATATCATCGGAAATGTATGCTCTGTATCTTTAAGTCAAACCAAAACAATGAGCTGAAAGAAACTAAACTGCAAATTCAAACAATTATGTGTGGCTTTGCCACTGCAAACACTCCCTTTCACATTACACATGGTTATTGGATCCCCTTGTTGATGTGAAAAAATACTCAATATAGCAGCTTTATTTTTCTTTCCTAGTCAGAGAATGCTTTTAATTCCTTGTGTGGAATTGAGTAAAATGAATTATTTATGTATGAAATCTCTATGGGAAAGCTGAATAAACATATATATATAATATACATTTTTCTTACAGTGGGAGTGTACATGGTTCATCATCTTGTGCAGTTCTTTCTTTCTGCTTCTCTTCTGGGCCTACTTCTGGCTGGTGGCTCAAAATGATTTCAACGACTTCAACTGGTGAGCAGTATACCAGAATGTGGCTGTAAGTGAAAAGCTTTGTGCAGCGTAGATTAACTCTGACTTGTTCATTCTCCAGGTCAGTGTACAACCGCTCTGGAGAATGGAGGGATGAGACGATCCCCATCCTGGCATCCACCACCGTGGGATTCAGCTATATCACATTCTTAATGGTAAATTGTTTTTAAGCAGACATTTGCTTAGATAAGATATGCCAAACTAAACTTGTTTCTTTTTTCAGATTTTAGCACTTTTCCATATATCATTGGGCCAGCAGCTAAACCTCTACTGGGTTCACAAGGTGCTGTGAATTGTATCCTTACTTCTCACCATGTATTTGCTCCACACACAATTGTGAAATAAGCTCATCGTCTTGACTCCACAGATCGGAGTGTTGGCTACGCTGCTCACCACTATTTCTGGTCTTGTCTCTGTTGATGACATATGGGGAGATGAGTGGGACATTTTACTTGTATCACTGCAGGTTGGTCTCGAATCAGAATCAGAATCTGCTTACATATAACTAACTGCAGGCTGCAGCTATACATCAAACGGACAGATGTAAGAGTCTGTCTCTTTTTGGCTCTGGATCTATTATTCAGGGCTTCTATTTTAATAAAATAGCTATTTATCTTTTTAGTTTTAACTGGAAGTTCATATTTCTCACCATTGAGCAGTTAACACAATTAACACCAATGTTCTATGTGTTCTGTGTTTGGCCACCAGTCCACAGCACCTTTCCTGCACATTGGGGCTCTGGCAACTGTAACAGCTATCAGCTGGTTGGTAGCTGGATATGTGGTCCGCAGAGAGAGATCCAGTAAGTGTGACTTCACTTTCAAGAAGTTCAATTTCACCTACATCTGCAAAGAATTTCAGCTTTTCATTTCTTTGAAGATCAAAATCTCATTATCTTTGGCTTTGATGAGGACTGAACATTTTAGCCAATGTCTCTAGGTCACTTGGTCAGAGCACCACTGTAGTTTCTTTCTAATACCACCAAGCGAGTCAAATTTTATACTTAATCAATAAATCCTTCTTCTGATTTTTTTTATTTAGTGGCATTATCAAGTTAAAATTCTATTTATCCAGTCTCTAGAGTCCCTGTTTGGTTTGTCCATTCTGGGCTACTGTATTGTATCTTAGATAAAGTTATAGGTTTACTCCAGTTTCATATGCAAGATGCATTTAGTGTCATATTTGAGTAATCTCCTGAAGATTAATTCTTTAATAGTATACTACACTGTAGGTCAACCTGATTTATCCGAACTCTATGTCATTAGATCTATTTCCCTTTTGAGGGAGCCACACCTTTCTGGCACTTTAAACAGATTAGTAATTTGTCCAACCAACACAGATGAAACTTGTTGTCACGATAATGAAATGGATTAGTAAAGCCACTCTAAAACCTCTTACCTTCCTAGCTTTCCAGGTGATGGTGTTGCTGATCTACATCATCATTCTGCTGGCTGTCTACCTTTTACCACTCACATTCACCTGTCCCTGCTTTATGGACCGCCAAAGCCTCAAACCTCAGCCAGACATCATTGGTCGGCGGGGAGCTCCTATGGTGAGTTGGTGCTCTGCCAGACCTCACTGTCTGATCCAGTAAAGTGTACAAATGGAGGATGTTCAGCTCTGTGGGGAGAAGGTGACAAAGCCAAGACCTGTCAGGTGTTTATTTCCTGCTGGTACGCTGAATAGAGGTGGAAAAAATGATTCTTCCTCTTAACTATTCTGATGTTGACATACAATACTGGTAACTCAATGCATCTATCTGTCTGCACTGTTTTTTCCACAGCAGAGCAGTGTGCAGCTAGAGTATATGAGTCTACTGTCAACAACACACCGAACTGTCATTTCACAGCTGGGCAAGCAAATGCTGTTCCAGATGACTAGCTATAAACACATGTACGCTGATGTGCAGAGCTATGTTATTTTGCTCACCGAAAACACACACACACTATAAGGCTTTAACTCAGCAGGGAGACATACATGCTTGGTCGAGGTAGTATTCAAATTCATTACTCAAAAGTAGAAGTATCAATACAACCATGTAAAAATGCTCCATTACATGTAAATGTCCACCTAAAATATTGATTGTGCATGCAGAATAGCCTGTTTTCTGTTAATGTATTGGATTCAGGTTATTATTAAATTTTTTGTGCCCAGTCTTTTTTATCAATGTTTCAATTGCAAAAGCAGAAGCGGTTACATTTTTAGTAGGAGATGTAATACAACAATTTCCAGCCCCATATTGTTAAGTGCACATATCAAAATAAAACGCATACAAACCTGCCCCCATGGATTATGAATACAGGATTTTTTTCCTCTCTGTGTCCTCTCTAGCTGGCTCCAGAAAACACCATGGTGTCCTTTAACAGAGCCCTGCAGCAAAGAGCCAGGACCCTGGAAGCCGACGTCACTCTCAGGTAATTAAACACATAGTTAAAAACACTTCAAGGCTTGTTACTGTATTAGGATACCCAATACTATCAATGCAACTGAAATAACAGTTTTTAATTTCTTAAATTTTAGACACAATACTTTTAATAGAAGAACAATACTTCTACTGTAAAAATTATTACAGTAACTTTTTGGATAATTGCCCGTTAGTTACCATAAATTTTAAATTTAAGGATTTTTTAGTGTTTCTAAAATATTCCATATGTTGCTTGGTGTCAATATAAATGCAGGAAATGCCACAAACGATGTGAGTAGAAAACCATAGAAAAGATTTGTAGCTCCAAATATTAAATAACGACAGAACATTTTCTGGCCATTCTGTGCCCCTTAGTGTGGACGGGGTTCCCTTCCTGATGAGAGATCGCACCTTGAGACGAACCACAGACGTCAGTAAGGTCTTTCCAGCCAGACAGTACGAAGACGCCTCTTTCTTCAACTGGACAGAGCTACGCTCCCTAAACGCGGGCCAGTGGTTTTTGGAGGTATCGAAATCACTCCACAAATTAGCTATAAAATATATTATCTACTTTCAACGAAGTTTCTCTTGCATGTAACAATGAATTTATTTTCAGGTTTGGATATAGTTTAAATTAGTTATGAATATGAAGTCATGAAATGAATATAGTCAGTTACAATAATAAATTAATTAGTGATGAAAATAAAGTCATGCTACTCAAACCTGTTGCTTTTAGAGACACTTGTTAAAATGAGGGCTGTGGTAGATGTAGAGTTGTATTTTAGGGTGGATTTCACAAACAAGGAGATACTTGTTTTTATCAGGACTTTTAAAAGAATATGCAAGAAAGTTAATCTTTTCTGGAAAAACAACCACTCTGACTTAGAGGAAATTGCTGCTTTTCTGAAGATAGAAATGCCTGGAACTGGTTGAGTGCAGGGTAATTGTTGAATACATCAACGGACCATTCAGAAGGGTTTTATGATGTCTCAAACAATCGAGCTTCGCCGGGCACAGCGTCTCCGACCCTAGCAGTAGACCTGCAGAGGTGTACTGTTATGACACATGTTCCCCTAAATATTGACTTTAATCTCATAAATAAGCACTTTAATATCATAAGTAAAGACTTTATAAATCTGGAATTCAATCTTGGAAATAATGGCTTTATTCTTATAAATAATGACAATATTCTCAAATTCTTTTCTATTCTGTGAAAAAAAATTCTCAATGTGTTCCTAACAATATCTAGACTACACAATACAAACATTAACAAATTTTGCATATTTTGTACATTTAGAATATAAGGAATTTTCTTGATGTGTGCATCAACTGATCAAAGGAAAGACAAAATGCACAGTCAGAGCATCTCTGTTGCTCTCCTCCTCCAGACCGACCCCTACTGGACCGTGCGAACCCTGACACCGAGGGAACGCAGCAGAATAGGCAACCAGACAGTCTGCAGTCTGGTGGAAATGCTGCGTCTGGTGGCCAGGGCCAACGGCTCCGCGCTGCTCAACATCCACAAGCCTCCGCCGGAGCACCCACGCTTCCGCAGCTGGTTCATGGACACGCTGTGGGCTGTGCAGAAAGCAGGGATCTCCCAGAAGAGGGTGAGGACTGTAGGTCCCTCCGTGATAATCCTTTGATCGCTTTTCTGTGCTGCTTGTACTCCTGTTACCACAGTAATTAATGAGTCCGCAAACAAACGGGAGGCCGTCACTGAGCAGATTGGATTTTTATACAGTGTCATTGGATTCAAACTGCTCCAGACATTGACCTCCAACACCAAATAAAAAATCTATTCCAGCCTAATTGTATCGAAGCAACAGAATGTCAAACATGAAGATAAAGCTTAAACTGGAAGCCTACAAGCTTATTGGAAATGTGGACTTAATTTTACCAATGTCCTACTGTTTTTCTATGTTTTAAACTTACAAGTAGCACCTCTTTTACAATAAACCTGTAACATTCTGCGGATACAAAGCACACGCCATCTGATCATGGTCTTTCTGTGTCACATGTGTTTGTGTCAGGTGACGTGGACCCCGGACACGGACAGGGGGCGGGTGCGTGGGTTTCAGCAGACCACCAATGAGAAGCTGTCGGTGGAAGAGATGAAGCAGAGGGGAATCACAAGCCTGACCCTGCACTACAGCAAGGCCAGCCACAAAGACATACAGTTAGTGAACAATGAGGAGAGAGCTCAAAGAAACTGTAATAACAGGGGGGAGGACAATAATATCCTGTGAATTTAACTCTTCAACTACAATATTGTATAACTCTGCTTTAAATGTCTTTGGAATTCTCTCTGCAAAAATTGTGTTCTTTCACTCTTGGCTGCAGAATGTTTGTGTATGAGGACAAACTGTGAGGAGTGAAAGGAGCTAAGGAGTGAAAGGGAGAGGACCTTTGTTTGCAGTGTTGACTTGTATTTTTTCTTCCCCCCCGCCCTCCCCTCAGGGAGTATCTGGCCAATAATGTGAGTGTGACCGTCTACCCAGTGAATGAGCCCTGGCTCTACTCCGTTCTGTGGTGTAGCGGGGTGCCTTCTGTGTCCTCTGATGCCCCCCAAGTCCTCCGAAAGGTGCCTTACCCCATCTGGCTCATGGTAAACATCTCTCTTCACTCTCTCTCCCTCTCTTTCATCTGGCACTACACACACACACACACACACACACACACACACACTCAACAAAAATGCACAGACAAGGTCACGCAGCGATATGAGAGGACAGCAGGAGAGAGGACAGAGACTGACGAGGGCGCAGCGAGACTCGAGGGCAAGGACGCAGACAAATATGAGGGAGCTCAGCAGCAGACTTTAGCTCAGCGTGGCGGTGGAGAACAACAGGACCCTGGGAAAGAGTCCGGCAGGATGGAGACAAGGGCGCAGATCTGAACTAAGAAGCAGCAGCTGTCTCACAGGCGCCTTGTCTCCGTCAGGGCCTCAATGTGTTACTGCAGCTTCAGGAGATGCACTTTGTCAATGGTGACCTCCAGTGGTGTTTGCCTGAAGCTACTTGTCTTTCTTTTTGTCTTTCAGAGCCAGAACACTTACGACGTCATTTGGATCACCTCAGATCTGGTCTCCCTCGCCATAGTCATAGGGCTTTTTTGTCTTCAGAAGTAAGTACAGAAGTTTTGACTGTGATCACACTGAAAGTCACAGATATACCCAAGTAAATGTACAGTTACTTTCCACTACTGGGTTTGGGTGCTTAGCTTGTGGATTTTGAGACATTCACCTCAGCCATGATTGGAAATATTATGTTTACAGTCAGTAGCAACATGTCTTTTCAGAAACAATTTTACTTTAGTCTTAGTGTTTACCAGACTAATGTTTTCATTGGACCTGATTGAATAGAAATTAGATTAAATTTGAAATTTATTCCAAACTGTCCAAACCTTCATTTAGCAGTAAGGGAGCAGAGTTTTACTTGGGGGAACTAACCTTTAAAATGATCAATAGGTATAATTTAGGTCACTGTGATCTAATAAGTTATTTGTTTTTGAATAATTGATTTGTGTCTGATCAGTTGAGCTTAAATTCCTGAACAAAACAAAAGTAAATTGCTTCAGCCACTAATATTTTATAACTCTCAGTTCATTTGTTTAAAGTTAATGTTATCTGACACTTGACATTAGCAGCATTTCCAATATAAGAAAAGCAGCGGTGTTACATTGACTGGACCTGCTCTAAGATTTGTACTTTTTCCAGGCTCCTGCTCCTACACTGACCATTCGTTCTGCTCTTTTCTTTCTTTTCTTTCTTTTCTGTTTTCCCCCCTGTGTCTTTTGTCTTCTGGATGTTCCCCCTCCACGCTGTAACCTCTCCTGTCCTCTCTCGCTCTCGTTCTCCTTTGACATCCTTACTTTGTCCCGTGCTCTGCCTGATCTGCATGCAACCTTCCTCCGCCTGCCCCCTGGCATCTGTCAGCTATCATATGATCAGGTAACTGCTGCGACTGCCTTGGCCTTTGTTTCTGCCTCTCCTTGTCTGTCCTCCTTGTGCTTGTTCTGCCTGACACCCCAAGGCTGATTCCTTCTTTCCTTTGTTTTCACCTGATTATCACTGTGCATTCTATATAAGTGTATTATTTTGTATGTGTCACTATCTTAAAAGCCTTTAAAGGACTACAGAACACCAAAGCTACTGAATTGAGTGGTTTAATGGAGGTGTAATCAGTGCATCCATGTGCTTGTAATGTCTCTGCTTCATGTGTGTAAACAGGTGGAGGATGAGCGGAATGCAGAACTATAACCCAGAGCAGATAATGCTGAGCGCCGTGACGCGTCGGACCAGTCGAGATGTCAACATCATGAAGGAGAAGCTCATATTCTCAGGTGTGCAATTTTGACTTTACTCAACCACAAAGTGCAAATATGCATAAATCCAGTTGTAAATGCAGCTGTGGCGTTTTGTAGTTGTAAAGTAGTTCACACCGGTCGCACCAGGCCACATGGAAATGGCAGATGTGAAGAACAAAGTTTTTACTTCACAGTCTGACCACCAGGGGCTACCAAAGGGGAGAATTATGTTATTTGACAGTGTTTTAATTTAGCAGCATGAATAGTTACAGTATAGTGAAGGAGATTAGCACCTCCATTCACATTATGTTTACACATCCAAAGCTGCATGTCTCTCTCTACAGTGTTTACTATACAGTTAGTGGCACATACACAAAACTGGAAATTGTATCAACTAAATATTCCTGTGATTTGCCTTATGCACGCCTTCTGTAACATTCTCTCTAGGCAGACAATAGGTGACAAATACAATTACTTTTACTAAGATTTTTAGAAAATATATATTTTTTTTTCAGAACTGAACAATGGGCTCAGCAGCACAGAGGAGCTGTCTCTGTTTCCTGAGAACGGTTATGTGAGATACTCCCACGGAGGCCTCAGTCACTGAACCCATCAGCACTTCTCCTGAAACCACAGGGAGGTTGAATGATGCTGGATGTTACTTTTCTGTCATGTTTGTCAATTTACCCTTTTAGGTGATGAGATTCTTAGATTTTTTTATCGCTGCACTTTCTTAATCTAGCACCTGCTACAGTGCATAGTCACATCTGTGTTCATTTTACCAACATATAGTATTGCAGACTTGTTCATTGTTCACCATTCACCTTGAAACCAGATGTGTAGGATTATTTTGTTCAGTTTGACTCAAAAAGGTCCTATACCCGTTTCTCTCACGTGACCTTCAGATTGAATTTCAGACAAACCAGTTGAACCAGGTGCACATGCAGCATGTGTTCTGTAATAAAACCAATTAAAGTTCTTGTTTTTTGGGCTAGAAATGACAAACGTGAGCTAACAAATACCTTTTCTGTTCAGTCTGTTCTCTAAAGTTTTTGTTTGAGCTAATAAAAGCTGTAATGTATTTTCCAAGTCATTTACCTCACTGTTGTTTTATAATGGAGGAAATGTGTAGTATTGTGTATTATACACTAATGTAAATATGAGTTGCTTTTTTATTTTTCATTGGTTTGGACATATGAATTGTATATTTGATGTTTGAATTTATTATCATTGTGACTGATCTCCTGGTTTAAGTGTGACAGATGGATTAGGGCAGAAGTGAAACAAATTTTCTTTTGGTTTTCCAGGAAAGGGGTGTGGGAGGAGTTGGGGGAGGTTTAAGAGTCACTATATCCAGGGCAATGTTCTAATATTTTTTTTTCTGCCTCTCTTCTGTCATGCCACGATTGATTTACATTACAGTCATATTAGCTATTACGATTTTTCACATGGCTGCCTTTTTGTTGAATTGATAAATTATAGAAGATGTTTTGTCTATAGGGTACATATTTCAAGATGCGACTATATCGACTGATCAATAAAAGTGATCTTTTCTCTTTGATGTCTGTGCAGGTGTGTCCTATTGTGTAAGTATGTATAAGAAACAAATTCTCCTTTGTACAAAGTTTATTAAAAAATATCTGATGTAGGTCTGCCTCAAATGGAAAAAAAAAGTAGTATTCTTAATAATCCCTATGGGGAAATTCATTCTCTGCATTTGGCCTGTCCTATAAATATAGGAGCAGTGTTGGATCTAGGGACCAACTGTGGGTGTTTTGTCATCGGAGGCCTTGACAGGAGTACAACTAACACACGTCATTTTTGCCCATGCAAACGCAGAGCGATATAAGGAGAGTGCAAGAGACAGGTTTGGAAGTTTGTGTTTTCAACTTGCCAACTGCAGCTTTAAGTGTCACATTTAGAACTTTTTATGGATCTCTGCTATATTTATATGAAGAAAATATGTTGCAAAATATGTTACATTTTCCAATCAACCTCAGTATATACTATAATAACTCTTTGTCTCCTGTGATTTATTGTAAAAAACACACGATCTTCTTAAATAATCATTTAAGATTTTTTGCAGTTTTTAGCTGTGTTTACCACAGCAAATAACTGCAGATTTTCACAGCAAAGTTTTACAGTGTTCATAAAATGTTTTTATTTCAGGGAGCACATCAACATATATTTAACAATTTACAGACATTAGTGGAGTTGAAGGATCGGTGGTAAAGGCCTTGCACTGGCAGTAAGTGTACATTAGTATAAGATTGCTCTCATGAAGCTGTGGTCTTAGCTGGTAGAGGTTATTCGGAGGGAAAGTGAAGGTCTGTGTCCTCTGTGCTGTTGTCAGGGCTGTCAGATGGCATGTGGCAGCCCGAATCTCTTGGGCAGTTGCTCATATCGGCCTTCGTGTTCTCGCTGGGGGTCTCGGCCTCCTGATTGGCCTCATTCTGCAACTGACAATCAGCTGTAAAGTAGAGAAGCAGCTATTATTCCTGTGCATTAAAAGTGAGCGGCCTATCTGTCTGCAGCTACAGCCCTCATGTGTCTCTCTCTATGTATCGTTAGGCTTAATGTCTCTAGCTGTGGCCTCTCTACTTGAGGTGCAATGCCACTTTTGCTCTCTGAATTCAAACATCTCAGCGTTATCTTCTTTTCCTTTTGTTTTTTTTCCACTTTTTATCACGTCACATAAATGTCCGCGATGACGCCGTCCTTGGACGACCTTGCGCGTGTTTCTCGTTACTCACAGCACAGTTGCTGCAGGGAGTCGACAGCAGCGAGCAGTCGATGCCTGTGCTCCGGATCCGTCACATTTAGCTCCGTCAGGTGACACTCCTTCAGCCTCAGCAGGTCGTCCACGGTTTGGTAACCGTTCAGCTGGAGAGACGAGGAATACTCCTGAGAAAGCGAGAAGGGTTGAAACAGCCGAAGGATGCATTCTTGTATGAAAGATAGGAATTGCATCAAGTTTGTCTGTATCCAAAATAAGCAACAGATTACCTCTAAACTCAGGCGCTTGAGCACTTCGTGGACAGTGCATCTACATTCGTGTCTCAGTCTGAGGGCTTTTATTTCCTCGTGGATGTCCTCTGTTAGCACGTCCACATAGATGAACTTGAAATGTCCTACTCTGTTGTTCAGCATGCCGGTCCATATTCCCATGGGGGGCTTGGTGATAATGTCAATCACGTCGCCCACCTGGATGAAAGTTTGGGTGAGTTTCAGATTCAATTACATCCATTTGCCTTTTATTTATCTCGTATGAAAAGGGAAGTGATTTGAACCAGAATTAGATATATGTAGCTACTTTAATCTGAAATCCCACAAACATTACAAATAAAAAATACAAATGGATGGTATGCATGTATTAGTATGCAGACATTTGCTAACTACCTCAAAATGCAAAGTGTAGCTGAGGAGCCCAATGGATTAATGTATGGACATTATATTGGGGGGAAACCCTGAACTTAGAATGCAAAACAACCACAACAACTAATCATTTGCTCCCATATGTAATGAACACGCAGGGCCCCTCAAAAATCCATTTTTTTTAATTCTTTTGATGATTCATAAATAAAGATGTCATGAGATAATGAACTTTCCACTACACTACTATATTGGACATTCTGGAAGGCCCCTCTTGGATGGAAAAATAGTTTAGTCTATCCACAGACAGATCATATTAATTACTAAAAATGTGAAAGATCTTATGAAATCATAGTGATACAGATGACCGTACTATCATTTTCTTTAATCGTAACCATTTTATTTAGTTTACCTTGAGTTTGAGGGATTCTGTATCATATGGACTTGGCACAAACTCCGTGTGGACTCTGGCCCTGCCACAGAAGTGTCTGGTGGAGGGCGGCTCGTCCTCCAGCCTCAGACTGCCTCTGTTACTGGAGCAGTTTGACCCACTGGTGACTCCACCTGGGGAACCACAGACAAACAATGGGATTCAATAAGGGAACGTGTTCTACAGCCTGAACTACTGATTGAGTTGTCCACACGTCAATAACAAGACGGAACGAGTTGAGGTTTCGCTTCATCGGTGGTTTACAAATGCGTGAGTTTAAAAGCGGAGTAACAGGATACTTGCAAGGGTTGCATAATTCATTGGATTGTAGTGTTAAGGGTGCACTTGGTGCGGTGCCTGAAGGTACTTACTTGAGGAGCTTTGTCCACTGTTGAAGCTGCAGAGGCTTTCCGATGAGTTGCCGGACGGCTCGTGTCCTTTAATAAACACCCGCCCACTTTCATCCTCCCTCTCCTCCACTTTATCTTCCTGTGTTTCTCCGTTCTGCACCGCAAAGACACTGAGTCAGAATTTGATTCATCCTTCAGTACACCAGCTTTTGGTTCCATGTCATACATTATCTTCCACTACAGGCATTAGGGACAAAAGGGAAATCCAAGCAGCCAGGAAGCTGAGTCAAGGCCCTAAGCCGCTGTGTTTGATTCCTCGGGTTCATGCTGGGACACGCCGCTCCTATGGCAGGAAAAGTGCTTAATCCCGCAAGAGTTTCCTTGCTTTTTATAGCAGAGACATAGGAGGTGTGTGGTTGGACATATTCCCCCAACTGCCGGTGGCCAGATTTTAACTTCTTGTTCCTGCACAGGCAGGGACACTCACACCGTGGACCACGCTAGTATCAGTCCCTCAGTGAGCACTTTCTGAAGGATACTTCTCTGTAGGGGATTCACTTAAATATGAACTTTCTTCAATGTGTCCTGAATATAATTAGATTATATTATAGGAGCGTAAGGTAAGCCATTTTTTGACAAAGGATATGATTTAAGGCCAAGTGAATAGTCAAACCGTGGCTCAGGGACCGCCAGGGGTTCATGAGGTGGTTCCATTAGCTCCTTAGTAAAAAGGGGTATCATTTACTTTAATTATAAATCCATCTATGAGTAATACAATGACATGTTTGTTTTGTCATCTGTTTTATATTGAATATGACTGAATGGCAACACTCACACCACATCACATTTTGCAGGTAAAAAGTCAGGAGGGTATCTTTGTATTTTAAAAAATGAAGATAAATGAAATGGATGAATGATTAAAACCTTTCATAGCCATACTGCTGTATTAACAATGACATATTCATTTCCTGTGCCGGGTGTGACAGATAATATAGCCACATGTCTTGCTGGACTCTTTACTGCTAATTTCATTGCTGGCCGTGAAGCCGTTTGATGGTTTGCAGCCCGGCAGGACAGGTGTGAGGCTGACAGCCGCGTGTCGCCACGCTGGCAGGTGTGAACCGCCACAGTGAACCGAAAACCAGCGGCACCGACATGGGCTCCATCAAGTGCATCAACGTACGCTGACGGCTGTCACAGCCGTGTCGGGCTGGGCCTCGCCGTGGCTCCTGTCACCCCGTGACGAGGCCTCCAGCTCGCTGCCCGGCGGCCGCGCCGCTCCGGCTGCGTCTCCGCTCGGCTGCTGCCGGGGAAACAAAACACGCAGTGTGAACGGAGGGGCTGCACTTTCCAAATGAACACGAGGATGAATTCCTGGAAGCGGAGAGCTCACCTTGTCCTGCAGTCTCATCAGAGGCAAGGGCTGTCTGAAGGCGTCAAACCTGCCAAATCTGGTCATCTGTTTGCATAAAAGGGAGAATACAATGTGTTACCTGGTGACATGGAATGTGAGCCCCCCCCAAACATATATAGTTGGCTTATATTCTCTGTTTATTCCTGCTTTGTGTTAAGATAGGTCGACCTATAACAGCTGGACAGGTTTGAGGTGCATATTTAATATCCTGAGTTTAAATATTATACTATATATCTGTTCAATCTGTTGGTCTTTATTCTTACTTTTCCCCGACTTAATAAAGCACAGAAGTGTCATTAAAGAAATGAGCCTCTCCTTTCTGGTTGGCCATTAGCTTCACTTTAGTGGTCAGAACATCTGTTACACCGACTCTTGGATCATTTCCCAACATTGACCGTTAGTGAACTGCGGCTCCTCTGTCATACACTGAGCAGTTGGACAAGCAAGGATAAATAATTATTACATAGCCATTTCTCTAAACCATCATCCTTAATGATTAAAAAAAATAACAGCAGCAGGTCATATATTTAATATTTGTAGTATGTTGTTTCCATTAGTAAGAAATACAAAACATATAACTAATCATTTGTTCCCATATGTAGTTATTGAGTCTGATTTCAATGAGTTATTAAACTGATTCATTTATAATTGCTCCACCAGCAAAGGTGGGTACTATTAATGTTAACACTAGTGTTAAAATGGACTCTTTAAGTGTTATATTTACACTGGAAATTTTACCGCGTGATTCAATAGTTCAATACGGATCTATTTCATTACTAGATTCTTGATGCAATCAGGCTCTCAACTCTTTAATGAATTCATAAAAGTTTCTTCTGACCTGAAGATGAACAAAACTTTATGCTACATTTTCCATTACTGCTTGTCAAAGGGAAACTGCAGCAATTAATTCACGTTTGTCAACGTTAACGCTGTGGTCAAGTTATTCTGAATATCCTGACTCTTTATTCCAATGGATCTAGCTCCAAAATATACTACACCCTGCACATCCTATAATGCAACTCAATGGCATCTTTTGTCGCCACAGCCCTATATAATCTATTTCCATTCACTTTATATTTATTTTTGTGTTTTATGCCATTGAGATTTTATTGTATTTAACTGTACGGACTGCTGCTATGACAACGGAAGAGTGAATAAATTCATCTATCTATCTACCTCTGCTACTTTGTTTGATAATCTCAAACTGGACAGTAACTCGTATTTATATTTGACAAATATTTTGAATTAAAAGTGCCATGTTTCCTTCTGAAATGTAGTGGAGTGAAATAATGAAGTTGCATAAAATTAAAAAAAAAAGTACAAATACCTTAAAATTGAAGTACTGCACTTAAGTAAATGGACTTTATTACTTTCTCCCACCGACCACATGTCAAACTTTAATTGTTAATTGCTCCTCGGAAAGTGGTGTCAGCAGGATGACAGAGACTCTACCCAGCGTCTGACACAGTCTTATGTAATGCCCTCACATCTGTTTTGTTTTCGTATGATTATGATTACGTTATGATTAAATAGAGGTTTATGATGCATTAACTGTGCTAACTGAGGCTGGAAATAGGCTGTAAAACCCCCCTAAAATCAAAACAAATATTAACTGGAAGTTTAAATCACAGCTCGGTTAGTCTAAGTGTTCCCCGAAGAGCTCCGAGGTGCGACTGGAAAGTCAGGCCCTGCGAAGCACAGTTTAACGACACTTCAGAGATCCGGGAGCAGACTGCGGCATAAACCCGGGGAAGAGTTCCTTCGCCGCGCTTTGCTTAAGGAGCAACATTCGCAGAGGCAGTATTTCTTACCCTGTTCTGTGCGAGGTGCAGATCAGTGATGGAGCGGATCATCTGCGGGTAAGGGATGGCACACACATCTGGGTGTCTGCCGCCCAGCTCCTGTATCAAATTCTCGAAACGGTCGCATTCCGTGGCTCGAGGCAGCGGCAAGGTGCCGCCGCAGAGCCTCAGCTGGTGTCTGGGCTGCTGGCATGTGTGGCAGCTCCACGGCTGGGAGCAGTCAAAGGGCGCCCACAGGTGATTGACAGCCCGTGGGCTCCAGAGTCCCTCCTCTGGGGCTTCACGCGCATCTCTGGCCTGCTGCTGGGCCGACGGAGCCGCCTTGCAGGCCTTCGCCTCCGTTCTTCTCCTGCCCAGGCCGATGCAGGTGAGCACCGGGTTGCTGTTGCCCAGCATGTCCTCCAAATGATCTGAAGAGGAGCAGAAAGTATCATTCATGATTTAACAGCTCGCACAGGTTAAACAACATCATCAGGTTATGTACGTCAGTTAATGTAAAATTGCTCCATTACAAGTAAAAGTCCTGCATAAAAATATTCTACTTAGGCAATATTACATAGTGGCAGGAAAATGTACTTGAGTTATTAAAGTGAAATATATATTGTATATACTGATACATCAGTCTATAAGTTACTGTTGTAGCTGTGGTTCCCAACCTAGGGGTCAAAGGGTCAGCAGATAAATCTGAGGGGTCCTGAGATGAATCTTTGATTGTTGGTGAAATATTGGATCATTTGAACATTCGTTGAAATGACACTGTGTGCTAAGTAAATGTAAGTGGTGAGTTTTCACTCCTTGGTCATGCACAGTAACTCGCCATCGTTCTCAGGCATGCTTTTCCCTTTCTCTGCTCCGCTCTGATTCCCCCTCTTTGTTTGCACCAGATTCTGTGCGCTTCTTAATCTTCTCGTCGTGTGTATTGATTCTGCTGCGTCTGCCACAACTTCACCGCCCTGCAATAAAGAAAAAAAAAATCAAAAAATTTGAAGTACTGTTGTCCAAAGCGGTGATAAGTAACTAAGTAGTAAAGTAGTAGAGTAAAGTACATTTACTCAAGTATTGGACTAAGAAAAGCTGTGACCTTTTTTTTTTAAATCTGTACTTTTGATTGAAAATTGGAAATTTCCACCTGATACTACTTTATACTTCCACTTATTTTCAGATGGAAATAATATACTTTTATTGCACCACATTTATATCAGATATAGTTAGGAGTTACTTTCCAGATTAATATTTTACCTGCAAAACAGTTTTTAAAAATGTATTGTATGAATTTCTAATTAATTTATTTAATAACATTAAAGAGTGCATTAAGTTGATCAGTGTCAAAACATTCATGTTAAATTGTATTTAATTTAATATTTTAAGACAACAAAACATGACAAATTCAAAAAGTGGTGAATATATATACTCATATATCTACACATAACACCCTATGCATTTCTCATAATGAGTACAGTCTTTTCATTTGCAATACTTTAAGACAATTTTGCAATTAATTGTTTAAACTGTGCTTTATAAGCGTGTTTTTACCATTTTCAGGGTTGTTAACAGCGCACTATAGGTCGCACCGCACATTTTTAAGAAAATCTAAGACTTTAATGTGCGCCTTATAGTCATGACAATACGGTAATGTAGTGAGTGTATGTTGTTGTAGTACAACTTTTACTTAAATACCTCTTACACCTCTGGCTGTCATGTCTGCCTTGAACTGTCATCTGTTGGCATGACAACAGCACAAATCCAGGTGTAGAGGGAATGAGCAGATATATATTAAAGGGCCTTATAAAGAAGATTATGAAGCAGATTGAAGTGAACAGTGGGTCTGACATACAGTTGACCTCCCCGTTAACTTCTCCAGCCTCAAGCGGAACGTGTCAACCCACCATCTTGAAGCTCTTTTTTTTTTTTTTTTATCAAGATAACATCATCTGATAAATCATCTAAAAGGGGTCTAACGTGGTGCTTTTTAGCAGCACCTTTCATAAACTCCCACCATCACTGAATCGACTCCATGTTTTCATCACGCGCTGCAAGTGGAGCATGGAAGGAGATAAACAACCCGCTGTTATTATTGCTCACGTGCACTCACACGTGCGCCGGCCTCCAGGTGCACCAGGTGTGCACACACAAACATGAGGGTACGGGATTACAGGCGACTGACCTCTGTCACCTGCACGGCTCTGCGAATATTTACCATTTGTTGTGCAGAGGGATCGCGTTCATGCGCAGTGGGAAAAACTTGTTTGTGTACGCATCTACTGACGCTACATGCACAGGTTCCAAATGAATGTAATCTTTATTCAGAGGATATAGTTATATAAAAACCACATTGCTCCCACATTCCCCATGATGTGTCACTGGGGGGTGAAAGCTGCTGCAAAGCGACAGTGATCTGGTTTTACCTGCACTGGTGGATGCGTCTGTGTCCTGTCAGAGTTCAGCTGCCTCCCGCTGTCATCTGGTGTCAACGTGCTGCTCCGACACGTCTCTGCAGGATCAGTCCACACGGGTCAGACAAGAAGTGCCTTATTTCCTCTTAATTCACATAGGGTCAAACATATGAATCAATACTGTTAGCAGCATTAATTGTTGCTATCAGCTGTCATGAACACTGATAATTCTCAAGTGTTTCTTTGGCTGGATGTCTCTGAGCGGACCATGGTTTGTTTTAAAATTTCTCCGGTAGGCATATTTCTTTACCTCTGTTCCGGACTTTCTTTTGATGACATAAGTCCTGTTTGTCGCAAGATGACATCCAGCAGGCATGATTAATGTCTTCCTCTGCAACATGGAGGGAAGCGGATGACAGGCTGTCACACCGCACAGCAGCCGGGTTCAAAATGTAACGTATGATCGAGGCGGGCAACGTGAGCGCAAAGCTACTGTTTTTTTACACCAAGTCCTAAACATTCAGAGCCAGTAAATAACATAAGGTATGTGAGCATCACAGGCTGTGATCAGTACCAACCTAATGGTTCATTGTCCCTGGGTGACGTTGGTAGACATGACCTGAAATGACATGACAAATGTTTTAATTTCATGAAAGATGGGCAAAGACAAGCAAAACTACAAATAATTAATTTGAATAAATAAGAAAATGATTAGAAATTGGGAAAGGAAGTTGAGCCGTGGAAACTCACATACCTCCTTTTCGAATGAACTGCACCCACTGTTCGGTCCTTGAGGAAACATGAAATTTTTAGCAACTCGAGATAGAAGGAGTAGCATGAAAAAAGTCTATTTGCTCATATGCACTATCATCCATCAGAAAGCAGGTTGTTCCAGCTATTGTGCAGCTCTCTATGTCTTCGTTCCTTGTTGAATTACACACAAGTTGCACAGCTGCACGGGCCGCATCCAGCCATCCCTTTACATGGGAACATTTTTATTTTCAGCTCTAAAAGAGGTGATATGTACCAACGAGCCTGTCACACCTCAGGTCAGCATCGCTCTCACACCCCCACCTTGGCACGTTGGAGGCCAACCACTTTGAGCTCAGCAGTTTCCAAATGGCTCTAAGGTTTTGAAGTAATCTTCTACTTTATCTGCAACATCGACATTTGATTTGATCCTGAATAGAAAGGTGATAAACTTACAGAATTGATGGCCGGATCGGAGCTGCCCCATTCAGGTTTACACCTCAGAAGAGGACTGCACTGGTACGTAGGCAGGGCTTCCTTCAGTGTTTGGCTGTGGGCTGGTTCATATATGCTTTCTGTGGAGCCCTCCTGGGGTAAAAGAAACAATCATCAGCTTTTGTTACAGTTCACCGCAGTACACTGATCCAGCTTTGTTGGAACTTTCAGTCGAGCTATGCGCTGTTGTTGAGTCTCATCAAGGAGGGGTTGCCTAGAATCAATCATCAGTCCGACTACACAAAAAAAAAAAAAAAATCAATGGAAAGCCTTACATCAGGGGGAGAAGAGCATGTTTTCTAATCTAATGGTTTGGCATCTACAATGATGTAATTATGCTGCATGTAGAGCATGTCACTCAAATATGTGTAATCAATATCCGAGCAATTTGGTGTACTTTTTGCGCTTAATTTCCTCAGTGTGAGAGTGGTGCAGGTCAGCATGCTGCCAGGATCACATCGATTCAGTCAAAATGCCTGAGGGCTGCGTGAAAAGAAAAGGCGGGGTGCAATAAGTGCTCTATGCAATATGTAAAAAAAAAAAAAACAGATTCACACTGAGAACAGTAGAAGCCCTTGGAAACTTATGATGGACAAACATTGCAGGCAAATAGAAATGGAAGACTTTGAAAAAAAAGTCAAAGACAAATGAAATGCACAGCATGAAAACGATGAACATGTTTCACAGTTTTGTCACGTGTCCATTAGGAAGATTCATCCAATATATTAAAAAACAAGGCTGTAAATAAAATATCACTGATACCCTGATGTTATGTGATTGGCAAACCAGGAACGTCTTATTAAGTTTAAGTTAGTTCAGTTTTGTTGGAGGAAGTGTGTAAATTTTGAAGGTTTTCTCAATATTTAAAATATTTATGGAGTTTGGTTGGCCATATTGATTTAGGTAGGTGAGGTCATGGTGGATATAATATAATGGATATTTCAGCCCTGTCCATAACGTTTATCATATGTTACATTCTGCTTATATTAATGTGAATTAGTCCCTCATGTAATGTTACCATCAGCGACAGCCACTGTTGGTTTACGTGCAGAACGCCATGAACCGGCGTCTGAATAGCTCGATCATCTCCACCTTAGGAAAGCGACACACACCCTGTAAGCTGCTTTTCGATCTGTCTCTCAAGTTGCACGTTCTTGATTCCGAAAAGTGCTCTATTTCTGTATACCTTCAGCCATGAGGTATATTAAATTACGCCTGCAAAGTTTTTCAACCCTAACTAATGGGATCAGTTGTGTAATCACTGACTTAAATCTGTTGAGGTGTGTTCAGGTGAGGAGAACATCTGATGTTGCTGTGTTTTTATGGTTTTGACTTCATTAGTCTGATGAAGTGAAATCTCCTGATGTGGAACTGACCAGCTATTACATTGTCACTAATCATCCCATTTAACATGTGAGATGTCTTCACCTCCAGCAACAACAGACTTTCATTGAAGCAAAGTCTCCATTCACGCTGCTTCAATTAATAATAATGAAGTTATGTTAAGCAAATCCACATCCATACAAAAAAACTCTCTCCAACGCAATACGTAGTATTTATGTACTATGTTTGTCTGTTATTCTATTTTTGGAGCAAAGTTGAGTCCATATTAATTATTTTTACATATATGAAGGTGAACACACACACATTTACAGTTGTAGGTAGATCATTCAGCAAATAGAAGCACTGCAAAGCATGACAATGTCTAGAAAACAAGATGAATGTAACAAAGAAAGATGTTGTTTTGTCTCGTTCCCCCATCAGAGCCCATTTCAGATCTTTGTCCGCAGCAACAACATCTGCGGTCCCTCCCACAGCGACACACCCGCACCCCTTTGGCTTTTTAAGCATGCAGCTAGACAGACAAAACCTCTTAATTTGGCAGTAGAGCTCAGAAGTCGTATCTTACCAGCGTGAAACAGAACAGGTTCATGTTTGAAGGTCTGTGCTGAAGACAATAGATCCAACAGGAGACTAATGCATGGATACTTTCACACACACACACACACACACACACGCATGCAAACATGCACGCGCATGCACCCTCACACACCCCGGTGATGCAAAAACTCACGCAGCCCCCATGCCGTCTGAAGCCCAGTGGCCTAATCCTAGTTTAAAATCCCTCCCTTAATCCAATAGATGCAGTGAGGCAGTGCTGCCGAACGCCGGCCTGCCGTTACTCCAACAACACAATAAACAATGCAAACACACACACGGCCTGTCTTTGGCATGTGTCTGGCATGATCACAGAGGGAGAGATGAAGCAAATCACTAAGTGAGGTTAAACGTGCAGTGACTGACGAAAAAGACTCGATTTATTAATGACTTTTCTGCTGTTAGTCACGCAGAATAAAGAGATCCACAGCATGCGTTTGCATGCGTGTGTGTGTGTGCTTTGTTTCCAAACCCTTGTCCCAGAAGCACAACCTGATTTGATGTTACAAGCGATGGTGTTGGTGTTGCCGCGATAAAAGTGAATAAACTGAAAAATACATGTCAGACGAAAGCGTGGCTTTTACACTCACGAATCCCATGGATCTAAACATAAAACGCTTCTTTTTTACACTCATTCTTTTTCAATTTGATTTTAGGTATAAACACATAAACCTAAAGCCTTATGGTTCCAGTTCTTATTCTCTTCAGATGGTGGTCCCATTCAGCGGGCGTCCTAAATAACAGTATCACTTTCATTATATTTTGTTATTATTGATGTGAGGCTTAATGTTAATCTCCTTGTCAAACCCCCCCCCCCCCCTGCTCCTGCACCTTTCTCCTGCCTGTCTTTCTGTCTCTTGCAGAGACAGAGAAGACCTTTCATGTTGTGATCAGGGCTCCGCTGCAGAATTAGGTCAGAGAATTAGGACAATATTTCTCTGTTCATAAGAAACAAAGATGATGCTCTGTCTCGGAGAAGAAAAATTCAAATGCCTTGCTGTTCTCTGCGTCTATCCACCGGTATAACTCACGTTTTCATCTCCGTGCACTGCAGCAAGGATTATGACTTTTTTTTACTATAAATCACTGACATTATGCACATCTGGAGTGGCATAATTTTAAATTAAAGCCGCATATCACAATCTACTGGATACAAATATTTGTATATTGCATGTGCTTTTAACAATAACTTTTAATTGAAATTATTATTCTCTAAGACCCTGCATATTAAATGGATTCCTGTGTAAAACATATTTTACTGCAAGTACTAAGTGTACTTGACACAAAAAGGTAATTTCTTATTTTGGCATATAACAATTGTGCTTGGTTGGTGGATTTTTTTCTTTCCCTCAGTCGCTTGGCAGGTGAGTCGCAAAGTTGATTTCAGACACTGCCTCCATCTGTATGGACAAAAGGGATAAGCAAGTGGAAGGCCGTGCACTAGCCTTGATGAGCTGAGATACATTTTGGCATCCGCAGCCGATGCATCGGTGGCACGACTCCCACCGACTGAATCAACAAGTTTTGAGAGCGATGCATCAGACGGCGCCGTGGCGACGTACGAGCCACCTTCCAGAGTGTGGACAATCGGAGAAGACGGATCCAATGAGGCCGCGTTGTTCCAGAAGTACTGGCTGCTCCGGACAAAACGTCACACACACAAACTGCAGTGCTGCAGTGACCGAAGCTGCAGTGATCACAGGGAAAGCTTTTCATTGGGATTGACATGCACTGAGCACTGAGTTTTGCTCATGCTGCTCTTCCCAAAAATACAAACAGGACACATTTTGTCCCGGAGGAAAATGTGGATGAGTGACATCCTGCATACAAAACATGAGAGAAAAAAATAGACCAGGGAATGCATTGTGTTTGTATGAGTGTTGCATAATAAAATGCAATTTTCCAATACGAATCGTTACTTTTGCATCTAAACTTTCACTTATGTGCTGTGTTGCAATTTCTTTTGTCCAGGATGAAATTGTACTTTTTTGTCTCTAGATTGACTGCACACATGCCGTATAAGGCTGTTTCATTATCCTTGTGTGAAGGTTTGTTTCGATGCCACGTGTGCACGTGTGAACAGGATTATGGAAAAACTAATGATCTGAATTTCATTAAAAAAAAAAACTAGGCTGTATAGTTGGCCAAGGTCAAACACATAAAAATTTGGGGGGCAGATCCCACTTACAAAATTTGCAGAACGATCGTTTTAGTGTTTTAGTGGCTATAAGCGGCTCCTCCTCTCCAGTTGAGGGATCTCTGCCGCGGTGATTCATTGCATGTCACATAGGAGCCTGACCATTAGCCTTGGTGATGGTGCACGCTCTCTGAATCCCCTTCTACTTTTCCTTGGAACACTTCATGCCCACACGCCTAATATAGACCAGTGGCCATACCTGCTGCACTTACATAACATTCATTGCTGGATAGTGCACATGCCTTTTGCAGCAAACCCTGGTTGTTGTGGCACTTATCCAGCCCAAGATGCCTTGAAGTGAACTAATACACATATACAGTATATTTCAATTTGCGACTATTTCTGCATTTCCTCGATGCATCAATATATTCACATTCTGTTGGACCCTCACAGCTTAGACGATGAAATGACATAAGTTCTGGTGTATCATCTCCCATCCGGCCAGGCTTTATTTTGCACTTCTCTTCTTCACGGTGTGTGTCATAACCCTTGTCAATTTAACCACTTTTGCAGTCAAATATTTTTTTTATCCAAGAATTGATTTCATTCTTGGATAAATGAATGATTTATCCAAGAATGAAATCAAGTAGATTGATCTACATGATTTCATATGTAGAGAAAAAGGGCTATCTCACTGGTAAAAAAAAAAAAATCTGTTTCCAAAACTAAACCACTTTCTACCCTATTACTATTTGGTAGAATATATTTTAGATTTTTATAAATTCACGTTATCATTTTTAATTATTACTATTTTTATTTCTAATACAACCAGATTGCATTAATGGAGGAATGTTGTGTTTCTACATATTGATGTGAATATAGACACTGAAATTTAAAAACTCTTCATAGATTATCTCTTTTCTAACTCTTATTTTATTTGTATTTGCCAATGGTCATTTCCATGAGCATGAAAGTTCTATTTCAGGAACTCCATTATTCACACTCACCCACTTAAACACATTCACACCAGGAAGCTGCCCAGTAATAACAATAATAACTTTAATCATATAGCACTTTTTACAACAGGCTTAGACAGTGCTTTAAAAAAAATAAAAACAGCAAATACAATGAAAACTAAAAATAAGAGTGAAAACAGTGGGTCAAGCTATGTAAAATAAGCAAACCAAAAAAAAGACAGCGATAGGCGACCCACATGTAAAACATTATTAAAGAAGAGACTTTAACCATAGCAGACGATACGACCACGGGCTGATACGCTGGTCATGAAGGGCCCTGCTCATTGGTCATGCAGTGCCCTGCTTGGTGGCTGCTTCTCTGCTTTAGGCCAATTCCTCACAGCGAGCTCCCTCACTCACCGAGCCCCGCTATCCTCTAAGTAGCTGTTAGTGCTGCGGCATATTTAAAATGTTATGGCTGCATATTAAATACGTTAAGGCTGCTGCTGGTGGATCGTGACCCCTGCTGCAGAACATCTGCCGCAGTCTGAGGCGCCGGTATGACCACAGAGCTGATGTGGAGACGCCGGCCTGATTTAATGCAATTTGGTATTACGCTGCGCTTAACTTGAGGGACTCAAACAGGAGTCGACTGCGTGAATGTCGGCGGCTCTGGGATAAATGTCAGCATGCTATCATGCTCAGAATAACGCTAACACGGTGTTGGTGAGCAGGTGTTGTTTTCACCATGTTCACCATGTTGCTGCAATTCCTTTTACAGGTAGTTTCAGCTGTAATAGAGCCTATAATGTAGCATAAGTCCTTCCGATTGTGTATCAGGGTCAGTTTTGAGTTGCGCCGTGGTTCATCCTCATCCATGGAATGGTGGTCACTGTAGGAGTGCTTCAAGAGAACATTCTATTCTACTAGTTCAAAAATTGAGTAGTGCTCCTGATGAGTGGAACTGGTTGTACTGTATGTACCTCCCTTTAAAATGGTGGCTCCTTCACAAGAAAATGTAAAGATTTAACCTTTTAATTTTAAAAAAGGGAGAGCACAGCAAGCAGCCATATTTACATGAAACACATGTGTTGTCAATGATACTAAGTTTCTGTTCTATCCAGTGTAGCAGAGTCTTGACTCTGTGTGATATGAATGGAACAGAACCTTGATTGGTATGGCTCTTTTAGGCCATTTTTCTCTAAGTATAGTTGAGAACTGGTTGAAGGCCCTCTACTGGGAGCAGTCAGGAATTCAAGTTTATAGATTGGTTTTATCCTTCAATGCCTCAATGTTCCAATTATATAATCAACAGTGACAGAACAAAAAAAACTGTAACAGTGAGAGCAGAAGCAGAGATACACCTCTCATGTGTACATGATTTTAATTTAATGCATTTGATTATATCTGATAATTATTATGGATCACATATGGCCTTTCACATACAAAGAACATGGTACCTGTTGTTCTTTAATGAAACTAACACAATTAATCTTGTTTTATTTTTAACTCGCCGACTCGCCATAATGTGAGAAAACACCAGTCGACTTGCTTCCGTATAAATCATTGCAATAAAGTCCTGTCAGTCACTGGATGATTTTCTGGAACTGCAGTGTTTAGGAGCTACAGTGAAGCAGTGCTGACGTTACCGGCTGTTTCACATTGGCCCCATAGATGGCAGTGTCACACCTACTGATTTCAAAGCGGCTCTGAGCTCATCTCACCTGTCATTAGAGCTGAATTCTGTACTGTAATACCAGCGATTCTCAAATGTGTTTAAGAAGCATATGAATATAAGCTTTATCTTCCATCATCTTCTACATGTGTGTATTTAAATAATTGAAATCCCCTCAGTCATGTAATAACCGGCGGTAAGCAGCACTCTACATTTGAGTGTTACAACAACGACTGTCATGGGATCTTATATTACATACATAAATTTGATCCTATGCCGCGACAGTTATTCTTGATAAGTTTAATTAAACGCTGTAATTCTTCTTCTGGCAGCCTGAATATAATATGATCCAACACTTCCCACTGTGTGTAATTATAATATTAAATCACAGTTACACCTTCAGTCTAAACCTGCTGCTGCTGCTGTAGGTAAAGTTTGACCTCCACTTGGAGGAAAAACACAGAGAACAAGCCTCACTTTTTCAGACGTGTTCGCCCAAACGGGTGATGGAGATTACACCTTTGACCCCGCTCCCAACCTCCCATTTGCCCTGGCATTCCTGAGCTGACCTCTGACCCCAGGACGCGCAGGACCGCAGCTCAGAGGCTTCGACCTGGCGCCCTCTGCCGTGACCTTTTGAACTCTCGACACCCCCCAGTCAAAAAGTGAAACAGTTTGTCCCCTTGGAATAAATGACCTCTCGTCCCCCCCTCGTCCCGGCGAAGGTATGCGAGTACGTTGACCCCGCTCAACCTTTCATTAGCGCTTCCTTTTATTGCACCGCTTCCTCCCTGCTGCCTCGTCAGCACGTCACGGAGCGGGGGATGGTGCAAAGGGTGGCGGGTGGGGTGGGGGGGGGGCAAGATGAGAGAAAAAGGAGGAAAGCACAAGAAAGCCAAAAGAGGGAGGGAGCAACAGAGATAGAAACGGCAGAGAGAGAAAGAGATGGGGATGTAAAATGAGGGCAAGAGACAGAGCCCGAGAAAAAGATAGATTGGCAGCATCTGCTGCGTTGACTGAAATGTCACCTTTAAATGGCTTCCCTGTCCTTGATGCCGGACCTCCCTATCTGATCTCCATTCTCCTTGGGAGTTGTAGTTCTGATGACTTATGTAGGACACAAAACAGATCTCTGATAAAATAGCCCCGGTTCAAGATAAGCTTTCTGCAAAAGGAAAAACAATTTCTCATGCCTCCTGTGGCTCCGTGAGTTCTACTGGAATTGACCATTTGAATGTTAAGTCAAAGGTCACCGTGCCATGTGTGAATAAGATAATTGGATTTTGTGCCTTGCTGATACTGAGAGCTTACCGGGTGATGCAGCTGCTCGCCCCAACGACTGTAATTCATTTTTCCTCCTGTTTTGCCCTCATATGATATGAAATATATTTCCTTGAACACCGCTGCTACAGTAGGACACTTGTGTTCAGCCCAAGCACATTTAGCTTAGACATAGCTGAATACCTCAGTCGGACGCGATGGGGATTTAGCTTTAGCCGCTCTACAATGAAAACACCCCAAAAATAAACGGACATTTATTGTGTATTTTATATAAAACGCATGCAGCTAAAACCACCCTGAGGCGAAAACAGCACATCTGGAAGGTGGCAGATCGTGTTAACTGTCACTTGACATGAGATGCAGTTGACATGAGTAAGAGATATGCGTGCGTGCGGATGTGTGCGCGGGTCCATGCGTGCTTGTGCGTGTGTGTACGTGTGTGTGTGTGAGTGTGAATGGTATCGGACGGGTGGGGGATCCACAGCATTTTGGGGCTAAGGCAGATCATGCTGACATTGCCTCCATGCGGTGGCTCGCCACAGGGCACAGCGGTGCCACACTTGATGTCATTTCTATCTTAAATGTCACTCTCAGTAAGCCCATCACCATCTACTGGCCCATTTCCCCGGGGCCACATTCACCCTTCAACCTTACAGTAATGTAGCAAAGAGGAGAGGGCAGCCAGACCTTGTCTCCGGCTCTTTAAGGCTGCTGTTTACTCCTCTTTTACATAATCTATTGTGTCACTGTAGGTCGTTAAACGCAAAGATACGCTGAGAAATATAACAAGGCTCGGTGGACTTATAGGAGCTGCATTGTGAGAGCTTACGTGTGCAGCGGAGGGTGTGCTCACAGGGCTTACTGTTTGGCCCAAAAGTGACCTTTGACCCGGCGTGACCCCGGGGTCACGAGGTGCCCTTTCATTCCCACTGGTGTGGTGACAGCCGGGCTAATTACCCGCACTGTGTGTCTGTTACAGCCATAAAAGGAGTTATGGCTGTGGGATGACAAAGCAGCGTAATGCTGGTGCTCATTAAGTGGTACACTAGTGCTGTTTTCTTTAATGAATGAAGTGCAGGGAGGAAAAGTCCCGACATATCACAAAGGAAGAAGATCGCCGCTACGTTCAGTATCCTAGTAAAACTGGTTCACGTGACTGGGCAACATTAATAAAGTCATCAATAAAAACATCATATTAAAATGGATTAAGAATTAAATAAGGCAATCGATTCTCAAAATTAGATTAGGTATTAGCTGAATAAGAGTGGGATTTACTTTAAAGGGAAATTAAAGGGGCTTATTTGATCAATTTTCATTGTAGTTGAGCAATTGGCTCCATGTTTATTTTTCCATCTCACCTCTATTTATCATCATAACAGTTTCAAGGACACACACACACATTTGCACACACCACCACAAAGTTCAGTGTGTGTGTGTGTGTGTGTGTGTGTGTGTGCATGTGTATGTGTGTGTAATAGTGTATTTCCTATTGTTTGGAAATCTGCAGATGTGACCCCTTTAATTAAAATGGTGTGAGGGATGACTTAGATAAATACCTAATATGCACCTCAAGTTCTTTCTTACAAATCAAGCAGTCTTAAACCCAACCAGTCTGGGTGGTTCAGATCAAATCACAGCACAATCTTAAAAAATCATATAGTATCCGCTTTGGATAGGAGAAATTATTGAGCTTTTTTCTTGTTTGTCTGTTTGCTTTGAAACTGACTTTGTAATATTGGCATGGATAAAAATGCCAACTGGACCCAGGACTATTTCTCTCAGAGTTTTTATCGCTTACCAAGAGTGTGCCACAAGGCTCAGTTTTGGATCCTGTTCACTTCTCTGTTTACATTAGTGACATTGAGATGTCTTCACATGACAAGCCCACCTGTATGCAGACACCACTATTTTGTATTATGGAAAAACCCTGTATTGCTCTTGAGGTAGCTCTTTTCCATCTCAATTTGGTTTTAAATTCTAATAAAACAAAATACATGATACTCCATATTCTGTAGTGCCAGGAATATGGAGTGCCAGGAATATGGAGTATGATGATGTAGTTTTATCTACTGCGAGTGGCTCTAAGCATTGGGAGAGTCACTGAGTACAAATATCTTGGCATATGGCTTGATGAAAAACTCACTTTTAAATTCCATCTAAATAATCTAACCTCTAAACTGCATCAGAAAATTGGCTTCCTATAGAGAAATAAAACCCGCTTTCCTGCGTCGAGTCGGAAGAAGCTCATTGAAGCAGTGTTTTTATCAGTGTTAGATTATGGTGATATAATTTATAGGCACGCTGCGGTTTCAACCCCTAAAACTCTGGGCTCAGTCTATCACTCTGCCCTCAGATTCATTTCTGGTGGTAGATACAACACTCATCATTGTGACCTTTACGTTAATGTGGGATGGCCGTCTCTCAGAGAAAGGCGTGACAAACACTGTTTATTGTTGATTTTTAAGGCAATTATAGGTAAATTATCTCAATACATTTGCATTTTTGGATTGGAATGAAGGCTCTAATTTTTTTTTGTTCGAAAGACCTTATCTTATTTTATTCTTGTAAAATATGTGTTGTTAAGCGTTTTCTATAATGTATCATTGTTTTTCTGATATTGTCTCTCTTTATGCTGTAAACTCAATGTCATTGTAAATGTGTTTTTTCAAGTGTACAGTAAATAAAGGTTAGAAAAAAGTACCCTTTGGAGTAAGAATGTGTGTACACTTCATTGAATGTCCAGAGGTGGATCACTGTTAATATATCCCTCATGAATTAAATACATGTATTTTAAACGGAATTAATCGGTGAAGATTTTCACTGATTTACCTTTGCAATCACAAACTACATATCGATCTATGAATGGCATCATAACTTGATCATAAAGATCAGCAGAGCGCTTTATGTAATATTGCACTTTTTTTTTTAATATTGTATGCTAACAAGTTCTGAAGTGTAGCCAACAAATCAGTATTTGCAGATTTGAACTAAAATGGCATCATACATGAGTCATTTATGTGTCATTTAGTTAATTAGGCTTTGCCCCGTTATGTGAAGGTACATGCTGAATACTGCAGTTGGCCAGGATCTGATGGGGTGATAAATGATAGTCTACAAACTATATATCCTCCATATATGCAATAAAAATATAAATGTGTGGTGGTTTATAGCAAAAAGATACCCTGTCAAAGCGTGGCCCATGGGTGCTCTCCTGTATAGGGCGTCAAAAAATTAGCACACACAGCACAGACTGCGCCAGATATCTTTTCTTCAGTCATTATCTTACTTTCCACTGTAAGACTCAGGTTGCAGATCAGACGAGTTTTTTTGTGTTTCCATTTTATGACTTGAAGCGGTCCTTTGCGCCGCCGATGCACAACTCACCCACCGCTTTATCAAAGGCACAATAATGAAACGCTTCCTTTACGTCTAAATATAGGACGCAATGAAAGCGATGTCAAAAGAAAAAAAAACGCACAAACAAACACAAAATAGATAATCCATTTGTGACCCATTTCTGTCCCTGTGTGAGCTCCATTGTTTGGAATAATAATAATTGTTGGAAAAAAAAAATGTTCTCTCCCAAGACACGTACATATCTACAAAGCCCTCGTCGCTGACAAAGGGTTTGATGTCACCGCGGGACCACGAGGAAATTAGAATTAGGATTCCTGAGCAAGAGACTTGTACAACATCTTATAAAAATTAAAATAATAAAATAAAATAAAAGAGAAGAACTCTCACTCGTCATGACGCCAGTGTGACCCCACTTCTAATTGTGAGATTCCCACCCCTACGTGTGCATCCGAGTGTGTGAAGCCCAGAGCATTAGTGCTGCCTCTCTGATCGCGTGGCAGCAGAGGAAGGACATTGTCACCATGTGTGTTTTTTAATAGGATAGCAAAATAAACCCGTTTTCTGGTCAGCAATTACCCATTCTCCTGGCTCGATGTAAATTAGGGAAAGCCGCAGAAAAGAGGCTTTGAGGGCTATAAGAAGGAGGGGAGGACATAGACGGGATCTCAAATTAAGGTCTAGTTCAATTGTTATTACGCTGACTTACACTGTAGCGGTGCCTCGGCTGCGCTGATCCCCGCTCACCCCTGCGTGAACTGTGCTGCAGCTGCCGACGCTGCCTGCACACACTCCTCCATTGTTTCTGGTGTCTCCCGCTTTCTCATCTCATCTCTTCATTCCATGTGATGGTGTGTTATGAAATGTGTTTGCAGGCTTTGTGTTCTCCAAAGCGGTTATGCTGCTGCCGGCGGGGGGGGGGGGAAATCAAACACCTCTCTTTTATGGCAAACCACAGAACACAAGAAAACCCCCCCCCGCCCACCTCCGCCCCCCCGTTCTGAAACCCAGCGCTGACTGTCAGGAGAGCTCAGACGAAACACAGGATTATGACTGCACTGTACAGTCAAGCGGTGTGGAGAATCATTTCACCATTTGGTTTTCCGGGGGAAAGGAGTTTCAAGCAGACTTCATCTCATGTTTGGAGTGATGGAATAGGTTTTCGATCACACTGCAATTGCGTTGCCCAAAGGCTAACTGGATGGATGGATGTGATTGTACAGTGTTTGGTTGGAGGTTGTTCATAAAAGTGAAGGCGGGGGGTGCATGGAGCGGCCTCAGGGGCAGGTGACGTGCCGCCGTGATGCCACCTGACATCTTCCTCAGAGGTGTTTCAGGCGACAAGTAGCAGCTCTGTCTGCTGTCAGCCTGTAGGCCACCTTGCAGTTGAGGGAGGGGGGGCTGACACTCTGCACTGTGACAGCACAACCGCCCCCCCCCCTTCTCCTACACGCACCCTCTCCCCTCTTCCCAGTCCGGGGCCGGGCCGGAGCACCAGAATGCACGGCGAGCCGTCACAGCCGATGAGGAGTGGGGCCGGTGAGGAGGGAGGAAATTCTCTCTTTCCTTAAAGTGCAGCGAAAGGTCAGGAGTCCGGTATCACTGGGAGAATTACTCACCACGCTGCCTACCTCGACATCAGCGGAGAGCCGGGGGCCTGCGGGGAACGGGCGAGCACGAGACGAAGGGAGAAGACAGGTGGAGGGGGCCGGGGAACAGCGGCAGATAGGCGGCGAGGGAGTAATAAGTCGGGAGGTGGAGGGGAGCAAGACAAGATGACAGGGTCAGGGGGAGGTGGAGAGACAGGTTGAGGTAATGGGCTATGGGGAGTGTGTATGTGTGTCCTGGCTTACAAAATCCTGGTTGGAGGGGAGGCGCGGTGAGGGGAGGGAGGGAGGGAGGGGCAGGGTTCGGGGGGGGAGGGGGGGGGGGGCCTCGCCGAAGACGTCTTGCCCATGCAGCACTTCATGACATTCAGTTTTTTTATCCACGCTTCCTGAACTTCCACTGTTCGCCTGTTCCGCTCCAGTTGGCTCTCAGCGGACAATGTGATCAGAGTGTCCCTGCATGTGCATTGTGCAAGCATGTTCCGGTCTTTAGTTGAGATGTCAATGGTGCGTGCACCTCTCCAAGGTCAACAACCTAATGAGAAATCTCCTGGGACAACACTGATTATTAATACCAAAATGCAAAGCCAGCCAAAGAGCTGATAATTATACTCGGACCCGGCGCTGTTAAAAGGTTTGCCTGCAGACTCCCCCTCCCCCTCCCCCTCCCCCACCAAAAAAATGCATGAAGCGATTGTCAGATTCTGGTAGCCTGTCAGTCGGTCTGCAACATTTAAATTCTGGAACCATCTGCTACTTCATATTTTCTGTCTAATAGCTTTCTTTTCCCATCAGGGCTGTCTCACTATCTGACATAATGTAGTTATGCTCAAGACTCAATATTCAACAAAGCGCACGCTATCTGACTGCACGCCTGCGTGGCATTCTCTCAACCTGCCTGCACGTAACAAGAATTTAAGCACACGAGTGCTTGGTATTTGACTGCTCCGGAGTCTGAATAGCGTGGAGGGAGGCTGAGCGGAGGATTGAGATTGATCAGCGGTGAGACGGTGGCTGTGCCGCTCACCGAGTGTTTCTGATTTTTTAAGGTCACCCTCACTAGAGCCAAAAGGGCACATCAATTTTAGAGCCCTCATGAGGAGGCGCCGCGTCTTCTCCTCGATCACTCAGCCCCCTGTGGAGAAACGACATCTGAAGGTGCACTTGATTTGTGTGAAACCCGGTACCGTGCATGATCGGAATAAAAAATAAACAGACGCAACCTGGGCAAACAGATGGATAACACCTCAACATGCGGCGCTAGACGGCTTCGGAGAATGTGTAACAACTGGAAGGCGACTGATTAGAAACGTGGCGCTTGTCAAAAGAAATATGGTGCTCATAACTAATTATGTTTCAAGTGCATTTCCATAATATAATAATATAGTACAGTACCGGATTACAACACCAGTCTATGTTTAATAATCAGAAAGAAATGTAGCTGAACATAACTTTTTTCTACCTTTAAGAGTTCAGAGCAACAAGTTCAGCTGTCAGAGACATTAACATAAATACAATGATGACATTATTTCACAAAAGCAGAACATACAAAACAGCTGAGAAACTGGAAATAAACAGTAGTTCAGAAGTAATAAACTAATGCCAAATCTGCTCGGGATGAACCAATGCTGAACCTCATAAATTAAACCGAATTCAGACGTATATACAAAGTGAAATGGATAATTGCATAAAGTGTAATTGGCCCAGACATGACCTCCCCTCACTTTAAAAACAAAAAGGTCAAACAGAGTGTGAGGCTGCTCAACATCCACAGCCAGTAACGCAGTTTTGGAAAGCAGTGCAAGGACAAAAACAATGAGGCGTTCATCCCCGAGACAGCTTCAGGGAACGGCAGTGAGTGGGAGGAGAGTGAAAAGATAACATCACAAAAAAAAAAAAAAAAAAAACGCAGACAAGGAGAGGGAGAACGAGGGAAGAGAGCGGGAGGAGGAGGAGGAGGAGGAGGAGGAGGAGAGCCATCAGAGATCAGGGTGACCCTGTGCCACTCAGGAACATGTTCTGCCTATAAGCTGAGGGAAAAGCCTAAAGTTTGCCACTGAGTAATAGCGCTGCTGTCAACGTCCCGGGGACTCGGCCTTGGCGGTGACCATGTTCCAGCAGCGCAGGGCCGCGCCGCTCCTGAAAAAACCCCGAGAATACCAGACGTGGCTGAAGCATGTTTTGGCGAAGCGTTTAGCCAAATGTCCCTGAGCCAGCGGCGGAGAATAAATATACACCTGCTCTAAACCCCCGTACAGTAAGAGGCTTATAGAGTCACAACAGGCTGAAGACTTCTCAAAACTAACTTCACGGAAGGGAAATGTTTTCCGTGAGGGTGCCAAGGCGGGGGGTCACTGGGGAAGCGTGCTCACAAAAACATCACAGCAGATGGTGTCTTGCTTTGATATATGTCAGGTTTAATGGAGCCTACCTACCATCAAAGTAAAACAAACTCCTCACTTAAATGGAGTGAGCCTCAACAAGATGTGCATTAGTCTGTGGCAAAAAAAAAAAAAAAGACAAAGCTGTCTGTGGTCACGGGGATCTCACAAAAAATGGTAACAATTGGGCAGCAGTTCAGTTTGTATCTCAGTAAGTGACCATACATCTAGAATTACACTTTGACAAACAATAAAACTTTTCCCCCCAAGCATAGCTAACAGTTTAACACTTTGTTGTAGGTTACTTACAGAGGAAATCCACACCAAAGTATGAGTGTCTCCTCGCTGTGAATGTAAATTAAATAAAGAGTCAGTGGGAGTAAAGCTCATTTACTCAGCTCTGTCAAAATTATTGGGTATATTTGGAAAAATCATTAATAACCATCCAAGGCCCCAAAAGATAGTATTATTCAATAATTCACAAAATATAGATTTTATACATATATTTACATATATAACCGTACAAACATGAATCAGCTCACGACCCCTCTGATTTATCTGGTGACCCTTTAGAGGGTCCTGACCACTAGTTTGGGACAAACTGGATTAAAGTAGCTAATTGTATATAAAACTAGCTCCAACACCTTCAGCAGTAAAATAGTTCAGTTCTTCATATTTTTTTATCTAGAATACATATTATGCTTCTTTAGGATGAATTGTTTAATTCTCCTCGATGCACGGCCAATGATCTTTAGCGCTTTGTTATTTTGTTAGTTTAAACTATGTACTTTTTAGTGCAGAATGAGACTAAAAAGCACAGTGAGTATATATGTGAGTATATGTGTGTGTGTATATATACACACACACACACACACACACACACACTGTTTTAACTTTTCTTACAACTCTTGAAACCAACCAGGAAGCATTGTGACCTCCCGTGAAGCATTGGTGACCCTCAGTGTGGGTCAGGACCCCCAGGTTGAGAACCAGCACTCTAGTGAGTATTTAAGGCAGCAGCACAGTGTGTGGGATTGACTCAAAATAAACTGGAGTGTGTGTGTGTCCATGCTATTGAAGGAACATGTCACCCGGTGCAACAGTGTGGCTTAATGATGTGCTTCTTGAAAGTTCATCTGAAAACAACAGAGCTCTGAGACAGGAATGAGACAGCAGAATGTGACATATATAGGCAATACTTTTTTTTTTATTATCCTCTAAATATGTATTTAAGATGAAAACTGAAATCCTATCATGAAGTTTTAATCTATACATCAATTCAGTGACACTTAACACTTACATGACAAATAATGTCATCCTAAATACTTCACACGCTTTAAGATCTGTTTTACTACATGTTTTATGAATTCAGCTCATAATATTTGCATTTAATTGTTTCAAACACTATTCTCATCCCACTTCCCACACTAACTATTGCATATTCATTCTGTGTCTCGAAGCAGTGTTTTGCAATTCCTGATAAGTGTATTAAATGCTGACTCTCCCAAAACATGACCTCATAAACTCATACATACAGTATAGTTCACAGCTGCAGTCCCCTCCACCTGCTCCCGTGCACACTAATAAAGCTACTGAAGCTGAACAAGGGCAGCTTAAAATGGATAACCCCACCAGAAATAAAATGGCCCAATTGACCCCATACAACATGGGTGCTGAGAGCATGCATGCATTATGATATCTGGACACTGGATTGAAAAGTTTTCTGGTTTCCGGGTTACTTGCAGGGTGCATGCGGCCCACTGAATTTGTGCAGCTGTGCTTATCCCATCATGTCCCTGGGCCACAACCCATTGACTTTACATTGACGTCGCAGACTTTTAAAAATTCCTTTTCTTAGCTTGGGGAAAGATTTAGAAATCTCTATGGGTCACAAATGAACAATAGAAAGAGCCATAATTGACCTTGATTGCAATTGGACGTGTTCTGTCCACATTTATTTATCTCTTTTACAACTACAACTACATTCTACATCTATAGGAAAAAACTATTTTGGTATGCAGGGGGATTTTTTGCTGCAGTACCATGAGTGGCCATTGAGAAAACTGTTCATACAGCTGAATGGTGTCGCCTTATCCAGATTTTATTCTATCTGAGATGTGCGGACAGATGGGGAGTCATGAGCATGCACAGAGGCATTTACGCTCAATGTGTTGTTCATTGCAGTATTCACTGAAATGCTACCAAAAATAACACAAAAAAACAATATATTTTGTGAATAAGCAAGAAGCAAGAAGGAGCAGCTGTAAACACACATGTACAGAGAATCCTTGTATTTGAGTATTGTAATTCCTGTTGTTTATTTCCAAATCAAAATTATTGTCTATCTCTCAATTTTTTTATGATAAAATGGGACGGTCATCCTGTCTCGACTAGAATCTGCAGGATGACTCCTTTCCCACCCGGGTCACCTCACTCTCTCTCTCTCTCTGCATGGGTCCCTCGTGGGTCATATTTTTACCCACTTTCTGACAAAATGCTTCATCTTCCAATCACTTTCCAGGACTTCAGCCATTTCTCATTGCCTGTGGTCTCTGAAGGAAAGGCCTGCCTCCCTTGGAACACGTCCATCTTGAAATAACCTTATGTTTATTGAAAATTGACAAAACGCTTTTGCACACATAAAAACACATCTCCACAGATCGCTTTATGTAGCACCCGTGTGAACAGCTACATTGGAATCAGAATGATTTGGGTGGAAGACATTTTGTAGCTACAGCTCGTTTCTCACTTGCTCTCCAAACAACACGCCAACACCACCGCCGTAGCACCCAGTGCCAGATTGCCGAATTTGGTCTGAATGCAGCCTTGCCCGATCCCTGTGAAACACTGCTGACCTCTCCCTTAGGTCCTTTGTTAGTACAGCAGCTCTTCGGTGTATACAGTGTATACAGTCATTTGCATTTTAGAATTGTTAAACAAATAACCACCCATGGCTCCTTCTCGCTGCCACCCACCGTGACCCTCCACCCACTCTCCTCTTAAGCCAGCCAAAGGTAATAGCAGTCATATGGTGCTGTAAGAAGAAGGGAGGCTGCTCCAAATGTTAGCCGGGAGAATGGGGGTCAGAGGTTGAATAATTTGCACGAGCATGAGGGAGAAATATTCAACAAAAGGGATAAAAGTTTAACAAGCTTTGCAGCATTATCGTCAACATGCCAGAGACTCCTCAACTTGATCAGGAATTACTGGAGCCACGTTGTTTAATTCATTAAATAGCTCACTGCACCATTTCATAGACACAGGTCAGTAAAACTATTGCATTATCGAACAGGGGCCATATGGACTCGACATGACATCCTCCCTGTGCACATTAACCGATGATGTCAGAAGCAGGGAGGCATATTTTTTTGCCACTTGGCATTTTGGAAATGTGGTACGGCCGGTCCTGTCAGAGCCTGAGTGTGTAGGCCTGCAGATCAATAGCCTGCTAGCGGGTAGACAGTGGTGGTTGCGCTGCAGTGCAATCTGGGAGTTTCCTCTGGGGAGGTATAGGTCACAGGGGGTATGGAGCATCGGGGCTGCTCGTGTTGTTTAAGATGGGAGTACAGGCTAGCGCTGTGTGTTTGTGTTGCAGCTGCTGATGCGTGAAATGGAACTCGGGTAGCTGGGCGGGCCTCGGGCCTTCACTGTATCTTCCGCCAAGTGATTACTTTACTCCATTGATTTTTCTCCCTCCTCCACTGATCTGAGAAGATCACTGAAGAGAGAGAAAGGGAGAGAGAGGGAAAGGGGAAAAAAAGAGAGAGGGGAGAGGAACCATTGATTGACCTAATACCAAGATTCAACGATTGACAGCAGAACCTTGAGTGTCAATGCTCCCTTAGCCGGCTAATCTATGACTGAGAACCTGGGAACATTCAGGGAATACTGTTTTATAAATCCTTACAGATAGAGGCTAAATCTTTTGCTATCCAAACATGTTGTGACATTCAGGAAGCTCCGCTTGTGAGAGCCCATCGCTGTCACATTGAATATGCCGTTAAGAACATCTTAACCATGTCTAATACTTCCCCTTATTAGGAATATATTCTACTCACTGCACATCATGGTTGGCTGTGCACACTGAATGTTTGTTTCTTTCATGGTCTTATCAAGGTTTGTTGACCTGGCAGGGCTGAGTAAATATATTCATGAGTTTTTGAATGGTTTATTTTATTTTCATAATGCGGTGCACAGCGTGCCATCTCCAAGAATCAGAAACCCCTACTTCTTTAGCATGAAGAATAGCATAAACACATATGGAAAAGATGCATGTCATTACCATAAACTCCATTGGATTTGTATGTGTAATGGTTGAGTATCTGTTAAAGGATAATTGTATTTTATTTTTATCAGTGCGTTCAGGTCAGTCTGGAGGCCATCATCCAGCGAGGCTTCAGACCTGCAGGGGTGGAGTTGGATGAGAGAAATGAGTCAGAGTGTCTGATGCTACCAGTTGATAGCCACAGCATGCAAACATGATTTGTCCTAGAAATGTATCAACAGTTGATACAGCAGATTCTAGCCGTGGTCTAAAGGCAAAGCACAGTTGGAGAGAACGTTTGCAATCTGTTCCTGTCTGCACCTTATATGTAATACTATATGAAAAAAATCAACTCACAAAGCATAATTTCACACTGCCCCAGGAATCACATGTTTGGTGTGTCTCTATAAAATATTTATGCACCTCTCTTCTGATTGGCTTATTTCACCGGAAAGACTGAAAAAAGTGTGTGTGACGGTGGGGGCAGGTGGTGTAACCGCGGGCTCAGGTGGGCCGTGCTGGGAACCTCTACAGACGGAGGGAGCTACTGCATGACATCACGAGGAAGTAAAAATGAGTTTTAAATACAGGCTGTGTGCAGGAGTGTTTGATGCATAGGACAGGTTTAGAGTAAAAAGTAAAAAATAAAAAAAAAAAATGTTTTTTTAGCAATCATTTCCATGCCATAACATATTTTATTATACCTAGGTGCAAGTGCCCAGAGGATCAGACAAGTTGTGGACAGTAACCTACATGAATGCACCCTAAGTGCCAGTAATAAATCCCAGTTACAGAAAACCCTTCTCTTTTGTTTTCCTTTCTAAATAGGTTTGGGATGTGTTGTTAAAAACATCTGACACCTTTTTTTTTGCAATACCGCAGCTTACCCACATCACCACAATTAAGTTGGTCAATACGGTATCACTGTAACTGATAAGGACAATGGACAGAACTACACATGTTGTAACCACAATTAGCCCTTAACCATCAGGGAGAATGTAATGATTGAGGGGTCAGATGTGGCATACTAACTGTACCCATCCATTAACAGAGCAGTCACTTTGTGCACACGGCCATCCCGACACCTCGCCTGCTCACCAATATCTATGGATCTCTACCGACAGAGCGATCACGCTCCACAACGACTGAGCACAGACAGCACCAAGGGGAAACATGAAAGATTGAATAACGAGAGTATGCAACGCGGAGTCAAACACTTGTCAGTTCTGTTCATGAAATGACTGAATAGTCAGATTTTTCTCTGATGGAAGAGGAGCAGCACCTTTTGTCCGCCCAGACGATACGGAAGGTCAAACGCAGCGGTGTTACTGGAGCATCATTAGGCGGGGAACCATGTAAAGGCCACCGTCGTAATTAAGACCTGAGACCTGTGCTTAACATTGGCACACTCTGGGTCGGCGAGTGATAAGTGCTTGATCCTGATCAATAAGATGCACAGCCCCGTTGCCACTTGCGGAAATCAATATTGTTTTATTTGCTGTTACAATAGGCTTGTCTGGTTGCAAATGAGGTCTGAGCCGCAGAGTTCCTTTGGAAGTGGAGACCTTACCCTCGACTTCTGCCCCAGTCCTCCTTAATGAATGGGCCAATAAATGTCTGCACTGGTGACCTCGCCTGGGGGGGCCCTGCAGGAGTGACCCCCCCCCCCCCCCCCCCCCCCCCCCAAGGTGGGTGTCATTATCTCAACATAAACACAGTCAAATCCACATGCAACATCCTCAAATTGACTATTTTCTGCAGTATATTGGTCTATTAGTCTTGCAGTAGTAGCACGGCCAGACCAATACTAACAGTAGTGAGTTATTTATTTATAATTAGGCTTAGGAAAAAAAAAGTGTCACCTTCAAGCATTAGGCTAACTGCTGCGATTAAGGTCTCTCTAATGTTAATTCTTTCTGACACAAGACAGTCTCAAATATAATGGAGTGCATTGTATTCATTAATCCCCTTCATATGTTCTATAGATACAGAGGTGGAATGAGTTAATCTGGATTTAGCAAACATGAATCCCGGCATTGAGCCTAATTGTCATGATAGAGCAAAGATGGGGATAGGAACAATGATTTATACGATAGGAATCGGCCGAGTTATGGATGGCGCTGGGCAGTTCAGATAATAGAGGAAAAAAGGTCTAGAATAGAAGGTCATTAATAGACTCAACAAATCTATTCATTCGGAAAAAAATGTACTGTGTCCCTCCACCAGTCGAATCATAGATCATGCTAATGCTCTGGCAGATTTCACCTCCCATCTCAACTCGCTCTCCGAGGTTTCATTTGGGGTGACGTCAGTTTCATCACACGCTCTTATGTGTGGTGGACATTTGATTGGATTTTCAGAAAACTGCATGTGTCAATATTGTTTGAAAATTGAAGAATTCAACACATGCGGGGGATTGACACCATGAAAATCTTTACAATGTGATGCAATACAGTGAAATTTCCCTACAATTAATGACTTTGAATAAAGAATAAATGTATCAGTATTGGACAAAGTAAGAAGATCAGTATCAAGTACTAAAGTAATTTTTTTCTCAGAAAATTGCATTGTGACTAATATATTAAATACATTTAATAGTTCCTTTAAATTCAGCATTTTAATTGCTGTGCATGGTCAAGGTGGAAGTAGTTGGAGCTGCTCAGGGTCATGAGACTGTATAGGAAAAACATAGTGGTGCATTTTTTAAAAGGTTTCCTACATTTTTGCATTTCTGATAAATATTGGATTGTTTTATTTCATTGGGCCTTGATATATATATTTTTTTTATTTTAAACCCTGTGAAGGAATATTGATGGGAAATATCACAATAACTACACACTGCTTTTTTGTAACGCGTAAACATTTGGAACTAATATTTAATAATAGTGTAATTATTCCCCCTTCTGGAATGTTCAATAGACTATTTATGTATTTATGTAAAGTATCATTAAATAAAAATACTCAGGTAAACTACAAGTATGTTAAGATTATACTTAAATACTGTACAGTTTTGTTTTGTAAAATACTATTTGTACAGTTGTAGTTTTTGGTGTTGCTGTATTGTATTTCATTATATTGTGGAATGTTTTTTTCATTTCGTCCAACCCCCCCTGTGTTACACTGATGTGTCTATATACATCAGACTCACCTTGCGGTGACCTCCTGATGCAAACTATTCCAGGAAAAGGACAAACAGGAGACGGACTGCAGCTCAACCTTGACCGCGGCACCTTTTTCTGACACCTTTCATCTGCCTGTCATTGCCGGGCCTCCTGCATTCTCCATTATCACCGGCCCTCATACAATCAAATCAATAATGCTGCACTTAAGGCTTGTACGCCCCTTAAAGATTTAAAACCCCCCCTCTACATCCTCGCAGACTCCACCAACTTCATTACAGCGCCGTGCCAGAAAATATTTGCCACCCCTGCTGTAATGCTTTCCTTCCCCGTGCCATAATTCACCTGGGCTTCACCTATGGGGCGCCATTTTGTCTCAGCCAAGCGGCGGCGCTAATAAGGCTCCATAGCTCTCTGTGATTATTATCAGTGACAGGCACGGTCAGGGACCAGCAGCTCTCTACTTCCCCCAATGTACATCAGACGCTCTAACCCACTTGCCCCTGTGGCTCTGGCCGACTCACCCTCTTGCCCCTCTGACACACCAGTGCACTGGACTTGTGGGGGGGAATGGAGGGGGTGGGGGGTGGTGGTGGGGGGGTGGTGCAGGTGTTGGCTGTTGCTCGTACCCACAGCACTGCCTGCCGCAGCCGGGCAGCCAGGCCCTCTACGGCCCTCAGGCGGTTCTGTCTGTTCAGCATCTCCCTTTAACCTTCATCTAGGAAACAATAAAACAAGAACAGAGAGGAGGAGGAGGAGGAGGAGGAGGAGGGGGGGAGAGAGAGGGTGTGAATTTGTATGTGTATGTGTGTGTGCGTTCGTGCTTGGTGTATCTGTGTGGGGGGAGATAGAGAGAGATGCTGTGGACATTTGACACATCTCCTTAAGCCAATGTCTACTTTATTATCTTTGGCAGTCCTTATTGGTTGCACTAATCAAGTGGAAGGCAGTAGTGCTGTGTCGGGGGCTAACACACTGCGTGTGACAAATATATTATTAACTGGAGGGAGACGGGCGACCTTGGCCGTGTCACCTGAGGACCCCGCCGGCGCTCGCTCTGCCAGCAGGAAACGACCTTCATATTAAATCCCTGCAGAGGTCAATAAACTAAATAATTCACAAAGGTTATATGCTTTGCACTGAAATCTGCTAAAAGAGAGAAAGAGAGAGTGGAAGAGGGAGAGGAGATGGCAAATCTTTTAACTTGTGAGCAGCTAAACGAGGACTGGTGTCCTTGTCAGAGTGTAGTCTCTTTATCATTGGTGGTGGTGGGGGGGCGTTTATATGAGCGTGTCAGAGGACGATGTAAATCCTGAATCTCTCTCTATTTCCTCACTGCTGTCACTCTTCAATCGATCCGTCATTCTGTGGCAGTGGCAGAGGTTGGTGGGGGTTGGCCCGGTGGAGAGGTGGGGGGTCAGTTAACATGATAGCCTTTTTTAACATAACAGCACACACACACGGCTCTATTTATAACTGCACTGACAACCTGTGGTTGATCAACTCGTTGCCTCGCCTGTGTTCTAATTAATTTGTCTTTCCTCTCCTGCTTGCGGATTGGATTCACTTTCCCGGTCAACGAGTGGCTGTCGCGGTGCCACGCGCCTGCTCCCGACCTGTCATTTTCTGTTGTTGTTGGTATATGCATTTCAAAGTGATGGATGCCTTCTGTTTGTGATAGTCCACGCAGGGCTATTCTTGTGGGCAGGAGGCAGACCCGACACAGCTAAAGGTCACGGTTAGAAAAAGAAACGTCTGCCTCTGCATCATTGCCAGGCTGGAAGGAGCAAAGGGGGGCGTTTGGGGGGGGGCACTAATTTAATCTGTGATACAGTCACTGGTGTCAGTTCCCAATTACTGGAATCTGTTTAACAGGCTACACAGGCAAATCTCAACAATACATTTGGTTTTTATTTTGTCTTTTAATAGTTTCAGTGCAAATGGACATTAGATTAGAACAGGCTTGTATCCATTGATATTTGGTACTAGTGCTCATGGGAAATGCAATGGAACCAAATGAAATGATCAAACCAGAGCTAGTACTATTAAAGGATAAGGCTGGGGAGTTTCTATACTTTTTTTATCTTACTGTGAACATGTGCTAAAACAATACACACCGACAAGTATTGTAAGTGTGTGTTTGTATGCGTGTGCATATGCATGTGTGTGTGTGCGTGTAAAAAGCCTGATATATATTATTCTCCTGTGCCACAGCCCCCCGTTGTTAATGAGCCACACCACTGCACTGTGTGACACGTTCCTTCCCTTTTCCTTTACAAATGGCTCCAAAGACTAATAACGCGATCACGGTTTCATTCTCCGGAGAGCAGTTGTGTGTACGGCAGGCTCCACATGCACAGGAGCACGGTTTTATTGTTGTACCACATACCGCAACCTTTGTGCTTAAATCCTTATAGAAATATATAATAGCATGGTAACACGCTCACATCGATGTTGCAGCAACAGCAGGTTTACCATGTTCACCAGCTGAGTTATCCAGTTAGTATGCAACATGATAATTAGCGCTATTAACACCACAGCTGTGGTTGATGTGAATGTCATAATTTTGTAAGTATTTGGTCATAAACCCAAGCAGTGGACAAATTTTGTCCTGATGATAGCAGTTAGTCATTAAACCAATTCAGAATCACAATTTACCCGGAGGGGGCATCAATATCTGGACTAAATTCTATGGCTGTCAATAGTCTTTGAGACATTTCACTAATAAGTACAAATGTGAAACTGAATAGCTAAAGAAAAACAATCAGTGGATGGGCAACATGGATTTCTCCACATTTCAAGTTTCAATGTCAAGTTTACTCAGTTTACATAGCACTGGAAAGCAAACAGGTGTTGCACCAAAGTGCAAAAAATGGCTCACTAGACCAACCATTTACCCTGCCAATTTGTGGTGGTAACCCCAAAATGGGAAACATTGATTGGGGGGAGTTGTTGAGTTGATTTTCCAGGAATCAAAAACATTTTTAAATGAAAAGTCATGCAAGCTTTGACACCCTGAACGTGATATATTTGCATTTCTCGTACTTACTATTTTAACTATTTGTTACACAACGGTTACACTTAAAATAAAACCTGGCAAATAAAAAAATGTGTCATCAGCCTTCCAATTTTCATTGCCCCCACGTGACCCCTGAGGTGATTACGGCAGATTAGTAACAGCATCAGTTGCAGATCTATTTACAGCAGTGGCTCATAGGGTTAGGCCACCATTACCTTGGATGTCGGGGGCTGAAAAGTTTGGGAGTCCCTCGTATAGATATGAAGTCATCTGGTGAAAACAGGGCTTGTAGTGTTTTGCACAGTTTTGAAATGAATATAAAACTAAATGTGTGTCACATGACATCAAATATCAAATATCCCGCTGTCAGAGCTACTCTTTAACCTTCTGATGTGATTGATTTTGAACTAATTTATCATCACCCTGAAGTTCATTAACTTGAGCTGTTCCTTATTGATGAATAAATAACGGGATCATTTGTTCACATATGAACATCTGATTGTCATCAGCATACCATCAGGAAAGGAATGGCTTATTTACAGATTATCTTACACTAAGAAGTGTTCATGATGCTCATTTGCAGTGATATCCATCTGTATCTGTCCATCTCCAGCAGGTTTTATCACATGACAAAGATAAGCTGAAGTAAGGTGTACTTATGTTCCTTCATGATCTGGAGATTAACCTCTCAATGATTTGTTCACCCTGGTTAACCCTAGATACTGTGGTAACTCTTCTTGCACTGTATAATCTGCAGGTTGGCCCCATCTGGTTATTCATCATCTGGGTAAAAAAAACAAAAATATTGAAGTAAATAAGCAACCGTAGCTTTAATATAAGGACTGTTCTTCATGAAAATGCTAAAATGAAACTCTCATCTTAATCTGGCAATTTTGAGACTCTTCAGTAAGCTAGACACCTGTCGCTGGCATCTACCAGCTCACTTTCAGCCTTGCAAGTCAGGTCAACCACATTTTTTTTCTGTGCTTCCTCTTCTCTCGTAGTGTGTTACAGCGGTTGGCAAACCAATGTTAAAGTGGCATAGTGAACCACGTCAACTTGAGAAATGCGTGAATTATTTATTAAAACAGTCTTTTTTTTGTCAGGATGCTTGGAAAAAATATCTTCCCAAAACCCGAAGACTGTTTCAAGAAAAGTTCGAGGCAATCAGATCAACAGGATGCCAATTCTAGTAGTACAGTTTAAATACTAATTTGCATTAAACTTCACATGTCCATTTTAAAAAACAAACTCCAAATAAAAAACGTGAATATGCATGTGTACCAGCACAGAGGCATGTGTTTCAACATCCTTCCATCTGTAATTAGACATTGTCTGACTAACATCTGGAACTTGCTGACACACTTGCAAATTTCCAGTGAATGCAGCATACATGAGGGGGGGGGGGGGATGGGGGTTTGTTCACCTGGCAACCCACTTTGGCTGCGCTCTTAACGCGTCAAACATTTCACAGCTCAAAGAGTTTGCGGGGGAAGTCTTTAATATGGCTGGTAGTGTCTGCTGCCGCCCGTGCGTACTGCTCGTCTGCCTTTTTGAGGACGTAGACACATCAGTGCCATCACGGCTCGTCATGGGGAACAATCACGGCTTGAAATAACACAAACAGTGTCTGGTTCAAAGACCAGACATGAAAAGATGACATGCATATCAAGAGTCCTGAATGCGTTTTCTGTGTGTGTGTGTGTGTGTGTGTGTGTGTGTGTGTGTGTGTGTGTGTGTGTGTGTGTGTGTGTGTGTGTGTGAGCCTCTGTGTGTCACATTAGACAGTTTTTCGCAAGGATGGAGAACAGAGCGGCACAACTTTTACGTAAGGTGCAGGGGGAAACTGGGGATTTAATGTGAACGCAAGTACTGTAGAAGAAAGGCAGAGCGGGTGAGGGATAGAGGAGGAAACAGTGAGACAGGCGGGGAGGTGGAGGGAGGGGATGAGAAGGATAGACTTTAACTGTCTGAAGGACAAAGCTACTGACCCGCGGATCATTCAGAGGATTGCCTTTCAGTTTCAGAGCAAGGTCAGGCTGCTTATTTTACCTCAGTGTTTTCACTAATCTGTTTTTGTGTGACACAAACAAACACCGAGGCTGCGTACACATACACACAGGCGGCGCGCACACACACACACACACACACATGCAGACACTGAAACTAAGCCTTATACTGCCTTGAAATAATAACAGCCTATGTAGGCTGGCTTTGCTATCAATAAACATTAGATGTGCAAGCTTTGTGCCTACATGAGTATCACACTACCTCGGACCTGTCATGAATTTCAATGTGCGGGAAGGGGCCATCACAGACTGCTCATGTCCACGCTGAATTCTAATGTCTGTTAGATGTTTTCAGCGCCGATGATTTGGCCTTCAAATGAATGAAATACTCTGAGCTTCATGCTTTAATCTATTGTTAGACATCTTAAAAGTGTAATGAGCTGAAGTCTGCCTCCGTCTTGTATTGACAGGTCTTAAGGAGCTGGCAGCAGTTGCTAGTTGGCAGCTCATTAGTAGCCACACTATATTTATGTCAACACGTTTACTGACAGTCGGAGAAGAAGTGGGGGTGGGGGGGGGGGGTGCTGGGAAGCCGCGGCCCGTCCCGCGGGACCCGCCAGCATCTGCGGAGGAGACGTACCGGTGGGCGTCAAGACTCCTTGTGGAACACTCCCCACTTCCAAACACAACAGCGCGGAGGAGTGATCGCTGGAAGTAGCTTAGCGCTCCGCTGTGGGTTCGGGGTAGGGTTGCTATGGAGCGGCGGGCCAAAATACTCTTCTAGGCGGGGAGTAATCTGCAGTCTGCGCGTGCATGTGTGTGTGTGTGTGTGAAATCTGAGGGTGTGTGTGTGTGTGTATACGGAGTGGGTTAAAGTGCCCCAGCGTGTTCCATGCTGATCTGATAATGAGTGAGCAGGGTCAATAGGATGTTAACGGCCCCGTGGGAACGGCTGCTGGTGGATGGGTGGAGGAAGGACGAGGGCCCAGGGACACTGAGCTGTGTTTTCACTGTCCTCACTCACCATTGTGAGTGTGTGTGTGTGTGTTTGAGAGAAAGAGAGTTCAGCAGGGACAGTAAGGTGTTTCTGTCCCTGATATTTGACTCTTTAGCTCAACCCCCGCTGTGTCCTCCCAGTAAAGCCTCAGTCAAACAAAGCAGCTCGACCAGTGTAAAACCAACATCAACACGGCAGCTTTGACAACGGATTAGTCGTTTGCTCTACTGCCACAATTGTCACACACACGCACACACACACACACACATGTTAAACAAATATACACTTTATATGTCCACTGTTGTACCAAAAAGAAAATATTCGAAAGACTTAGCTGCAAAGTCTCTAGTCTTTTTACACATTCGCTCCCAGCCCAACATCATTCTGAAGGCATTTTGCTGAAATCTGGCGGCGAATGCTTTAACAGCATATCTGTGACTCATTACGCTTGCAAATGGCCCATACTGAGTGAACTAGCCATAAACCACAAGGTGAAAGAGTAATTGGATCACCCAAACATAAGTAATAAAACCTACAAGAAGACAGCGTGTCAGCTGTGTGTGTCATAGGGAAAACTCCCGTTACATGGGTAAGCCGAGAGAGCGGCACTGATAGCTGGAGAGAGAGAGCGGACGGCGACATGATCAGGAAAACAACCAGGCCTCTAATTGCTCAGAAAACACACACACACACACACACTTGGACACACAACACACAATGAAAGTATCAGTGTCACTTTGAACCAGCAGGTCAATATGGGCAAAAAAAAAAAAATGGACGCCTTTTATGTCTGACATGTGGATGAAAGAAGAAGAGCCCTGATAGCAGAAGAGAGAGACAGAGAGAGGTGGGGGAGAGAAAGAGAGGAGGCGCAGCGAGCGCTAAAAAAACATTGCGTGTTGTGTTGGCAGGCGCTCCAGTCAAATCCCTCGGCAGTTCCGAGGCCCCGCCTTTGCCATCTGATATTCAAATGCAGAGGAAACCGGAGGAGAGCTCCTCCCAGACCACCCGCAGGATCGCCAGGGATTAGTCAAAGAGCACCAACTAGGTCAACAAGATGCAGGGCCAGCGCATGTACGCGGGGACGTGACGTGAGGCAACTCACCCACACAGGAGCTGGCCTAGTCTTTCCTGTGTTCCTATTCACATGCGTGAACTGTGTCTCTCTCTCTCTCTCTCTCCATCACTCACTCACACACACACACACACACACAATGCTCTGACACAGAGGCAGCCACGCTTACGCAGTGACCTCTTTTCCCATACTTTGACAGTTTTCCAAAAACAACTCCAAAATTCCTCTTGATTTTTTTTTCTGTTCCAGAGCAAGTGGGTATGGGTTAAACATTAAATATGAGGACAGGCGTGGGGAGATGTAAACATTCCCACTGCTGTCAACAGCTCTACAATTGATTCCCTGGCAGAACATCTGCTTTGCCTGGTTTAAAGCAAAATGTTGACATGGTGGAATGAACAGTTATAATATGGGTTCTTTTTGGGGAAAAAACAAAACCTGTGTTTAGGGATCGGTGGGTCTGGTGCTTTTAACTTGTACAGTTTGTGATACATCTTTCTGTGTATGAAAAGTATTTCATAAATACATTTTGAATGAAGTATCTGATCCTTAAAAGTAAACATTGTTAAAAAAAAGCCCTGATTGTAAATGTTATTTAAATAAAAGTACAGAAGTCCATCCATCCATCCATTGTCTATCCCGCTTATTCCCTTTCGGGGTCGCAGGGGTCTGCTGGAGCCTATCCCAGCGCGTTAAGGCGAGAGGCAGGGATACACCCCAGATGGTCGCCAGCCAATCGTGGGGCACACACACCATTCACACACCATTCACTCTCACACTCACACCTATGGGCAATTTAGAGTTTACCAATTAACCTGAGCATGTTTTTTGTATTGTGGGAGGAAACCGGAGTACCCGGTGAAAACCCACGCAGACACGGGGAGAACATGCAAACTCCACACAGAAAGGCCCCAGACCCAGGCCCAAGGCGGTCTTGAACCTGCGACCTTCTTGCTGTGAGGCAACAGTGCTACCCACCGCACCACCGTGTCGCCCTAAGTACAGAAGTATTATCTGTAAAATGTACTTAAGGTATCAAAAGTAAAACTGTTATAAAATTATACTATATTATGCTACTTGATTTAAATAAATGAATACATGTGAGAGCATTTGAATGTTTTAGTTCATCAGTGTGGAGCTAATTTTAAATACTTTTGAATTTAAAAGCAAAATAGCAGTATGATAATATAGAGCAACAATTTAGTAGAATATAAGAAAATATTAAAGAATATTGACACAGGTGTCAAATGAATGCAGCATAGTAAACTACGATACTTCCCACTGAAAATTGACAGAATTGAGTATAAAGTAGCATTGCATAGAAATACTCAATTGAAGTGTTTAAGGGGACACGTACATTTAAAGGAAAAAAACATTTCTGTTGTCTTGTCACCACACCTTAACAAAACAGCTCCAGGCAAGATGGGCCTTTTCTCTTTATGCAAACCGTTGGTGTTTATGAAGCCTATTCTTCCCTGCGCTAATAGAAGACCGGAGAAAACTGTTGAATGGGAAAGCAGACACCATCCCCATTGTGAGGCCAACATCATGATATCCCTCCACAACGCAGTGTGTTGAGTGTGGATCCTTTCAGTGAGATCACCGGCTCTCTGGCGAAACTCAACACGGAGCTGCTGCACTAAATAACACTGACATACCTGGACAGTGACCGTAGTATCAACTGTCTGAGCGTCAATACCCCAGAAGACATTTCTCAATGTCCCATGGTGACCTCAGTCAAATATAATGTTGCTTTCCCAGAGCACTTTTCCTGGCAGTGCAAATTTAAATAACTCACAGAATGTACTGATTGCGAGTCAGATGGGGAAATAATGTGAAACGGGAGAGATGGGGTCATCATACTGAATCAGTAGTTTGGCACACCTTTTCTGACAGTGGCAGCTGTGACTTTCATGTATCTCCTCTCTTAGCGCGCCGCTGCGGTGTACTGAAATTATCTATCGTGTCTATCAGACACAGTTTCATCTCTCTGACACTCTTCAAGGACAAAAGCGGAATATTTACCGAGACGACTGCGATGGCTGTTTAGCATGTCCGCCATAATCCAGTCATAATCACTCTTGTCTGTTTATTTTGCACAGAGGTCAAGCATTTTCCTCTCCGTCCGTAGTTTGTTGCACCAATAAAGACAGTTTCGCTCGTTAATGAACAATCCGCTCATCATAAGGTTGTGTTGAGTGTGTTGGAAAAAAAAGGGGGAGTATTCTCATGACATTGAAGGATGCCCTATGAGTTCAGGCCCTAAAGTGAATGTAGATTTACCTGCTCAGTCCTTTATTTTCTTTTTTGAATTAATCTCAGAATAGTGGCCTCACTAGGTTTTTTTTTTTTTTAAGCACAACAGTTGACGAATCCAAACATGCATCATATGGTTTTAGTAAACCCTTCCCTGCAGCTGCATACATGGGGAATGTCACAACCATCCCCTACTCACTCCAGTTCAAAGGTTACATTATGGTGTGACTTCCAGCAGGCCCTCCCACTGCAGCTCGCACCTGCCTCCTCCCCGAGAGGCCCTCCCTTCGCTCCAAACCTTGGGAGACGTTGCGGCTGAAAATTGGGGAGTTGAGGATCAAAGGTGGAGGGTTAATGTCTGCTGACACTCCGGCTCCCTCCCTCTGAGACAATCAGGCGTCTGAATCCAAACTCTCCTGTGTTTGCACTGCTGGGCCCAGAGAACACCGCTGCAGACCTGACCTTTGCCCTTGCATTCATATGTTTCCCATCTTTTCATTCGAAATATTCATTGGAATACAGTATGACCGAGTGTATAGAAAAACCCTTATAGAGGTGTCAGATTACTCTTTTCCTGGCTGAAAGGAACAAATCAAATCCGCATTTCCCATTCAAAGATTTGAATGATAATCTGCCCCAGTAACCGTTCAGTGAACTCCAGCTGACGTGAAAGGTGAGTCACAGATGAATGTGCTATACTTCAGTGTTATACAGCTGGTGTATAGCTGCGAAATGAATGTGGGTGTTTGTTAACTGAAGCATTTTTGCTATTTCCATTTTTAAAGTTGCAAATAGTTCAAACACACATCTGTAATAATTAGCTGAGGAGCTGTTTAAATTAGAGAAACAATATTATCCTTGAGGATGTGACTTAATTGATTTTAAAGTTTTGAATTCTCTTGTACTTAAAGGTCCCTGCATTTCCTGGGTTTTATTGTTTAAAGTGTTGCTATCCCTAACAAGATATGTGGTTTTAAGTACCAACTTATCTCAGTATAGTTTTATATTCGTCTCTCTCAAGCTTCTCTGGGAGCTCTGGGAAGAACACATTGTTTTGTGTCTTATAATCAAATAGATATTATTTTTTTTTCTTTCTACGATATGGGACCTTTAATAAATAATTCATTAAAAAAGAAAAACAAAATTACATTTCACTGGATTCTACAACAATAGATTTTTGTGGTCAAATTAAATTACAAGAATCCAATCCTATACTGGTTTACACACTCAACACTACAACACTGTGTTAGCGAGATAGTAAAAAGTCATTCTTGTAAAACACCAAAGTTCATTTCCTAATGACTTCTAAACACTTGTTAACCTTCCCTTTTATAATGTGCCACACTTTCAATTCCTTAACTCCTTTAGTTACTGACCACAGCTGTATCACGCAAGCAGCCTGTTAACATCTGTAACCAACCTTTTATTTCCACAGTGCCTGAAGAGGATATGTTAAATCACCTACATAAATAAAATCATGACAAAATGTTTCCAAAAAGGCCTCTGACTTTTTTTTTTGTTCGCCACAATCTGTCCCCATACTTCAGGTCAAAGGACAGGAGTTCCCTGAACCACATTTCTGTGAAAAGCTTCGGGGCCAAAGTTCAGCGTGTTCTGGTTGGGGAGGGGGGGCGGAGGGGGAGCAGGAGGGAATGAAAGGGAGGATATTGTATCTCCATTTATGTGGCATTCGGGGTCGGGGTTCAAAGATGAAAGGTCGCTCGGGTTCAGAGGTTACAAGGTGAGATGCCATCCAAATTGCTGAGCCAGTCGTGCTGATTTAACTTGAGGCCGATGTTAACGGCCGACACATGACACAAAAATAATGTCCTGACCGGCACTCGTGTTGCAATCAGACAACAACAATAAAACAAGCAACATCAACTTTTTATGAATACCACTTTGGCGAGGACTTTGATCAGAGTTTTAACTGCTGTTGTACTCAAAATGCAAATTGCAGGTGACACCTATCGTGAACAACAGCCTTGTAAAAGAGAACTATCCAATTTACCTGACTGACATGTTGAGTGCCGCCTCTGTTTATACTACTGGCAATGAACTGAATTACTGTTTAAACACCACAGTGGGGTTACGGCAGGTTAGAAGGCACAGTATCCTACTGGCTGAATACAAGTGGCCTATAACACAGCATGATGTGATGGCAGAGCGGTGGAGGGAGGGGGAGGGGGGGAGGAGAGCGAGGATCTACCCCCCCCCTCACCCAACACACACAGACACACACACACACACACTGGGTTTGAAAAGGGAAAGAGAGACGGAGAATGGATAGAAGTAGGTTATGTTGTTGTGTTCTTATTCATGAGAACACTGATGTTCCCCAGGTCCTCAGAGACATTTTGTTCAAGGCCATGTTGAGATGATAGACTGCAGGCCAGTGGACCCGATATCACAGATTAGCTCAAGATGTCAGAAAAGACAGAAGGGAAAGAAAAAAAAGTTTTTTTTATTATGATTTGCCACACTTGTAACTCAAGCCCTAATATTGTCAAATCTTGACTATTGCCCAGCAGTTTGTTTCGAATGCTGCAGCAGACATGAACAAAAGAAAAATGTTTTAAACAATAGAAAACAGAGCAACACGCATTGTTCCTGAGACAAATGTGGTTAAAATGCATTCATGATTTTAAGTGGTTATTGGTGAAGGACAGATTACAAAAACGCCCTGTATCTTGCATCAGAAATTATTCATCAGTACAGATAAACATAACTACACTAGTAGACAAAGACAAACGCAAATGAACAGTCATAAACCGAGACATGCATGATTGGAATTCATACTCACTTGAATCACATCACACAAAAAAATCTGAAAAAGGGCTTTTTTAAATTATTAATAAAACAGCGTTTCTTAAATAGATATAGTAAAACATAGAGAATAACTGGGGTGAGTCAGAAATGTCCTGAATGCAGACAAAATGTTCTAAGAGAGACGACAAGAACTTGTTGTATCTCTGTATTTTGATTTATCTCATTATCTTACTGTAATTACTGTTAAGATATATTGCAATTATTTATTATTTTGGTTGAATTTTTGTTTGTTTTGACTTTGCAATGTTATATTTTGTTACATGTTTTGTATTGTTATTTTGTGCGTGTTGTATGTATCGGACCCCAGCATAGCTGCAGCTAATTGGGTTTATAGACTACAAAATACAAACTACAAACACAATGTTTAAATACACATGAAATCATAATATATATATATATATTCTACATAGGGGCGACACGGTGGTGCGGTGGGTAGCACTGTTGCCTCACAGCAAGAAGGTCGCAGGTTCAAGACCCGCCTTGGGCCTGGGTCTGGGGCCTTTCTGTGTGGAGTTTGCATGTTCTCCCCGTGTCTGCGTGGGTTTTCACCGGGTACTCCGGTTTCCTCCCACAATACAAAAAACATGCTCAGGTTAATTGGTAAACTCTAAATTGCCCATAGGTGTGAGTGTGAGAGTGAATGGTGTGTGAATGGTGTGTGTGCCCCACGATTGGCTGGCGACCATCTGGGGTGTATCCCTGCCTCTCGCCTTAACGCGCTGGGATAGGCTCCAGCAGACCCCTGCGACCCCGAAAGGGAATAAGCGGGATAGACAATGGATGGATGGATGGATATTCTACATATTCTACATCTATATACATACATCCAAATTCCACCTCTGAACCACACCAACATGGCACTTATCCAGAGATTTGTCAAACCAGATAAACAAAGGGAGAGATTCAAAAATCAGATCGGGTAGATTAGTGTAGGGAACCTAATCCAGATTTTTTTTCAGATTTATGACGTCACGCTCACACGCTCATGCTCACAGACGAACGTGTTGGTCGCACTTGTGCATTCTGTTCAAAACAACAATGGTGCACACGTCTCAGGTTATGTCTGTGCCCGTCATACTTTGGGTATCATTTGCAGCTTTACAGCTGAATTAAAGATTGCCGCATGAAAGTGCAAGTAGATCAGCGTATATATCATATGATCTGCATAGATCTGTGGTTGTGTTTTTTAACCGCTTGAAAAAAATCTACAGTAGTGCAGCTGGAGCCTAATAAATTCTAGGTGAACTGTCCCATGTTTCAGAACTCTCAATCAACAGAGAAATACACACAGCGAATATTTAGAAACTGTGCTTTAAAATGAGCGGTGGGGACCTCTGCGAAGCTGTGATGTCACAACTACACGGTCACCACCCTCCTCCCATTCACAGCAATTTAAATTTGGCAAAGGATGAGCTCATTAATATTAATGAGGCAGAAAACAGGAGGGAGCTTCAGAGGGAAGATGTAAAACTATATTGTTGATTTTTGGTAGTTAACACCATAAATATATCTTGTTAGGGGAATCATAACTTTCAAATAAAAGCACAGGAAAGTGTCAAATATGGGCTCTTTAAGAAGTTTGCATGTGTGCGTCTGCTGTTTGCGAATGACACCGTGCTTCACACTTTGACACACACATTCACACCTGGGAGCTGCCTCTGTGCCTTGTTCAAGGGCACCTCGATGCTGTTTATGTTGTTCATTTTCTCCACTTGGTCACTGTGTGCTGAGCCAGGTAGTAAATCTTCAGTACTGTGGCAGATATATTTTTTTAACGCTCATATTTTGGACTCCATCCAAGCAGAGGCCTAATGATTTGTTTAGAGATGCTGACTAAAAAGGTTGGTTGAGCCACTTCTTATTTAATCCCTCATTTAACTGAAAGGCCATTTTATTAACCCGCTTGTGTTCTGAGGGGATAGGTTTAGAAATTATTATATAATCTCCATTTAAGTTTTTTGACTCCAAACTGCCCATTAATTGATAGCAAACTGTTCATCACCCGTTTTACAAGAAATGACTTTGATCTATTTTTCACCAGTAAGTTTTATGCTGACCCAATATATCACTATTCCCGAGTTAAAAGTAAAGTGATTTTAAGATAGTCCTCTATTTCTTTCATGTATATTACATTAATGTTCTCTATTTGAGCGGAACCTAACTATATTAGCATTAGTTAGCACACACCACACTGCAAAACAGCTAACTTGCATTTTTTGGCCTAAAACGGTAAATTATGTTTTAGGCCAAATGTATAACTTGAAAAATTATTGACATTTAATACAATAATGTATCATAGCACAACAAAGCAAAACAATTGTATGCTGGCCAAAATAATTTTGTCAGTCCTTAATACCTAAATCCTTAAGTTGTGGTTTATTACAAGGGAACAGTTCTGCCAAATTTTTCTTTATGGTGAAATGCGGGAAAACCCACTTTCCGAGCCTGGAAATTTCACTTCGAGTTTCATTGTAAAAATGCTGCTGCCAGGAGTCAACAAGCTTCCATTTATTTTATTTTATTATTAAGTGATACAGAATTTTTTTTGAGTTGTGTCATGATGATAAAGGCAAAGCTTTTCAGTCGTTAGCAGTTAGCAGCTAACTGATGCTAGCAGGGCTGCAACATTTAGCCGCTAACGTTAGCATGTCTGGACGAATCCCATTAAAATACGACAGCATGTTGACTTCTGACTGTTGATGCTGTGTTAATGGAATAAATCAACATTTTTGAAAATTCAACCATCATCATAATTCCCATATACATAGCAATAGCAATTTTTGTGAGAGTTAGCACAAATAAGCATTAAAAAATTCTTACGATGAAAAATTATAAGATAGTAGAAGTTCCTGTTGAGCTGACAAAAGTCAGAATTCAGAGTTAAGCAAACTTTGACGTAAAACTTAAGATATTTTTAAAATTGTGTTGCCTTTCAACTTCAAGTAAACCTTACTTCTCTTTTTGCAGTGCATATTTCATTAAAGAGGCCCTTGACACATGTATTGAGATGTATATAAAATACTCTACTTGAATAATAATTTGTGTCTGATATGGGTTTTCCACAATATTTTTTAATCATCTCATTAACGTCCTTATAATTTTATTCACTCCTTCTACCTCATTAACAAATCTAGGATGCAAATATAGTCCATCTCCAATGTTTTTTTTCTCCTACTTGACTGTGAACTGTGACTGTGCACTAGAGACTTGAAGATTCCAACCTGAAGCAGAAACATTCCAGAAGTCATCCTTGGACACTGTTTGGAAAAGGGCAGCAAAACTTGGCATAATCGTCAATCACGGGCTGAACAAGATGTCGTCTCGTGATATCACGCCAGCTGCCTTGTTAGGTGAGCACGTTTCCACATCCACAGGATTACCTTTCAAACTAGTTGTGATGTCACAAATCATGTCTGTATAAGCCCCCCTGAAAATCAGATTTTCAATGAGCTATGGAGAACTCTATGGAGAATGTAGCCGACTGGTGTCTGCACAGGCTACATTCTACAGAGTGAAGCTCAAACACATTTTTTACTGGAGGAAGACTTTAAACTTTTTCTGCCTGCTTGAAAAATGTGACTTTAGTACATTATACAAAAATATTCACAGATGGTATAGAACTCCCTATTGTGAATAAACTAAAGCTCACGTGGAGGTTCTCTCTAATGTCCTCTTCCACTCAAATATGTGTTTTTCTTCTTGTTGCTATAGTTGGATGGACGAGAGTCACTGTGCAGAAAGATGTTTGTGTAGAGTTTGTTTTCGAATTCAAAATGAGAATTTAAGGGCTACTGGCAGGATTTGTGACATCACAAACATTGTATTTTTAAAGCCAATCACGATTAATCAAGTGCAACGTGGAAGCTTGAAGAATCCAGTGCACAAACACTAATGAAGTAAGAAATCTCCTCTGTGCCATAGCTTGACGTTGATATAACTTACATTTGCATATTCAGTGACTCCAACTTAAAATTATTTTTTGTTGAACTATATCAGACACAATGCTTTAGGCAAAATATTTTAATATGTTTTAAAACATGTCTGGGTGGAATCTTTAAAGGTCTTTCATTGTACACATTTTCAGTTTTTTATTTGAACTTGTGATATATATATATAAAAATATATATTTGTGGTTCAAAGAACCAAAAAATCATCTATAATTATATAATTATATATAATATAATTACCTATATAGTTTCACATCTCAAGCTTCTTTCCACAGCTCTAGAAATTACAGGTCATTCTGTATCAGTTGCATTAATATTAATGAGCCTTAAATCAGTTTGGTGAATTTGAATAGCTGTGAATAGGAGGGTGGGTGCACTGTATAAATTTTGACATCACAACTTTACAGTCCCGTACAAATCCCCATGGCTTATTTTAAGGCACAGTGTCTGAACACTGGCTGTGTGCATTAAACATTTTTGAAATATGGGGCAGTATATATTATTATATTCAATAATTACACCAAAACCTTTTTTATTAAAATACAATTTTATTATTTATAATTAAAACAAATATATATATATATATATATATATATATATATATATATATATATATATATATATATTTTATAATTAAAATTTCTGTATCTATGATTTGGGACCTTTAAATAATTTCGTCGCATTTTAATATATATATATTTTTTAATTTCCTTCCTTGTCTTTGTTCTGCTAAGATTCACTATAAAGATTTATTTTTTTTATTATTTGTGCAGTATTGGAATTTATTATAGTGTTATATATTATAGTGAAAAATATTAAAATCTGAAAAGTAACTGCAGGTGAATTAGAGTAGAAAGAAGAAAGATGGATAAAGTAACATCAAATGGAAATACTTAAGCACAGCACTTGAAATAAATGTACTTTGTTACTTCCCACCGCTCCTGCTGTTAATAAAAAAAGATTAGTTCTATGTTATTGTATATAACACGTATTTTGCTCTGTAAGTGCTGGTCGCCTGATGCTGATGGCTATTGTCAGGGGGAGTGTGTGGGCAGCGGCGGAGGGAGCTTGTTCCTTTAAGGGTGGTGTCAGCGGCGGCGGAGGAGGAGGAGTGTGGCTGCCTCCGTTCACTTCTCCACAGCGAGGGGACTCCGAGAATAAACAATTCCCACAGACTAACACGCCAACACACCTCAGCTCGGCCTCTCTCTCTCTCACACACACGCACCAAAAAAAAAGAACCGAGGCATTTTTTTTCGGACTAAATTTTGATTTTTTTTTAAGCCTGCCTGCCTCGCCATTTCCTTTTCCTGCCAAAAGTGTCAACACAGATGCGACCCGTTTTCATTGGATTTGCCTCCTCCTGTCGAATAATAGCGATGCGCCTCTCCGGCTGACTGTGGGGTGGACAACGCAGGTAGGTCCATGTATGTGCTATGTAGATAAACGCACTGTCATATCTGAGGAATTATTAGCACCGAGGGAGGGGAGGTGTGAAAAATACACGGGTGAACATACGGGACGCGGTGTCGAAGGATTACGTTAGATTATAAGCGTGCTTTTTTCCTTTTTTTCGCGGATAGGAGAGGCTGTTTGTGTGTCGGGCACAGGCGCATATGAATATAGCGCTGAAAACGCTGCATAAAGAAGTGGAGAATACACCCGGTGTATGCTGTGTTCTAACTCAGCCCGGTGAATTAGGCCCATGATAAAGGACATTTCTGCGTGTGTGCGTGTTTTTCTTTTAATAATACACGTTAATTTCTCTTTACGCGAGAAGCGAAAAAGCGTCGGAATCCGATAAAACCGCTTTTTTTTGTTCTTCCCTCGCTCCCGTAGCGTTGCTGCCGTATGCTGAATGAAAAATGTCACCCCCGTGGGTTAATTTAATCACAATATACGGCACAGGGCCGTCCATGTCAAGAGGAGTTGTAATGTAACGTTAGCACACAGTCACTGTAGTTCATCACGGCGGGTCAAAACAGTAGACAAGCCTCCCATCGCTGAAGTAGTTTTAGCACCACCAATGGGAAACGCTTCACAGTTGCACTATACTCTGGCAAGTCCTGCTTTAAAAGATATTGAATGAACTTCAAGGCTCTGAAAAGGCACAAAAGTGTTGTTGTGTGCACAGCTGCAGCTCTTAATGTTTGTTATCGTGTATCTAACTGTAATAATGTCTTCAATGAGTTCAAAATACATTTGTGTGGCGTCATTGAGTCAGTGACACATGGTACTAAAACCCAAAATGTGTACAGAAAACACAGTACACTATATATATATATATATATATATATATATATATATATATATATATATACACACACATACATACAGTGTATGTTACACAGCGTTGGGGCAACACTGTTGCTACAACAAGTCTACAATTAGTATGGAGCTAACATTTGGCCTTTTTAAATGCACTATAAACAGCCACAATCTGGATTTATGTCTTTGTTAATGATCCCCATTAATGCTCATTTTGTTTTACTATGTTGCTACATTCTAAAAAACAACAATAACAACTAGAAAATCAATTTGTCCGTCACCAGTGGATTGTTTGTAGCCTACAGGTTTGGTCTACTGTTGGTTGAAAGTTGGTCTGTTGCAGCCTGTCACATCACTGTATCATCATGTCAGATCTGTTGTGATAGAGTTCAAATATGGCTTTCAGTAACTGCCAGGGAGGCTCTTTTGCGTGGCCTTTGCATAGGTGTTACCGCTGCTGAAATGTCCTATTGCTTCATTTGGACTTTGGATGAGCGCAGAGGCAAAAGGTTAGGGCCTGCAGTCTGCAGCCAGTTACAGGGAAGAGGACAGAGTTCGTCTTGGGTTCAGGTTGTAAAAGGGCAATTTTCAAGCAACCTGTTTGGCTGTCGTCATATGAGGCTAAAAATAAATAAGGTTTTTCATTTAACGTGCTACCTTTTCACGATAACTCGGAATAGCAATGTACAGTAATGTGAAGAAAAGTCAAACTTTTTTTAAAAAACACTTCCAAATACTGTCAGTGTCTGGGGGTCTGCCTTTTAGCCTCCCTTTTGTTCAGCATTTAAGCTGCTTAATTATTTGACCTGAACTTACACAAGATGTTCAAGGTAGTTCAGCTTGTCCTCTGTTGCCATAGATAACTAAAACCTCCACATTTATAGCCTGAATTAAAAGTTGCACTTTCAAAAGTTAAATGTGTGTAAGAGTGGTCCGGCCGTGCCGCCGTAACTCAAAAGGATCGTCTGTATTGGATGTAGCTTGATTTGACTGAGCCATCTGCTATTGTCTGGGGAGCTGCTGCTGAGTGATGTGCAGTAGCCTGCAACAGAAAACCAGAGGACATTCAAATAGCCAAATGCAAATGATGGCGAGGCTACTGAACAGTCACAAGACTGGACTCTGCTCTCTACTCTTGTTATCCACTGGCCGCCTTTTCATGACGGCAGATCTTATCGGCTGCTGCTTTATGGAAGTCGCATGTTGTGATGCATGTGTGTGTGTGATTGTTGTCCTGGTCCTGGTCGTGTCCAAAACATGTTTGACAAACACACACGTGTTTGACATAATACAAAATAATCTGCTTGTCTGTTTCCGTTCTTTTTTGGACAGCAAATAGACACAATAGTGTATTTTTTATACAGGAAGCGACAGACGCAGGCGTACCTGGCCAGCCACTTATCTCTACTAACAGCCTCTCTAACCGCTGTGCCAACTCAAACGTCACTGTTTTGTAAATCTGTCCGTCACAACAGTAAGGGGACATGTCTGTCAAAAGTAAGGATGGCGTCACACTTTGTTTTTCTTTTTTTTTTTTTGATTGCTGAGATACTCGGCGTCAAAAACGAACTAATGTGCAATCTACCAGAACAAGTGTCATGCATTTACTGCAGAGTTTTTGATTTATTATAGACCTGGGAGCTGCCCAGCACTTGTGTTGTTGGCCACTGAACATTGTTCAAGGGCACTTTGACAGTAGATGTTAAGGAATCGAAGTGCATTTCTCATCTACTTACAGGCTTTGTCAGCCCACCGAGGATTCAAACCAGAGACCTTTGACCCGCAAGCTAATTTCTTTAATTGTTTGGGCTTTGTAATATTTATGCGGGGGGCATGCATTAAGGCAAATCATTTTATTGTTCTGTTCATTGTTCGTTTATTCAGTAGACACTCCGTATTTATAATTCTCTAATGCTGCTGTTGTGCAGAGATTTACACTGCAACAATGATGCTATAAATTTCATAGTCGGGACTGGAACCGTATATCTTAAATTCACAACACAGAAACACGGCACGAGACTGGTCAACATTGAATGAATGGTTTTCAGTATCTCGCTTATTAAGAGCATGCTATCTTGCCTTAGTATCTCAACTCTTCTCTCTTCCTCCTCCTCCTTCACACGTACAAGTATCACACACGCTACAGTTTCACAATGAGACGTGGTTCGGATCGCATAGAACTGGAATAAAAAATGTCTTTGAGTCATATCCTGAAGATAAGCCTAAAATGTCACAGCTTGGGTGATATAAAGAGTTAACAAAAGTACATGGACTGGAGCCACCGGCGCCAAAAACAATTGGGAAACGAATATACACTTGCAAGCATTAAAAGCCCCGCTGCAGCTCCGCTATTCTTAACTGATCTCAAACTAGTCAGGCAGGGACATAAGGAGGCACGTCAGAAACTTGCGCTGTTTACTGATTAGGAGGCATTTTAGTGTATTTCTCAGAATATTCTTTGAATACTCTGAGTGAAATCACACCAGAAAACAAAGCCTCCCGAAGAGACGGTTGCTTTCCAAAATAAGATCGTGCGTGTGGGCAGTTTTCACAGCGCCTCTCCCTCCCTCTGTGTGCAGTTTAGAAGATAGGGCTTTAGTAAAGGGCTCTCAGTTATAGCAGCAGCGCTATCTCATTCAGAGACAATCACTCCGGCTCCTGTTGGTGCTTCTGTCACGAACAGAAGGCGACCAAAGTCAATGGGACTCATTTTGATGACAAGGCAGGAACTGCTAAATGCGTCTTCACAGCCATCGCTCCTGGATGCAGGCTGGGGATGACGAAATGCAAGGAAGAAAGATGGACGCCTCCGCTGCAACCCTCTGAGAGCCGCACTCGCCAGAGCTCATCTGTTGAATGACTCGCCTCCCGCCCCCTCACCTCCAGCTCTCCACCCGTCTGCCTCCGCGCTTCACCTTGGCCTTGGCACAATGACAGGCCCCTCAATTATCCCCACCGATTGATCGCTGCTGATTGCAATTGCCGTGAATTATTTAGACTTTGCTGAAATTGCCCGCTAAATCGGAGGCAGGCTGACGGGGAGAGATGTTGCGGGTCAAATAGATTGCGCGCCAACCCACGGGAGGCGTCGACCCTGTTTTGGAAAACGGCGGCTATGGAGGCCGACCTGTGCCGATCAATGAAGCAGAGCAGAGAAACCTTGTACTGTACTAGGAGCCCAACGCCAAATCTCTACTGTCCCTCTCCTCTGAAACGTTAAGTAAAGACTGAGGAGATGTAGCGTGGAGCAGCAGACCTCCTGGGTGATGTGAGAGGAGCTGACTCCCTCCCTCCCTCCCTCCCTCCCTCCCTCCTTCCCTCTCCTGCTCCTGTAGCAGAGCTGCTGCCCTCAGGCTGTAGAGGTGCAGTAGGAAGGTTTCTGTACCATTGTGGCGAGCATGCTGCCAGGATGCTGCAGTCAGACGAGGGGAAGGTCTCTGCGTTGCCACAAGCAGCCCAATGTCACCGGCGTGACAAGAGTGGGCGGGCTGCAGAGGGGAATGAGGACAGACACTCATAGATGGGAGGCATTCCCAGCCCGTGTGTGCACTTGGGAAAGAGCGCGTCTGCCCAGAATACAGAGGCTAAAAGCGGCAGATACTTGACGACATGTTTTTAGCTTTTGTTGGAATTGTTAATCAGTCGGAAGATATAATTAAGTCTGCGATAATACTGTTGTTGATCCCAAGGAATATAGCAGATTCACATGAGCTTGCGCCACAGTCAAACAAAAACAGATCCGAACAGGCATTTGACGAGGCTGTTGCGCCTTGTGTGCTAAACCGCTATTTGTGCCACCTCCATTTGTCTTATTGCATAACACACAATGTATGTTCCTGGCGTGGTCTTAAGAAGCCTAAGGGTTGAAGGTTAGAACAATGGGTCACAAAGTCCAAAGACTCAATGTCGGCTGTTATTCAACTGTGTCTTATTTTAACCAGATTATGTGGCAGGAGTGCAGGGGAGAAGCTAGGGGCTAAGTGAAAATGCCACTCATTCCTGAAGAGTCCCTGGCCTCGTCAAGGTTAGTGGCTTGTCTTTGTAAGTTGAGGGATTGATGCATGAGCCTGTCTGGCGCTGAATTCAAAGTCCAAGGCTGTCACAGGCAGCAGCAGCAGCAGCCCCCCCCCAACCCCTCCCTTCGCAGGCCATCACAGGGCCCCGTCCTTCCCAACTTCTTAGCAGCCTGTCCTTTTGGGAACCTTGAGCAGCTCAGGCAAGGACACAGCGTCTGGTGCAGTAAGCCTGTGCAGAGGGGGAGGCTTTACGTAACGTTCTGCTTTAAACATGGGTGTATGACTTCCCTGACACGGAGCAGTGCGGTGCAGAGCTGCACAGCTCACAGCACTTGTCCCCTCGGCCCCCCTTGGATGAGGAGGGGGCAGAGAGATCCCTGCAACTTAATTATATCTTTCTCTTTTAAAAGCTTTCGTTTGAAATTAAATTTTCCCAGGCAATTAACTAAAGAGGAGTTTTCAGAATTTATGAATGAATGATGGATATATTGCACAGGATGACAGGGGAGGGAGGGAAGAGGGGAGGCAGGAAGTCAGGGAGGGATGGAGGCAGGGAGGGATGGAGCAGGCGATGCTTATGCAGTATATGCTTCTCTGAGATTTATTTCCAGTGTGAAAAGGGTGAAGTTCGGGGAAATTCAGGCATCATTAAACTTTGCACCTGAGAGCTACTCTCGTACACCAAGAGCTCAACAGCACATCAGAGTTCATGTCAATATTTAGGTTATTGTCGGTGTAACCTCAGTGAATCACATGTTCAGTAGAAAATGCAAGAGCTGGGGTTTCCCCACTTCCTTCTTCTTTCTCTTCTCACAAACACACGCATGCACACACACACACACACGCACATATCTTCTAGCAGTTGGATAGAACTTGCTGAATGATGTTATGCGCTGTTCCTCCCCAAATCCTCTTTTGGCTTGAACTGGCTTACTAATTGTGTAACTTTTTGGCTTCTAGTGATGAGCTGGATTGTTGCTGGGCAACAAGGGACCTGTGCGGGTGGCCGTGGAGAGTTTGAGCTCTGTAAGTTCAGACAGATCTGCAGCACATTATCCATTTTGCATGTTATTCCAAGGTAGAGGATTCATAGGTCACATAAAATAACATTTCAGCATGTCTTCTGTGACACATTTGGACCTTCCTTAAAATTACTTTGACATTACAGACTCCCTTCAATTTATTTTAGTATGTCAATGAATGCATAAATGACTCCATGCTCTTTCAATTAATGTTATTCTATTGAACACGCAAATGAGTGGCACATAAATTAAAAAAAAAAAAAATCACTCCCACATCACAAAAGCAAGGACCGAGGACACCCCTGTCCTCCTCTTTCACTGAGTGGTCTCTTGAATTTCTGAAACATGCTCTCCCTTTTGTGAACCTCCAGCTCACTTGTAAATCCATTAGTGAGGTGGCGTTATTCAGTGTGTCCTCGCTCGAGCCGGGTAAACAGACTGAAAGGCTGCGGTTCACAAGTGCAGCATTCTCGTATAAACTGTTAGCAGGCTCCTGAGTAGAAGAGACGCTATTTGGGAGGAGATGGGAGAGAGGACCAGGGAGATGACTTGAGGCAGCCATATGACCTATTACTTAGGGAAAATGGACTGGTGACCAGAAGATTGCTGGCTCATACTACGCCCACCCTCTGCCCTTGAGCAAAGGCAATTAACCTGGATTCCTCCAGTAAATACCCAGCTGTAGAAATGGGAAGAGATGTGCAAGAGTGATAATTGTGTAAGTGACTTTGAATAAAAGTGTCCACTAAGCAGGAAGGTTAATATAGCTAATAGAATCATAGCTTGTGTTTTCAAGTTATCAAGGAGTCAGGACTGCTGAAAATGTAGAGTATGTAGCCCCCCTTATCTTTCTATGTGAACTCCTGCATACACACACACACACACACACACACACACACACACACACACCGAATCTTGTCGTTTGGCATTAGGGCCAGAGCGTGACCTTGACCTGATTGCTGAGGAGGCTTTTTAAGTAACTCTCCAGTCTCCAGAAGGAGATCCAATCATGTGACATCCTTCACCCCTATCCCCTCTCCCGACCTTGTATGTCTCAATGATGGGGGGGGGGGGAGTTGGGTGGAGACGGGTGGAGACACATTGGCCCAGGCATGCATGCAGCTGCAGGAGCCGTCATTCAATTGGTAATCACTCCCAAGGTGAAACATGGTTGAGGTCGTGTCAGATGGAGCAGTGCAGCTCCAACTACCCCTGCCCTTTATCTGTATTTTAGGAATGGCAGGCTACAAGTCCCCCCCCCCACCCCCCACCCACACCCCCACCCCCTGCTTTCACTGCCGTGACGAACCTGAGCAGGTTTAGTCATCTTCTCAATTCTCAATCACTGATACCAGCGTATGTCAGGGAAAGGTCGTTTCACGTCCAGAGTGATTCATGTCCAGTGAGTGAGCTGGCTGCTAGGATTTGTGTTATTGCAGTTGCCTCCGCTCTCTCTCTCCCTTACAGCTGCCCTGTTTAAAACCAAGCTGGCTCACTGTCTCGCTTTAGAGCATGCTACTGTCTCCGTTTCAGAGTATTTTTATGCTAGTATGTTAACATTTCTGCCCCCTGGATATGTTTGCCATATGGCTAGATGGAACGGGATCCTGGCCCACTGCATTAACACCAGGCTTTCAGTGTAGGAGTCAATCACTATTTTTTTTTTTTTTAATATTGTGCTTTTGCCTTGCATTTCAACTGTAGTTAGGGAGTTGAACTATCAGAGGGAGGCACTTTTCTCCTGCTGCCTTTAGGCTACTTGGAACCTGTTACGTTACATGTTTCCATATATAGGACATGAAGGAAAATGTCACTGTTTTTGGTCTATTCCATAAAGGCCCAATAAGTAACTATTGAGTTGTGTACTTTCACTATCACAAATGTTCCCAACAATTTACATTCATACTTCTAACATTATTTGAAACTAATGACACGTTACATGGCTGCCTCTTATTGTCAGCATGCATCAGTCAACTTGAAGCTGTCATAAATTAACTTTTTGTCCAGTATATAGTGGGGCTGAAGAAGTGATCAAAATTCTATTGAAATTGCAGTTTTTATTGAAAAACTATTGCAGGTGGTGCAATATTGTACTATGTAGATGGATTTGCATCTTTTCCCACATATTTATGTGGGGATCTGTCTACATCTTTTGTTCTTTTTCTTCTGTCAACAGAAAACTAATGAAAAAAATAATTGTTTACATGAAAATCAAAACAGGTGAAGGTGATTTTAGTCATTGGGTGTCCTGAACTTGTGTATCATAGAAACAATCATAGAAGCAAATGTAAGCATTAGCTTGAGTATGTGAAACATATATGAATGTGATTTTAACAGTGTTTTTGCTGGTTTTTAATCACCAGGTATATTTGCTTTGGATAGCAGGAGACATCTGCAGATAATTTAGCATCTGGATCTTAAGTTATTATAGAAACAAGCTGAGCAAATATTTGTCACAACTCCCATGATCCTATGCTACATCATGATGACATCAACTCCATCTGCTCATATTGTTTTGATTATAGCTTTAACTATATATATATATATATATATATATATATATATATATATATATATTTAATGTTTTTTAATGTATAGCTGAAATGTAAAAATGATTTGAATTCAGCTGCAGAAATCATCAGTGCAACTACTGTGAAATCTGTTGTTGAGATAGTAACAAGAAAATGAGTTGTACAACTGCTTTATACAAATGTGAGAATGTGATACTATAGCTGACATGAAAGGCATCCAGGCTTCACACAGGGTTTGAGGCGGCCTCATGAAGAAGCTGAAAGCAGACTTATTTCTACCCTGGTTTTCAGAGAAATGTCCTCTTTGTTTACTCTCTGTGCAGCCGAGTGTCACTAATTCTCAAACGCTGCGCTTCTCACGCCACTGTAGCATTATTAGAAATGTGCCGACGAGACATGCCATATTCCTCAGCTTTAATAAAACTAATCATTTCTTTTGGAGGCAGCATGGCATTATACAAGATGGTTGTCATTAGTTGCTATAGGTCGCAATTTGTTCTGGTGGCTAATGTAGACTGATTCAGATGAGCATATGCTTCCATGTCCTGCATCTATTACGTACAAAGAATGTTGTCCTCATAATATCATGATGTTCTATTTTGGACAAATATTAAACTTGCAATTTAGTAGTTGTTTAGTTAGACTTGTACTTGTTTTTTTTTTATGTATCATGGGACTCAGATCAATCACTGGCATTATTTGTGCACAGCCCTCCCCGGTGGTCCCAGTAGCTTTCTTGATGTTTGCGGAATTTTCTTGTTAAATCGAACTTAAATAACGCTGAATATCACATTTCACGCTGAATATCACTGCTGTTAATTTATAGATGAATAATATTTGGATTGTCTCTTGTAGCAGCATTTTATAGTTGTCAGTCTATGTCATTTATAATAATAATAATACTTAGTTACTTACCACCACTGCTCATTACTCATGTCATTTTAAGTTGAGCCTACTTTGGGATATTAAAAATGATGGAATCTTGTGTAACGTCTGACCTTTTGTAATTTTGCACACACCCACGCACACATGTGTACACACACACACACACACACACACCTAGGGTTAGCACAGAGTAGCTGTGTGCTTGTGCAACTGTGTTTACACGTCTGGGGCTGGTGCTGGCACAAGAGCCAGACAAATGTGGTTTATCCAGGGCCTCTCTCTCTAAGCCACCTTCCCTTCCATTCAGCGTTGACCTTGGTGCTTATGAGGAGGCAGGGCTTGACCTACATCCACCCCCTTAACTGGAACTAGAACCTCCACCAGCCCCTGCTGAATAAAGAGACCTGACACCCTCTTCTTTTTTTTTCCTACATCCATTTAATCTGTCTTTCTCTCTCCATGCTGAACTTTACACATAAAAGTATGATACAGCACAGCTCTGCTGTATTTTGAATTTGTTGAAATGTGTCTGCCAACAGAGGAAAGTGGAGCAGCGGGCTTCATGACTCGTCTCAGAGGCACCGACATGTCTGTGTGCACTAGGTCACCATTAGCACGCAGGGGCTTAGCACTGCGCTGGCGAGAGTTTAGCGGCAGGTCAACCCTCCTCTGGTTTTTTGAAGCAGAGTGTCAAACTGTGGCTGATGCAAATGAGTGCACACGCACACACGCAAACACATGTAGTCGCCAGCATCTGGTGGGACTAATGTTCTTGTATAGGCAAACTGCGTGACACTGGGGTGTTAACATAGGGCACGCTAATGTTCAGAGAGCAACTTGACAGTCTATTTGTACAGGGTTTCATGTAACCACATTTTTAAATTTGCTTACACAACTATTGCTGCTGTTTTAAAAGAAAATAGAATGATTAGTGGCTTACTCCAAAGAAAGAAAGCAAAAAGTAGCACACCTGAAGTATAATTCATTTTCTGAGTCTTTAAAAGGTAAAAGGTTTTAAAAAGGTAATAATTAAATGTCACTCTCACTCCTATAAATATAGCTCTTGAACAGAAGCTAAACAAAGGTTGCTAGGCGACACCGAGGCACCGCTGAGTGATGAGTGATGATTTTTTGGCTTGTGAATTAATATTTAAATTAGCAAGTCAAAAGGTGTGCGTTGATTAGGTGTTTCACAATGGCTTGAAAGAGGAATCCAACACTAATACAAATGGCTTTGCGGAACAAACTATCTGTTTCATAAATGAGCGGAACGCTCGGCTGTAGGCACAGGAACGTGGCAGCCGAAAAAGGGCCATAGTGAATGTATGGAGGGATTACAAAGGGCGATGCATGAGCGAGCGCAGCTTAATGAGGGAAGGGGTTTGCATGAGAGCGCTGTGCGTGATCTGAGATATATCATGAGCTGTCCTAACCCACACAGCGGCATTCAGCGGGGTCCAGTGTCATGCTACCAGGCATTAAGGTAGCTCCCTGGCTCAGCTAGCCCCTGTAATGTCTCCCCCCTGGCCAGGAAAGGCTCGTAATTTTTTTCTGGCTGGGTGACATGTCATACTTTCGTGGGTGTTAAATGACTGCAAAAAGCGGTGTGTACGTCTGTGTTTAAATAAGGCAGAGGGATCCCGTTTAGCATTCTGAGTAAGAGATGAGATAATGGCTACCTAGAGGAGGAGGGGATGCAGAAATTAGGAGGCAGGGCGGGCTGGTGAGGCCTGTAGCTGGTGTTTAACTTCAGAAGCCGTTGTTTTATTAAGGTGTTGGAGGGTTTTTGCCACAATATACAGCGGGCCAGCTGATAAGGGTCGCCTTCTCCGAAGGCCAAAGAAAAAAAACTTCTTTTCTTCCTTTGTCTCTTTCTCTCTCTCTGTCTCTCTTTTACTCTTTTACTGTCTCTCTTGATCATGCTCTGCAGAACTCCTTGCACGATCTTAGGGAGGGGAGGAAAAAAAAAAAAAGAAGAAGAAGAAAAGTGGGTCAGTGCGACCTATTTTTTTTTCCCACAGTTCACGGAGGCAGAGGGTGGCGGTGTTATCGTCAGTTAGACGAGGAGCAGGGCCTGATGGGGAGGCAGGGCCTTGTCGCGAGACGCAGCCACTCAGAACTGGGTCAGCGGCAGAGGCTACGTCTTGTAAACGGCTTGTCATACTGGGGAGAAAAGCTGCAAATGAACCATAGATTATACGCCCCAAGCTGAGCACCGAGGTCTCTCCTCGCTCCCCAGCCCCACACTTCAAAAAAAAAAAAAAAAACACATATATAAGACTTTACAGTAGCGCAGGAGTCTCTGAAGCGCTGCCACCTCCTATAAGTTCCTCTCTTTCCCTCTCAGTCTCCAGTAATAGCGTTTGATTACTGCAGTCAGACCTGACAAGCTCAAAGCCCGAGCCACACACACACACTCTATTTAAGTAAAGGATCCTTTCACATTTCTCTTTCTCTGACACACGGGTTTGCTGTTTGCTAAATATAACCCGTTTCCTCCCAGATTTGCTGCTTTATTCAGGTCAGGTTATTTACCGTACCAAGTTCAACTGTGGTTTAGAAATGAGCAATACAGATGCTTATTCAGCTGCAATGACCTCTTTGCATATCATCTGTGCCAAAGCCAGACATGTGAATAGATAATTTGCTTACATGAGCCCTCGTGAGATTTTTTTTTTTCCCTGACCAAAATATGGGGTTTTGATAAGATTTTATTTAACTCCTGAACTGTGCTCTTTCTAAAATAAACCCAGGACCAGCTAAACCAGACTGATGGTTGATGTCAGAGCGAGGCTTAGTGGTGGATACATACTGCTCGTGTTGATTTTCATCAAATTGCTGTTGAGCTGCTGGGCAATTATTTCCTATATGTTTTTGATTTGATCACGAGCCATCAAGCCATCACTTGTTGTTTCACTTCCTTTTGTGTCTCGGGCAAAGTGGGATAAACACCGGGGTTTGAACTCGTCCTCATAAATAATTGCTGCGGCTGTCGTACTGAACTAAGACCTTTTTTAGAACTAAAAAATCGGGGGCTCATTCCTGCTTTGGGGTCCGCTTATGGAGCGATGCAATTTTCAGGCAGTATAGCTCACTCATATTTCACTATGTGGAACAAATCTGCCTGTAATGAATCTCCCAGGACACTGTGATGCCTCCACAACTGCTTTGGCTCTTCGACGAGAGGCAGTGGGGGAGCAAGGGGGGGGGGGGGGGGACTATAGTGGGCCTTTTTAATATTTCAACACACCAATCTCCCTAGGAAAAAAAAAAAAAAAAAAACCTAGATTTGAGTTTTTGATGGGGGAGGTTTCACAGCAAAGGAACACAAGGTTTATTTAATTTATTTATTTATTTATTTTTCTTCTCCCAGTCGCGGCTAATGTTGTTATTATATTAACATTAGCCAAGGTGTCACACTAACAAACCTAACATAATATCCCGGGGTGGGGCTAAACATGGCATAGGGGGGATCGGATTAGCAGCGAGTCTCCGGTTAGTACACACATCCCGAGCTCTCCTCAGTGCTACGGCTCCCGAGCCCCTGCCACTGCCGGGCAGCAGACCTGTCTAATGTTATTCTTAGCCCCAGAACTTCATGTCTCTGTGCGAAAGCCCCTTAATGCTAATTGAGGAGACTGCTCAAGGCTCGTGTCGCTCAACAACAGCCTCTGAGGGGGCGTACGTGTGGGTCTGTGTGTGCACGAATGTGTGCGTGTGTGTGAAGGTGAGACCTGCTGAGCAGGAAACCAGTCAGGAACCAGTCAGAACCAGTACTCGGTCACTCCAGCCAGTATAGTGTTGTTGTTTTTTTTGGTGATAGGGAGCTACCACAGTGCCTTTAACAGATGGTTTCCAGCAGGCCTGCGTATGACATGTGATAACATTACAGTTCTGAAAGGTCAGGCATGAAGAGAGGCAGTAGGAGGGCGTAGGACAGTCTCTGAGTGTCCAAACCGCCAATACTATCCTCTGCTCTGCACACACACACACACACACATACACATAGTGTGCAGTGCATACGTTCATAAGAAAAGGTCTTCTATGAATTTTCAAACAACCCGGGACTGAACACATCGCTTCTAACAGGGCAGTACAAATATTTACTGTATTATTTGAACCTCGGTGGCCTGTGTCGCAGTCACAGGGAGGGTGCCGCAATATTTGCATGCTGATAAAAACCCCTTGTGCTTTTACAGTAGGTTGTACTCACGCAGGAGCGGCGTTTGACACTGCAGACACAGACTTTGGACTCCGGACTCTGCTCTTTGTGGTGTTTACTCTGGAGAATCAGAGGTCTTCATTGAGACCCAGCAGGTCATCATCAAGCTGTCAAAACATTGACTCCGAGACCCCTCCCCCCCCCCACACTATTCTGAAAATCAGAGAAACTTGATTGGCCGGTGAGCCCAGACGTTCGTTCTTGGAACAGAGACTGCAATATTTGTTTTGAAGCTACAGGTCACTGTGTGCCAGTGGCTCAGAGCAGCGCAGGGAGGAAACACTTCTGGAATTTCCTTGTGCGTAAACAACACCTCTTGAGTGGATGGCCATCTCATCACACAGGTGTATTCCATAAAGCAACAGCCCCCCCCCCCCCCTACACACACACACACCTTCACCCCCTTTCCTGAAATGGCACGGGGCTTGTGCATGAAGGAGAAGGAGGAGGTGCAGGTTTAAAAATAAAACTGTGCAGGCCAGTCAGACATTTTGAAATTCTGTTTCTATCTCCGTCTGATAGAGAGGTTAAAGATACAGCATCCTGATAAATCTCTTCCCACCAGGGGGAACAGATAAGGAGTGGCATAGATTGAATAAAAGAGCTGAGGAGAAAGGGGGAGGATATTTGGGGGGGGGGGTGGTAGGAGGAGGGCTGAGATGTCTATCAGGCCGCGTGAAGGTTTTTTTTTTTTTTTTTTTTTTTTTTTTTTTTTTGTCTTGCAGATCCAGTTCAAGGGCGCCCGCAGGCGAGGCAGCTCTCGCTCTTGCCGTGCCAATGCTGCTGCTCAAGGTCATATGAGCCAGCCCTGTGACATTAAAGAGGAACAGGAAAGGGGAACGGGGAGCGGTAGGAAGGGGGGGGGGGCAGCGGCAGAAAGCCATCAACCACAGACACACGCGTGCACACACACACACACACACTCACACACTCACACACTCACACGCCAAACAGAATTGAGTTGTAAAGGGAAAAAAGAAGCCTTTAACTCCTCGAATCTTTCCTGCGACTTTCTGCACCAGTGTCTGGGTCTACAGTGGATTTTGTGAGGGCAAGAGCTTTTTAAGGGCAGTAATGAGAGTGTCTTATTCTCTCTGCACAGAGCCAAGAGATGCTTGGCTAACTGCTTTGTAGTTGCCAGCCTCACATAGTGTGTGTGTGTGTGTGTGTGTGTGTGTGTGTGTGTGTGTGTGTGTGTGTGTGTGTGTGTGTGTGTGTGTGTGTGTGTGTGTGTGTGTGTGTGTGTGTGTGTGTGTGTGTGTGTGTGTGTGTGTGTGTGTGTGTAAGAGAGAGGAGTCACAGTGATAAACCTCAGGGGAGGGAGGTAGAGAAGAGAAAAAAGGTCTTAAAGTTATTTAAAGGGACAGCAAACCAACGGCAGTCGCTTCCAAATATTCGTCACTAGGGGATTTTAGGGTAAAGTGAGTTTCAGCTCAAGTGAATTTTTTTTTTTTTTTTTTGACCAGTCACCCTTCACGCCAAAAGAGCAGCCTGTACTCTAGAAGTCTCACTATGGTGCATCAGCAGGTGGTTTCAAATGGATAATAGCAGCACGGTCACAGGACCAGGAGTTTAATGTTTGTATCTTTTGTAACAATGTTTTTTACAATTGCTAAGCATTTATTGAGGTCAAACCTGTAAAACTGGTATCCTACTTTCCTGGTGGGTTCCTGAAGTGCTCATTTAACAGCACTGTTTCTCACAAGTCATAAATACACTTGGACTATGGTCAGTGGAGGAATGCAGATTACCGAACATAGTCATCCCACCCAGAAGCTCAGGTGTAAATGATAACATGACCTGTGGCTGAATTCCATGTAGCTGTTTGTGGGTGAGTTTCCACGTCCTGGTTTTTGCAGGTTCACTGTCACAGTGTCATGACTTACTGGGCCACAAAAACAGAACTAGCTGAGTCTGACAAGCCCAACCGTCTTCTGTGAACCACAGATTTATACAGGACTCATTCAAGTGAATAGGAAGACTTAGCCAGACATTGACTAGTACTCTATGTATCAATACTGTAATGTGAAATAATAATTGATATATTATTGATATATAATGACAAAATCAACAATACATACAAGTCACAGTATGCCTTAGAGATAATCTAACTTCTGTATCATGACTCATCTTTCCAGTATGGACAGTAAACACAGACAGGACAACATTGGGAGGAATTTGATTGGACCATTGAAAAGTAGGCGTATACTAGCATGTGCTGAGCCAATAACGGCGTCTAACAATCAGCCTACATTCCATTGTGGAGGACCTGTGGAGGACCATTCACCTTGATTAACAAGTGGAAGTAATTGTACTATTGGTTGAAATTGCTCTGGTCAAGTATCATGTATTTGTTTTCTTTTTTAAACCAGAAAAAACATTATCTGATTTTAATATAAAATTACAAATAAACAAAAAAGATAACCATTTTTTTTATTTCAGCCAGACTTTAATATAGATTGTGGGTGTGTGGGAAACACTAAATGTTATGAAACAGGACATACTTATCTCACGATCACAGTATTTTGCAATAATAAATACACATTTATAAATATGTAGGTATATTCTTATATTAAGTTAGAATCACTATAATGTAACATTTTAATTTTGATAGCATAATAATATTTTGATATTTTCTGAAATAAATTTGCAATCTAAATACCAGTTCTGCTTATTAGTGCTGATGGTTTTGATTATTATCGTTAATTTTTTTTTTCAATGGATTCAATTTTTTTTTCCCTACAGTAGTTTGTGAAATGGCTGAAACAAAAATCATAATTCTAATTTACATAAATATGAGAATATTGAGAAAATGGAACTAATAAGATCTATTGGATTTATTGAATATATTATTTCTTAAAATTGTGTCATTTTGTTTTGTTTAGAGAAAAATGGGGTGGGGGATTCTAGCTTTTATTCAAAATGATAAAATGGTTAGAAAATGGATTTTGTTCTTAGGCTGAATTGCTCAGCCCTTAACCCATTACTGAATATCATCCCAATAACACAGTGTAGTATCTAGTATCCGTGGGCCTGCTTGTCCACTTTGTGTTTACAGTGTAGCCATGTGTGCATTGGTCAATGGGGTATCAGCTTGCAGTGCCCACTACTATTGCACTGTGGTTGCATGGTGACAACTTCGTCTTGTCCTACGACAGCACATAGCTGTATTTATCAGGGATGTGTTTATGGCAGCTGGTCGATGTAGGGAGTTCCAGGGCATCTGCTATGTAGGTCACCCTGACCTCTGACCCCACTGAAAAGGATTTCCCCGAATAACGTATCAAATTATAAATATATTTCAATTATTATTTTATTAAGCTGTGTTTCAGGATGGGTATGTGTTTTTCTTCTGGACTAGTGCAGTTTTATCTTTCATACCAGTATACTGCTCACATAGAATGAAATGGAAAAGAAGGGTACAAGGTGAATGTAAAGTGTGTGATGTTTGGACAGAGATAAGGCTATGTTTTCTGGAACAGAACTAATAGCCTTACTATCATCTAAATTTCCTCGTAGATGTAAAAGTACAGGCAGACATTGTATGAGTCCACAAAGTCAGTCTCCCAGGCCGCTAATGGAGCTGCTTGGGGCAATGCATCAATATGACATCACAGATTACAATCTTTAGACTTTGGGAGCACTTTAGGTACTTTCAGTGCTGGAAGAACGGAGCAAGAACTGGCCGACAAAACACTGAGTCATTATAATAACAATCACAGAGATTAGGTGGAGTCGCGCAGTGATGCAGCCTTACAGAAATTTCAAAAGTCTATTCCCATAGGGGACATGTACTGTGTCTGTGGGACCTGATAGGGGTTTTACAGTGAACTTTAATGAACTTTATAGTGTCTCTTGTGGCATAGGTTATTACAGTATTAATCCTCCGATTACACTGTTCTATATTTTAGCAGTAGGATTGGATAGCATTTGTCAGTCATTAGTATTTCCAGCATAGATAGAATTTACAATATATTTTACTGAATACAGATAATGCTAGGTGGTATGTTCTAATGTAATAAAGGGAGTAGTCTAAGAAAGTGGAGCGATTGCAGTGACCTATAATGTAAAGTAAGGTATTTCAGTTTTTTTTTTAATGAATTTAGAAATTGGCTCTATTTGGTAAAACTTCACTTCAAAGCCTTTCAAAATATGGCTCAAAAGAATAAAATGCATACACGATATGATAGTGGAGTGTCTCGTTATATGTCCATAAAAACCTGAGCAGCTGAGAGAGAGAAGCCATCACTAACTCCCAAACTACAGTAACTAGCAGATCTGAAAAGCATGTAAATAGTGTAGAATTAGCAAGAAAGCCATTAAAAGGAGAGAGTGTCACGTTGCTTAAGATTGGTTCGCAGAAGTAGTGCATTATAAATGTCCAAAGATAATCACGCCCAATTCAAATCCAATATAGGGAAATTAAAAAAATAAAAATAAATAAATAAAAGGCAATACGTTGTTTTTTTTCTACGCCTATTACCTGGCCCAGTTAAAAGACTGGTCACGTTATAATGTAGTGTGTAAGTGTAACTAACACTGTATCCCATAACTAAGGGCCAGCGTATAATGAATGACCACGTACACTTAAGCAGTATCTCATGAAGGACTGCGGCTGCAGTTACAAACTATCGCAATGTGAAAGGGAAACGCACACTCCAATTTATATAGTTTGTATTAGTATTTTCCTTCTGCACAATTCATAGTGCATAAGTTAGTCCTCCCACTCTCCCATCAGCTGTGCCAGTGTGACACAGCGCTGACTACCTTAAAAATGCAGGGTAAGTTTGCAGCCCTAGTAGCTATATCTGTCCATGGAAAAAAAAATTGGCTAAGAACCAATCAGATTGCTTGATTTGACCCATCTGTTTTATAATGCATAAAAATCCTTATAACTATATTGTGTTATAAATGTTATGAATGCTACTTAAAGTAAGACTTATAGCAAAATGAGATCTCTTTTTTCCCTGTAAATTGATATGTATAGAGTATATTTGCGCTATTTTTTTTACTGTTAACAGTTAAGGGATTTTCTACAGAATACAGACAGAATAGGAGAGTGTAGGTACATTGGTAAAAAGTCACCTCCAGTGATGAATAGTAAATTGACATTCAAATTGCAGCAGAGAAAGTCCTTTCTGTGATGTGTTGCTCAGGGGTTTTCACTGTTTATCCCCTTTGCATGCTCTAACTATAGTAATGAAACTCGACATTTTCTCCCTCTGCCTGCACAGTGCTCTCTTCTATTTTGCATGTGTACAGTAGGTTAGGTTGAGCGTCTAGCAGGCAGGACAGACCCCGGACACCTGTAGTGGAAATCTTCCCCCGGGGTGCAGGAACATATGTATCCAGCTGATATGACATCTAGCCTAAGTCCATATGAACTGTACTTTCTACTCAGACAGGATTTACTGGATAAGTGTCCCTCGCACATGTGACGCAATCCTTTTGAACACTAACCACTCAAAGCTGGATTTGAAGCTCCACTGAACCCTGATGAACTTTGGCACATAAGGTGGGATTCGGGAAGAAAAGAGCGCGGAAAAGACTAGTCTCTCCGGCAAAAAAAAAATAACCCCACTGTGCTGCTCGATCACACCTGTTCGTCTCGCAGCTGGCATAGTACCATTTTCACTCTTTCTTTTGATTAAACGAAAAAGCAGTTAGACTAAACAATCAATAGGTACAGGCATGAGTCCTGAATCGCTCCCGCATAAATCTTCCCGGTGTCTGGCGTGGAGTCGTCTCTGTATCATTTTTGCTGATTAGTTTTCCCATTACTCAAAACAGATGTGTTCGCCTGTGATGAATGATCCAATTATGGGATATTTGTCACCCATTTGATATCTGCTGCTAGTCCGAGACTGTAAAGGATTTCAGTCTGGTGCTTTCCCTCCAGTCCATAGTCCACTCTGGTTGGGGATGTGCTGACCCGGGCTCTGAATTTGTTTAAATGATCAACTGGCTGTTAGACGGAACTGATTATTCTCTTTCCCCAGTAGCACCCAACTTCTTCTCCCTGATCATCTCATCAATCTCGTGTTTAGAGATAGGAGAGATACTGTGGTAGGAATAGTCATCTGTCATAAACTTTAACTTAACCAGGGTATTCAAAAAGTCTGTCCATGCTGCTCCTTCCGCTGACATGCCTCAGATAGTAGTCATACATGTCTAAACTGTAGTTGACCCCCTTGACTGATGCACACACACACACACACACACACACACACACACACCAAAACAATACACAGACACTCACAGCTGAAAGGACTCATGTATACCCCCCAATCCCCCCTCTGTCTGTGGACAGTAGGCTGATTCTGCAGCCTCCCTCCCTCCCTCCCTTCCTCTCTTTCTCTCTCCTGCTCTGCACTGCTGTGTGTGCGTGTGTGTGTGTGCGTGTGCGTGTGTGTGCGTGTGTGTGCGTGCGTGTGTGTGCGTGCGTGTGCGTGCGTGTGTGTGCGTGTGTGTGTGTGACAGCTGCCTAATTGGGCATTCTCCCCTCGTCGGAGCGCCTGCCTCTCCTCCAGCTCGGGCCGGGGCTGCTGACGAATGGCAGCGGATTACAGATGAGGACACGGTGACCCGCCTGACCTTGCTGCACAGCCGCGGGGGAGGGAGAGGGGAGAGGGGGGCAGAGCGCTAGGGGTGGGGCGGGCAGTGGGTGCTAGGACTGCAGAGGGGCGGAATGGGAGGGGGTGAGGGGGGGCTGGCGTTGGTGGGCATAGGTGGAGAAGGGAGGGAGCAAACGGCGTCAGGTCAACGGAGGATGAGGTCGCACGAAGGTGGGCAAGCTATTGGTGTTTGTGTGTGTGTGCGCGCGTGTGTGTGTGCGTGGGTGAGGAGGGGGGGTGTATGCCAGGTGGCCGGGCGGGCAGGCGGTGGACAAGCAAATGACAAGAGTGTCACATGACAGCACTTCCCTCCCTCCCCGCCTCCCTCCCTCCCTCCTCGCGCCCGTGTCAGTATGTCAAGGGCATGAGCCCCCGCTGGCATCCGCCACTGCGGCATTTTCCCCCCACTTTTATTTATATATTTATTTCCTCACCTCCTCTTCCTCCTCCTCCTCCCCCCTCCCACTCTTCTTCTTCATCTTCTCTTTTTTTCCCCCCACTTCTCTGTGTGTTTTTATGTGTCTATCAGACGAGCAACTTCTATACAGCTTCTGGCTTGCCTCCACACACGCCCCCGGGCCGCGATGTGGTCGGTCAAAAGGAGGTGACGGATCCTTGAGTGTGGTGAATTTTAATTTCTGTGCACACTATAGATATCCCACCCACCCCACCCACCAACCCCCTCCTTCCTGCTGTGCGTGTTAGACTGCCAAGGTGAGGTTGTGTCCTCTTGTTAAGAGCGATTAATGGCACTCGTTATGTACATAATGAAATATCCCTGCTGATGCATAGGGTGGCGTTGTCTCTCTTTCTCTGTCACACACACACACACACACACACACACACACACACTATTGCTTGCCCATATACATGTGAATGTGTGTACGCAGTTTAACATTGAGGACGTTCTGTTACAGCCTCCAGGCAACTCCGGTATGTGTTTGATTTGGTGTTTGGTGTAGAGACCCCCCCCCCCATCTCCACCGCCATCTCTCCAAATAAAAAAACGAACAGGAATTAAGGCCCTGTCAATTCACACTCGAGTTTGTTCCCCTTTTTTCGCTTTAGATGTGCACAACACTGCAGCTCCCTGCGTGACATGTGTTCTGAGAGATAGAGATGGGTGGCTCACCACCGAGTCCCGTTTTGACTGGCGGAGTAAATTTAGATCTAATCTTCTTGTGTGTGTTCTTTTATAGCCCGAGAATGTTCACCTAACATCAGCTTTTAAGTTGACCTTGTTGTTTTGTGTGTCTATGTGTGTGTGTCTCTTTGTGTATATGTGTGTTGTGTTTCTAGGACGAGACGCTGCTGGCTTCCCTATAGGTTTTTTATTTTGACCTCGTGTGTGTGTGTGTGTGTGTGTGTGTGCGCGCGCGTGCATGTGTGTGCGCACATGCATGTGTGGGTGTGCGCGCGCATGTGCGCGCGCTAACACCATTCAGTGCCTGAGTCAAGCTGTGCAAGCTCTTTTAATCCCACGCCCCGGTGCACGTAGGCTTGATTAGTGGCAGCAGTTATCTGTGCAGAAGACAGCCCGCCCTCCTTTAGCATTTGGTCAGGTCTGGGGCACTGGGGGGGTGTCAAGTCATGAGAAAGGTGAACGAGGAAGGAGAAAGACGGGGGGGCGGAGGGGGTAGCGAAGGGATGGCGAGAACAAGGGAAGAGGGGAGGGCGGGAGCCTGATTAGTATTCTAAAGGAGCACTCCTGCCAGTAGAGCAAATTGATTACTGCACTTTACCTGTATCAGCCTCCACAGCTAAGGATGACAAGGTACGGGAGCATGATGTGTGTCTGCGTTCACCTCCCAACCACAGCACAATACGTGTGCTAGCATTTGGCTCAGCATGGAATTGTCGGGCACTTTTTACTACGTTTAGCGCCGGATACTTTTTCTTTCTCCTCGGTCTCCTTCATTACAGCAAAATAATATGCTGGTTGCAGTCAGGACGTTGGCCTTGTCTATGTCTCTCTGATTTAATAGTCAATGGCCGACCGAGACGAGACACTCATTTCCTGTAAGCCTTGGCCTCGTTCGTGTCTACACCTAGGATGACAATTTGCGCTTACAGTAAAGGCGACACAATCAATCCAAAAGCAACAACAGCAGAAAAAAAATTCAACTATTATTATATACTCTTTTTATGGACATAATTTCCATCAACATGCTGCTCAGTTAAAATGATGAGTTCACTTGTGGTGAAGAGGCTTCAGAGCCTTGCTGCTTATTTATTTATTTATTTTTTTTGGTCTATTTAATCTGGGACTCATTACACCTGGGCTGTAAGGTGATGGCAATTAATTGCAATTAACCTATGCTATAATGGAAAACCAGCTGTATCCAAGTATGGTAAACTAGAGTTCACTTGGATACAATATATATTCATCTACTGGTTTATTTATTAGTTAAGGCCTACCCATCATAGTCAACATCACATTAATGGCACAAAACATCTCACTTGTTTGTTCTATATTCTAAATTCTATGATTTATTTTTGTCAGCTCTCAGTTCAGCTTGTTAGTTGCATGCACAATATTTATATATTTACTGTTCACCCAATATGAGAAAATATGACCATTAAACTTGATTAGACAGTCTTATCAAATCCACCTGTAAGTGTATTTTTCCTTTTCAATTCCAACTAGCAATACTACCTCATAACTGTTCCAGTCAGGTTACAGTTTACATTGTGGCATAATTAGCATATGATAATTTGTGAGGTCACGGTGAACTTTAATTCAGCTCTTACAGCAGAAATATTGACATGAATTAGTAGGTAAATACATGTCTAACCGATGATACTAATTAAGTTCCATTTATTCTAGTGGAGGCTTTCCAGTGAGCCAAAATGCATGATAACAAAAACTCTAACTCCTGAATAGAACCGAAGCTCACATACTATAAACAGTAACACCTGTGTTTGCTATTTCATGTCAATGAAAAGGTATATTGTGTTGTATGTGATAAAATTCTCTCCAAGCATTCCTAAGATAATGCATTCACCAAAATAGGATCGACAGAAGATCATCATGACCTTAACCTTTCACCACCAAAATCTAATCAGTTCATCCTTGAGCGAAAGTGGATGTTTTTTGCCAAATTTGAAGAAATTCCCTGAAGGCGTTCCTGAAATATCGCAATCACAAGAATGGGATGAAATGGAAATAATGAGCGTCTGACTGGGTCGGCTCATCCACAACTGCTAGACAAACAAAGCAAAAATCATCCCAGACAGGGCATCAAACGGTCCTACTGTATTCAGTAGTGAAGATAAATGATGAGTTTATATGCAGTTAATCAAGCTACGGTATGTTTAAAAATTCGGTTTTGGTGTCTAATCACACTTCTGTCGTTGTCCCAGTTTACATGCACCGGAGAAAACAGAAATGGGAGAGCGTTGTCCACTCACCAAAAGGGGCAATATGTCATTTCAAATGGTTTTTCTGCTGTCAATAAAATATGGATGAATCCCCAGATCAACTGGAGAATATGATCTTGACTTCCATTCATAAACAACAAACCTTATGACAATTATTGCCGAACTGTGCTGTCATGTCGTCCCCTTGCCCATGCATATTAACAAAAGTGGTAAATGTTTTTTTTTTATTTTTTTTTAAGCAATTCAATAATGCCTGAGATAATGAAAATTTGCATTCTATAATCACAATGGTCATATCAAATGTTTCATCAGCATATAAATGATTTCTGACAGAAATATAGTGCGCCTCTCATTTATGTGGAACAAAGGACATTATTTAGGACACTTCAGTTTAAAAAAGCTTTTTTTTCCCAGTAAGTGTTTACGCGCTGTAGTCCTCGGCTTTGTAGGGATGTTATTGTAATTGACGCAGGGTAATCCAAGCTTAATCAGTGGTAGAATATATTTTCTGTTTGTTTTTGTTAAGTGTTTTGTTTCAAAGGGAATCACATGAGGCATGGTATTATAGCTGGTTTTACCGGTCTACGGCTCAGCCCTCCAGTTGTGTTGTAATGGTAGGGTGGGGCACGAGTCCTTTGGGGTGACAGGATAGCAAACATAATACACTTTTAGTACTGTGGAGGAAGTAGAGTCGGTAGTAGTCGTATTTCTCTTAATAGGGCATATACTTCATCCTCCATGACTGAGAGTTCAAAGTGTTTAATTGTCAGTGGACTTTCTTTGTCTTTACAAAGAATTATCAGACTTTATAATATAGCTATAATGTGATTAGTTTGATCATAAAAAAGTTACCATTAAGTAATGAAGGGTAATGGCTTGGTATTAATAGGTAGTTTCTGTGTAATAACCCCTTATTCAGGGCTGCAAAATGCTAAACTATTAACCTAATATCTCACTATTTTCGGCTAAACACGATTGTACTTTTTTGCATATTTTACAATTTAAACTTCAACAGAATGAAGATCTTTTTTTTATTATTATTTGGATCTTCACCAATAAATCTGTTATTACCATGAACATAGTTTGCATCTTCTTTGGTATTGTTTCCCATATAGCTGTAGTTAATTGTTAATTATAGTTAATTGTGGAATCTCATTCAGGTATACACATTGGTAATAACAAGCTTTTACCTGATTAGTGTGTGTATACTTCATTACACGGTACGACTTAATATGACCAAATGTGCTACTGAGCCATTAACCTGGATGCGAGTTTATATTCCGCAACCGTCAGGACTATTTTGAGTGTGTAGCTGTTGGTTTGTTGCACCAGCTACAGCTTGTGAGTACTGGGTCGGGCATCGGGGCCAGACGTAGGAGTACTGTTATTGAAGTCTTCTGCTCATTGGCATGTTATCAGCTCTGCCTTGCCAGGGGGATTGGTGCTGCTTGAGAGATTCTCTCCGAAGAGGTTACATATGATTGTTTTACGTTGTGGGGGTGAATGCATCTAACTGGTATATGAGATTATATTAATTGTGTGACTTTGAATAGGGCTGTATTATTTAGATGCAATATATATATATATATATATATATATATATATACACACACCAGTTGTGTTTTCGATGATTATATTGGAATGTCCCTTCACAACCCATTGTACTGTGTAATATCATTCTCCAGCCTCACTCAGGGCAAGCATCAGGATGATTTGAAAAGTAGAAAGTAGGTCAATGGGAGCGTTATGAAAGGCAGAATGGTAGCAGAGAGATGTCCTCTTCTTTTTCTGTTGCTCAGACCTCTGTCACACACCATATTACTCTAAACCATCCCAAATTACTCACAGTGAAAAGGGGGGGGGGGAAAGCAAGAGTCTTTTAACCCAATAAAGGCAGACATCTTGCTGACTCACGGCAATAGCCATTTTAGGGATGAAGCCAAGGATATTATGGAATGATTCATTAAAGGCCAAGGTTTTTAGCTGGTTTTATCCAGCTTTCAGGGCAGCCTGACAGTGGGACATTTGATCTCAATTGCAAAGTGGCCCATTTCCCTTTAGACATCACCACTGCAGACTGCTTCAAAAGCCTAGGCTCTGCCTTTTGGCATGCTGGCTACGGGGCAATCAGCTGTTCCTATTTCCAGCACCAGTGTTTACAAATGGAAAATGTGTGTTGTTTCGGAGGGAAATGAGCACCATTTTGGACAGACGATGTAAGCAGAAGATTACCTCGGAGCCCAATAGAAATGAATCTGGTATAGATTGATGGCAGCCACGGCTCATTAAGAGGGAGTGTGTGTGTGTGTGTGTGTGTGTGTGTGTGTGTGTGTGTGTGTGTGTGTGTGTGTGTGTGTGTGTGTGTGTGTGTGTGTGTGTGTGTGTGTGTGTGTGTGTGTGTGTGTGTGTGTGTGTGTGTGTGTGTGTGTGTGTGTGTGTGTGTGTGTGTGTGTGTGTGTGTGTGTGTGTGTGTGTGTGTGTGTGTGTGTGTGTGTGTGTGTGTGTGTGTGTGTGCGTGTGTGTGTGTGCATATGTGCGTGCGTGTGTGTGTTTAAATGATGCACTAATTCACAGCCACTCAGGAAATGGCCCTTGGGTGGGTCTTCCAAATGGCACACAAATATTTACTATGGATACAAACATTTTTGAAAGCATATCCATGTGAACCTGGGCACATAAGGTAAAGGGGGGAGGCTGTCTACATCTATGATACAGTGAGGTGATATTGCACTGGCTAGTTGGCCGGGTTCTCTGACAGTCAGCTGGGCTCTGAACCGCTTAGATGACTCATCAGCGTGCATGAATTCCTCTATGCTCTCTCTCGACCACAAGAACTCTTTGTGCTGATGAGTACAGATGAAGTTAAAATCCGCCCCCATGCTCCTTATCCAGGGCCAGATGCAGGCCAAGATCTTTGGTACTCCGGTCCCATTTTAGTCCAAGTCTGAAATGTTAGCTTTCAGTCATCACACGCTGTTCTTCACTCTCAAGTGCTCTGAGTAGTATGGTTGCTCCCAATGGATCGCCTGTGCTACTTAACATGAGAGGTCTGACTTTTCAGTATTCATGTATCACATTTCCTTTATGTGGGGTACATTCACAGGTTTCTGTGCACGCACATGGGGGTGTGTGTGTTCTATGCATGACTTGTTTGGTCAATGCGTCCTAAGAAGTGGGTCAGAGTGCCCTAGTTCTCATTGTGTGGGTGTGCATGTGTCTGTGTATTGCATTTCCATGTTATTTGCCCTGATTGACTTATCTGCAAAAAAACATTTTCTCGCTTTAGCTCTCCTGCTGTTTTGGTAGCATGTTATTCTCTTGTTTACCCCTCTCTCAAGGTGAACAAGAGCTTTTAATTTGACTTTCCTCCGGTGCACCCGTTTACTTGTGGAAGGCTTGCAACAACTACATTTGGTCAGGTAGCTTATGTTTTGTCTTATTTAATCATGTCAGGCCATATTGAATTTACAAATAGCGGTCACGCCGCATGTGTAAGTGAGCTACCCTGTTGAGTATGTGCAGCAGGGCTGGGCTGCAGATTACATGATATAATAGTGTTTAGGCATCGCCTCTTCTTTTTAAATTCCTTTAACCTTGACTCCCCTTAAATGCAGGGAGAACACATCTGCCAGGCTGGTGTCAGACATTAGTAATACACACCGCTCGGGCAGCATTGTCACTTTTTATTAACGCCCAGAGCTTTGCATGGACACCAGCTGTTGCATCAAGTGGAAAAGCCTTGGCGGCATGAATGACCTTGACTTTAACTGCCGCTCCTTTGGCTCTTCCCCTTTTTAATTCTTTTGTTTGGTCTCATACATTTTAAATGGCTTAAATGGATTACCATTCCTGACAATGAAGGTCATTTAGGAACTTACTTTTTTAAGATAAAGAAAGGCAAGTCTGTTCATGCCTGTGTGTCAGTGGGTAGAGAAGGCGGGGGGTGTTATCTGGAGGTCAGGGAAGGGAACGAAGGTCACATTGTGAGATCTAATCCGTGACCTCTGCATTGGCAGATTTTCATGTTGGCCTTCTGGTAATTCCACATATCTTAGGAAGCGGCGGAGGGTGCAGTGACCTTTCCTGTTCCCGGTGTCTTTTAAGTACAAGAGAAGCGAGACAGAGAGCGAAACAGGCGAAGAGTCGACCAGCCAGGGGATGATGAAGCTTTCACCCCTCCCCATCACTTGCCCTCCCTCTCACATGTACATGGCCGACTGTAGTGGGTAAAAATCACTTTAGAATGGTGCCTGCTCTGTCATTGGCTGACATTGTCAAGGATAATGGATAATCACCACAGAAACCGTAGAGCAGCTCATTGGTGCTGTGGGTGAGGGAGGGAGGGGGGGGGGGGGGGGGGGGGGGGTCAGGCTTTTTGGGTGCCACTACCAATGAGATGACATGTTAACAGATGTGTAAGGTCATTTTCAATGTATACACCAGGGGAGATAATGTAATAGTAATGCACACATCACACAATCCAAGAGAGGGAAGGAGGAGGGCTGCATGCTTTAGGGGCTCAGTATAGAGGACAGCTTTCCCTATATTAAAGTCATTTATTTGTTACCAGAGCACTGTCACTGAAGAGAACATATTTTTTCTTGCCCTTGCTGTAGCAGGGCTCTCTGACATCGGCTCTGTCATTATATGTCTCTCAAGAGCCTGAAGGTCCCCCACTTTGTTTACGGAGTAATTCATGCTTTATGTGAGATAGTGAACGTAGCGGCTCTGTTGTATATAAACTAATGCAGTGCTGTGCGCCTTGTCTGCTCGGTATTGAAATTTCTTTGGGCAAAAACATAGACAAGGTCAACTGTAATTCCAAAGGTTCACTGCCAGCAGCAAAGAGATTAACAGAATTTCCAATGTTGAAACCATGTCAGCGTTTCTTTTTCCTTTCACATTTTCTGTCACTAACTGGGGGGCTGTATCACGGCATATTAGTATTTTTTTCCAAGCTATGGAGAAGGTAAACATGTGTACATGTTTGCTGTGCTGATCAAATGAGATGTTACAGGGCATTATATTATAATTGCATCAAGCTCACTGGCGGGAAAAAAAGACTTAATCCTGAGCATCTAAGATTAGCATGACAGCAGACGTCAGATGGCCCAGGGTAACCAGGTTGGCTTTTGTTGTTGTCAGATTTAGGTCAACACTTCAAAAACATCCTTGGACTGTAAATGATGCCTAATTTCTTAAGTAAGTAATTGTATATGATGTACACATTCTGAAGAATCTCATTAACCTGTGGACATTTAGTTTGTAGAGTTCTTAAAATAGACAATCTGATTGTTTACTTACAGCTTCTTAGATTTATTTGACTGAAATCCAGTTTCTTAATCTCAACTCATTTTCACTGTGGAATTAAAAGTACAACTGTGTTGCCGTTATTTTCATAACAACCTGTAGACCTTGGAATGATATCAGCCTGATTCAAAGTCTATGCTGCCTTGTTGGTTTTGGCCCTTGCTGCTACTCTCTGTGAAGTATTTAGGCCGGTGGCTGCGTGGGTTGCCACAGACTTTCGTCATAATCAAGGGCTGCTGTCCTGTTGTGTGACCCTGCTATGTTGGTCCACTCAGCGGACACCAAAGGTGAGGACAGCATCGGGAAAGGACACGGACAGCAGCTGAGGCGAGGTGGAAATGCTGTATTAATTAACCTTTATGGGATGTGGCCAGCACTGTCGGAGGTGTCCTGTATCCACGGAAACCACGCTGACAGGGTTCAGAGCAGAGGTCTCCCAGGGCAGCACCACTGACACTGTCATGGCAACTGGCACAATGCTCACCCCGGTGTCACCGGCTCTGCCCTCCTGACAGTGGTGTGGTGTGACAGGTGCACCTGATCCTTAAGCCACCCCAACCCTCAATACACACACAAACACACTTGATGGTCAAATACAGCATGTCTGTTAGCTATATCCTTGCTGTGATTCTCCTCTGCCTTTGTACTATACCTGTAAACATCAGTCAGTTCACGTCCTACCATTGTCTTCTCATCTTAAAACAATTCAGGCACTGAACAGATAAGCTTGGTGAAGGATTCTCACTGGCCAGGTGTTGATAAAGATAATACAGTAGTGAGACATCAGAAAGATTAAGACTTTTTTCTGTGTATGTTTAAGAATATGCGTGTACACGCAAGCATGTTTCCATACACATATTCATGCCTGTGCCCAGGCATGAATACTTAAATGGTTACTTGTGTGCAAGTGGGTGGCTTTTCCTTTGTGTAGACCGAGGGTTGCGTCGTGTGAGATGCTGCTCAAGTGCATAAGGAGCAGGAGGTGGTACGGGGGGATAATCCACTGAAATGACAAGCTGCATAAGAAATTATTCACAGCTCTCACAAGGCCCTTCACTTTTGAAAGACATTGCTGTGAGGGGCTCACGGCTCAAGACCTGAATGTTTTCAAGGTAGTGGGTTTGAATTTTCAATTTGGATCCAATCAGACCTAATCTACATTTGTCGTCTGTTCAGTGGCTGCAAGGGGAGAGTGCAGAGAGGAAAAGGAGCTGTGTGCAGTCAATCTGAAATGTTGCTAAGTAACAGAGATGGCAGACAAGGTGGTGAAATGAATGTGATATAGTGCTGTGCAAATCCCTGCTTTCTCACACAGTTTCTCCTTTTTTCTTTTTTCTCTCCAACCTTTTCTTTCTCCCTCTCTCTTTTCTCTTTCACTCACTCCCATAGGTCCCCCTTGAGAGATCTGCAAAGCTGAAAGGCGCCACTGACAGAACCACAGCCAGGCCATAGAACAGACATCCCAAACATCCACAGCCACGGAATGTGTCAACATCTTTGTGGTGAATTCCCGCTGACTCCTCAGTCACTCCTCACATAAGCCTAGAGCTGGGCCTTCTGGGATCCTACGGTGTTTAAAGGCATACAACAATGCCCGGAAGGTCCACCTGCCCCAGATTGCCTCCAACTATGGTTGCTGTATCACCACAGTGCTGACTGTGCCCACTACAGAAAGGGATCACATCCAGGCAGTGCATACTTCAGCCCCCTGCAGACTCGCTCTGTGTAACTGCCTGCCCTCTTTTCGGTGTTTAGGAAGTGCATGCCACTGTCGGACCAGATGACCTAGTGGAGATTTGTTTCCCTGTAGCAGTGCTGAACCATACGAGGGGATCCTAGTATTGAACATGACTCATGGGGAGGAGCCTGGCCCTGAGACACACAAGGATTCAGCTGTTCTAACTTATCTGGAAGGTTTACTGATGCATCCAGTGGTGGCCGGGCCTGGGGCCACAGCGAGCGGAAGGTCTGAAGCTGCCCATAGCAACCAAGAGCAGGCTGACAAGGTAGGCGGGCCATTCCAACTGCCTAAAAATGGTCCCACAGCTCCCAAGACTGGAACCAATGGGCCCACACTAGGTGCTTCACAGCACCTAAAGAAGGCCCGTCTACTGCGTTCTGGGGCCTGGAATGATCCAGGGAACCAACGGATGAGTTCCCCCCCAATGGAGTTGAATGGCCAAGGGGGAGGCCTACAAAATGGGTCACTAGAAGGATCTCCTCATGCTGGGGAGAGCACCCTGTTGGCTTCCTTACTTCAGTCATTCAGCTCACGCCTTCAGAGTGTGGCATTATCTCAGCACTCTATTAAGCCCCCCAGTGAGTGTTCCTCTCCGTCCAAGGCACCACCTGCAGACAAAGAGCCACTTCCTGTGTATGGGACAGCCTCAAGCCACTTGAAGGGCCTAATGAGGAAAAGCAAACTTCAAAATCACAGCAACACACCATACAGTCGTCGGGGACATAGTCAGGACAGGCCCCCAGAATCACCTCGTTCGGCACACAGTGCCACGCCACCCTCTGCCCCTACAACTGCTGAATCTGTGTCCTGCGCAGAGCGTCTGAAGGCAGTGGCTAACATGGTGAAAATCCGTTCTAGTCCAGCACCTTCACCGAAGCCCAGTGTGGCCTGCAGCCAGCTGGCCCTGCTGCTTTCCAGTGAAGCCCACCTTCAGCAGTACTCCAGAGAGCATGCACTTAAAGCCCAGCTTTCAGGACGATCTGCCAGCGAAAGACTAGCTGTCATGGCAAACCAGCATCAAGGCCCGGACAAAAGGCCACCTAGTGTGGGAGGGACTCTGCCTGGAGCCCCAGACACACTAAGCTCCTTAACAACCCAAAATGGAATGACAACAACAACCACAACGACAACACTCCCTCGGACAGCCTTGTCCAGTCCACAGAGTCCCTCTTTGCTGCATGGCCACAGCCAAAGCTCCCCTCCCACTCCCCCACATGCTCCAAGCCACACTCACAGCCAACCACCAAGGGAGAAGCGAGGCTTTGACTCACGCCCAACCCGCCCTCCCCAGACATGCAGCAGCTTGCTGCTGCTGCTACTCAACAACCACAACAACCAGAAGCAGCTGACCAAGAATGGACACCTGGAGGATAGTTGTGGTATTCTACCACAAAGCGGTTCCTCTTCTGTCACATCAGATAGTGAATGCTCCACCCAGGAGAGGAGCCTGACCAAGGACAGCAGTGATGCAGACAGTTCCTATTCGAGTTGCTCACCCATTGATCTCTCCATGAGAAACCGGGCCAAAACACAAGACGCAATGCCCCAAGCTACAACCCCCTTTCCCCCTTTCTCCTCTCCCTCCTTTTCTTCCTCCACCCTCTCTTCTTCCACTACAGTTTTTTCCTCGACTGCAGCTGCATTCTCTCCACCACCTTCTGCTCCACCCTCCACTACAGCCTTTTCACCATCCTCTACTGTTGTCTCCTCTGTCCCCACTACTAATACTTCATCCTCCTCCTCCTCCTCTATCTCTACCTCCTCCCTGGACAAATTAACAGAATCTTTAATAAACAAGTGGAAGCCAGAGCCATCAGGATCAAAGGTGTCCAAGAATAAAGAACCTGAAATGAGTCCTGACCTAAAATCCCACTCTAAGGTCACCCTTATGCAGCTTCTTCTTGAGCGTAGAAATAATGAGATGGCTAATAAAAACATAGGTAACCAGGATTTGCCACTTGATATAACTATGGCCACCATGTCTCAAGCTCAACCAAAAGGACTGGTGCCCTGGGAGGAGACAAGGACAAAAAGCCCCATAGATAGACCAGTAGCTGCAGCCCAGCCCCTCTACTCACTTAGCCATGATCCTACTGGTGCACTATCCCCATACTCCTACCCCTCCCCTCATGTCCAGTCTAGCCCTTTGGATTTGTGTAAGTCTAAAACCTTCCCTGCTGAGAAGGCTTCAGAGCCTGCCTTCAGTGCCAGTAAACTGTTACAGAATCTGGCTCAGTGTGGCACAGCCTCTTCCTCCCCACCCATCCCCTCCACCAAGGGGCTGGGCCAGGAGCTTGATGTCAGCAGGCCACTTGCCCTGTTGGAAAGGCTCAATGCTCCGGTCCATAGGACCACCACCACTCCACTCTCCGACGGGCCCTCAGGCAGTGGGACACATTTCAGTCGAAAGGAAGCTTCTCCTCCTTCTTCACAGATTGAGAACCTTCTAGAGAGGCGCACTGTGCTTCAGCTCCTCCTAGGAACAGGCTCAACTACTGCTACAGTCAACCGCAAAGATAGGCCCAGTGGGAGTGGCAGAAGAAGTGTGGAGGTGGCAGGGGGGTGCTATGAAAAGAGCCCTGGTGCCTCCATTATCTGTGACAGCTCCAATGGGCCTGCTTTGGATGTAAAGGTCAAAACAGAGCTCACGGAGGAGGTGGGGCCAACCTCGGCCATGTCTAAGGACTTAAGTGGCAGAAAGAGACCGAGCAGCTATGAGAAGAATAGCTCCCTCTCAGATTCTCAGCAGGACTTAAAAACAGAACCACGGCCTGCAGAGGTCATAGCAAAATATGGCCTTCTCAGCCAGCTGCTCAAACAACAGACTGCTACCTACTATACCAGTTCTGTTGTGCAGGCTGGGTCACAGCCCAGACAGGTTAAAGAGGAACAGAGGGAGTATCCAAGCCCCAGTCCTAAGAAGAGACGCCTCTGTTCTGATCGAACTGATACTATGAATAATACCAGCTCTCCAAGAGCACTGGACAGTGGCGACACAAACATTTTTCCCTCTGCTGTTCAGGAAATACCTGACCAGCAGAGGAGTCTGAAAGAAGAAGAGCCTCCTCCAAGGAGCCCACCAAGCGAAACCCTCGCTAGAGAAAGTCGGGGTTTCAATGTGCTGAAACAGCTGCTGCTCTCTGACAACTGCCTGAAGGAGTTGTCCCAGCAGCCTCGCGGGGCACCCAGTCCTTCCGTTCTGCAAGCCAACGGTAAGGCCAATGGCAGCATTCTCAGTCAGCCTGCCCATAATCACAGCTTCCTCCACCTGCCCGGCTGGCACCCTCATGGCTCCCTCAACTCAGGGCTTCCGAGTAATCTCAGACCACTGCCCACACCCCCTGCTAGTGACAGCCCTGTCTGCACCCCCTGGGGCCGCCACACAGTTCCATGGCCAGTCACTCAAAAACGGGACCCTCCTACTCTAGTCAAGCAGGAGCCAGAGAGCCCTGTGCGATGGAGTAGTCAGGAGAACGAGGAGGAGGAGGAGGGTTGTGACTCGAACCCAGACTCTCCACGGCTGTCACGTTCCAACCCCATTCTTTATTACATGTTGCAGAAGGGTAGCATTCAGCTGAGGAAGGATGTGAGGGATCAGGCAGAAGGAACCCAATCAGTGGTCAGAGTTAAAGAAGAGCCAATCAGTGACATGCATGCCTATGAACACAGTCTGAGCTCCACCCCGCAATCACCAACCCACAAAGACAAGCACAGCCATGAGAGCCAGGGGCTGAGCCAAGCATCTGAGTAGAAGTTGTATCAACTACAGAAAAATACAAAGTGGAAAAGAATTCATTGACTCTTTTTTTTGTTTTGTTTTGTTTTGCTTTCCAATGACTTGCCAAATTGGTTTGAAGAGACAAATAACAAAGAATCCAAAAACAAAGAAAAATTAAGTTCAAATTCAAATGCATACTTGCATTGCTTTCTCAATTTTAAGCAGCTAGGTCATGGAATGGTACAAAACAGGTCTATCTTAGAAAGTTGGTGAATTGATACAAACAAATTAACATTAAATTTTCCCATCAGTGATAATCATGCTCTACATATTTTACTTTGTTGGTTACAAAGTCCTCCTCTACAACTTGGTCTTGTTTTACACGTTTGTATTTGAATTATAACATATCACTTTCCATGTCCTCTTTGTTGCCAGTTATAAAACATTTAGAAAGAACATTTCATGCAACATTTAATATTGATGACTCCAAAAATGTTAGCACTCAGTTCAGTAGACCTTTATTTATTTTTTTTAATCTATCAGAACATTTTCAGATAGACATAGAGTCCCATCAATTTTAGATAAGATTCCAAATGAAGTCATTCTATGGCAGTCACAGTGGTCTAATACAACAATGTACATGCTAGATTCATTCGAAGGAGGACCTTGAAAACAATATTTACGCTGCAATAGCATCAGAGAGGACCCCACCATGATAAATACTTTTGTCTTGATGTCCTCAAGATTTTCATGTTGTGGTAAAATATAATTACCAGTGGAGTGAGAATATATCAACAGAGGTTTGAATGGTCACAACTCATTGTATTTTGCTTTTATTTGAATTGAACTTGCAAAGGCCAATATTCGACAGTGCAAATTCAGGGTAATGTGTTTGCAGATTGTGCAATTTTTGAGCAGATGGGCCAACAGAGCGTGTGTGGCACTTACAGTTGAGCAACTGTGTGTGTAAACAGGTTTCTAGAGCAACAGTTTAAAAGGCTACAGCGTCTGTGAAACTTATCTTACTACCATGGTTAAAACCCACACCACTTTTCTTCATGCACACCAAGACAGTGTAAAGCACACAGCTTTTTTTTTTGTATCTCCATTTCATGTAAAGGAGCACCCAGAGTTTGCACTATCGAAGCAGAGTCCTCTTTCCTTTTCAAAATAATTTAATGGCATGTAATAAAAAATGTCAGTATTGTAAGCTGTTGAGAATTTGACAGTTTGTGGTTTTGTTTTCATAATTTCTTAACTGTTGTTGTTTATGGACATCTTTTTACTTTTTGTGGAAGTCTCTTAATTCATAAAATGTCAAAAGAATTGCATGATAATAAAGAGAAGACCACAGGTACATCTTTATTTTCAAAGCAGCTGGATAGATGTACCTGCCCCCCAATAATCACCAAGGCATTTTGGTGTCTTGAGGGATATCTGCTATCTAGCTCCTTATTTTAATTTCACACACTGCTTTCATCCATTTAGTCTTGTGATCTTTTTAATACATATACCTATGAAGTACGTCTCTTCGATTATTAATACATTTTCACAATGGTTAAATATATTTGTGTAAATAGTACTTTCAGTATGAAAGATGACTATTTTGTAATGTTTAAGAAAAGATATTACCCTAGTTTTTAATGCCCTAATATGTAAATATGAATTATATGCGTACAAGTGTACATACAAAGGCAGAGGATGCTATGCCCATCTTTTTTGGTTGGTTTGTTCTTTGCATGTGTCTCTATGTGGTAAATGATAATCTATCCTGCGCTGTGTTGTGTAATAATGTCTGACTCTCCTCACTGCTGCCTGTTGCATGCAGACGCATGGGAACTACCTGTGTATCCCTACTGGTGATGGGGGAAAATGTCAAGTCTTAAAAATAGGTCTTTTTTTATCACAGAGAGAGGTTCGTTTAGAATATGAACAGTCCTTAAATAACCACAGACTGTTGAGCAAGTTGATGAAAATGTGTGAAAAATAAACGTGCATTGAATATTTTTGTGATTTTTCTTTTCTGTTACTGGTTAACAAAGCTCTGTGAGAGAGCTCGGGGGCTATAGTGGGGGATTGACGTACAATCATAGATCTGCATTGTGCATTTAAGAAATACATTTGTAGCAGCAAATATATATATAAAAAAAAGATGTTTCATTTTTTCATGTGAAGACCTGAAACATAATTTCATTTTTGGTGTTCATTTGCACTGATATCTCAAAAATAAAGTACTAAAATGCATGACCTAGTATGAATGTGTTCCTCTTTTTCTAGTTTGCTATTCACAGGTCTGTTTTTCATTTGACAGTGTAATACACAAATCTCGGGTATGGGAATGTTAGATATTACAGTAAATTCTCCAACTTCAACAATGTTCAAATATATGTTTCTTGTTAAATCATCACATACAAACTCATTTTATGTACACATTTGGATATGTACATTATTGTAAACCAAAGGAAAAAATGGGAGAAACTGTGGCACAATACTGTGGCACAATACATCAATCATATCAGACTTGCATTTCGACAATATTCTTATTACTATTCAAACAGACATCAAAGTCAAGCGGCACTTTGTGTACTCAAAGACTGTATTTATTAAAGCAGAGTGAGAGGATGTCCTGTATTTGCCCCAAAACGTCTGCTTCTGAGTTGGCTGCTGCTCGGTGCGGTGCGGAGTCTTAACAAAGGCAGGAAAGACACTGAAAGGAGGGAGCACACGTGGAGGTCACCAGATGTACACTGACTGCCTAAGGATGTGCCTTACAAAACGGAACATATATCTTTTCATTTAAACCCGAAAATAGATTTCATTGTATAGCCAATATGAAATCCGTAATTAGTATTTTCAAGTCGTGAAAGTTTTGCGATTATTTTCTTGACTTGCAAAAAGCGGCCTGTAGCGTGAGACTTTAAGGTGAATATGAGTTCAAGCTAAACTTGCTTTGCACTGGGTTTGAATATGAAGTCCACTGAGCGAACAGACAGCTTTTTGTCTGCAGTGCACTTTGGAAACCGTGGTGCAGTTCCTCAGCCCTGACTTCCCCTTTTATTTAATCCTCCCCATGACTGGCTGCACTCTTTAAACTCCCAGTAACCTTTCCCCTTGGTGAACTTCTCCATTTCAAGATTCTTATCAAGACTGAACCAGCAGTGACCCCTTGATTTCCTCTGATTGCTGAAGCAGCGGCAAACATAAAGGAGCGAGTCACAAGTTTAAGCTGAGGTCAAGGTGTAAAACTTGACAATTTGCCGTTTGTCTGCGTAGATTCTGTCTTTGATTTCCTGACCTCAGCATGAGGCCAAAAGGATGTGAATGCTGCACACCAGGGCACCAATGACTCAACGAGGGGCCAAGGACTCGGAAGTCACACAACAGGCATTTCATAGTTATGAGACTTCCAAAAACTATTTCCTGGCGATGCAGATGCTTGTTCACTGACAAACAACTTAATGACGGCATTTAACATGCTCAGTCAAGGGTTTATCTAGATGGGAACACATGAACTGTTTCAAACACCAGCAAACTCTTGTGCATGGTCTGCAGATCTCACTGTGATACTCTAGGTGCTGTGTTTATTCACATGGAGACCATACAGAGCTAACACTTGTCACTAGTTGTCATGGTGATTGGTGTGATAAATATGCTCACAGATGTTCAATCACCCTCTTCTCATACAAGTGTTTGAACTTTGAGCACATGGCTTGACCTCAAATGTTATGTAAACAGACATACACGTTTGTCTTTCGTTAGTGGTGAGGCCCCTGATTGGCAGAATGCATTCTCAAGCCCCTGAACTAATTCTAATCTTAACATTAAACCAAATCTCAGTCCTCAAACATCCCTTTGACGTATTTATGAATCAAACCTAAATATGCCAGTCATTACAAGAATAGAAAGATGAGCCACACACACACATATCATGTAATTACCTTTTTATGGGTTGCATGAGCACATTTGGAGTGTCATAAAGGCAGAATACCTAAAATGCATGATGAAAAACTCTTCTTTAAAGATACTAGTAAGAATCTGTTTGTATGTTGTCTTGAAATAATGCTGCTGCAGTGTAAAAACCATGAGGACAGCACCTCAAGTCAGACAACAATAAGGAGGTCGAAGCAAACACCTGGGGAAACTCCTACTCTGAGAAAGGAGGTCAAATTGGTTTATTTTCCCAACCTTATACCGGTTTTCCCCCCGATGGGGCCTTTGCTTTTGAAGATGTACCTCTTTGTGAAGTCTGTTCCTCAGCCCCCAGGGTCACAACCTTTTGCCCGCCCTCTCTGCCCTGACCTGGCTGATCCTGTTTCCCGGGACAGGATCAACTGTTGGCCTGCAGCTGTGCACCCCCCCCTGAAACCCCCCACTCCCCCCCACACACACACACACACACACACACACACACCACCCTCCCCCCCTTTACACAACACGCCACCAGCAGCACCCACCTTCCTCCCCAGCATTAGAATCACAAGGCTATTCTTCTTTCATGTAAATATGACAAGTGGCAGTGTGGCTCAAGTCCTTTCTTCTGTCACGCCTGATAGCCTCTTGACCCCTTGCTGCTTCCCATGGCCTATGTATAGGTCAACACTCATAAAGTGGTAATTACTCATACATGACTAATAAGGTTGATGTGCAGAGTGTTCGTAGAATGAGTGGAAACCCTGAGTCAAAGTGAAAGACAACTGAACTCGACAGCGGTCATGTTGGGTGTGAAGTATCTGATGAAAGACCTGATTGTGTTTAGAGTTGCTAAAGTGAATGATAGCTATTTTGCAAAGCTTTCTTATTGATGGCCATGTGCAAGCATGTAAACAGACCCAATGCAATATTCATGATGACTGAGAGTCCCTGTGGTCCACAGAGCAGCCTGTCAGCTTGAGGGATCTTGGCTGACACTGAAAGAACATGGATGATATTTGCCATGTCAGATAAGCACAAGGGTAAATGTTTTACAAACTGGCTAGGGAGAGCTAGCAATGTCAATCTCCTGTCTGCAAATGTCTTCTGCCACCGTGGATCTTCTTAGAAGAGGAAGTTCACACATTTGAGGCTTTTTGAGAAGTGGAGATAGAAGCGGATCCCTTCTGAGTTCAGCGTGCGTCTCGAGATGAGTAATTTCACTCTTGACTCTGACCTTAACTCGCTTTGAGTTTGGAACTAGAGGCAGAGATGTTAACAGTCATTTCAGCAACTCTTTCATGTGCAAGATGTGCAGGAAATGTATTTATCAGTAGGCTAATTTCCTCATCAGAACAATAACTTTGTGGTTGATCTGCAAGGTCATGAACTTTCCGAGTAAACATTTCTGAAAATCCCTGGTAGAATGAGAAAGGCCAGTCCAGTGTCAACCAGTCTGGCTAAGACCAGCCTGGGATGTGAACTTTGTGCTGCGGGGGCTAAGGGCCATTAAGGATGTAGCATGCCAAATTTAACTTAGTTTGCGCTCTGATGTTTCCCTCTGTGTGAAGTCATACAGAAAAAATAATAAAGTTGCATCTGGCATTCAGAAGGGATTTAGTTAGGTTACATCTGAAGCTGAATGCTCGGAACACTCAACAGTGTTAAATATTTGACGGTATTTAGAATGGAGCAACAAATTGCAAGAAATGAGGAAGATACCGACTTATATCACTTCGCTGATGTTCAATATTTGAACAAATACCAGGAAAACGAGCATGCCACGTTGCTCTTTGTGCTTCCTTAGCAAATGTTATGTCAAATGTGATTAACAAAAAAATGGCAGGCCCGTACTTATTTCACGCCATACATTTTGAGTGACTATTGAATAGTGCTTAGGCAAAATATGCACACAGTACTTTGTGGACATAAAGGACATAAGCTATGCGGTCAACACCTTATTAAAACCCTGCATCTTACATTCATTCCCACTTACATTCCTCTCTTCAAATATCTATAATAAATATATATTATTGTTGTCATTATTATAATAATGCAAGTTTAAAAGGGTATAGAGATTATATAGGTATTATCCCAACTTTTAAAACGCTCAATCCACAGAGAAACGCAGTCCATATTGTGTCCTTTTGAGTGAGTCGCTAGGACTTACATAAGGGTGTGATATCACAACTATACAGTCACCACCCTCAACGATCTTAAATCAGCCGATCAGACGAGAGGCTCATTAATATTAATGAGACAGACTGAAAACAACCTGTTCTTTCCAGAGAGCCCCGGAGAGAAGCGAGAGAGAGAGAGAGAGAGAGAGAGAGAGAGAGAGGTAAAACTGTTTCGAGATGATTTCGGATACTTAAAACCACATCTTGTTAGGGATATTAAAACTTCAACTAAACTGAGGAAAAGTGTAAAATATGGGACCATTAAGTGGACTGAATAGTGGGAGCGGTGATGTCTTCCATAACAAGGAGTCAAAACCTAGAAAATAGCTGAAATCCTCACAAACTGAAGATCGTGTGAGGATGTACTATATCCAGCCACGTCTGGCTTTAACTACTTCATTCCTTATACTGTCATAAAATCAATGCTCATACTGCACTCTGAGGAGAAAATACAGCTGAGGGAAAGGACACAATCAGTGTTGTTTATAATTAAATGAACTATGTGTTATTGCTGCCACGACTGTTTCCAACGAAATACATTGATGTGTGTTTACTGACGTTACCCTGCTGAGCTGTGATGCTCTCAGGTAAGTTGTTCTCATATTCTTTATATCGCATAATAACATCTGTGATAGAAGTCTGCGTTTGTATTTGATATTAAATATGAGGATCAGCTACTAAAATCTTTAATTTCCCCTGACCACAGAACACACTGAGGCTTATCTCGCTTATATGAAGACCGAGGCCTCATATATGGTTCCATGTGCTATGAAAAAAAAAGAAAAGAAAGAAAAAAAAAAAACGCTTTTAAATGAGGCTTCGGTTTTTATGGTTTCAGTTTTTATGGTTTCATGTTTTATGGCAGATAAATATCCTGCTACAGTATATGTCGGCAGTATCTGCTACAAGAGAAGGATTGAGTTTGACGGATATATTGATGGACTTAACACTTTCCCTGTGATTTCCGTGCACCGCCATTGGGTTACCAGTATTAGAATTTACCTATTCAGTTGAAGCAGTCTTGATGCCTTTAAAAGCGGTGACAAAATAATGAGTTTCAGCAGGCTATGCTGGGAGAAACTGCACCCTGTCCGTTTCAAGAAGATATCCTCACAATTATATCAGATTTCATAGTGACTGTGCCAACTCGTTTGGACTTAAAACCATTATGTGATAGACTACACTCATAAAAATTATCACAACTCAATTTCATATAGTGACCAGCACAATAGCCTGTTCCTGAGTGGGTCCACGATAATGGATGATGCTTTGTCAGCTAGATACAGAGACATGTAATTGCCGCAAGCCCTTAGTTAATAAAAAAAAATTGCTTTACTCACAATTCCTCCACTGTGTCCATCTACAGCCTTGGAGTGGCCTGTCTATTAAACCCCTGCAAGCGAAAAGGCAAGTGCACAACAGACTGAAGAGGGCAGCACAGAAGAGAGGATCATGGGCGCGTTTTGGGATTTTGTTTCCAAAATATTGTTACAATATAATGTGTATGCAGAGTGTCTGCATGGAGCTACCTGTAGCTTAAAACAAATGAAACATTTGCACCCATTCATTAAGGGCATACCCGTTTGTTTTATTGTGTTTCAGGATACCAAGGAGTTGCTGCCTATCTGAGGCATACATCAAGTGAAATAATGCACTAACAAACATCCCCATTGATCTGGTAAAGGTTTCATATTTTAGACGGTGAAATTTTAATAGCTTTTTGTTTCTAGGGAAAGTCTAGGTGTTTTCTTATGAATAGCGTTGCATGTTTTAAAACACTCAATCCACAGAGAAATGCACACAGCCTGTATTCAGAAACTACCTCAAAACACACAACATTGGCACTTTTATGAATTTGAGGTATACAGTCGCTGCCCATGCACCCCCTTCATGGCCTTTTTGAATCAGCCAATCAGAGGAGAGGCTCATTAATATTTATCAGACAGACAAAACAACTTGCTCTCTGTGGAGTGCCAAAAAGAAGCTTGAGAGGGGAGATGTAAAACTATATTGAGATGATTTAAAACTGATAATATATCTTGTTAGGGGTATGAAAACTTCAAATAAAACCCAGGAAAAGTGAACAAACGGGACCTTTAATAATAAAAAGGGAAAAAAAATCCTTTAATACACTACATGACTAAATAACTGACGGCTTTATTCAGTCTGCAGACCCAGAATGTCAAAATGTTTTAGCAGCTTCGCCCACAGGGCCAGTGGATATCCCGAGGCGCCGGATCATCAAAGCCTTCATGAGCCACGCGTCTAAAGATAAATTTGACATTTTAACATCCTTTAAAATATAAGTCAGATATGTGTGTCACTATATATGTGACCATGCAGGTAAAATCCAACAAACCTCGGAGCAAATATGCTTCACAATTCAAGACACGTATGTACACTGAAAACAGCACTTGTATCCCGTTGCAGGATACAATTTGCAGACATCCACCGTTGTTATGCACGAGCATGAATAAAAAATGAATTCAAGTACTGACATTGTACTCCGTCACATTTATTTGTGTGAAATGTGCAATGTTCAAAACAGGACTCCTATAGTGAATATATCTGTAGTGTATTACCGAATCAGACAGCGAGCAGAGGGACTGACTGGATGTCCTGGTGTGAGTGAAGCTATTATCATACAGCCCTCGGGCTCACTTTCAGGATCTGTTTTTGATCTCCGACAAACAAGTCTGAGCTCTTCATATCAGCTTGTCAGCCAAGAATCTATTCAGGCCTGCCACTGTTTGACTTTGCCAATTGATTCATCAACTTATTTTCTGATTGGTTTCCTGACAGCTTCCCACATTCTCTGACTGATAGCTCTACCTCCCTGCCTCGAGGTCAGGCTGCGTGACACGTCTGCTCAGACAAGGGGGCCGTTTTAACGGGCGTCCTGGGCGCTCAAAGGTAACCTTCACACACTCTAGTGGTCAGTCAATATTTCAGCATGCCGCGCCATAGAAGTATAAAATATCGATCAAGTTGCGGTACCGAAAATTGGTAGCAGACAACGGGATTCATAATGCAACTTGATTTACCGAGTGGAATCATTTTCTTGGGGGGGCGGGGGAATCATTTCCTTTTTTTGCACATCCCTGCTGTGCATGCCTGTCATTATGCAAGCTGGTGCTGAAAAGGAGGATGTTGCCATCTGCTGGAAAAGGGCTGAATGGCAGTGCAATGGTGAACAGCTAATGTTTGCACTGAGTGAAACACTGAAACTAGGAAAAGGGGATGTATTGAAATATATATATACTTTTGTGCATATAAAATTAAAATACATTGCATGCCTTAAATAACTATTGGTCTTGTAATGAATCCAGTTAAAATCCTTTGTCTTAATTCCAGTTGTTGTTGCTAAATCCCCCCCCCCCCAACACTATAAAGTTCTGACTATGCCCATTAATATTTATATGTACTAGTTAGATGACACAGTTGATGTTAACAAAGCACACTGACTGCTTCAGTTATAACCATTACAACAATGCTATTCCTGAACATCTAAAGGATGACCCAGTTATGAGAGGACTGTTCGCTTCCATCTTGCACTGAATTAATAACAGCTGACAGATTTGAATGCCCAGTGTTTGGATGCTGGTGTTATTTTATCTGTCGGAATAATTAGGCCAGAAATTTGACAGCTGAATTTGTGCCTTTCTCCAAAAAAAAAGGAGTGTGCTGCTTAACCAGTGAAACCATCGGCCCACTAACATTACACTGTCAACAATATGCAGCACTTGGACACGTTTATGCTTCTGGGGTTCACACATTATGAAATATTGCAGATGCAAATCTGTTAAAGGTCAGAATGTTTCATGTTGTTTGAAAAATGAAACTACCCAACTGCTTTTAGGTATATATGATTGCCAATTGAGCATAATATTCAGTTCTGACATGCAAAATTGAATGACATTTAGATATACTTCTAGCACACGGTGGCCAGTCATGTTTAACCTGAATAATATAAATATTACAGTCACTGCAACAGCAATTGTTCTCGTGCCTTTGCCCATTTATTTGCAACATAATAAAAGGGGCACCTGTGGTGTTGTGGAAGTGATCTGCATCTAAATCTGCATATCCACTCCAGGATTCCATATTAAACCAAAGGGATTTAAGGTTTGTGATGTTGCTTTAGCTCCTCCTGTAGGACAAATGATAGCTCTTGCCTTCAAGAGGCCGAAGACACAGCCATGAGTGGGAGGTAACAGTTCTGCGTTCACAAGGCAAAAGCTTGTAGAAGGTTGTAGAAGCCCTGATCTGACGTTACTGGCACAACTATATAAAATACAACGACAGCAGAGAAAATGATTTCTCCAGAGGGAGACATTTCTGTATTCACATGGTTTTCTGAAGCTAACCGGGAAAGAAATGTGAAGAGGAAACATTCAGTAAACATTCATTATAAGCACAGTAACCTTGAATGTACTGCGATTGCACTCCAGCGCCAACCAGGGGATGAGTTGAAGGTCTTTGTTCATTCACTGGGGGCTAGAATACAAAATAAATCTTTTCTAAGGTCGATAACCAGGCGCCGATGTGTTTCATGGATGAAATTTAAGGAAATAAAACAGACATGAACCAGCACCAAGGCTATGATTATGTATACAGATTTAATTTAAAGTTTGAACACGCTTTCTCATTCTTTCGAAACTTTTGAATGGTATGATACTTATATGGTATGAACTATTGCAGGTGTTGCAGGTTATCCTATTATTTGGATGATTCCAATACACATGCAATATACATTTAGTACAAAGTACAAAAATCTGAATAAAAGACAATTTAGCATCTTTAGCTTTCTTGAAACAAGTGCAGCACCTTCAGTATACAATTTGAGTCTACAAACATTACGAGAGAGCATGTCGACCTTATGAGGGATTAAAGGCTGTAAAAATAACATAGAAAAAGAACATATATATTGTGTACAGCTTACAACAGCTTCTTTGTTTGTACCTTTGGATATTGAAGACATTTATGCTTCAATATGGATAGTCAGCTCTGAAAATCTGTCAAAATAATCAAATAAAACTGTGAACAGAGATTTGTGTCATATTTATTGAATCCAAAAGATACATTTTCCCAAATGTAATAAAGAGTGAGGAGATACAGTGAACAATCCTGACAATCTACTCCATAGTAGTTTGACAAACACAAATGTAGCAGAGTTTCTCTGAATCAATACATCAAACAAACCTATACAGCATTTTAAAGAATATCTCTTAGACTATATATATAAATATATATATATACACACTTATAATGCCTTGTTGAAAAGTTATTTTTATTCTTAGTTTGTCCAAACAGCTTTTAAAAAGTGAAACAGTACCCAAGGGGATCAGCATCAAAGACGATTGAGAAATCCTTTGCTGACGCGAGGATTCCATCGTGTTGAATAAATTCAACATAATTACAGAGTTGACCATGTTGGTTAAATAGCTGACTTAACAATAACATGTTATTACTAAACTACAGTTGCCTTTTCTACTTTTCTTTTTTTCCATCTCTATATTTATAGAAACCGTCCCTTACAGCATGTGACATTAAAACAATAATAGAAAAGACTTGGTCATGACAATGGAATATACCATGACACACAATGCTTCATAATGGAAAAGTTCCAGTTCCAGATACATTCCAACAAATTTCCTTTAGCTGTAGAAATATTTATTATTAGTTCATTTTTGAAATTGTATTATTAATATTATTATTATTATTAATATTATTGTTATTATTACACCTTTTTAACTATTCATCACATATTCTATTCTATTCTATATTATTTTTACCATGTTGATTATATGTACTGTACCGCTATATAATCCAATCCATTTATATAAAAATACATATACATGGTACATAAATATACACATATAATATATATCCCAAAAAACATATAATACACAATTTCTTCATTGTTTTCATATCATACACATTGTCCAAATACACATTCATCAAATAAAAACAGATTCATAATGAATGCAGCAGTGAGATAAAGGAAAATCTTAATAAAAAACAACAACTTAAGTAAAAATAAAATCTTATTTAAACATTTCTAAATAAATTGTGTTCTTTTCTTTGTTTGTTTTTTAAATCAAAGTTTCAATAGTAAAATCAAATTGTACAAACAATTGTGTAAACAAAATGTACTTTTATTTTGAAATTATTTTAACAGATTTAAAGGGGAAATCATTTTAATCATTTAAATAATGGTGATGAATTTTGGAATTTCCATTAATGGGTGTACGGATAAAGACGAGAAATATAGCTTAATTTCTTGGTTTTGGATTCAAAATAAGTAATAATATTTTCCCTTTAATATCAATTTTATATGTTCTTTCACACTACATAGGGTTTTCCAAATGTTTGCCTTTTGTTATTTCCCGACATCTGAAGTGTGATTGGGACGTCAATAAGGGATTCGCATCGAGACGTGAGTAATCGATCCCAGCTCGCAGGCGGGGAGCAGCAATGTTTTCATGCTGCCGCCGACCTGCGCTAGTCGCTGCTCCGCCATGGCGCCCGTGATGTCGCTGATGAACGAGGGGACGTCGTAGCATCGTGTTCGGAGAAATTCGCTCGAAGGGGGGGGGAAACTCGTCGCGTGCATTTTAGCATCTCCCGGTTTCAGTTTGACAACACTCACCAGTGAACCGGCCATGACCGTGGAGCAGAATGTCCTCCAGCAGCACTCTCAGAAGGTAAGCTCGCAGGAGCTAAACGTAGCCGCGACTGCAACAGACAAAACTTGCCCCGGTTTGTGTCCCCACGGTACTACCCCCAGAGTTAGCTGGTAACGCTAGCTCCCTGGCTAGCTGCGTTTTAGCCTGAATTGGCTTTTTATGAAGCATGTGGGGCACCGGTTGATACAGGACAGTTTGTAAAACCGTGAATGTATTGAAGCTAGGCCTTATGTTACCAAAGACTGTCAGCCTATAGCGCAGAGCGTTATCACATATTGTGCTACACGTTAGCCACCGTTAGCTAAACGTACCACGCAAAGTTTAGTTAACATTTGCGTTTATCTGCGCTAATAGTCTTCTCTAGAGTTGGAACGTAAAACAGCGTACATACTAACACTAATAAGGGCGATACCCCTGCTTTTATAACGTTAGCTTAGCATCCCGGGCTATCTGTGTCGTCAGTCGAAATACGTTAAACAAGGCCAAATGACAGGGACAGATTTCTCAACGGGACCGTTAACTTGGTGTTGGGTGGTGTGTGATTGTGTGTGTGTGTGTGTGTGGGGGGGGGGGGGGGGTGCAGCGGCGTTAGTTCGGGTTATAGATTAGCACGGAAAGAGGCGTCAGGGCCGTGTGTGTGTGCGCGCGCGCGGATGTTTCCCAGGTCCACTAATCACCACATAACTATCTGATATGTTTGTTTACAAAGCGTGGACAGCCCGCCCCAGTCTCGCTGCTGGGCGGGGATTAAGCTGCCAGGTATGCGGCGCTTCATAACCGAGCAGGCCCATGATTAGGTTTCATTTTCGCACAGATCAGTTTACCAAAGTGCATTAGGGGCTGATTCCGTTGCATCGGTTCCTAATGATGGTATTTACTTCATGCCCACCAGTGGTGTACAATGACGGGAGTAGTAATACTGCATTACGGTATCCGTACTTTACTATTTTTATATTATATAGCCTAGTTATATAATAGTTTTTTCGATCAACTTTCACCACTACTCCACTATATTATATTATACGTCTCTTACCCTATGCAGTATTGTCATTAACAATGAAATAAAATCTAAATTGGTGGAAACAGACTTAAAATTACCCAATACAAGCATGACTTTTGACATAAACAGATTTTTAGCTCAAATTTCAGTTCACATGGGTGAGATGTCTACTTTATTTTCAATACTCATACTTTTACTTTCCATTTATTATCAGAAAAGCATATCTTATAGCGGACTTTAACTTCTACCAAAGTAATTTTCTAGTGTGTCTTTCAGGTACGTCATACACCACTGCTGAACTCCATGCTCAGCATTGCATAGCTCTGGTTAGTTATATAACCACTTGAATGCTGTTGCCTAAACATACCATTAGGTCAGATGTTTGCTCTGCTAGAATGAATGAAAATAAATGTTTTTTGCATAAGAGTTATGTAATCCTAGTACTGTTTACTTCATTGCATACAATTTGGTGTCTTTATCCTAATCTAAAGCAAAGGTCTTTTGTATAAAAACAAATCAGCAGTGACATAACATATGATGCGCTGATGACAGTGTGAAGCATATGCTGTGATAAATCTTTGGACTTAAGCGTCCAGTTGATGAGTCAAACCTAAAAGTAGCTTGTAACATAAACCCTATTATGCATTCCGACCTTTTGAAAGGCTAAAATGATACCGTGAGTTATAACAATGTCAGTAAATGCGAGCTGAAGATTGAAAAATGTCATTTTAAGCCAATAAATCTCTTTCTACTAGAATTAACATTCTTCATGTAGCATTTAAGGACCTTTTTTAAACTAGTCAGCATACAAGTTATACAGATTTGATTGTTTTGACATTGTCTGAGTATGTGGTGTGAGGTATTTATAGTCATTAAAATGTTAGTTATGTTGTTGCCCCATCATTAGAGTGCTTCTTGAGAGCAGGGTGTGGTGCAGCTTTTCATGTAGTGACCTGTAGATACTGAGATGAGGTCCATCAAAGGATTTTGACTCTGTCTGTGCGGGTTGTTTTTCATTGCAACTCCTTCACATGCACAAACAAACAAAAAAAAACAGCCGTAAGATACTGAAAATAGACCGACAGGGAGTTTCCCTGCTTGACTGCAGCCATAAAGCCTCAGAGTTGTTCCCTTGTCTGTTCTGACTCCCATGCAGAGAATTTAGCGGTGTTATTCACAAGCTGCTGATGAACAGTGTGTCAAATAGCCATGCTGGACATGCCACGTGTGTGTGTGTGTGTGTGTGTGTGTGTGTGTGTGTGTGTGTGTGTGTGTGTGTGTGTGTGTGTGTGTGTGTGTGTGTGTGTGTGTGTGTGTGTGTGTGTGTGTGTGTGTGTGTGTGTGTGTGTGTGTGTGTGTGTGTGTGTGTGTGTGTGTGTGTGTGTGTGTGTGTGTGTGTGTGTGTGTGTGTGTGTGTGTGTGTGTGTGTGTGTGTGTGTGTGTGTGTGTGTGTGTGTGTGTGTGTGTGTGTGTGTGTGTGTGAGACTGCTCTTGTGGCTAACTTGGCCCAAATCTGTCACAGGTGTGACTTCCATCGCACCTCACTGACTGTGCCATCCTCAGAGCAACAAACCTGCAGCCACAGTTTCTGACAGTGACCAATACACTCATCATGTTTACCTGTCTCAGTGGTTATCACACTGCAGTTTGATTTATTTTTATTTATTTTTTTTTTTTGGGAGGAAAAGCTGAATTTTCATCAGTGGTAATGTGCTGTCAATGAATATTGAAGAAAAATGTAATTGAGCCCCTATATGATCGTATTCTGGCGGTTTGCCACCTGGTTTTATTCTAGACACTGTGTCATAGTAAGATTTCTTCTTTTACAGTGTCATGTAGGGCTGGGCAGTAGGTCAATATTGAATTGATTGTATAGCCCATTGATTGTGATTAGTTACAATAGATTTTGGATATTGTGATATGACACAAGTGCTGTCTTTCGTGGTTTTCATGGCTGCATTACAGTAAAGTTAACCTCAGGCTAAAATAACTGGATCAGCAGGGCTGCACAATCATACCAGAAAGAAGGTAAGCATGTTTATAAACAGTTTGAAAAATATGATCAAATATATAAATAAAACATTGATATTTATTTATATTATTTTACTGTTCTAGCCTTTACCCAGTTAGTCACTATAGCTACACTACTGATCATTATTTCTTAAATATCTCATTATGCAGTTTGCTTAGTGCTATTTATATAGTACTATCCCTGCAATATTGCTACAATATCAATATTAAGGTGTTTGATTTTATCCGTCTCATCCCGCTACTACTTGGGTGTGAACTTTCTTTTCAGTCTCTCCAGTCATTCACTCTGTAAAATCAGTTGCCCCTGGTGTTAAATAAAGCATTTTAGCTATTGAAAGCTCACAGAAGAGTGCTTTTTTCAGTACACTTTGTGCCAATTAGAATCATTTATTTATTTATTTAGAACTGAGGTCATTTCCTTTTGAAAGTTCTGTAGTTTTGGTGCATCATTGTACCTGAAGTTGAATTAAGATGTTCTCCAGATTGGCTTATCTTTGTCTTTTCACATTTGTAGTTAACAACACAGGGCACGAAATGTGTCAGACACGTGCCGCTGCTTTATGACATGTCCTGCTCCCAGGCATGGCCGGTTCTCGCTGCCTTTTGTGATGCAGCTCCATTAATAGTGTTTTAAACGGTATACAGCGTCGGCGTGGATGTGTGTTACACACACACACACACAACCTATAGAAATGAGTGCTAAGCCAATGAAGACCCCTTTTAACTGACACCCTTGTCTGTTGCCTGCTGCACCTGTGAAAGCTACAGTCCCACTCTCTCACTCAAGACTTATGACTTCTGCCTCGGTTGCTGACATTAAGTGCACTCCTACATTATTTATAGTGCATTTATTCAAGCAGTGCATTGCAGGTTAAGTGTGTGGTAAGGCCATACAGTCCAGCTGGGTTTGATATCAGTTGGTCATCAGACTTGAACTCTGATTGGAGACTCTATCAGTTCCTCAAGCATAAGTTAAACTGGTATTATAATGTGTAACAATGTCGGATGGTTTTTCTGATTAAAGATTACCTTTGTAGTGTTGGGCGATGCAGAGCAGTTGCCAAAGCACCCAAAGAGCCAGGAAGTGCAGCCAGTTTCCTTTCAGTGCCCATGTTAACCAATTGGACTGTTTTATAATTTGATGTACTACAGCATGGACCCCCATGGCTGGCTTGCTATCTGCAGTGATAGTTTCAGCGTCTGGTCTATTTTCTCCATGCACTGAGAGCAAATCTTAGGAAAACACACTGATAATCTATAATAAATTCTATAGCTCTACTAAAAACATGCCTAGTTTATTATTTTTTACTGAAGGCAAGCTGCACGGGTGAGGTTGTGTAAGGTGACGGGCCTCTTAAACTCTCTAGGGTACACTTTGACCATAATGGAGGATATGTAATTGTTTCAGGCTGGATACAAATTGGAAAAAACTGACACTTGTGAACTTGTATTCTCCAAATACAGTACGGTTTAATTTCTTTGTATCTCTGTGCCCAGTGCTATCTCGGTCTATGCAAGGTCCTCTCATTATGGGCTTTTTACATTACTTTGGATAGAAGTAATATCTAAAGCCTTCTGGGCCAAAAACAGACAACAGAAGTTGACCAGCTTCGGACATTTGGTTGCTTATCGACTTAAAGAGTCATTCTTCTAAACTGGAAGGAATATATACCATTCTGCTCTTTCCCATACCCCCCCCCCACACACACACACACTTCTTTATTTCTGTATTGTGTCTTTGTAGTATTGTCCGTGTTGAGCGTGTGTCCACACACATACACACAAACACACACACACACAGTAGATCGAGCTAGGCAGGAAGGCAGCCACAGGAACAGCATAGAGCATCTGGTCATTTATCAGTTGTGTCTAAACAGAGAGTGAGAGACAAGCAGACACAGACCAGCAGAGTGTTTTTTTTTATTTTTAAACTTACTTTATTAATTCACATATGTTTCACTGTGACGGAACCCTCTCTTTTTCAGGACCACAAACTATCACATGTACACATCTGCAAGTGGAAGCTACCCAGTACAGCTGCAGTCTCCACTGGATCCAGATTGGATTAAGGGCACCTTAGGGTTGGTAACAGGAGAGGAGCAATCACTGCTCTCTCACAACCAGATTCATCCTGCCGATGACCTCCCAGTCACAGTCTATCTTCTCGGAAGTTAGGGTCACATTGATGAGGTCATTTTACCATGATAAAGATCAACCCTACATGCGATTAGGAAAGAGCACAAGAGCAGAATCGATTGTTAAAGGATGCAGAGAATTGTGTTTCTGGTGTGACCAGGCAGGCCTCTGCTTGCGTGACAATTGAAGCATTATTATCTGATCTTTCTGTGGACACACACACCATCTACATCACATACCCACTTGGTTAGATTCAGGCATGCCCAGTGAGATTGTTTTTGGGGTTAGGGGGCGAGTGTTGTGTAACATGCTGTTACAGTGACAACATCAGGAGGTGTGTGTTGTGCAGCAAAGTGGGTGTGTCATAAAGACTGCGGATAGTTTCTTCCCCTATCCTCTTCAAAATCTGACTGGTGTTCAGGAGAGTGACCACAGAGGGGTGTACCCTACTCGCTGAGATAGGCCCTATCCATCCTAAAAAAATCTATATCAAAGTTTTTCAGCTCTAACTTTCATTTTGTCAGAACCTCACTGCTCTGCAATTGGTGTATATAATTGGAGTGGAAAGTGGAGGTTTGCCCACCTGCACATGACATTCTGGCTACAGCTCCACTGGTGTTGAAGCCGGATGCAGTTGAACTTTAGTATTCTAGTTTGTAACTTTGTTGTGACTGGATGTTAATGGCTTTTACACACTTGTGGTGATCTGTCCGTCACCTGTCACTGTAAGTGTGTAAAAACCTGTACAAACTATTATTACTATATGCTCTGCTCTCAACTGTTCTGTAACCTTTCTTTCTTTTTCCTTCAATAGCACCAGCAGACACTACTAAACCAGTTGAGGGAGGTCACAGGAACCACAGACATTCAGCTGCTTCAGCAGGCCCTGCAGGTACATGATAGATCATGGATCATCGTAGATACACATCTTTCTCTTGTTCTGTTTGTCTTTCTGTTTTACACACACATTCATTTGTGGCATAATGCAGAAACTTCATCACATGTTCCTTGTAAGACCTTTCGTTGTAGAGACAGTTGGGAAACTTGTCTAACTCAAACTTGTGTTTCAAGTTTATGTTTACCCATTCATTTGATACCAGCTCTGTCACTGTGCATAGAGATATTTTGCTCTTTACTTATTTATTTATTTTTGCTCGTAAGGCTTTTCCATCAAACTAAACCTAGAAAAAACATATGCAAGCCTGAAGTAAAATAGGATTTCAAGGTTTATTAACTTTTTTTCTTGTGTTCATTACAATCTAACATTAGCCTAAACATACACATTGTTGTTGCAGGTGAGCAATGGAGACCTGGCCGAGGCTGTGGCCTTTCTGACAGAGAAGAATGCCAAGGTTCCACAGCAAGATGAGACAACCTACTACCAGACCTCTCAGGTGGCCAGCGACAGATATATCAGCGTGGGGAGCCAGGCCGACACAAGTGAGCTGATTACTTAAACCTCTGCTGCAGAAGTTTTAGAGACCTCTTTAAATGATTCAAAGAAAAAGATGAATATATAAGATCAGTTCAAAATATAATTCTACAAATAATGCAAAAAAATTCTACAGAAATGTTTTAGCTTTGCCAATGTAATATATAATATTGAGATAGTACAGAACATCATAAATTTACACTGAGTCTTGAATGAAAACTTTCCAAAGCTTTCAAAGTAAACTGTGAAGGTCACAAGATCTGTGTTCATGCAAACCTGGTTTCCATCTGTCACTGCCTTTCCTTTGTTCAGATGTGATTGATCTGACTGGCGATGATAAAGACGACTTGCAGAGGGCTATTGCCCTCAGCCTGGAAGAGTCCAACCGGGCCTTCAGGGAGACGGGCATCACCGATGAGGAGCAGGCTATTAGCAGGTAGGCTCAACTGCATTACTGACTTCATAGAAATCTGCAGCATAATTCTGAGCTCATCATCTGACAGAATAGCACACTTTGAATATCAACATTTAGCATCTACATTGTCTCCTTCTTTGGCCATTGTGATGAAATTTAAGTACAATATGGTGCAGCACCATATTGTGTTGCATCATATTGTAGCTGAGAATAAGGAAAGTCTGAAGTGTACCCACACAAAAGTATGATTAAAAATTAAAATTTTGATTAAATGTCAAAACTCTATCTTCCCAAACCCTTCTACAAACCATCTCCAATGTGATTGTGATGTACGTTTCTGCATGATGATGCTAAATATAAACTGATACATCTCCCCGATAGATTAACTAGGTAATCCTGTAGGGCCGGGTCTATCAATGCAACTATTCACCTGCTGGAAAATTAAATCAATAGTTAATTCCCTTAAGTTAAATGTGCTTCTGTTTTGCCTCCTGTCCTTTTTTTTCTTTTCAAAGAGTTTTGGAGGCCAGCATAGCTGAGAATAAGGCAAGTCTGAAGCGTACCCACACAGAAGTATGGAGCGATTCACCCAACCCACATGACAGGAAGAGGGTAGACACCTGCCCTGTGGGTCTGAAAAATGTCGGCAATACCTGCTGGTTCAGTGCTGTCATACAGGTACCATGAAAACACACACATCCTCACCCACTAACAGCAGCTTTTTGGCTCAGTGGTCGTCACTGTCACTGCACAGTGTTCATATGGGTTTTCTCTAGATGTTCTGATAAATTGCTCTGGATTCTACCACCATAGCAGGGGGGAAAAAACATGTACATAGGTTAATCTCCTGTCATTCCCCCTGACCATGGCGCTGGCATAGAATCTAGAATTGGTCCCCTGGTGCTGCACTGCGGCAGCCTACTGATCCTCAGAGATGGGTTCAATGCAGAAACTGAGTTTCACTTTACTACAATATATATGACAAATCAAGTATCTTTACCTTTAACCTTTTAGTCCAAGATCAAGTGAATAGCTTTAATTAAAAAAAAGTTACATTTTCTTCTGATTCTCTTTGTGCCCTACTTTTTTCAATTTCTTCTAGCTCTTACTTTCTTTGGAAAAAGGAAGCTATCGAAGACATTAGAAGATCCTGACTTTTTTCAGTTTGTTCCCACTTTGTTGCACTAGTACAGTGCTCCTTTTGAAACATGTCTGTTCAGAATGGGGTTTTCTGAATTCCTTGAGAGCAGTGCACCATGAGTAGATACAATGCTACAACTTTAAACAGGCGCTTTCATTGAACTGCATTGCCTGATCAAACTTTCGTGCACTGTCTTGAATGACAATAGTAGAGCTTAACTCTCTGAAGATTTTCCATCTTATTCTCTGTGGTAGTGAATTATTATAATAAATCTCTAAGGATGTAATTCCCACCACAACCACAGTGCGGGTTACAATGTCTTTCTGCTTGCTGAAACTCATCGCAAATATGTTTTAGAAACATTTTAAGTGAACAGTGGCTGTGAAATGACATCGTTACATCACAGTACATCACCACTATGTCACTTTTGCTGCTGCACCAAAAAAAAGAAACAAAAGTGATCACAGATGGCTTGTATATTCAAATGTTTATTAATATAATACACGTGTTGCATGTCTAAATTGCACCATGTTCTCCAGGGTCTTTGCTTGAGTCCCAAACAAATACACCTGCCAAGTGTGAAGTTGACTGGATCAACAGTTCATATGCAAAGCACGGATGCATACACACATGGACAGAACATCCTTAGTTTATAGTTAGTAATTGTAAAGATGTAGGAATCAAGGCTTTGACAAGCTGGTGTCATTCTAAATAGTAATGAATAAGAAATAAATAATACAATAAATGCTGGATTTTTATCCCATCTTATCCCCAAAACAGTGTCTTGTATTCCTGTGTAGTCAGTGGTAGAATGTGACCTGAGCTGAAATATGCCAAATGAACACTGGATACACCATCACATGTCTCCCGGCTCATGTGTGTAATGTATCCCCCACCCTTGAGAAGCCACTTGATGATCCTGCTCAGTGCACAAACTGGAGTAAACAACATTCTCTTTTCCTAACCAGATAGACAATTTTTGACAACTTTAACATTCACAAGACAAAAATTAAACATCATGGTCTTAAAAAAAATTAGAGTGGAAAGTGGTTCTTGTTAAGGATGGTCTAATGTAAAATGCTGAACAGTTTGGGCCCAATATGTGCAGTTTTGTTACATCTAACATAATCACATGAAACTGACTTTGATAAAGTGGCAATTAAATGTGATTCTGCTTCTTGGATGTTTTATTTTTCCTGCCTATTTTCCTACTTTCCTGCAATTTAGTGCAGTTATTTTCTTGTTAAATACTATGTAGAATAATGAATCAGATGTTACTAACATGTCTTTATCCTGTTTCAACTCCCAAGTCTCTGTTCAACCTGCTGGAGTTCCAGAGGCTGGTGCTCAACTACTCTCCGCCAGCCAGAGTCCATGACCTGCCTCGCAACCAGAAGGTGAGAAGCAACAGAGGGAAATAAAGCAGGGCCAACATGAAATCAGAGTGTAATGTATTTTATTGCTTTTAGGTTCAAATACCTTCTGTGTCATAACGGCTCGTCTGTAGCATATCACAGCCAGCGGTGCTTAAGCTCTGAGGGGTGTGACCCTTAGCTGTGAGCTATCATTCAGCAGCGGTGTGGTCTTGCCTTACGGTCACAGCAGCTTAGCGTTTTGCCAGTGATGGTTCACTGCTAGCGAGCTGCAGGAAGCTCCGACTGGTGTGAAATGTTTGAAGCCTTGCTATTACTTCACCAGGACGAAAATGAAAATGCAGAGTTAAGGGCATTTTTTTTTTGATAGTGGAGTCATTCAAATTTGAGATGTATTTATCTAACCACTGCCGCCACTACATTAACACAATAGTTCTCAGCATGTTGGTATTTTCCCTATCTTTCCCCCCACAGAGTGCTTACCATAGGGTTAGCGGCCTGTTGCTAATCTGGTCTAAGCCTCTGCTGTGGAAGTGTTGTTTAGGGTCCTCTCTTCATCTCAGTTCTCTCTATCCTAATCACTGACCTTTCACAAGCAGTACGAGACTACAAGAGCTTAGGTTCTAATGTTAACATCAGCATCTCTGACTCACTAGCACAAAAAGTGTTTTTATTATGCAATTCTAGCATGTATAAGATGCACTATATTGCCAAAAGTATTCACTCACCCTTCCATCAGAATCAGGTGTTTCCATTACTTCCTAAATATTGCAGTCAACTACCAGCTGTATTAATAGGAAGTGGAAGTGTTTGGGAATGACATGATGAGTCATGAGTCATGATTTGCGTTTCTCCAAACTGATAGATAGATGGATCTAAGCTTGGCGATTGCCAGGAGAACCATACCTGTTAGACTCCATTGTGTAAGTTTTGGTGGAGGGGGGATTATAAACAGAACAATGTGTATTTACCAACTTTATTGGTAAAGAGTGTTTTACTGCTTATAGAGTTAATTTAATAAGGGGGGGAATATTTACACCTTAATCATACTTAGCCATGAATGAGATTTGGATTTGCTCACGATGCATTTTTAAATCAATTTGCTGAAATGATGTTGCATGTAAGTCAAGCTGTAATGCAGAACTTTTAAATGTAAATCAATATCTGATATATCCAAGCACCTGCCAAAAGAGTTCACACAATGCTGATTTGGCCTATTAATATTAAGTATATCTTTCTGTGTTTTACTGTAGATTTTACTTATTTTAAATCTTGTGGTGGCTGTGGAACCCCCTATTACCTACACGAAAGCATATATGACAACCTTTCACTGGTTACTACTAGTTACTGCAGCCTCTGCTTATTTGAATTGTGGATAAAGTGATTTTACTAAATGGAATCTTCTGGTGAAATGAGTCCTTTCTTAGGGCTTGTGTCAGAGCCTTTTTTCATTGTGTGTAATTATGTCCTCACTGCCAGCAGAGGGAGACAGAACTCCTGCACTACAGCTTTAACACAACGATTGAGAGAATTGCAGTGGGATGAAGGAGTAGAACGTATCATCTGGAAATGTAGCCTATTTTCAGCCTCACTAAATCGGTGAATGAAGCATTACCCCAACAATTATTATACTATAGATATTGTTCTTGAAGTTCTAGGTGTGTATTTATATATTTTTATTTGGAAGTGCAGAATAATTTGACAGAATGTACAAGAACATAGAAGACAAACAACAGACAAACAGAACTTATCAATTTTAACCTTTAGAAAAAATCAGGATATAAAAATATCAGATACATGTACACAGATGGTTTTGAGTAAAATATCGGTGTGTACCTCTAGTTTCTGTATGAATAAAGACTTGACTGAGATTTGTTTGATTAAACCTGTCAATTGTTTCACCTGACCAGGAGCACAGAAACCTGCCCTTCATGCAGGAGCTGAGGAACCTCTTCTCTCTCATGGTGGGGTCCAAGAGGAAATATGTGGATCCGTCGCGAGCTGTGGAAATCCTCAAAGACGCCTTCAAGTCCAGTGAGTCGCAGCAGGTAAGCTTCGTTCTGCAATGACCTGCTCAGCCTGCTAACATTTCTTTAAGAGTCATTATTGCAAACAGGCGAGAGATCATGTTCCTTGTTCTGCATTTATCTCCTGCTGATGAAATCTTCGAGACTGCCACCATTTCACCCCAGAATACCTCCTAGATGTTCATTGGAAAACACATGGCTCCGCTGATTAGTTCTACAGTACGGTTTACATATTAATCTCTCCATATGCTACCACCATCGGCCAGATGACGACGCCAGTCAGCAAGTGGCTGTTCCAAGCAGCTTGCTGAACCGCGAAGTAATGATTCACATTTTTAACTGCGGCATTTGAGCCATGTGTGTTCCATATGTCGTAATTGTTTTCGCCATTTAAAGATTTAATTATTTTGCACTCTCCCTTTTGGCAGGATATTTTATATACTGCCAAAACAAACAATATCTTTCTTGAAAGTTCAACGTGAGTTTTTGTGTTGTTAAATTATACTACCAGTCTGGCTTTTATTTGCCATTTATTGTAACAAGTTATTTAAATATTTTACTACATGGCAGAGCTATTATGTCAGTTATACATTTTAATAGTAATCCATTCAATTACCCTTGAAATTACTACAGGTCTTTACGTCACTAGAAATGTCTAATACTTCTAATCCTGTTTTGTGCCCTCTATCCTCTGTCTTGTCTTTTTGCTGACTCAGCTTTACTAAAGCTGACTCACTGCACCCATATCTATATCTATTAATCTTCACACCCAAATAATCTGGCCTGAACTGTGCAAAAAACTATATCGACAAGGAATTGTGTTGTTTTTTTTTTTTTTAACATATATCCTATAGTGTGACATGCACCTGGCAAATTTACAATACTCCTCTGTTCTTCTCCTTACAAAAGCAGTTGCACTAAGCCACTGTCTGTGCAGAGGTTAACTGAGGTCAGACTCATGGTCTCTGTATTCATCAGTCATGTCGCTCCTCTGTGTATTAAGCAGGTTGGAGAGGCATTGACCTGAATTACCAGGCAGTATTGACGTCTATGAGAGCGTGGCCTCTGGCCATGCATTTTGCCTTTGAAGTTCAGAAATCTGTGAACTCTTCCACTAAGAAGAGTCGTGTCCAGATGACCGACATGGCATTGATTTGACTGATCTGCTTGCCTGTAGTCATGCAGTTTGACCCTCTGTCCTCTGTAAGCTAAAGGCACGAGCATAATTGGTCAGTTTCTGTATATGTGCTTTGTCTAACAGCAGGATGTGAGCGAGTTCACCCACAAGTTGCTGGATTGGCTGGAGGATGCCTTCCAGATGAAGGCCGAAGAAGACCGGTAACTTAGCTAATGTTCTTGGATAAAAATACAGTGTTTACATGTAACTGAGGTAGATATTTTTTCTGCAAACAACTCTGGCCTGCATGTTCATGAATGCCCTCTTTTTTTTTTTTCCCTTTTCCCCCCCCTTCCCTGACAGGGAGGGCGAGAAGCCAAAGAACCCCATGGTGGAGCTTTTCTATGGACGCTTCCTTGCTGTGGGTGTCCTGGAAGGTGAGATGAAGTGTTAAATAAAAAATCAATAAAGTGAGGCATAGCTTCAGAATCACAGAGATAACATGAGAGGAAGGTCTGATTGCAGCAGGCAGAAAATAAGCGAATCCTCGCCCCTAGTAATGAAAGGTGACCCTTTCTTAATGAGATGTGGTCCATGTAAAGGAGGAGAGCGGGTGCATTGATTGTGGAAGACCTTGACGGCTGATTGACATTGCGCTTATTATGCATGACAATACTGGCCCAGAGCCACCAAAAGCTGGGCCAGAGGACTCTGCTGCTCATAAAATGACCTTAATGCCTCATCTGCATTTCTGCCAACAACTCCTCCTCCTCTTTTTTTTTGGGTGGGGAGGGAGGGGTGGAGGGCGCTTCTCATCAGTTGGTGCAGCGAGCTCTGTGCAGCTGTTTAAGTAGTCATGATGAGTGAGTGACTGCTGAATAAGTAAAAAATCAACTTGGATGAATATAAGTGTGAAATGATTGCTTCTTTCTTTCAAGCTCTCTGCCTTTCAACTCTCCTGGCCTCATGATCTTTATACATGATGCTGTCTCTCTCGATGATGACACAGCGTGTCCTCGCTGCCTACAAAAAGGGCACAATAACCTCTTGCATGCACTCATTGTTCTGAAATGTTCTTTTAGTTAAGTCAACAATGATTACTGCATATGTGCTTGTTTGTTCATCAGAAAAATTTTCTGTGTTCTTGCACAGGTAAAAAATTTGAAAACACAGAGATGTTTGGGCAGTACCCGCTGCAGGTGAATGGGTTCAAGGATCTCCACGAGTGTCTTGAGGCAGCAATGATTGAGGGTGAGATTGAGTCGCTGCACTCAGCAGAGAACTCTGCCAGGTCCGGACAAGAGGTCAGTGCCAAAGCAGACAACACTCATTTTAATTGACCAGCTCAGGAAATTTTGATTTTATTTGATATTTTAATGTAACAAGGCATGTTTTGGTTTTAAGAATCATCTCAAATTCCCCCTTTCAACTTCTCTCTGGAGTTTGAGAAAGAAAAGGTTGTTTTGTGTCTATCTCATAATAAAAAAGGAGCCTCTCCTCTGATTGGCTGATTTGAATGGAAGGCGTTGGGTGGCAATGACAGCTGGTTTTAATGCACAGTGTATTAGAGGTTTGATATATTGGATAGTATGTTTATAACATCTAGACCTTCTTATAATAAACAAATCAAAATCTTACTTTCTATGATTTGAGATCTTTACATTTGCTTTTATCTCCAGATGAAAGGGGAAAAAATCGACCAACATTCATTCATGGCTGTATGACCATGATGGAGGGTTAAACATGCAGTATATGCAAAACATCATTAATAAAATATTTCCACCGAGGCCACAAAGTCCCTAAAGAAAATATTATTTTTAACATGTGCTCACAAGATATGTATCATGTTGGTGCACATTAATATCTCATGTACAGAGCTTGGACAGAGTTTCTTGCCGCTGCCTTTACGAACCTTGTGTCTGAGCAAAAACAAAATATTTCATCTCTGGGTGCAATATGTATTGAAATTCGCCACATAATTAAAAACTGTAATCTTTCACCTCAAGATAAGCACTAAAGACAAGACATTCAGGTTAAGGAAATTGGGATTATGTGGTGGATTCTCTCTAAAGAGTTGACCTCTTTGCCCTTATGTGACACCTCTGCTATTCTGGGTTTGACCTCTGGTTAGCTATAGACTACACTGTCCCACAGCAGCTGTGAGCAGCTAATTACCAGCCCAGTACACAGATGGGTATGGCATCAGCCCTCTAGAAAAGCCCATCAGCACAGGGGAGTGAGGGCGCGTTTGAGACGAAGCATAAGTGCGGCTCCATCCATTAGGATTGGGCTGTTTTTCGAAGTGTCCAAATATCAAAATATTTTACGCCATATGCATCATATTTTTTAATACTATCAAATACTGTTGTTGTTTTTAATAATATTATCATTATTATGTTTACACAGAAAATAAAAAAAAAAAACACTATCTTAGGCAAGACAATATAGCAACAATATATTTTGGAAGTTACCCAAGCCTTCCATTCATATCATATAGCAATACTGGGTACCTCTTTTAAATTGGTTAGCTGAAACCTGTCATGATTGAATCGGGTAGAGAGCTTGTAGCAACAGGCTATGCCATATAGTATAATGCAGTGGTTCCCAACTTTTTCAAACTCCCACCCACTTGAAAATAAAAATGTTCACAGCCCACATCCGATGCCCATGAAGAATATATGGAGACCAAATAATGCATTGTCAGAGAAATTTTCATTTTAATGCGAACAAACGAACATTCGGAACAAACATAGTACCTAAATGTATGACTATACCTTATATTATAAACAGAAAAACCGTAGCAACAGCACCAATTTAATAATCTAAGCCAACTGACCTAGGGTTCCAGGGCATCCATATGGAATCATTAAATTTTGCTGTATTGTAATTGTTCCCTTAAAAAGATAAATTTTTAATAAATGTATGACTTTTGTGAGCATCTAACATTTTACAAGCCAAAATGAATGCTATAACGAATTGTAAAAATTATGAATGTAATCCTACAATAATTAATTTCAACATCCGTTTTTTCCGTTCCCAGCATTGGTTCACAGAGCTCCCTCCTGTGTTGACCTTCGAACTGTCAAGATTTGAGTTCAATCAAGCACTCGGACGACCTGAGAAGATCCACAACAAGCTGGAGTTCCCCTCTATGCTCTACATGGACAGGTGATGAATACAGAATACAGCTTATTTATTCCATTTATGTCTGCAGGAAATGACACTTGAAACTAAAACCTTGGCTCTGCTCTTTGTGGTCTAAGGTACATGGACCGGAACAGGGACATAACCAGGATCAAGAGGGAGGAGATCAGGAGGCTAAAAGAGCATTTGACGCTGCTCCAACAGCGACTGGAGAGGTACAACCTGACACTGCCTGTTTGTTAAACCAAGCTTAACAATGCTTTCTACACAACCATGAGGATCCATGTCTCAGTGTGACCATGCCTACAATATATCAATATATGTCTGTATCCTCTATCATTTCTCTCTCCCTGGGCTTACCTCTGTCTTGCTATTTCTCTCAGGTATCTGAGTTATGGCTCAGGCCCCAAGAGGTTTCCTCTGGCAGATGTCCTCCAGTATGCCATGGAGTTTGCTTCCAGTAAGCCTGTGTGCACATCCCCAGTGGAAGACATCGACGCATCTGCGCCCACCAGCGGCACAGCGGGACAACCGCTGCCCCCACCCAGGTAAGTTTCATAATCGCCACCTGCCGGTGGCGGTCCTGGAAGATTATAATGTCCTGGACAAATACAAATTTTCATAACATGTTATCTGTTTATTGACATCAAATCAGTAACTTTGCATATATTGTCAGTTTAATTTCAATGTTTGTATCTATAGAATATGTCACATGGAAAAAAACAAGTACGAGTAAGAGAACTCCAGCAAGGAGGGTTGTGATACACAGCTTTTCTTTTATCTGTTTCAACCCCTGCCTGTGGGTTTACCTGCTTTCTGTCTTGTATTTAGTGTTATTATCCTTATTTGTTGCTAGTTTGGCACTTAGGTTGGAGGTCTATTTGTCGGGTGTGTTTGGCTAGTTTGGGAACTTGGTGTCGTAGAGGGATTTTCTTCTATTGGAGAAGTGACAGCATGGGTTTAACGGTCTGAATAATCAATATAATCGATAAAACACCCAAAATACTTTGTCAGCTACATTGTTTTTCCAAAGACAAATAATCAGCAGACCATCTTAACTGCACAAACTTGTCATGAATTTCTCATTTCAACTTCATGAGATCATAAGACCTCTTTCAGTCCACGGGCAAGTTTTATTCCCAAAATGCCACCAAGAGTATCTTTCTTACTAAGCCTGGGCAGAAAAACAATATCAACATATATCGTCAAGACATGTTATCAATACCATAGAAAAATGGTTCATATTAATATTGATCATTAAGCTCACAGTTGCATAAAAAAACAACCAAGGCTCATAAACAGCCAGTCATCCTAACGAATGACACACAAACAACTTGTCATTTACCAGGTAAACTCCAAATAAAATTAATAAGTATAATTAACAAGTATAACCTCTACCAGCCCCATGTTTTAACTTCGACTTTCACCCTGCAGCACAGCCGAGCAGGACTCCTTGGCTCCCTCAGAGAGTTCAGGCCCGGCCTCAGGTCCCACCACAGCTCCTACTGCAGCCCAGCAGCAGAGAGTTCCCATTCACAAGCCCTTCACCCAGTCCCGGCTCCCTCCCGACCTCCCCATGCACCCTGCTCCCCGCCACATTACTGAAGAGGAGTTGAGGGTGCTCGAGGGGTGCTTACATCGTTGGAGGAGTGAAGTGGAAAATGATACCCGTGGTAGGTCTACCTGCCTCCTATTTTTTGGCTCTGAGTAAAATAATCACTAGACATTAGCTCACGCTAATAGACGGCATGTCTTGTTTTTTCCACCAGATCTGCAGGGCAGTATAACCCGAATCCATAGAACCATTGAGCTAATGTACTCTGACAAATCTATGATGCAGGTGAGCAGCATTCTTCAGAGTTCGGTTATTAATGTGACGGTGAAAACTTGTATCCACTGCTTCATTTATCAGCATTGTGTCTGTCCAGGTTCCATACCGGCTTCATGCAGTGTTGGTCCACGAAGGCCAGGCCAATGCAGGTCACTACTGGGCTTACATCTATGACCCACATCAGCGTTGTTGGATGAAGTACAACGACATCTCTGTCACCAAATCGTCCTGGGAGGAGCTGGTCAGGGACTCATTCGGAGGCTACCGCAACGCCAGTGCCTACTGTCTCATGTACATCAACGACAAGAAACCCTTTCTCATAGAAGGTACAAGTGGGCTCAAACATAGTCAGTAGGGTTGCAAAATTCTGGGAAACCTCTATGAGAATAACAGGGATATAGGGGGAAAACAAGTTTACAAAATAAAAGGCTAGCCGTTAACAGGGAACCTAAATATAGTTGGGGAAATATATTGGAGCATCTTGGCTAAAAGAACCAGATTTAAAGGAATAGTTCTACTCTGTGACTAAGGTTTTCCTCCTCAAACTCTACATAATACACAATCCAGCAACTCCCAAACACTGTGATGGACAAACCCTGACCTGCACATTCACAATGCAGGAATGGACTACTTTCTTCATTAAGCCACTGGGCTTGGTGACACCTCAGGGAGTGTAAAGTCTGGTCTTTACATTGACCTAGAACAGTTCCGCCCCATAATGGTCCATTATTATCTCATAGCGTGATGAACATACGGGTCACAACTCCTCCACCATAGCGTTTGGGAGTTGCTGGATTGTGTATTTGATAAGGGAAACCAAAAAGCACTATTAGCTGTGTAGGAGTAGCTGAGCTCACATGCACACAGCACACATCTTCCTACAGGGCTACTGAAGCTACACCCCCTTCATGTGCTGTGGATCCCTCCATCACATGATGGATGGATTAGGCCAAAACATAATACTATTGAATACAATATTTCCAAAATCCCCCATTTTAACCTGCCATGGAAAGTTTCTGGAAATTCACTGGAAGTTTACTGAAAAATTTCCACTCCTTGGAAACTCCTTGTAATCCTATGCAGTAATAGGTTTTATATGTATTTATGAGCTGTCAGCATTACTGGTTTACTAGTTCCGCTTCCAAAACTAACAACGATCAACTAATCACTGATTATTCTCTAAATAATTTTCTCTAAATCTTATTAAACATGGCAACAGTCACAGGTGTAAACAGAACAGACAGGATTATGTCTGGACTGAGATTAGACTGCGATCACTTGTGACGAATAAAGATTGATTGCTTGCTTAATCTGCTACTTGTCTAAAGAACACATTTTAATTCTCAGATTTAATTTTTTTTTACTACTTATTATGTATCATTTCACTTTTTGACTCCTATATCTCATACCCATTAAAGTACAGTTCTCTATTATCTTAGCTTCTTGATAATTTAGGACTAAAATAAACAAGCACTTATATACAAACACTCACTTCAATTCAAGTCGAGCTAATTCATTACACTACAGTAGTTTGTATATTAGTGGTTTTGCTCTGACCTGCTGTTAGAAAAGGGAAAATGACAAGTCATGACTAGAACAAATGAGCTCTTTAATTTACTTAGAGTGGGTGACAACGAAACTGTTATTAATATGTAGTGCTGTACGTGAAGCACTTGAAAAATATAATTGTTAGTCATTCCCTTTTTTTCATTGAAATACATCTCATTCATGTTGTGTAGCGAATATAATACCGTATGTTCATTGGTCTTCTCTATTATCTGCGCAGAGGAGTTCGATAAAGAAACAGGACAAGTACTCAGCGGGATGGACAAACTGCCCTCAGACCTAAAGCACTACGTGAAGGACGACAACGAGCTCTTTGAAAAGGAGATTCAGGAATGGAACACCCTGCAGGCACACAAGGCCCAGCAGGAGAAGCTGGCCCTGGCTGCGGCAGCAGCCGCTGCCACCGCAGCTGCCGCCGCTGCTTCAGCAACGTCCAGCACCTCCACATCTTCCTCTTCCCCTCAGCCAATGAGCATCGAGTCCAGCCCTCCAGACAACGCAGGTCAGGGTCAAGACACTCAATGGCTCAGAGAAGGAATTCAGAGTAGAATACTTAATTGAGAATCAATACTAAGTAGGAAGATACATTCAGAAAAACACCCTAGAGAGTAATAAAAGGATGAGGGAATAACCTTGAATTATTGCTTTGTTTGACGCGTTATATACAGTACTCTATATCACAGTGACAAAGAATTGCTGCTTAAAGTAAGCTTAAAAGTCAAATATAAACATGAAGGACTGTGTGCATTTGTGCATGTCTCTGATGGTGCCGGTCGCCCTTCCACAGCACCCCAACAGGAGCCGGAGTACATGGAGCAGCCGTCACCCACCAATGACTCGAAGCACCTGCAGGAGGACACAGAGAGGGCCATCTCCAGGGCCGCTCTGGAACAAGAGGAGAGGAGCCCCGAAGCATTGCTAAATGCAGTATGTAAAACGCATCATGCACCAGATCACTGTCACACATCATGTACCCATGTCAATTTATTAATACCCGCCTGTGCTTTGATTTTCGTTTTATTGCATTGCATCCACATCATGTTTTCCCCTTGAGTAATTTAACTCAGAGAATCCAGGCAGCTTTGAAAGATCGTTTCAGTTTTTTTTTCAACAATCTTGTACTGTTCAGATATAAAATAATACTTCAAAATACATTTTTCTTAATGTCTTACTGTTTATTTTCCCTCTACTTTAAATGTTTCTTGCTTTTTCATCGTCCCTCTATCCTTCCCGTCTCATCTGTCCCATTCTCTCTACAGTCTCTTCACCCTCCCACTTCCCCTCAGCCTGAGGTGCAGGCGAGCACCCCTTCCTCCACCCCTCCCCCTGACCTGGTCACGGAGGATGAGTCCCCTGGCCAGCGCACTGTAGAGGTGGCAATACCCAACGTGGGGACCTTTGTCATTGAATCAGAGGAGGGGGGATATGATGACGAGGTAGCTCTCGCTCCCCCCCACCCACCCCCAAACAAATCTTCTCTGCTTCTTTTTTGTCCTGAGAAGCCTGTGTCTGTATGATATATGGAGTAAGAGCACCACATGGCTCTACATAGGAGTTTTCACACCTGAGAGAATCTGACACAAGTGATCAGGATTGGCTTGAAGCATTAACAACCTAACCTCATTGTTGGCTTTCCTACGTGACTCTTGTGTGAAAAGTCTCCTCTTGAGCCAGATTGCATCTTGGCAAAAAGGCCGTTTGACCTTCTTTAATCTTGTGTTTAAAAAAAAAAAAAAAAAAAAAAATGAAAAAAGAAAAAAGTAAAAAAACAAGTTTCAAGTCAAAAACAAAATGCACCTAAAAGGGATCTTAATTGTAGTTTACACATATTTCATGCAGTTATCATGGAATTGTTTTTTTTCCCCTTTTTGGTTTGGCCTGTTTTCAGCAGTGGTTGTAAGTCGGTGTGTACTGAGTGTAGCGTTTCTGTTGTATGGTCAGTTTGCAGCCCGTTTCCCTGCACTGTCAGCTCTCTGTCATGCACAGCTGTCACACGGCTGCCTTGGTTTTCACACACTATCCCTGTGAGGATTACGCATCGTGCCATTGAACTGACTGGCTGTGTCCCTCACAGTTGTGTCACTCTAACCAATGCATGAACTGCTGAGTGATGTCTGGCATGCCCTGACTGTGGTACGCTTTATTGTAGTGCCTCCGAGCACGAAACATAGCGGTTGACCTTGTTTGGTTCATGACGAGGACCCATTGTTTTGTTTAACATGGTTCCTGCTTCCCGGGCAGGCAATGATGACCCCGAACATGCAGGGTATAATTATGGCCATTGGCAAATCCTGCAGCGTATATGAAAAGAGCGGGCCTGAGGCAGCCTTTTTTAAGGTACACTCTATCTCTCCTTTACCTCTCCTCATTTTCTCTCCACCTCCTTCCACTCCACACTCTGTTTGTGCATCCATTTGTCTGTCATCTCCTGTGTACTTCCTAACAGTGCAGTAGTTAGATTAAAAAAAAAAAACACTTTGCAGTCTTCAGCAACTATAACAACAAGTAACTGAAACCTTATAAATCAAACAGTCACAAGGAGCTGAATAAGAAGGAAGTATCCATGTCCACCTCAACCTGAGTCAGATTTTTTTTAACCACTACTTATTCCCACTTTGTTGCTCTGACCAGGCCATCAAGCTGGAATATGCTCGTCTTTTGAGATTCGCCCAGGAGGACACGTCTCCCGAGAACGACTACAGACTTCAGCACATCATTGTCTACTTGATCCAAAACCAGGCACCCAAGAAGATTCTGGAGAGGACTCTGCTCACGCAGTTTGCTGACAGGAATCTGGCCTTCGATGAGAGGTAGGTTGGCTTCAAAAAAGGAGGGTATGATATACCAAGCGTTTTTCTCCTGGTTGCCCTAAACCTGAAAGAAAGAAGCTAAATGATTTATAAAATCAATGTCTCCCAATGAGCAGCAGAGGGTAGCAGAGACCTCTTCTTGTGATATGCAGTATCTCAGGCTCAGACTGGCTGTCTCCTCTGGACACTGCTTTCATGCTGCAAAGCCTCTGTGATAAGTATTCCCTCTACCTTAAGCACAAATCTTAAGAGACACATGTCCAATAATGACTTTTTTAGGACTTCTGGCAAATATCAAGCTTCCCTCCCTATTATCATTGAACGGCTCATGTCATTAGGGTATGAAATGCCTCCTACTATCTCTTAAAACTTTCCAACTACGCATGTTGGCCTCAATCCATATTCATGAGTGAAAAATTGATTCCTCCCTTCTTCTCTATTTTGAGCAAGATAATTAGATTTATGTGTGCATGTGGCCTCAATAGGAGCCTCCGGAGGAGTGTTTCACTTCTCCTCTCAGCACTAAAGAGTGATTCATTAGGCCATGTTACGGCCCCGGGGCAGGGTGGACCGTTTCATCTCCTGGAGTACCTCACGATGACTCACCATCTCCGCACTAACGGCGACTCCTCTTCCTGTCTCCCCCCGCAGATGTAAGAGCATTATGAATGTGGCACGTGCCAAACTGGACCAAATTAAGCCTGACGAGGTCAACATGGATGAATATGAGGTCAGCAGTTGTGGTTTATGTGCTTTTCTTTATCTTGCAATTTGACGTAGAATTGTACACTGTTTTATAGCGGTCGCTGTAATAAAGTTTATAATGAAACATGCTAGTCGATACACATTATCTCTTTAATTTTGCTTCCTGGAATTTATGTTTTCTTAATCAGATATGGCATCAGGACTACAGGAATTTCCGTGACACAACCATTTTCATGACGACTGGCTTGGAGCTCTTCCAGAAGACAAAGTACGGTGACACCTTTCCAGCCCCCACCTAATTTATTATTATTATTATTATTATTTAATTTTAAGTTTATCTAACCAGGCAGGTCGAATAAGACCGCATTATTATCTACAATAACAGCCTGGCAAGAGGACAAAATAACCTCTCGAGGGTAAAAGGGAGAAGGGGACACATGTGATCCATCCAAAAAGGCAGGGGAAATAATTAGAACACACACACACACACCAAACAAAACATCAAATAGCCAGACATGTGGGAAGTGAAGGAAAATGGACAGATTTAAATGCCAGTTAAAAGGTTAAAAGTCTGGGAGGTTGCTGCAGGTGTGTGTAACCAAATCTGAAATAGAGCCTTGAAAGTAGGGAGTAGCTGTAATGTTATAGAGCAGAGATAGGGGAACAAATAAGAGGAAATTTGACCAACAAAATAATACTGATGCCTCTATAGTCAGACAGATCTAAATCAGTCACCAGCTTTCTTTTTCTCTTAAAAGTTTAGTGTTGCACATCAACATCGGGTAGCTCGTAAAGTGCTGAATTGTGGCCTGCAGAGGGCAGCAGCTTGCAGCTGTCTTCCTAGCTGTGCATGTGCAGAGAGTTCATCAGGTTCATTCCTTTTTGGATGGTTCACTGTAAGTTCTCAGTGCAACTCTGATATGCAATGCAGACTATTTTATCTGAATGCGTTAACTTCTTTTCTCCTTCTCTGCAGTCATGTGGAGGCCCTGATGTATCTGATTTACGCTCACCAGTACAATAAGGAGCTTCTGGTAAAGGGCCTGTACAGAGGGCACGACGAGCGCACACTGGGTTATTACCGTCGAGAGTGTTTGCTGGTAAGAGAGTCCATGCAGTAACATAATAATTCATTTGAAATAGCTTGTCAATTCTCAATTGGAATTAGCAGTCCTGTTTATTCCTGTGTGTTTCATTTTTTTAAGTAAAGCGATTAGAGTATCGCAGGATCTGTGTTGAAACGGAAACCTTTGTGTCCCGCAGTTGTTCCTTTGATCTCTTTTGTAACTCCCTCTTCTCTGTCAAACGTCCCCTGCTGAAGTGACTCAGCAAAACTAACATAGGCAGATCCCTGCCGCCGCCGCCACCCCCCTCCCCCCACCGGCACCCCCCTCAATATTGAGCTGTGGTACTATAATCAAATAGCTTTTGCTGAGATATTGCTTTGGCTTACTCGCAGCCCACAAAAGATTCCACTGAAGGTTTTTCATCTGATACTGACAGATGAAAATCCTTTCAGCGTTGTGATGTGAGCCCCTTTTCATTTCACTCCCACCGAGCTCCAGGGCTGCGCTCTGGCATTTTGGTCGGGGCCGAGGGTATTTTGGTCCGATCAGCTTCGCACTGGTCTTTAGCAGCCCTCTTGCTGCTGCACTCAGTAACCTTACACCGGCATTGTGCTCATAATGTAATCATTGGAGTGGGAATAGGAAGCAGGAGGGCCAGCGAGTGTAAACACATTACCATGAGACACAAGCATGTCCTCAGCTAACCTCAAACCTCAGCTCTCTGCACAGCCTGATCGGTCATCTCAGATCTCTGGCCAGAACCTCTGGCTCCGTCCGTTCAGCTGTTTACCTTCAGCTCTTGTTTTAATTGAAAACACTGCTAACATTGACACAGTTAATGTACTTGGATGTTTTGCGAATCCAGCCTTCGCAAAGGCCCCGATTCCAAACTGGCTCGTGGAAAAAAAAAAAAAAAAAGAGAGAGAGAGAGAGAGGAAAAAAAACTGGTCGTTTCCTCAGAGAGGAGGTCAGGGAGTTTGTCTGTGACAGCAAGGTGGTTTTGGCCAAGAACAGGAAGAAAAGCTTGTGTCCACATGCAAGTGCGTCAGGAGCCACTTCAGCTCTACTCTTGTAGGATATTCTGCGAAATGAATGATGTCTGTGGGATTACAGTTAGTACTTAAGCTGTCAAGTAGTTATCTATTAGAAGAAATGGAAAACCTCTGTAGAAAGAGCAACACATGGATAGTAAATGAATGAAGCAGTAGAAGTGAAAACCATGAAGGCTACAAAATTATAAAGTTATTAGAAATTCTGCGTTAGTAATCCTCACTTCATTGGCTTGAACACCCAGACTCATCAAAATCTTTTTGATTAATAATAATAATTTCAGTTTCGTGTAATTATTCCAGAAGATAACACCACAATTACTGTTGTTTAAGACAAATGTTCGAAATGATAAACTCCAATGTATTAAAGACTCATTACTGCTTTCTTCCCCACATAGAAATTAAACGAGCAAGCAGCCGTCATGTTTGAGTCCGGAGAAGAACCGGAGGTGACCACTGGCCTGGGCATCATGAACGAGCTGGTGGTGCCCTGCATCCCTCTGCTGCTGGTGCACGACACAGAGAGAGACCTGCTGGCAGTGGAGGACATGAGGAACCGCTGGTGCTCCTACCTGGGCCAAGAGATGGAATGTGAGTCCTCTGGGGGGGATGGGGCGGGGGAGAGAGAAGGGAACAGACTCGGCCTATTAGATATTTCTGGAGAGTTGAAGTCTTAGGTTACTAGTACATTCCCCGTCCCCCTGCCAAAGATCATTATAATCAGGCCACTGCTCAGTTCACACATCAGAAAGCCTTTTGAGGTTGTTCAACATTTTTTCTCGTCCTAAGTTAAATCTGAAAATTTAAACATTGTTATTTTATCCAGAGCAACACATGGTGGCTCTTCTTTTTTAAAGAAAAAAGTAAATGAATGGCGGTCCAAAATAAATTTAAAAAATGAAATGAAAATATGTCTCCCAAATCAGGTACAGGAGCGCTCAATTATCACAAGAAAGAAACTCTTTGCAATATGTAACAGCTTTAAATGTTGAATCCAGTTGTTCTCAAAGTGGAGTCCAGAGACTCCCAGAGGTCCATGAGGCGGTGAGCAGAAAGGGAAATTATTTATTTTCACTCTAATTCCATCCTAAGTATGTCAGTTATAATTCCATCCATACGTAACAATGATAGATGGCATGACTAGTTTGATCATAGGTTTCATACACTTTCTGTAATAAAACCTCTAAAAGCAAAAATGGTATCAGGATGAGTTCCATGGTCTAATCTGTGTCAGAATAGGGATACACACACACACACACACATGCACACTAAATGTGTTTCTGAAGATGTATTTCTTGGTAGAAAAATATCATTGAAAGGGATTCGGCTTTTATCAGTGTGTTCCAGCATCAGTCCACAGAGAGCTTGCTCTCAGAGCTCCTGGCCTTTGTTCAGGAAAAGCTGAGTATTATCACTCAGACCCATACACGGAGTTTTACAATCTGTTCATGTTGTGGAACATGCTTTCAAAGTACTCGTGATATCACACCGAAAATATTTACCCTGTGATTTCTGTGGATTGTGGATGCGTGGCCCTCTACGGTTAATCACCTCGCTATCTCTCTGTCTCTCTGTCTTTCTCTCTCTCTCTCTCCATGTCTGTCCTCCCGCCGGCAGCCAACCTCCAGGAAAAGCTGACAGACTTCCTCCCCAAGTTACTGGACTGCTCGACAGAGATCAAAAGCTTACACGACCCCCCCAAGGTGCCCACCTACTCCACCCTGGAGCTGTGCGAACGATTTACCCGTGTCATCTCCGCCCTCGGCAGGGTGCCCGCCGAGGGGAGATGAGCTCGGAGGGACAGCCAGGCACCTCTCCCTTATCTCCACGCCCAACCCTGGGCGTAAATCCATGGACCTCTCTTTAACCCATGCCTTCCTAATAAATCCAGGGGTCACTCGCTTTCTAGCTGTTATTCCTCTGTTACTCTTTTGCTGCTATAGGTTTTATCATGTTAAATATTATTTCACTTTTATTTTAAGCAAAAACACAATGCAGGAAGGAAGAGGCGAGGAGTGGACGGACTGTTGTGGGAGGGAAAACTGAAATGAGAGGAGAAGTTGATGGAAAAAACAGTGGCAATCATGCAGCGGTTGAAAGCCAAGCACATTCTGCTTCAGCTTTTGCGAGGAGAGGAAAAAAAAAGTTTGAGGGTTTTTCCTAGATTATTCTTGTTGTTGTTGCTGTTTGATTCAAGCTTCCCCAATCAAGCTCATAGCCCTTTCTAAAAAAGCACCCCTCTCTGCGTGAAGAGGATCACCCTGCTGCTCTGCCTCCGGTTTGGTACAGTATTACCACGTTTTGTTTTATTTTTCTAAGTAAGGAAAAAGAGCCTTCAAGATTTATCAGCGGCTCAAAATATTTCAAATGGGTCTCATGTCTTTGTGGACTGCACCAGGGTGAGATGTTTTAAGTGCTGTGGTAGACGGCCGCAGACTTTCTGTGGCTTGTTAATAAATCGAGAGAATAAAATTTTATTTATGGCCCTTTTAGGCCAAATAAACAAAGTTTTGCCTGATGTTGATTTTTACTTCGCTTACACAATGTGTCATACTGAGACTATCGTAACGGCCATCATCTTTGCTGGGAGTGAAATGTCGCCCGTCTTTTGAGAATATATGGTGGTAGACTGGCACTTAGCAAGGTAAGTGGAGGCTGAAACAGCGGTATCAATCAATCAAACCTGAGTTCTGAGGGGAAAACAACTGTTCACCTGCTGTGCTAATTCAGCCTGCATTATGCATCTTATTGGACTTACTTGACTTTAATTAATGTGGGGATACAAGCTCCAAAGCATGTGGCCAAAATAATGAAAAATAAAATAAACCGACTCGATTTTCGCAGCTTTGACCTGTGTTTTTTTTTTTTCTCTTTTTTTTTTCTTTTAAATGATGCGATTTTGATAAATATTCTGGAGTAATAGAAATTTTCAAAAACACGGGGACCCATGCAAACAAACTCTGTGATGAAGGCAGCAAATGTTCCTGTTTTATTTCATTATGATATGCTGTCAAGAGGTATAAAGGGGAAAAAAACCCCACTTTGGAGCGGTTTCTGTATTTTAAAAAGTAGAAGACTTAACAGATTATGGGGGGAAATGAAGGATACTTCACCCCCTCCCAATGAAAAAGATGCAAAGAATCCTAATTTACCATCTGAAACACTTTAAGATAAAGCAGAATGTTTTAGTTTGTGGAGATAAATAAAAGAAGATGAAAGCATCCCGACGTTCTATTTCCTCCCACGTTTTGTCATTTGCTGTTTGCTGCTGCTGTTTGCAGATCAGCTTTACTTCTTGTTTTTTTTCCCTCCTCGGGACGGTTTCTTCCTCTGAACATTTGTTCACCGGCACTTTCTGAAAATTGCCCGGCTTCTTGTTAGCTTGTTTGTTAAAGTAGAAATGAATGCATTTCAGTTTAAATTTATCATTAAGACAAATGTTGTTTGCACAATGTAATGGCTGTGAAATAATGACACCGTCCACATTCAAATTGGTTCTCTATACGTTTTACCGCACAAGATTGATTTCTCAGTCAATGTTGGTACTATGACAACAGCTTTTGTCGGTTCCTATATTCTGTATCAAACTGAACAATTCAGTTCACCCCTCCAGTGAAGGTGCTTCTTTATTCTCGCTTGATTATCTCGTTTCGTCAGAGCTCGGCCTTGAGGAAAAATCAAAGTCCTTATGATTGTAGGTTTCATTTAACGTTGGCATAGGGGCCATAAAGCATCAGACACTTCATTTCCTGAATGGTGATTCTTTTGGTGCTTTTTCTGCCCTCATTTATGGCACAGAAATGTCTATGTAAAACACAGGTATTGAAATATTTATTCTTTTGCTGAATAACTTTTCAACTATAGACATGACTTATTAGTTTCTCATTTATCTGGGGAAGTAACCTCTATAACTGTATGTGGCACCATGTGTATTCACATCGATGATCAACCCATTCATTTCAATTAATTCATAAGCCCCTGGACCTGTAATGGCTCCTATGTGTTTCAGCTCCTAACCTGCCCGTGTGCACACGGCGCCAGGGGAAAGGAGGAGGCGCTGTGCTGCTGTGCCGCCGATAATTACATTTGTCACAAAAGATTCAGTCCTTCTATGAGTTCATAATTTATATTCATATTTTGGGAGTTATAAAAAATACCCAGGCCTGTTGGAAGGCTTTGTTATGTCTATGAGTGACATTGCAGGTTTTATAAATGAAACTCCTCTGCTTCTTTAATGTTTTTTTATTTGGTTTGAAAAATGTCCGATGCGCTGAATAATGAGGGTGGGGATGGGTCCCCCATGAAACGTATACCTATGCCCCTCTGGTTATTATGCTTTGCTGGGGACCACCACCGGGGTCGGGTCATGGTTATGGCTCGATGGAGCAGGTTCAGGTAAAGGGAAACGTATCAGGGGGAAACCGACTGATACGACATTTGTTCTGGTGGTGATAGCAGCACAAATAATAACCTCGCTTGGGATGGGGGTAGAAAAAGTTGTCCGCTTCCACTTTAATATTATGAATAATTTAATATTACTCAGATGCATTTAGCCTGAAACCTGATACCTGTCTTCGATTTTCATGCTGCTTGAGCCATTACGGCTCAGTATTAAAGTCGGGGGCTAAGGGGAAAGATAAAATGAGGTGTTAGGACAATAATACATCTCTTTTCTTTTCTAGGAAAGCCTATTCAGAATGAAGAAGGAAAAAATGTAAAGTTGTTAGTGGAGCATTCGTAATTTGATAAATTTCCCTTGTGTGTCTAATAGACCAATTATGCAATAAAAGTGTTGAAACAATAATAATAAGTAACCTAATAAGTTATTAGGTTATCGGCTGCTTATTATATTATTGGCCTGGTGATGAGATAATATTTGCAATTTGTAACAATTGAGCCGATAAGAAATAAGTTATTGTACGTTTTCATGTTATTGGCCAATTATTACATTATTGGCCTATTACACTTTAAAGAGGGCAAATTGATCACGCTATTGGCCGTTATTACGTTATCGGCTGCTGAACAATATGATGCAGAGAGACACGGTCAGGGTGGTGAACTCACTTGCGTTCTCATTCACACGTAACTCGTCAAATCATGAATTTTCACTCATAATGGGCCCAATTAGGATTCTACATGTACGTTATTTTTTTCCTAAAGTGTCTGACCAGGGTTTTTGCATAACCCAGGATACAGGATGCCGACTCACAGCAGGGATTTGAGAGACCGGGAGACTGTGCAGGGATTTGCTTTGCTTTGGCGTGCCACACAGGAGGAGGCAGCTCCTCTTCATGAACAAATTACTTTTTGAGTGAGTTTTTTTTCCCCTCCTTATCCAGGATAGACCGCTTAATTAACTTTGTCTGGTGCCGGTGTTGTTGTTGGAGTAACCACATCTCCTCGTGCTCTTTTCCCCTGGCTCTCCTGTTCTCACCAAGCAGCTCCAGCATTGGACCAGTGCTGGTATTTTTTCATTCAACCATTTTTTTTTTTTTTTTTTATCCAGGAAGCCCCACTGAGATTCAAATCTCTCCTTGGAGAGAGACCTGGCAGAGGCAGCAGCACCATAATCACAAACAACACAAAAGACCAGGCTACGGCACCACAATCTAAAGAGGCATCGTATCCCACAAGCATTCGCCTGTGTTTTAATATTTTCTAATATAACAGAGAGTTGCCACACAAGACTGCAGCTGGTCCGTTATGAGCTGCACAACAAGCAAACGCATCCAATTAGGGGAACCCAGGAAGTGTTTGCTCTGTTGTAGCAACCATCCGTTGCATCCAAAAATGCCAATGTGCATCTCTGAGGGTGGTCCCCTATAAAGGTTCTTCATCATAAACCTGCTCAATAAACATATAGCTCAAGCTTGTAGATGCTGCACATTACACCCTTTTAGAATAATAAAGACGGACGCCAACAGCAACTACAGTCTTACAAGTGGACAACTGTTGCCAAAAAAAAAAAGTGCTCAAGAAGTGGCCAGTCACAATCCCAACCACAGGAATACGCGTATTACCATTCACAGCCATAGTTTAAGTCATAGACATAGAGTCCATCTTTCATTTGTCTATGGAACATTTCTGCATGTTCCTCTGGTTCCAGGATTCTCTTTCTGTCTTTCTATATTGTCCCCCCAGATCTCGACAACTGTTCATCCGATCGACGTCACACTCAGCAGGAGTTTGTCACTTCCCCTACAAATGTTGAGCAATCGTACCTTTGCATCATTTTTGCTACAGGGTTTCTCTGGATCAAGATATTTTTAATAAGTTATTTCATATAGTTGTGTTACAGCAGGACCTCACAGTTTGCTGGACTTCTGTGAGTATGACTGTCCTTCACAAATCTCAAGAACCACTCATTCGATCAACGCCATACATGGCGGATGTGTTGGCGAGAACCGCAGTAAGTGCGTTATGGAGTGTGAAGCCAGTGGGACGAGTGGTTCTGCACAAACGCTGCAAGTGAAGCGGCGCTTCCCGGGGCCATGGAGTCGGCCCTCTCCGGATTGGCACGTGTTCCAAACGGGCGCCCGTTCCAAATGGGAATGCCTACTGAATGGGCACGTGTTCGGAACGACAAAAGCAGCAGTTCTTGACAAAGTTGCAAGCAGGGTTTCCGGGGGGGGGGCAAGCAATGGGCTGATCCAAACTGGCACGGCAAAAGCTCCAGGACAACTCACTTGGCATACACAACAGACTCGCTATCAGAAATTGAAACTTTGGGTAAAAAAAACATGTCACTTTAACAAAGTTCAACGCTAATTAGTTTCTGGGCTTCCATGGGCTTTGTTCTCTTGGTTTTATCCAAACATTTCACCAGGAACCTCTTATGAATTCTTTTTTTTTCATCTTTTTATCTGACATTACAAGCGTGTGTGAAGTAGCTGCAATCCTTTGACCTGCTCACGGTCTCTGCGCGTCTGCTGAGCCGTGACATTTACGACGGTCCGCCGCTTATGGGAAATGCTGGGGGCTGCAAAAGAAAGGGGGGAAAAAAAAAGCAGAAATATGGAATAAGCATCATTATTGGAAGAACATGACATAGGGCAAGATTTTTAGATTTGAAATTACTACAAATGTCAGTGGGATTTTGATTGAAGATTTCTTACTTCTGGAGCAAAACCTGCAACTTCCAGTTTCCATGTGAGACTCACCTGGCAAAGCACACACCTGGGAATAATCCAACACGCTTAGCCAAAACATGTTTGTATCCTTGAGGACTATCAACCATGTTGAACTTAATGAAATTCATATAAATGTTAAGATTAAGTAATAGGAATTGGAGATCAAATGATTTAATAATTTAACTAGACTAGGTCAAAACCTAGAATATAGTCATAGTTAGGTTCATTTATTCTATTTCTTGGTTTTACAGTAGCTGCAACCCAAAGTGTAGTACGCATAGGAAATACATTTTAAAAAACAGGCTGAGGTACGATTTAGACCTCTTTCTGTTGCTTTATACATCATTTCACTTGCCCAGAAACCGAATAATATTCATAAAGCTGCTGCTGCGGGCCAGGCAAAAACACCAAGTCAAGCGTTGTACATTCCTCTGTGTGTGTGTGGTTTGTGTGTAACCACCTTTGTAGTTTGGCCTTTCGGTAGACCCATCTTGTTGGGCTGAAAATGTTTATTGGGCATTAATTACCATTATTGGCAGCAGCATCCCCTAATTTTACTCATTATCTCTATTGATTTGAATAGGGCCATGGAGCCAAGTTACGTGATGATTATAGAGTAGCAACAGTGGCAGTTTATACAGTCCCATGATACTGATGGACAGGCCTAATTAGTGGTTGAAATGGTTTTGAACCCCATGGACTGAATTCATGCCCTGCAGTTATTGTCGGGGGGGAAAAGAACAACACACGATTTTATATGCCTCGGCGAGCTCGGTAATCATTAGAAAAAAACAAAGTAGTCAAAACATATTGTCAAAATAAGTTTGCAGAAAGGTCAAATATGCTGTATATAAACTTAACATGAACCACCGTCCATACGCACATTTTCGTTTAGATTCTAATTCTGCAGCAAAACCAGAAAGGAAGTGTTCCAATAACAATATGGTGGTGTGTTTTCTACCTACACGACCAACAATGTTCCCAAAGGTCAGGAGCTGGTTATTTTTTACAGGTGCATTCAAAAGTGGATGAGTGGTCATGAGATGGGATGACCTACTGTATAACTTTCTTTTTATTTATTTTTATATTATATTATTATTTTATTTTATTAATATTATTCTACCTTGCATATGCACCTGTTAAAGTTGTTTCTGTATCATGAATCTAGGCTCTATATGTGTTACCTTCTTTAAAATTAACACTGACTGTTTTGTCTATTAAAACTTCATTTAATTAAAATGTCTCTTATTTATATCTGTCCCTTTTTAATCAGCTGTAGTTGCAATTCAGTGTCTGATATTGAAAATATGAACAGTGGAAGTGAGAGCTTTTGTGGCTTTCTCCCAAATGAGTTTATTTTGAGAGAAGGTGAGGATGTGGAGTCGGAGAAGGAGAATTGCAAAACCAAATAAGAAAAAAAAAGGAAAATGAGCATTCATACTTATTCTAACGATTCTAAATCTCAGTGAGGAAGAGTATGCTGTGTGGACTGCATTTATGATACAGGACACAAGTCTCTGAACCTGCAGTTTGAAAGAGCAAAGGAAACTTAGACTGAGAAACCTGAGCAGAATGAGAGGAGTCAGACTCAGAGGAAAAGGAACCTGCTCAGAATCAAAGTCAAGCCAAGCAGACTGCACTAGAAGCGATGCAGCACTCCAGCCCTGGAGCCTAAAGTGCAAGGTTTTTATTCCGAAATGCAACATTTACACCCTTTTAGAATAATGAGGCTGAGATCTGGCAGCAATTACAGCCACTTGCTGTTGTGAGCGGTGCACAGGTGTGTGCACACTTGCTGTGGATTTGGCAGTAAAACGCCACGCGGCTGAGTGTGTATAGAGGTCGGCCTGCAAAAAGAAAAAAAAAATTGTGCAATGAGACGAAATTATACTGACGTTAGTTCTGGCATCACCATTCTGCTTGCATTGGCTAAGCATTGGCGTTTTCTCCACTCCTGCGGTGTATGCAGGTAACATAACTGTCATGTTTGATTTTGCCACGTTTAAATCTTGGAAGGAATGTCTGGCTTTATACCACCGTCTGGGTCAATGGTTACTATCACACAAGCTCAACAAATAAGCCAGTCACAATCCTAGCAAATGCAAATTTTACAGTTTTATCCTTGTCTTATTTATCCTTCATCCTTGCCTTTGATTTTATATCAAATATTTGTAATATTCTTTTTCTTTTTTTCAACTTGTTGAATTTCTGCATGTTCTGATTTTGCCTCCCATGCTAAAACACCAGACCTTGCAGTGAGCCACTGCAGCATTCGAAGCCCATGGACGGCAGAAGAAACAGCTCATGGTGTCTCTTTTACCGCCACTTTCGGTCGAGTCAGCTTTTCCCAGTTCGTCAAAAGCTGTGAACTTTAGAAATGCGTTACAGGAGGTGCGGTCCTCTGCAGCTGCAGCGGCTGATCCGGGCGAACAGCGACCTGCAGCCGTTGCATGAATAGAAAGCAGCGGAGGGCATTCTTCACATAGCCATTCTGAACACATATTTAACATCTTTGTTCATGCGAGTCTCTAATCCCCCTTGAACGGAATATCAATTAACAAGCACCTCTTTATAATCGGGCTGAGAATAGTTGATGGGTGGGGGTGGGGGGGGGGGTTAAATTGCTGACCATTCACTTAGCACTTAATGGTGCTTTCTGAGAGTCCTGTCCTTGTTGTCAGATAAAAGTTGTGCAGAGAGAAAAATGCCATCTGGGCCCTGTGACAGGGGCTGGTGTTTCACAGCAGCCACTGCCTCACACTGGGATGTGATGAGAAACTTGGTGGGAGAGGAGGGACGGAGGTGAGGAGGGGGGGGGGGAGCCACTTAAGGTGCCACTTCCATGGAGACCCAGCTGGGCCAAACAAGACTTCCATCAGCGGACAAACAAAAGGTGAGGGCTGACTGCCTCATTACTGGAAGCCCGACAGCCGCCACCGAACTGCTGAGGCGCGCTTGGCTGGGCTGTCGGCGAGGGCGACACTAATCAACATCTTGTGGTAATGAGTGATGTTGAGCATAAATCTTCTCATGGGATTCTGTGTGTGTGTGTGTGTGTGTGTGTGTTGTCGCTGCTGGCACAGTTGCCTAGGAATTAAGCACCTCGCTGTAAACAGCAGGCTGCTGTCTGTTTGCGCTCTTCCACAATTTTTAAAATTTTTTTATTATTATTATTTTGATTCAACTCAACCTCAAAACTGGCCACACTTTATTTTAACTGTCTCTTTGTTTGGTCCAAAAACTATTTTCTGGCCTTGTTGACTTTCATGAGTCTGTCAGCCCGGCGTTGTCACGGCCACTGTGCCTTTTTTTTTTTTTAAATGACAAGTTTAAGAATTGAACACGGTTGGTATGAGGTCACCGCACGCCCGTCCGTCCCCCTCGCCACTTCTCGTTCTGTCCGTTCCCTCTAATCACAGACCCTGAGAGTCTCGCAGCGCTGGCTGAGAGAGACCGGAGTGCCCATGGTCTCCCTTCCAAACACGCCGTGTGGTAGCGCAGTCATGATCTGAATTCAATCAGGATGTTGGAAGGACCCAACATGTGTTTGCCCAGATAAGACTGCAACAGGATGAAGTGCTGACATCACAAGATAGACACGGGAGATTATGGGATTGGAGTAGCTGTTGGTAATGCAGACCTTAACCTGTTGTTGCTCGTTAGCCGGCCACTGATGAACACGTCGGTGCACTTGTGTTACCCTGAAATCTTATTTCATCCTAATACAAAGATGCTATAAAGACATATACAAACAAAGAGAAAGATGGAAGAAAAAAGTTCTGACTGATTGTCCAAGCTTTGAACACTTTATCCACCAACCATAAGAGGTCTGTTTAAAAATAGCTCTGCAAGTGAGGCCTTGGATGTCCTTGGCAGCCACTCATGATATAGGCTACAGCTACCAACAAAAGAAGGGCGTGGTCTTTGAATAGTGATATATTAAATACTACGTACTATTTGTAAAAGCTGCATTTTATCTGAAGCTACAAAATATGATTTTATTTTATATTTGTAAAACCTTTAAAACAAATTTTATAGTGGCTGCTTTTCTTTAGTTTGATTTTATATCTGCAGTTTAATGCATTACTTATTTTAGTCAAATTTGATGAGGTCACTCACAATGATGATGTTATTTGAGATCAGTCAATCTGTTGTGAACACAGAGTCTCCAGAAACAGTGAGCACTATTCCACAGATAGCACTCCGACAGTTTGCATTCAATTTCTCATTCAGGCAAAGTCATAATCAGCAACAACAAAAAAAAAAAGAATGTCTGGCTTCCAGCCAGTGAAGAAAAGGACTGGTGCGTTTAATATATGAAGAAACATTTGGTGCAACCCAGGGCCATAAATCATTACCTTAAGCCCTCTCAGTCTTTAATTTGCCCTCCCTCCCCCACCTCGTGGCCCAGATCACTGAGGAACTCACTAAGAGCATTGTTCCTCCTGCCAGCTCACTTGGCATATCTAGTTTTATTTAGAACCCTCTGGCTGTTTGGCAGGAGGAGGGAGAAGCAGTGTTAGAGGTATTTATGAGGTTGTCCTCAAAGAACCTTTCTTTATATCAACAGTTTGACTAATGCATGTGACAGTAAACTTGACGTTGGCAGCGGCTATGATGAAGTTGTCTGTATGACTGATGGTCGCCAATGTTGCCAAGCCAACATGTATTAATTATAGTACCTTTTAAAGTGTCAGGAATCCTACAAACTCGTAGTTATTTTCATCTATTTTTTTTGTTCCCGTGCCGTGTCATTACTACTTCTGTCATTTCAGATCTTGCCACATCCTCTTGTCATGCATTCACCCCATTCCCTTTACTTGGAACCTCACCTCCAGCTCATTAGGACCATGTTATAAATACCAGCCTGTGTCTCTTTATTCTCCAAACTGATTGGCCTGTGTTTCAACAAGCGGTCCAGCTTTTGTCATTCCTCTTTTTTTCCCCTGACCTGCCTGTTTTCTTGACTTCAGATTCCCTGTTTGCCTGTTAACTGAGTGAAATGAACTCCCCTTGCAGCCATGCCTGTTTCCTTCAGTACTTTTGGGTTCAAACTTGCCAGTACCAGGGAACTTTACTGCAAAGTTTGGCCCAAATGAACCCAGCTAACCCTGCTCTATCTGGGAGGAGCTGTTGGATCAGCCCAGTGCCATATAGCATCACTCACCTCCATGGTTAGAGACTCACCACATGAGAGATATGGGGTCCAGGAATACCTCCAGGAGCTCTCTATTTCAAGCTAGATGTTCTTCAGTATTGATCGCGTGCTTATTTTCGCTGAAAAAGTATTCTGGTGTTTCCTGGTTTCTGCCAGCTATTCCTCAGGTAGTGTTCGACTGAGTTTGAGTACCAATCCTTTAGTTTTGAATCACAGACACACTCCAGGTGGCCCTGGCTCACTGTTCATGGGCGAAGCCAAATACTGGGGAAACTGTCTGACGCTCTCTTAAGCTTTGTTGGACATTCACAATGACCCATGAAGGGAAATGGAAGTCTTGGGATGGATATCCACCGGCTCCACTGCAAATGCAGAAATATTTTGAGCATGCCCCCAGAGTGTAATCTGTCCTCAGACAACAGGCAGTATTTAACAGAACCTGTTAAAGTTCAACATTACATTTTTTATGCTATTAGAAGTCCAAAAAAAACACTCCCATGTAACATGTGTCATGCTAAATATATGCTGTAATTTTTATTATTGATACGAGTCCTCATCATCTCATGCTTGTCCATCCTCCTCACCGCTTCTCGTCTTTGTCTTTTCCCTATAATCTTAGACTTTGGGTCTCTCAGGGCGGTTGCTGACAAAGGCTTAAGGACTACCAGTCTTCCGAAATCATGTTGTGCTGTTCATGTGTCGTGATCTAAATTTAATCAGAAAGCAGAAAAAATAGCAACATCTCAATATCCCATCAAGGTTAAAATTCTTCAGTCTTGCCTTTGTACTCTGCTGTATGTGTCCTCAATTCCCTTGTTAATAAAACTATACACGATATATTAGTCACAGGCATAACAATTGGAATTCAAACCACTAGGGAAATGATACATATATTATTTATATATTCCAAGTCTAAAACTGTGTAGTGAGTGCTGACATGACAAGAATCCAAGAAACTTGGGACTCACAGCCACCTTGAAACTTGGCAGTGTCAGTATGCCAGAGCCCAATTTAAAAAAAAAAAAAAGCATAAAAATTGGATGCAAATGAATCGAAAGCTGGGAACATGTAACCAGAATGCCTAATGTATGTCATGCCAGTCTGCATGGACGACTGTATCATTATGAATATTGGTCCTGCTGTTAAAACCTGATCCTAAACACGCCCATACTAATTGTCTAGTACTAATTGTCTTTTACTATTGCCTTACTCTCAATGGAGATGGAGCCATTAAAAAAATACAAGAATAAAGAAATCTACTCAACTGTGCTTGCATTCTGTTCGGTTAACATAGCTTAAACAGCAAGCTAATAGTTCAAAATCTATAGCAAATCATTAGAAAAAAGTACACTAAATAAATATATTTATTTATTAACCTCCGGATTGAGATGTAAATGAGTTTGACAAGTCAGCCATGGATCAATATAAAGAAGATTACTATATAAATATTGTTTTGATGACAAAGTTCTGGCCATTTCTATTATGCAATACTATACATAGTGTACTATAGTAGTGTTTGGGTGGATACAAGCTTGAGATAATGCAAGATAATGAGATAAATAAACCTGTTATGTTTAAACAAGATGTTTAAAGTAGGGTTAAGATAATGGTGGGTGCAGGTTAAATATACAATGTACAATCTTTTCTGGATTAAATTGTCCCAAAATGACTAGAGATATCTTAATTATTTATTATTGAGTTTTGCAATTTAACAATCCAAAATGCTTCAAGCAATTTTCAAAGAGGAAATTTGTAATTTTAACATTCATTTTACATTTACATTAATTATCAGAACGAATCCAGAGCAAGATGACACATGGTTTGTTGTGCAGTAAGTTGCACAAAAACAGAAGCATATTATGGATCCAGGTCAATAAAGGGGGATTACTGGTCCTAAAGACAGTGAGTCTGTGCAGCCCTTTGAGTAGTTGAATCTAAAGCAATGCATCACCTGCAAAATAAGGACAACAAGAACTACAAGCGTCAGATAAATACATCAGAATGAAAAGTACAATATTTTATGAACTGTCGCAGTTTATAAGCATTTAAAGTACATCTTTAATCTCAAATGAACATTGAAAAGGGCTTTGGGCCCTGTAATAATTTGTCCTATTTCTACTGACCATCAGCAGACTCTTCTAAAAGTGATTTCTATGTAATTCAAGAGGGGAAAAATCTATTGTCTTTGTTTAGAGCAAAACAAGTTCCCCCTGATCCCATGCTACCTCATGGTTATACATGTGATAGGCTAAGTTTCAAGAAATGGCCATAATCTAAACATTATTTCCCCTCAAACTGCGATGCGAACGCTGCATTCACGTGGTGTCGGGAAGGTCGAAGTCATTCTTCTGGCATTTTGGAATGTAGGAATAACGTAGATAAAAAAGACGAGTTGCATTAAATATCTACAATACTGCTTTAAACAGGGACTTGTTTTCCATGCTTAAAATCATATTTACATTTTCTGCTGTCCATGTCACTCTACATGGAGAGCAGCCAACATTGACGTTGACTTTTGTCCGCCATTGTTTCTTCGTATGTGAGCGTTGCTTTTCCCGATTGTTCTGACACCACGTGAATGTAGCATTAAAGTATCGCTAATGTGGTTAAAATCGTTTTGCTTTATTTCTCCGAGTTTACCCCGAAGACACGGCTGTTAGTATCTTATTTCTTAATTCTATATATCATTTTATTGAATTAGCAACATTTGCATTTTAATTATTGTATCTGTAAATACAGTTGTCATTATTTGTATATTTGTTTAATTCACTATCTTAACGCTAGCTCAATTATTAGCTGCAAAGCTAACGTTAGTCGTTATATTTATGACTCGCTAACAAAAAAAAAAAACATTTTATGCTTTGTAATTGTGTTAAAGTGATACCGCAACAAGACGAAAATGATAGGAAACTTTGGAGGATAAAAAGTTTGGAATGTCTGTGGCCAGGTGCAAAGGCTTTAAACCTTAAAATAATAAGGTTACGGGCGCATTGCAGATATTGTTATCGCCGCAGGGATGAAAGATAGAAAGACCTTTTTCTTTTTTTTTTTTTTTACAAAAAAGGAAAAAAAACGCAAGCTGCCAGGAAAATTCCTGCCTCAGCCAACTAAATTTGGGATCCTTCCTCCGTCATTGGAGCTGACATGCCACTAAAACAACAGAGGAAACTATAGGGTGAGTCCAGTCACGCAGCCGCTTGCTACTGAACCTCGTTTCATCTGGAGTCAGATTCAGCCATTCAAGCCTCCAGCCGAGGTACTGTGTGTTAAGATTGGTACTGTGTTGGAGGTACTGTGTGTTAAGATTGATCAAACGGAGGAAATCAGCGGCTGTGTCTCTTCTGCTGATGAAGTTGGATATATAAATGTTCCACATAAAACTCAATCTACCCCGAGGCTAAAGTGTGATAGTTATTAGGCCACAACTTGACACTGAAGGAATATTTTTCACTTTGTCAAAGGGTTTGGCTTTTATATCTTCATCCAGCGTTCCTAACCACTGTGTTAAACTAGGATTGCTAACAAGATTTCTATTCTGGCACATAGACCCAATGAGAACCAGCCTTTTCCTTCTTTATTCTAGTGTATGAAATACATAGGGCTCGAATGGCAAAGCAAATCTTAAATCTCTTTAAGAGCATTAAACAATTCTGCATGCCATTATTATACCCCAGGACCTCTGAGCCATTTTCATTCCATAGCGACCACCATGCAGAAATAAAATTGGAATTATATAACATTTTATGACATGTAATGAGTGATAAGAGCGAGACCTCAAATTGCAGCAGTCACTATCGTGATTAAATTAACCTGAACCTGCCTGAAAGCCCCCTCTCATCATTTTTTGCTTTCAGTGGTGAAATTCTGTATGTTCAGAGGTGATACATCAGTCACACAGTGTGATTTACTGTAAAACACATTGTAAAAAAAAAAACATTGTTTTAAATTTGCTGTTGTTTTTTTCTGTCTGTGTACAGAAAGCAAGAGATGAAGTGTGATGCTGGTGAGTATTATCTATGCTTTATAGGAAAAGTAATTCATTCATAAACATTTACTAGTAGGTTTTAATGTCTTTTTGTGAAAAGACAAACACTTAGAAACCGAGCAATAAATGTAGATTTTGATATGCTGTCGTGTCTGACTGCTCAGGTTCGCTCCCTGTGCATTTCCTTCGCAAACGTATCGCTTTTTTCCTCTAAAAAAGGAGAAAATGTGTGGTTTGAAAATCTGGAAATAGCATTGAAATTGAACACCAGAGGAGTCACACATTGTGAATCATGTACACAGATGCTGAGACCCCTTTCCTTTTTTGTAGCACAGGAAATACTGTATGGTCTACATAAAAAAAGATAATCATAACACCAATGGTCTGTCTTCCATTCTGTTGAAAATAAGCGCATCATTAGGTTTATTAACCCTTACGAAAATTAACCATGGCTTTACCATGGGAAATACTGTGGTTTTACCATGGTTTTTTGGGTAACCATGGTTAACCATGGTTTTTTTGTGGTAACCATGGTTATACTATGGTTTTTATGTAGTAACCATGGTTCTACCATGGTTTTTGGATACCATAGTATTACTATGGTTGGTTCATGGTACTTCCAAAAACCATGGTAGAACCATGGTTACTACATAAAAACCATAGTATAACCATGGTTACCACAAAAAAACCATGGTAAACCATGACCCAAAAAACCATGGTAAAACCACGGTATTTCCCATGGTAAAACCATGGTTAATTTTCGTAAGGGAATGCACTGAACCCCAAAGGAAAGTGGTTGTATATCAACTCTATGTTATATCCATGTTATACTTATTGTAAATTCCTGTCCTGCTAATGCAATACCACACATAATTAGCATTAAAAGAAAATTCCCGCACAAATATTTTTATCGGTATTAGCTGATGTAAATTGCCTATCTAGAAAATGCATTGATGCTCACTGAAATGCTCTGAACATTAACTGAACAGGTATGTCACCTTATTACCTGTGGAGGGCAGCAGCAAGCTTGAGATGCATCTGGCCTGCCTGTAGTGTCACAAGAAGAATAAGAAGAGGAACAACAACAAAACCAGCCCACTTTTGTAGATCGTGATCAGGGGTCTGCGCCTTCAGTTTGGTCCGACACTATGCCAAAGACATTGTGTTATGCTTCCACTGGTGCGGCAGCACTGCAGAGCTCAGCTGTCTCACACAGCAGACCGGATCAGTAAGAAACAAATCAAGGTTAATTTTAAATATAAATGTGTTTTACAAAGTTTTTAAATATTTTTTTTTAATTTATTAAAGTATGAATGAACTGGATCACATTGAAGAAGTGTGAATAATATTTGTTGCATGATACTGTTATGATGCAATGTGTACACATCCCAATCCAGTTCAGCTTGTGTCCTGCTTTTTCACTATCAGTTTAGAGAATGACTTGTCTGATATGGTATATTGTATGTAATGTAAAAAAAAAATTATGCAGTGGTTGATGTGAAAGTTATATTAGATCATTACGACTTGTCATATTATGACAAGCACAGGTGTTAAAACATCCCTCGGTGTCCCAGTAAATTGGTGAGCCAGCATGTTTAATACCTCAAACTGAAACAGCTGAATAAAATTCCACAACAATGAATTCTCTTATTTCATAATTAATAGCAGGAGGGAAAGGTTGTAGCTAATAACATTTAATGATGCTTCGATTCCATATGAGTTTCCCTGTGTTAACAAGCGCAGTGGCAGTTGCCCTGAAACTGCAACAACTACATGGAATGCAGCCATCATTAACGTATGCTTTTCCTGCTGTGACGTGTCCAACAAAAAATCTATAACTTGGATCTGGGATGTTATGTTTTTGCAGTAATGGTGAACGGATAAAGTTTAAATGTGAAGGTAACACAGTGATAGTAGAAATGAACTGTAGACCCCTGGTCAAAGGCTGCATCATATATTCTTTTAAGCAGGGCGCGTGGTGTTCACAAGCCAGCTCATTTATACTGACAATTCAGGAACTAAATGTTGAAGGCTATATCAAAAAGTTAAACTGTTTGTGTTTCCTTTCAAGTGCAGAAGTAGCATTTATTAATTAAGAATATTTCTCGTGAAAAAAATTGCAATAAGAACATTTTCTCTTTATCAAGGAAATGTTTTTCCAAATATGTTTTTGTCCACAGAAAACAGTGCGTTTAAAATCCTTTTTGCAGAAAAGAAAGGCATGTTTTGTAGAATAGAACAGGAAAAGGTATGAGAATCAAGACTATTCTAGTTCAATGTTCATGGTTCATGGCTGTCAGTTTGGTTTATAGGTGAACGGAATGGGCTGTCAGTAGAACAATACAGGAAAAAACGCATGCTTTTTAACAATAAAACAATGAAGAGGAAGTAAAATCAGGAGTAAATGTGCCAGAATGGAGCCCTGAAGCTTTCCACTCTTCATTTGTGCCACCAGTGGGTACACATCCATTTCTCAAGCTGTATCTTATAAAATCTAGTCTGACAGATTCCCAAAATTTGACATGCCACCCAAATTATCACAGTTACAATCTACTGGTCAAATAAACTGTTACTATAGTACTACATCATAGAAAGTGAGATTTTAATAGCTTTTGGATCATAAGAAGGAAACTGTCTTAAAACAAGCTACCAGGACTTTAGTGAAACCACCTGTTCTTTTTAAAACTCCAGAGACAGGACATGTAAAACTATATTGGGCTGATTTTTGTTACTTAAAACTACAACTATATATTGTTAGGAATAACACAATAAAACACAAGAAAAGTATAAATATGGGACCTTAGAAAATGGTAATGATTTATTAAAAATATTTGAGATTAAAATTGCAGGTTCTGAGAAAAATACTATATTACTAACCTAGATGTTGTAGTAAGATATTATTAATGATATTTACTCGCATCACTCCATATGATAGTCACAGTATGCTGAACATATATTAGCAATATACTAATGAAACAGATTTTGCCTTGTATGATATGAAAACATGTTTATAGTTTATATTGTTACAAGCTGTTAATTGTATTGAATTACTATTTTACTGTTTGTAAAATAATGAAAACATATTTAAGCAGGTATTTTCTAACATCCATTATATTATATGGAACCTGGATTATGTAAGCACATTAGTGTCCAATCGGGCATAATACATCCTTTAATGTGGGGTATATAATCTAATTATAATTCACTTCATGATATAAGCACAGATGGGTCCTGGGGATAGATGCATAATGTATATTATTCTTTTTACAGGGTCATACTGTCAGTGCTGCCCTGGCCGCTGTCCGACTGAGGTGGCAAGATGAATTTTCAACTGGTAAGATTCAACTGTTTACATTTTACTCATATCATTGAGTGTTTGTGTATATGGGTGTTTTCTGTTTATGGTTAAGATAATTCAGGTATACATTTCATTGTATAGCATCAACAGTAGCCCTGGTGGGAATTAAAAATATGGAAGTTACATGTTTAAACTCTTTCCTTTGCTGAAAGGTAGACGCTGGTGTTTTTGTGTGTGAGGGAGAGCAACAGAAAGGGAGTGGGCAGGAGGGACCCGTATTAGCAGGGACACTTGAATGGATTTGAAGAATAGGTTTTTACATGTTGAACAGCCACAACACTGGGCTCTGACTGGCAGACAGTACCAGTCCTGATTCAAATGACGCAAACCTGCCTGATTGGAGGGATTTAAGCGGAGCGTCCAAACAAAACTGGGTCCGGTAGCAATGGTTGAACTGCTACTAATCTGAAATGCTGGGGTGAAAAAAAAAAAAAGCAGTCAATCTTTTTCCTTCTATTGATCCATAACACCAGTATCATTCATGATGTGTTTTTGCAAAGTTAATTTTACTGGTCTAGAAAATAACAGATTTTAACTGAGAACATAAAAGCACAACAAAAGCAAACATATTTTAAAAGTGAAGATGTAATATTGCTTCGCAGTCTAAACAGTGTGATACAACTACTGTTACTGTGGTGTGAGGGCAGCTATCATGTCTACGGAACAATGGTCAGTGTTATCGATTGGAACTTCAGTGGTATAAATGCACAAGTATTTTATCTGTAGAGTGACTGTCTGTGTTCAGTTATGTGATCTTGTGAGGCATAGCTGGCCCCACATAATTCAAGTATACACAGACACAACTAAAACTCCCCTCTCTATATCCCCACACACACACACGCACACACACACACACACTCTGCGTCTGACCTGGAGGTCAAGGTGCAGTAACTGAGAGTTGTCTAACTGGGCCTCTTGCCTTGCATTCCAGCGCCCGGAGGAGGGGGTTGTTGCAGCCAGGCTTATTACCAGAGAGGGAGAGACGGAGAAAAAGGGAGATCGCGAGCAAGAGAAAGAGGGAGAGAGAGCACGAGAGGGGGGAGGGGGGGGTGTAGAAAGAAGCTGGAAGGTATTATGCACTATTTCCTTGCCTTCCTAGAAACTCCCGCTTGTTCCCTCCCACTCGGCCAGCAGAGTTCCGCGACAAAGTAAAGGAAACGCTGAAAACTTGAACCTGTTATTCTCCAGCTGCCTCGGCCTTCTAACTAGCTCACTTGTTTTCTTTCCCTGTCTTTCCCTGGTTATGTTTCTATCTCGCTATGGCTCTCTCTTTCTCCCTCCCTTGTCCTCTCCTTGTTTGTCTCTCTCTCTCTCTCTTTCTCACTCTCTCTCTCTCTCTCTCTCTCTTACTCTGGGCTGTGTGTAAGAGGATCACTTTGTTTCCGTTGCCCGTGCCGCAGACATACATGGAGGAGAGGATTGGATTTGAGGAGATACTGACGGGGGTGCACAGCTGCAACAGTCCCCTCCATCTCCACACCAGGACTAATACCCCCCTTTTTCTCTCCCTCTCTCTCTCTCTCTCTCGCGCTCCCTCTCTCCCTGTGTGTGTTTGACTCTCTCCCTCTGTCGCACTCGCTCCGCTTGCTGCCTCTCGGAGGGGTGGGGGTGCCATATGGGAGCTCAGAAAAATGGAAGTGGATCGGAGATAGACAAGAGAGGAATCTTTCATTCTTAGGCTCGGATGTCGGGATCTTATGTGGTAAGTGCTTCTCTCCTTCTCTCTTATGACTTTTTTTGGAAGTTCTTTATTCCCCTAAGGATAAACATATGCCTGCATTCTCAGCAGTGTTTCATTCCTCTTTGCTTTTGATTCATATGTTGCTAACAGTTACCTATTTAGAGATGTTGTATTCTGTGACTTGCAGTTCTGTTTTCTACCATACAAATTAAACCTCCTTTTGCATCCACTTTTTTAAAAGTATATTCATGTTTCGTTCTAACAATTTATTCATGAGCTGTGGCAATTAGAGGAGCTTTGTGTTTTTGATTTTGAAGTTTTGAGGGTCAAGGTAGAGCCAGGAGGGAGGTGGAGTGGAGGCCGACCGGGGGAAGCGAATTCAGAGGGGTCAAAGAGAATGGCACTTGGCCCGGGCAGCACAACGGCTCTAAAAACTTTTGAGTGTGACACTGTCACTGTGAAAAATGTGTATGCTGCAAAACCTGGAAACTACCGCACGATTCAGCTGAATTATAAGATATTTGTTGGGTAGGCCTTTTTTTTATAGCAAATTAAATTATTCAGTTGCTCAGGGGCTCCACATTTTTCAGGAGCTTGGAAATCTTTTATTTTAGGTGAAGTGTAGCTCTGAGACACTGAGCATCAAAGTTTTGACGTGCCAAAAACGTGTCTCATTATATATTTTAAACTTCAATTTCTTTCACAGAAATGACAACAAACATGAACAAAACAGGATGGAAAGTGTGTTGATAACTTAGTTTCAATCAAGAAGTCAGAAGGCAGAACTTTAAGATTCCAAGTTCACAATGTTCTTGTTGACTAATCCAGATTTCATCAGCCCAGGATAATATGCTTGAAAGGATGCTTGTTGCCGTTTATTAGCAGTTGCTTCTTCTCCGTAGAATTTTAAGCAGGTGATGGTAGATGTTGCTACTAGTGAACACTAATGCATTACTGTACACTCACTGAATACCTTCTTAATGTGATAAATGTAAAGCACTGGACCTGCATATATTCTAAAGCTTCATTTTGGCCGTAGTTTCTCCATTTTTATATTTTAACAGTAATGTAAAGATAAGCTATTATTATTATTTCATCACACAATTAATATTATACAATGAATAGATTTACTTAATACATTTATAACTAGGTGTTTTGGTGATTTTACAAACAGATGACTGAATATTAAGACTGAACAATAGAAAAATTTATTTAAGTTACTAAAATTTCAATCCTCTAACAAACTTGTACTTTATTAAATCCCATAACAATCTTTAATTTGGAATATGTTCTTTGATTAAAACAGACAGTTTTATTTTAAATAAACCATGATTTTCTGGAAAAAGTTCTGTAGAAGTGACAAGCTTACATTGAAACTTATCTTTTCATTTAAATGGAGCAAAAGATCTTCGTAACCAGAAAGAACATGTGTGTGTGTGTGTGTGTGTGTGTGTGTGTGTCAGTCAGGGAAATGATCTGAGTGAACTCCTTTTAGGAAACCTATTGAACTTCAGAGCTGTGATTTATGTGTCTCACCTCGACGGTTCATTGGCAGTTTGGGGTTTTGACCTCGCTTCCAAATCTCTTTGAGGAAATCAGAACCCGTCTCTCTGACTGACTCATTCTGTACCTCCCTCGCTCCCTCCGTTCATTAGACATCTAAATAACATGGGAATGAAGTGTCTCGGTCGCCATTAATAGACCTCTTTCTCTTGTGAGAGATTGTGTTAAAGCAAGACTTTAAAGGGGATTCAAAAAGGTTGTAAGTCGTGCCTGTATGAATTTATTTTTGCTGTCTGTGCCTGTATAATTTATAGTGCTAAGGGAGGGGGTTCTGGATTTCTTTATAAATACACATCTCTGTCTGTTGCAGAATCTAGTTCTCTATTTTGGGCATGTGGGTCACAATCTAACAAAGTTAATGAGGACTTGTAAAGTTACTGTCGAAAAGTTTTATTCTTGGCTGAGGTGGCTGCCACTTCGTGTAATATGACAGAATGCAGAAATAGAAATTGCCTGCTCAGCCCTAGGAAATAGACACATTTTTGGATTACTTGCTTGTTTATATCAGCAGCTCTATGCTGCCTTTCATATCTTTTAACACATTTTAAAATGAACAGATCAGATTTGTGCTGTCTGCATATCAAAATCTGTGCTTTAATGAGGGTAAATAAGTTGATCTTTTTGTGTCAATTTTTCAGACTTTTCTGACAGCATTGCACTAATGTTAAGTAGCAGTTATACTTAATTTTTATATTTCTGAAAACCATTGCACATTTGTAAAATATCATTTGTGAGCCTTAATAGGAAACAAGCATGTTTTTTTTTTAATTTTAGTAAAAAAAGTTTTTGATTAATTAATTGTACGGGTTCTTGAAAAAATAAGGCTGTAATGGATCAAAAACAAGGGATTATTGTATTTCATGATTCTATGAACCATCTGGTGTATGTATGTAGATGATCTGAGTTGTTTGTCCTTCATGCAAGGTGAAGACATTTTGTCAGATAACCTGCGTGACCTCCACAAGCCAGTTTTAGCCTCTCTCTCATGCCTCCTCTGGTTATAAATTAGCCCGGTTGTTGTTTGCATGCAGCAAAAGGAAAAGCTCACTTAGTAGCAGTGATTTATTAGTTGTTAGCCCGCTGCTGCCATGTAAATGACAGAGGTGCCATTCAGGATGAAAACAGAAACTCAGAAAGGCTGCAGGACCTGGTTGCTTGCGGAAACAGGAGGTGGTTTATTTTCTGCCACTCATCCTACACAGAAATTGCATGATTTACTTATTTATTAAGTATCCCTTCCAAGGAAATTTTTGTTGTAGTCTCCAAAATACTCATAATTCATGATATTTACTTTTATTAGGAATACACTACAGGCAAAGAGGAAATGAAGTGCTTTGTACTGATGAATTTCCACATCACATTAATGCAACCTGTATGACATGCAGCAGTACTTATAATTGGAAATCCATTTGCTTCTGCTCCTTAAAAACATGTTTTATTTTTCCACGGCTGCTGACATGGTGGCTCTTCTTTCAAACACACACATGCACACATTTTGCATCTGGTCCTCTCTGTGACTTTAGTGGCACATGTGTGAACATCAAAACACTGAGAGAAACCAGGCTACATGGTGCTTACAGGCTAAGAGTCCTTTGAAAGATTGAGGGAGTAATCCATCTCTGTAAATCGAGTTGTGCTTACTCAGATTACAACCTTAATGCAAGTAAGATAACTTTGTTAAGATGTTTGTATGACAGTCGCAATAATCTGAGTATTGCCTTACTTGGGTTATGATGGAATTACTGCAACGAATGTAACCTCAATGAGTGACATCTCTGTTTGCCTGTCTCTCACTCTGTAACACAAAGAAGTATTCAGGCTGTTTTACCTTTGGAACAAGAGATATTTTAGGGAACGCACTTTGTACCTTAAGTTATACTCCATAGATTGGACAAGCATGCCTTTAGTCAAATTTCGCTGACTGCTTTGGGAACACAGTGTATGGCTGTGATTAAGGCTGTTTAAGGAAAGTGTATGATGTGACTGGTTGTGAGAATAACTCCTCTAACAATGCAGCTGTTCATGCGGTTTTAGGGGTTCATAATGATGAAGAACAACAGAACAAGAGCCTACATCTGGTCCAAGCACCTTTTTCTCTTGTCAGTGCATTGACAGATATGACTGGCACAGCCATTACATTTCTAGAAATACCATGTCAGCTTGTTGACCAAGCTTGAAGGGTTGGGGGTCCAACATCTCTTTACAATACCATGGTCATCATGGAAAATCTTCCAGGTCAAACAAGAGGTCCAGTTCCAATTTGGATGGCAAGCTTTATGAAAATGAAGATCAAATTAGAGTTATAGGAGGCAGAATATGCTGCTCCAACTGTTAGTGTCAAAGCCTTAAATTGTCTTCTGTGGTTTAGATCATTGACAGTAACTCTATGCAAGACCACAGATTAAAGATCACACCATCATCTCTTTGCTTCATGCTGTGCAAAGCACACGAGTGAAGTCGATATCTTATCTGTGGTTAATTAAGTGGAAAAGTGCTTTTCCTCATTTTTTCCCCCTAAAATACTATGTAACTGAGCAACAAGCGGTGAGTTTTATAATTTGTTTCCTCACTTTGTAGCCAGGAAGGACTCTCTGGTGTTACAGCACAAATACCAGAACTCTTGTTATTCTTCGAGTCTTTCTCATTGACTTGTTAACACTTTTACAAGCTTCTGTGGCCCAGGTCCTTTAGCCCTCCAATAGCACAGTAGTTTTTTAATGTACTGAGAGGATTCTCCACTGACTTGCCACACTTTGAATTCATGTCAAGCAACATTCTAAAGAGTACATTTTCACTCCTTACCCCGTGGCAGTGATTATCTAAAGGAAACACCAAAGTGACTGTTGGGGTCACATCAAAAAGGTGCAGCGATAAAAGTGGAGCTTTGGACCTGAGACCCAACACCATGATTTGTCATTGAATGTTTCAATGTCTTCCAGGAAAGTCATTGAAACATCTTGAACTTTATTTATACGGTGAAAGATAGCTGTGACTTCATGGGCTATGAGCAAGTCTCACTTTGATGAAATGTATGAAGGACAGATGGAAGTAAGGTGTCAGTTAACACAAAGATAATGATGACAGATGATATGCGTCATAAGTCAGATTCTTTATTGAATTATTAATGACTTGAGCCAGGTTTTTGGGCCTTGCCAGTGGAAAATACCACAGATGTTCAATGTTCATTGTTTTCTGTAATGAACTGATACCCATGACTGCGTTTTCAGCTAAACCTATTATTACCACATGAATACGAAAACTAGAACAACATGGTGGCTGTTAAAAGTTAAAGTTGTATAAAAAGATATTATAAACACAGCTATGCTATAGCCTGCAATAAGGCAAGAATTATCAGGATGGACATGGCTCCCTCTGTTTGGCCCTATGCCCCTCAAAAATACATATGCCCTACCCACTCAGCTGATTTAAACCTTTTCAGCATGTTATATTAAGATAATGAATTATTATTTGGGATATGTGAAACAATGCACACATAACTAGTGGTGGCATTGATATCGAGCATTGGTATGAACTGCTGGAAAACCACTGTGGTCACAATTCCATAGTCAAAAGAGCCATCCCTAAATTTAGTGCATTGTGTATTCCTATCTTTACACAGTAATGGAAGAAGTATTCAGACCATTTAGTAATAAAATACCACTTCTATTAATGTAAAATGACTCCTACTTAAGTAAAAGTACTTTAATTATCAGCAGATAAATTATACATAAAGTGTTAATTATATGATGATATATTGATTGTTATATTGATGCATTACTGTGTAAGCAGCATGTTACTGTTGTAGCTGTGGTCCCCCCCTAGGGGTCGGGCCCCTCCAAAGGGTCACCAGCTGAATCTAGGGGGTTGTGAGATGATTAATGGGAGAAGAAAAAAAGAAAGAAAAACAAAGTTCTGATACACAAATCTGTTTTCACTTTGTGGGCCTTTTCCTCTAAGCTTTGATATTTGATCAAATATTTATTTGAGCATTTATTGAAATTAACCCATATGAGTTTAGAGGGAAAAATCACTATTTGGTGGAGCTGTCAACAACTCATTGACAGCTGATATATGACCGGACTACACACTGAATCTTGTATGAAGTAAAAGAGGTTGGAAACCACTGGTTTTAATTTTAAAAGCTTGTTATATCATCCATTGTGTCAAATCTGCATCTGCAAATAGCTAAAGCTGCCTAATAAAGTGGAATAGAAGTATAAAGTAGCTAAAACTGGAAATATAAGTCAAGTTCAATTATCTTACAATTTTACTTATGTACAATAACTGATTAAAGTTGCTTTCCACCACTGACATGCATTGAAATGGTCTAAAGTGAACTGGGAGAGTTAGTCAGTTTTCTCACTTTCCTAAGACACAGTATAACTCTTACCTTAAGAGAGTCTATGAAATCTTTATTTACACACATGTCTGATTTTCATAGAGTCATGCAAAATGGTACATACAAAAACATGCATGGAAATGTAATTATTTAGATTATATTTACAGGGGGGGATATTATCTATGTCCTTTAGAAATTAAAACATCCCACTAAATTGTGAGGGGCATGACTTCATTATTGATATTGAAATATCAATTAATCCTTTGTGAAATATAGAATTATAATTATTTATTTCACTGATAGCTGAAATTTAAAAATCATCCGTAACCCTTAGGTGAAATGCATATTTTCCATTGGCTTGGAACCATTGTTTTTTTTTTGACGGCCTTGCTGCCTGTCTGGCATTTAGCCTTTGTGCCTTCAAAAAATTGAAGGCACCAAAGGCCATGTGGCCCTTCCCCTAAAATGGTGAAAATCCGTCCTGGTCTGCATGCATGCACACACAAACACATACACACATACACCCAAACGCTCACGCACACACAGCATTGAATTCGAGCACAAATGACCCCCAATGGGTTTGTTATAAAGGGGGTGATGTCATGTCTGTGATGGAGGCTGTGTCCCTCTACCAGTGATCCATCTCTTATCTGACGCAAAGCAGAAAGAAAGAAAGAAAGAAAGAACAAAAGGAGGACTGGAAAAAGTGTATAAGTAGATTTTTATTGTGCTTATTATGTTTATTATATTAGTGAATATTTTTCCCCGCCCATCTCCAGTCAACATTATTTCTCATAAAAAGTCCTGATGAGTAGCAAAAGGTTCAAAGATGAGAAATCCTCACTTTTAAAAAATCTCATATTGTACACTTCTCCTGGGTTTTATTTGAAGTTTTGATGAAAAGATATACGGGAAGAACTGGCCATTTTGTGCATGTCTCATAAATATTAATGAGCCTCTCCTTTGATTGGCTGATTTGAATAGCTGTGTGCACCTAGTTGTGACATCACAACATCACAATGGCTTTAAGGCACTGTTTCTATGTATATGGGCTGTGTGCATTTCGCTGTGGAGTGTTTTGAAACATGTGACAGTATTTATATAGCACCTAGATATTTGATCATTCAAAAAGCTATTAAGATCTCGCTTTCCATGATATGGGACCTTTAAGCACCTCATTTCAAAAAAGATCTTCTTTGCTGAATGCAATTTACATATAATTTCACCTAAATTATTAAGTTATTTTGTGTTTTTCAGCAATTTTAGAGCAGTTGGCTTTTGGCTGGGTCGCCTATTTCTCGGGTCAAAAGATCACAGGCAATTTGTCTGCTAGTCTGTGAGCTGACAGGAGCTCGTCCTCCTCGTTTGCAAGTGAAGGCGGTGCAGAACTCCAAGCCACATGACTCAGTACACCATTTTAAACAGCTTGACTTCTTTAACCATCTCCTCTCCATGGTGGTCACAGATGCATGTGTTTGGTGGGGTGGGGTGGGGGCAGTGAGGGGCGGGGGGCAGGGGCAGCAGGGGTAGCACTGGGGGAGGGGAGCCCACAGGGGCACACAGGGAAATGGCTTCCATACATTAGCGTTTCCTCTTTGGGGGCAGTCCAGTGCAATACGGCGGGGTTGTCGCGTCAAAGCGCTGTGGCGAGGAGGGGTGGAGGTTGCTGGATAATGCAGACACAATAGGCTAAGGCAAACATTAGGAGTGAGACAAAGGACACTCTCCTCAGGTCACAGGGGGGGCAACTCTTCCCATTATCTGAGGGAAGTGATCTTAACTGGGGGACTTTTTAAACCTATCAGCAAATTAGAGGCTGTGCTGGGTAGCTGGTGTGCGTTGGGTCATGATCAAAGCCTCGAGAGTGTGTCTGTTTATAGAGGAAGGCTGTAAAGCATAGGACAGCAGTCACAACACAGCACAACATGGGGCCGGTTAGCACTGTGCATGCTATCATGACCATGTTATCATTGTCACAGCCGGAGTATTTACTCATGGGAAGCAGAGGATAAGTTCTTTCTCATCTACATTAAAAACACCACAAGCGACATATGTCACAGGGTCAGCTGCGGGTTCCTGCGCCATATGCATCCACTCCTGTTTTCAAAGTAGCCGACATGCAATTATCTTTTAATGTAGAGTGTTATTATTTGAAATTAAGTTAAGGCTTACTGCGGGAAGATCTGTTTTTATCTTACGCAATAACATATATTAATATATTTCATGAATAACCAACATCGATTTGAGTTCCCTTGAGATAAATAATCATTAATATTGATATAATTGTGTTGTCATTAATTATGCAACAATATGATTATTATTATATATATTTTATATGTGCTTGCTAAAAACATAAATGGTAAAAATCAGATTAGTGCTCGGATGTAGGTCAGCTTTTACCATTTTTTATTAGCTACACAGCCTGTCGAGTTGGGGCTCTAATTTATTACTTGAAAACAAGGCGTCAATTACATGGTAATTACACGCTCTTAAAGCTAATGCTTTTAACTGCAAGACATTACAAACATTTATGTTGTTCACTCTCAGTAAACATGTAATTTACTTTAGGGTTGTTTAGCCAGTAGGAACTACTATAATAAAAATAATAATAATAATTAAGCTTTATGTATTAAAAAAAGAAAAACCTATTTAGAAACCAACAAAGAGAAAACATAAATAAATAAATAAATAAATATTGGTAGGCAAACATACCTATTTTAGGAACCTTCAAAGTGAATGTAAAAATATATATATACATACACATGTGGTTGTCTAACTGTGTGTGCTTTTTTTGTATGAAACTCTATGCGTGTTTGTGTGACTGAAGGGCCATTATGGGACAGGCTTTTAAGGGAGATCTGGGAAGTGGAAACCTAATACTGCCTGACTGCTGCTCTTGTGTACATGAACCCCACAGCTGCTGGAGGGAGAGGGGAACGAGGGAGAGAGAAAAAGGGAGGAAGAAGGGAGGAGGAGGGGGTAGAAGAGAGCGTGGTGCGCTCAGTAATTAGTTGTCTGGTTTTGTATTGACCAGTCTGGTGCTTAGGCCTTGGGGACTGTTAAATTTGCTATTGAAACTGAAAGGATTATGCACCCAAAAGAAATTAAACGGGAGCAATGAATAGATTGCTGGCCACATGGTGGACTACTGTGTTCCCCCCCCCCTTCCTCTTTTTCTCTCTCTTCCTTCATTCTCCCTCAGTTTAGTCAAGGTTGTATTTTTCCCTGTCAGAAACCGCTGTTTTTATGTTATAGTTAAATTGAAAAAAAGCACTATAGGGGTCATGACAGTTTTATGTTGTGATAATGACACCCAATTTTAAGACTGACCCATTAAAAAAACCCTGCGCACTTGTTAACTGTCAAATCTGGAGCCTTCATTGGGGTCTGTTCATCAAAAAAGAAAAAAAAACGAAGACAAAAATCCAGAATCATTTCCGCATGTTAGCTGTTGAAGGGTGTGATGTCGCAAGGGTGTAATGAAATCTGCGAGAGTAGACGTGGTGATTGCACGCGGGAATTGATGTCTCCTGCCCGGGCCGCCCAGAGGGAAGAGAGATTTGTGTCTCTGTTTACTCCTGCCGAGGTTGGTCATACTTATTACAGTGGACACAGTCAGGAGGGAACATCCTCCACATGACTGCAAAGAGACTGTACTCTCCTCACATCAACATCCAGCATGGTCAAACTGTTGTGCACCCCCCCCTCCTCTGTCACCAGTTTTGTGTCTTAAGGGAGACCAGACCAAACTGTAACACAATCCCCTTGTAATGACTTCCAGCGTCTGTTAAGCAGGCCAGCGCGCTTCAGGGAATGTTTTAAAAAGGTTGCTATAATTCGCAGGATCTCCTGCTTCAGTGAGTTAACATTAGACTCCATCTGCATCGAGCATTTGAACCTGCTGAACTGCGAGCCTCGAGTGTATCTAGTGGATGATAGAGGGGTGATGTCATGTTCTCTCGCACTGTTTGTGTAGCTGGCAGAGGCCAGCGGCCTGCTGGAGAGGGTCGCACACTATGACTCAGTCAAGACCAGAACAGCCCAGTGGGACATTGTCCAAGAAATAGGATAAAATCAAATCTTTTCTCTCTCTTTTTTTTTTAAATCCCTGCTGCACCAAAAATAAACTGTATTTTTTGTTAGACTTTGGATGTCTCTTTGATTCTGGGTTGACATGATTACAAATGTTGCACCAACATCCCATGTTTATAATCTGTCTCTTTTAACTTTTTGATCCGGAGGGAAGTGAGCCTTTGTAGATAAGGCACGCAATCTGGTTCGAGATCCTCCTTAGTTATAATCGCAACGTAAATACAGGAGGGCTTGTGCACAGGTGGCTGGCGCTGCGCTGACAGTAACCAGGCCGACGTCTGCACCAGCAAAAATAAATCGCAGAAAGCACAAACCTATTTTTTAAACTGTGTCAGGGTCACTGAAACATCATGTAATGCCAGTTTTTTCACAGCACAAAAAAAAAATCAACCAACTCCAACATAGCAGCATAGTCAAACTTTGTTAAATATCACCGGGTTGTGTACTCTGGAGGTCCTGCAGTCACTGGTCCTAACAAATATCACCTGTGTCTTACAAGGGGTGACCAGGGGAGGTAAAACCCCAGCCGTCTGATTGGCTCTTTCTAAATAAAAACACATACATACACATTTGGCTGCGCCCCGGTGATTAGCAGTGACAGATATTTTTTGCGTAGCATGACTCACCGGGCTGGAGACCCCACCAGTTGTGTAATAGAGCTCAGTGTTTGTCCCCACAAGAGGATAAAGTCAGGAAAAAGTTAAAGACAATTAGTGTATGAGGGAAAGGTGGAGTGGGAATCATTGCTGTTACTTTGGATGGAATCTCACTGACTGAATTTACATTAATGCAGTTAACTTTCACATGGGACAGATGTAATTAAATTACTCTGCAATGTCGCTGCAAAATAGCAGGTTGTTAGCCTCTTTGCGTTGTACGGTTAAGGTTCGAGTTTGTTTGTGCTGCTTTGTTTATGATCACTGCACTGCGGCCAGCAATGCATGCTGCGCCCGACATGGGTAAAACAGATTTAGGCTGTTTGATTTACAAAGCCGTACACAAATCCTAATTTTACATACACGTTAGTGGTAATAAGTACGGACTGAAACAAATTTCTCACTGGTTCTTTTTTACACAAGAAAATGGTTCCTTCTGCAGTTTGTCTTTTTGTTTTTGTAGCTGTCTCCGTGCCTCATTTATCTGTGTATTATTTAATCGACACTGGATATCAGAATGTGCATATGCTCAGAAAGGTTTTAGTTGATGCCTTTAAATTAAAAAAGAAAACAATTATGTCAGATCTGTGATCTTATTATACAATGAATGATAATTACTTTCCAGGAAGAATAGGACAAACAAATCCCAAATCTATAGTAGATAAAATCTGGTAGATGTTTTTCATTAGAACTGTTGTTATAAATAGTGGAAGGTGAATTAAACTAATTGTCTGCAGCCAGTAAGTATAGTGTCAGATATGTTTATTATTTTTTCTTTTTATCTAAACCTGATGGTCACTAGTGTCAGTAATAAATTACCAGTGTATCTGGTGCTCCGAACAGACAGTAATAAAAAGAAAAAAATGCTAAATAATCTATATAATAACATATAAATTAGTTTTTTAATTGTTAAGTTGTTTAATTCTCCTTACTGTGTTTTACTTTTTTGCAGGAATAATTTCTATCCTCAAACATTGATCACACCTATTTAAATATTATAAAAGTGTGTTTTCCTCAACTGCTTCTTTCTCTGCTACCAAGTAAAAATGAAAAAAGTAATTTAATACATTTCAGGCCTTGACGCAGTAAATGTAAAAAGGTGTGTGTGTGTGTTCTGATGTGGATCGCGTCTGTGTGTTCCTGTCTGCTCCTCAGAATGCGGCGGCAGGCTTCAGGCTTCTGGTGCTCACGGAAAACCTAGCCGACTGAGCCCCAACCACCCCCCCTACACCTATTTAGGGGTCTCTGTCTCCCCTCCCCTCATCCCTCCTTGTAATAGATGGCCTCATCACTCTGGGTTTGAGCCCACCTTTAAACAGCTAGACGGGACTGGGGTTTGTCTACAGCCAAACGATGTAGTGGAACAATAGGAGTGTGTGACATTGTCCGTGTGTATAAGGAGGCCCACGTCTGAAACACATGTATAAACACGTGACGGCGTGGTGTTGATGCGCTCGGCTTCAGGGCCTGCCAGCTAGCAGGGAGAGAGGATTCAGGACGCCCAGGGTATGCAGATCTGCACTATTTTGTTCATTTATACTCTCGTGTCTTTTCAACCCACTGCTGTTTTCTGCAGCGTGGCTTCTTGCTTCTGGAGGGGAGCTGCCCGATGCGCATATATCTGTGCATCACGTTCATTGCCGTTTCCTTGCTTCCTGCTGTTTGTCTTTCAGGACAAACCCTTTGTCTAGCTAAACCCTTTATATAGAGTTGTGGGGACGTAGCCAGCATGGAGCTGTTGTGTGTGTGTGTGTGTGTGTGTGTGTGTCTGTATGTGTGTGCGCACGCGCTTGTGTGTGTCCATTTATGATAAAGCATTTCCAAATATGTGTATGCAATTGTTTCAAAAGCTGCTCGGGTGACAGCAGCATTGACCTTGGCTGGGTTTGAATGTGTGCAGAGCGGAGATAGAGAGAGAGGGAGAGTGTGTGTGTGTGTGTGTGTGTGTGTGTGTGTGTGAGAGAAAGAGAGAGAGAAAGAGAGAGAGAGTTTTTTTTTTCTCCCTTTTTATTATTCTATATCTAAATGTGCTTATGATGCCAATATTTCTGTTATTTGCCGTGGGGGGAGGATGACGAGTACTGCCTGCAAATGTGTGTTTTCTCACCCTGCGGTGGCCCAACCTGGGACAAGGATCCTGCTTGTTTTTTTTCCTTTAGCATATTCCACATTCATATGGAAATGGAGGGCAGAGGAGGGACAGAATCGCACATCAACTTGATCTGGTCATGAATAGCTGCCAGTGTTTGCACTGACCCAGAGCTGGCTTAAAAGGCAACTGCCCAGCCTCTGCCCCTCAGACCAGATCCGAGCACATTTTCAGCTGCAACTCGCGCACACACACACACACACACACACACACACGCACGTATGTATTCACAAACATTCACTTGCACGAAAGATGAAAATAGCAGATGCTCATAATTGCACTCACACAATTAGATACACTTGAGCACTTGGGAACACGGAGCGCCGTCTTATGCTCTGTCTCTGTCTAACACATACACAGACAACCATGCTAAATCCCAGGGAGACGCCAGTGTTGCAATACGCTCCTGTCTTTTTTCTTCCTCTCAAATCCTTCCTTTATTTTATTAACCCATTAAAAACTATCACCTGATGATTGTGCTTCATGAGCAGATAAAAGGAATTTTGACATTTACATGTTTTATTTTCAAATATTTCTTTTTATTGTAAAACTGGCCAAGAAGAAGAGCCATTATGTTAAGTCGAAATAACAAAGCCATTAAACATTTAAATAAGCACTCAGTGGTAGAGTTTTATTATATAAAATTATCTCAACTTATTTAAACAATTACATTAGGTGTTTGAATACATTTTTTATTATAAGGAGAAAGTGTTGCTGAAATGAAAGTTTTTATTTTGATTTTATTTGGAATTGGAAAAGCTGCAATTAAAACAGAACTTCAGTAAAACAGTCACAATTTTAATTTTGTCAGAATTGAAAAATATTCCACGTAATTATTTATTATTCTTTTTTAGGTTTATGGTGTTTTTTTATGATAAATAGTGCAACAAAAATATAAAAAAAATGTTTGCATTCTCCCTGAGAGAATGTGTGGGCCTCAGTTGGATTAAGATAATGCTTTTACTGCTGTCTGTGAATTAATATTGTATTTGAGGAGTGTGTTTCCTTCTTGAGCGTCTCTGGTACAATGGGCCTCCCAGACCGGACTGCTGTGGTTGGATCTAGCAGCAGGGATCCATCAAACAAGATTTGTCTCGGTGGATATGCTGGTTTTGTCCTTCAGGATTAGAGCCCACCACCCATATTCAACCCAAGTCTTGAGTTACTTTGTCTTTTATACATCCAGACAGTTGCCAAAAGTGTGCCTGTAGAGTTTTAATTCATTTAGTAACATAGCAGCCTTCCTTTTTTTCCAAGCATTTCTAAATGATCTCTGTCCATTTCTCTCTATGTCAATGGATTTAACAAAATTAAAAATACAGAAGAGAATTAAATAAAAGATGCATCTTTTTATTTCTTCACAATTATTCAGTCATCTAATTTAATATCTATTTATCTTTTACAAAAGAAATTCAGTGACACAAATAGAAATATTTATTTTATGGTATTTGCTTTTTTTCTTTTTTACATATATTAATCACTTTCTCCTTAAAAATATATTTACCCTTTTTAAATAATTTTACATTTTCATTTAATATTGAATAATACTGAATATTGAATCCAACATTTTTTTCTGACAAATTTGCCTTTATATTATAATTTTGAAGAGAGAGAGAGAGAGTGTGTGTGTGTGTGTGTGTGTGTGTATGTATTTATTTGAAAAAATTATAAATGTTTTTTTCCCCTATTGGTAGTTTTGTTACATTTTAGGACTTTGTTGTGGAGGCAGGACATTCGACAAGCTTGAAGCGTGGTATCTTGTCCCCTCAACTTAAAAACACAAATGTCCAGTCTCAGTCTATGAAAAGAGCAGCGCATTGCAGGAGGCCCTCAGTGTGTGTGTGTGTGTGTGTGTATGTGTGTGTGTGCTGTTTTGTCTCTCCGTTAGCACCCATTGAAGAGACAATGAGTTAAAGAAGCAGACAGTGGGCTTGTTAACAGACAGGCATTAGTGAATCAGTGTGTGTCTTTGTGTGAGGGAGGGGACACTCCTCTAGTGTTATGACGGGAGTCTTTCACTGACGATACACTCCACTCCAACACCACAAGTGTCCGGCCACTGAATGGGGAGGATTTGTTGCTCTACACCTAATTAAACAGTGCTTTGAGTAGTGGTTATGGTGAGGGGGCCTTTTGTTCCATTTTACCTTCTAAAGCACCTTCGAAAGCTTAATGTTTGACTTTAGTGACAGTGATGGTCGTGGCCTCGCTGTGACGAATACAGGAGCTGCCTTTCACACAGGATGATCACAGCTCTTCACACTGTTTGTGATCTACAGGGGCGTCTGATGTTGTATTTCATCTCGCGAATTAGTGCATCTATCATGTAGAGAGGATTTCTTAAGAAGGAGCTTGACTGTCTGATTAATTTAATGTCTTCAGATTCTAAAGCAACAATTTAATAATTAGACATTATACCTATTTTTTTTCAAAACAATTTGAGCTGGATAATATAGTGAACATTTTTTGGATCTGCTTCACGTTGTGGATTTTTAGTAGGGATGACTCCAGAGGGGGGGTTTAGGAGATTATGATGCCCTCTGTGCTTTGTGGAGCGGCGTATGGGCTTGACCTGAGGAGGGGAGACACATGCCTTTGTGGCCCTGAAAAAAGGGACAAGAGATCATGAGTAATGGCCTCTAAGTTAGTTCAGCTTGTCTTTTGTGCTTGCTGGGGAGATTTGTTGAAAGTCCTTTTTATTAAAACTTACATTTTCACCCTGTCGTCTTTATCCGTAGGTTCCTCCCTGACCACAGCGATTTGTAAAGGCTGCAATTAAATTAGCTACTCTTCAGACATTTTATTATTTTGTTTAATTATTCATTTTGAAAATTGATTCTTTATTTAAAAGTCGTTAATGTCTCCGAGGGTTTCCATGCCTTTGAATCAGTGAGGTCTGTCACCCTGACAACCCTTAAAGAATTTCATTAGTTTGGATTTCAGGGGAGTTTTAGTGTCATGATGGTCTTAATGCTGTTTGAGAGACAAATGAAATTCTAAGGATGACCGCTTGTCTTTCTATTTATATTTTTTTAGGGGGGATGTGCAGGGCTCTTCAAACATTTGTAGAAATGTCACCTGAATTTTTTACATTCACATTGTTCTGACTCTTAATTAATAATCAACGTGGCATGTGTCTCTCTTAAAATGACGGTAGCTGCAGACACATGTAAGCTGTAGTCACACAGTGCGCTGGCTGCCCAATCTGCATTCAGGAAACTGGGATACGGATCAGTTGAGGGTCGGGGGGGGGACATCATAGAGACAAACCAGAGAGCAGGAGCTGGAACTTCTCAGCCTGTGCAAACTCAAATTGTTTTAGCGTTGATGACGCGTGCATGCAGCTGACACCGGGCCGTGTCTCCGTGGCGGCGGGAGCTGCACTTGGCGTTTGGCTGCCGCTTGTTTCCAGGCAGGATGATGGCGATGATGGGACGGCGGTTTACTTGTATATCCCAACATCTGCCAAAGCTGTAATGTGCGTGTTTGTGTGTATGTGTATGTGAGAAAAAAAAAGAGAGTCATCTGTCTTTGTTATCTTTTAATATATTTATACTCTGCCTGTCATTTAATTACAATCAAAATGTCATGGATACAGTATGAGCAGCAGCAGATATCTGTCTCACCATCAGCTCCACTCCGCAGCACTCGGGTATTCCAGATACAGAAAAAAAACACATCCTTTATTAAAAAATATTATTTCTGTATTTATTTTATTATTATTATTTTAGAATCTTGCAGTGAAAAAAAAAAGGAGATTCCAGGTTGCATTTGACTCCCTTTTTGAACACCAGAAAAACAGAATTTAATCATTTTATTTTGTATAATTTATCTCGGTATAAAATGTGGGCATGTGCTCGTGTGTAATATGAGACGGGAAAGGCTGAGCGTGTCTTTGTGGCACATTTGGCCGGCCTGTCCCTGTCGGTGTGCTGCACGTCGGCTCAGTTGAGACCCCACTGACCCCCACCCACCCCCCACCTCAGCCATTGTTCCTGCTCAAATCAGCCAGCTCTATTTCCAACATGTCACTTGTGTTGGTTTACCCAAAAGGGTGAATAATGTAATGATAATGATTATAATAATAATGCAGTATTCAAGTGACTTTATTTTAAACGCAATCTTCATTTTTCTATTGAATATAATATATGTATATTATATAAAGTAAAATTATAAATAATATAACACATTTTGATGTATGTTTATTTTTTAAATATTACCGTTTTTTAATAAAGTTAATACAATATTTGTCCAAATTTTAAAATAATACATTTCGCAGTTGTATTATATTCAATCTATATATTACATAATGTTTCTATTTCAGAAGTATTCAGCAGCTATCAGTATGATTTAAAGCAACATTTGTCAGAATTATTTGTAAGGATTTTTTCCTCAGATCACAGTGTCACAAAGTTTTAATCACATTTGACCTAAAGTGAATAAATATGGCTGTTAAATTGTTGCAGAAGGCTTTTTACAGGTTGTCGGCGTTGTTGGTTTTCTGTCCGTTTAATGATGTCATTTATGTTTCACATAAAGCAACGTTTCCTTAAAGCAGCAGCAGACCTCCTGCCGTAGCCCTTTGGTTTGCTGCTGTCTGCATGTGGGTTGTGGTGGCAGCAATATTTTCAGAGGCAGGCCTGGTACTCACTGTGGGAGCAGCCTTGATTGTTGCACGAATACAATGCCTCTGCCTTCTTACTTCACTGGTTCCTTTGCTCTCCTTCCTCTGCCTTTGAATTTGCTCATTTTCTGCCCTGTTTTGTTCCCCCTTCTGCCCCCTTTGATTGGCCCCTGCATATCAACTTGTCACATGGAGCATGGAAGATGGAACTACTCCTCAGGCTTTGCTTTCTCATTTTGAGAAAGAAACCTTTGCAATTTTCCTTTTCACTTCATTTAATTGTGCTCTTTTATTTTTCCACAACTACTTGAAGTACCTGTAATTATTTATGTCTGTATTCATTAGCTCTATTTTTAGGGATGCAGTCAAAATACTTAAACAAGGCTATTAAGATGCCAAAGTTCATTATTAGGTTTGATCATCTTTGCGGGCATTTGCTGATTTGATTTTCTACATTCTTTTTACAAAATCTACAAGATAAATCATAAAAAAAATACCAGCAATGTAATTTCAAATTTTCCAAACCATTTTTCAGGGCACATTTAGGAGTAAGTTGCAGGTTTCAAGCCATGAAATCCTGACTCAATTAGACAATAACATGAGTTTTGGTTTATGAATCAGATTGAACAAATAGTCACCTGCTCTGCGGCCCTGTCACTGATTGAACAATATTGATATGTTGACATTGATCGTCTCACCTTTTACTAAAGCTGTCATCGAAGCCCTCGCTTGCCTGTGTCTCTCTCGCCCTGTCACAGGCACATATGCTCAGTCAGAAGCGTTTACTGCATAGGGTCAATACATAAACACACACACACACACGCACACACACACACACACACTTAATGTTAATATAATCAGATATAATTTTAGCTGCCTTGAAATAATGATTATACTTAAACAAATTGTTTGCCAATTGGAAAGGGTTTTGATTTGAAAGGATAATTAGGGTTATTTATGTGTCTTATTTTCTAAATTAAAAAATACTAGTTTGGATCAGATAATGCAATTATACTGCATTATGCTTAATTCTTTTAATAAAAACAGATGAAATGTTGTCCAGAAAAAATAAGCAAATAACTAGAATTTTCAACTAACTAACTAACAACAGCAGCATTTAGAAATCGAGCTTTAAGATTTATGTGAAAGACAATGTCTTTTTTCCTTTCCACAAGATTTAAAGTATGTAATAAAAAGGGGGTTTTGATTTATTTGAGTGTAAAATGCATTCTAATTGAACATATAATAGCCCTACACATTTGATTGCACTCAACGTCAGTTGCTCATTTCTTGATTCTTTACATTATGAAATGTTGCTTTTCATTCTTTTCACTGTGACATGATCTGAGTTATTTTTTGCACACATGTAGAAATTTGTTTAATCTGCAAATTAAAATGTAATAGATGTATAGTAAAAATATATACCTCATCAGATTATTTAGTCATTAGTGAAAAACAGCAAACCCTGTTTCACATATAAAAATAACTGACATCAAAAAAATTAAATAAGAATTATCAAGTTAAAATTAAAAAATTTTCTTACGAGTAGCGAGTAAAAGAAATCACAGCTCTGGGCCCACAGCGTAGACCCGAGACGAGTGAGAGAGGGAGGAAAAAAATGCTTGCTAAGCTATCCGTTTCACACACACAGGGACAGAAGGTTCGATATTCATTCGATCGATGAATGAAAAGGCACAATGGCAAAATCGGACGGGGCTCCTTTTCAAATCCACGTCTCCAATGTCCCCCCCGCCACCCCTCCACAGTCTGCAGTCGCTGGGCGGCTGGTGTGGCAGGCAGAGAGAGAAAGAGAGAGAGGAGAGCAAGGGTTACATCAAGGCTGCTCCCTGAACCGTGCAAACAAGTCTAGACCAGTGACCTGTTCAATGGCTCCTTTTGAGGAGTGGGGCAAGTTCGGTCAGAGCGAGGAGAAAGGCAGGCACAGCCTCTTTTCACTGGCGGAGCAGCTCACAGCCCGCGATCGACAGGAGGTAAGGAGGGCCGGGAGGGCAGGCATCTGCTTCCATGGTTACGGGCCGGGTATGGGGACCCTACTATTGAGGAAGCTCCGTTCTCATGCTCCCACAGAGGCAATGTCACGCATTTTAAAAAATGCGTCAGCCCGGGGCGAGGGACCATATCCACCAGCGGCAGAGTCGCTTCTTTGAGAGGGGAAATAAAATGATAGCACGTCAGTCTGAGGAGGGAGAAAAGAAGAAGGGGGGAATGCTTTCGGATGGGGTGGCAGCAGCATGTTCGTGAGGAAAAAAAAAAAAAAGAAATGCATCACATGATCATAGCAAATTCTAATTCAAAGTAAGATGTTTCGACTACGCGGCGGCAGTTGATGTTCCTTAAATTCACGCGGTCTACGATTTGAGATGCTTTTGTGCAGAAATTGTATTGTTCTGTGGAAGTCAGTGGCAGATGATTTATACTCGGAGGGAGCAAAGGTCAAGGCTTATGTGGTGAACTCTTTTGTTGAGAGGCAGAGATATCGTTTTAATGAGGATTCTCCTAAAACTTTCATGTTTTACTCTTGTTTACTTGTTTTTGTAGGAATGTATTATTTAATTTATTATTATTGTTTTTTCTTTGTATGAATTAAACATGTATTTATATGCAGGTTTAATGTCAGTCTCATGCACAAATGTTACAATTACAGAATATATAGAGGAGCATTTGGATTGCAGATTTGTCAGATGTGAGGAGTCACATCTGTTTGTTTGTTGATTTGTTTGTGTTTGGGCACAAGCTGTGTGTGTGTGTGTGTGTGTGTCTGTGTATGTGCGCTGAGTTGAATGGATGCTTTGGGCTTTTCTTCATGAAGGAGGGGTGTGTTGGAACGTTGAATTTGGTCATGCAGCTGACGCTTTACCCCCTAACACACTCCAAACAGAACGGACAGATGGCCGGCCCTCAGGAAGGGCTCGGGGCGTTGGATTTGCTCTCAGACCGTGGGAAAGTCTTTGGCTGACTTCACCTGCTCAGGGAACTGATGTGACTGGATTAAACGGCAGTGAAAGAAGTGAGAAATGAAAACTAACATGCACAAACGGTGCACTGCGCTTTGTGCAAGTGCAAGCTTTTTCTCACATCCTGTTTAAGGGAGAAAAAAATGTGATAAATAGAGACACATAAAAAAAGATTTTATTTATTTTTTATTTTTTTGGAAGGACAGCAAACATGTCCAGTATTTTTTTCTTTTTTTAGTGTGTGCAAAGTGAGACAGGGTGGATGGGTTCATTCTATTTTTTGCATGTGTCTTTGTAATCCTAATTGAAAACAGTTGATTCTCAGTTTGTTGGGACATTAGACATGATGTTTGGCCATCTCTCTCTCTGCTTTTGATTATCTCCGTCTCAGAGAGACAGCCATGTGCACGCTTTGATTTATTGTCTTAAAAAAAAAAAGAACGGGCCATTTGTCAGGCTTTCATCTGATTGATGCCAAGATGCATGCACACTTCAAATTCATACTCATAAGAAACCACAGCCCGTGCATTTAATGGGTCATTAATTATCTGTTTTGAATGTGCAATAAAGTTAGATGGCTTGCAAGTAACCCTGAAACATTGTTCTGCTCATTTTGTTTAGCGTGTTGTGAATTTATGAAGACGCCACTTCAATAGGTGTGCTGACAGGTGTGAAACTCCTATTTCAGACCATACAAATGAATTATGAAAAACAAAAAGGAAAAAAAAAATCCCTGTCATAAGTGTGATAATGATCAATGTAGCATGACGTCCAGACAGGTAGCTCTTTATTCACGACTCAAGGATTCCCCTCTGTGATCTGAGAGCATATCTCAGCAAAAGACAAACAAAGAGAGTCGACGTTACACCAGCATCTGTACTAATGTAATTTGCTATATTTAATTTTTTTTTAGAAGTTGCTAATAACCTTAAAGCATCCTTACACGGATAAATGGTGCATGTATATGTTTGATTCTGTATGTTTGAGTTTAGTTTTCTGGCCAATTTTCACTCTATGATCTGTTAACAAAAAAAAAAAAATCACATTAAAATTTAGTTTATTCTACTGGTTTCATCCCAACAGAAACTTCATGGAAAATAAATTCTGTCAGACATACTGCATTTCTCCAAATAATTGCACAGTTTTATGTCATGTTTGTGACAACAGCTCAGGCGTCTCCAATAGTTGCCTCATGACCACAGGAATTTCCGATTGCTGCCATTTTGAGGGCCGTGCTCAATGAAATACTCCATTGCAGTTTGGCTGCAAAAAGGGCATTACCTTTCATAGAAGTAGAGTGCATGAGAGTTCAATTTGGGTACGAGTCAAGTGCTCTCCATCCGAGAAGGGCGTGTGTGTGTGTGTGTGTGTGTGTGTCAGGCTTGGGTGGAAGGGGCTGGGAGGACTAATCAAATGTGGTTATGTGCTGAGCAGTGTAGTCAGTGTTTGACAAGAAATGTGAACTTGACTCTGCGGTGCTCAAGAGGCCCTTCAGGAATTTAGTGGGGCAGTTTAGTTGCAGGTTTACTTTGCTCTTCGGATCTATCCAAAGCCGTCTTTATTTCTGGAAATAATTTCTGCCATAAGGATTAGGTCAGACATTTGTAGACCTCTATTTGTAGATCTATTAATTTACACCACATTCCCTACTAGAGCGGTGATGACGGTAAAATGTCAACAAGCATTTAGACAACATCTTTGTTTCTTTTTTTTTTCCTCCTGCCTCTTGTTTTGTTTCTCTCTCAGCTCTAATGGTGTGACTCAGACTAGCTAAGCACTGCACTCAAAGCTCTTCTCAGGCTCTCATATATGAAGGCAAGGAATGCAAACATAACACCTTTTCGTGTGACTGCAGCGCAGCATAACAATGATGTAGATGGAACTGGCCTCCGACAGTGGACGAGCACTAATTGGGTTACGAGAGCTCATTCCCCGCTCGCTCATACACTGTATATAAATACACACTAAGAGACATTTTGTGCTCCGGCCTCGCTGACCTGTTCACATCATGGTTTATTTTTATAGTGGTAATTTGCCATTGGCCCGATGGTTTGGTTTCAGAGGCCCACATCATTAATCATGGAGGGCATTACTGCAGTATAATTACACTTTCTCTCAGTGAACCCTCCGCATTTCCTGCGTGTGTGCGCTCTATCTCTGTCCATAACACAAACACACATAGTCGGGATGTAGTCAGCTGCAAAGTTTGCTCAACATGTCAGCACAGTTCCGGGTCTGTAACTGTTAAAATACTACACACAAGTGTGCATCCACAGAATAATAGGTGTAATAACATTGTAATATCATAAAAATGCAAGTTAAAAATACTTTTTCACTATATATGTGACTTAACCAGTTGGCGGAGCAACAGCCGTGATGTCGTTGATTGAATGCACAGGGATCCCTCCCAAGGAACGTTGTTTGAAGGTGTTTGCAATAACTACAGACAAGAGTTGGCAATAATTGAAACTGCAAACACCCCAGGAAACAAATAAATATGTGCAGCAAGGTTGTATGTGTGTGTGTGTGGGGGGGGCACATTGGAGTCTGTGGCAATGCTGTGTAACCCCTTTAAGATCATTATTCCCCACAAAATGCCCCCCCGGGGTGTGTGACATATTTGTGAATAGGCTCTTCCGCGGGATTTAACGGGTTAACAGCAGACAAAGGGAGCTGGGACCATGTAGCCCAGCAGGGGAGACCCCGGTGGAAACACCAGGCTGCCGTATAATCCCCGCTCTGTCCCGTCCCGTTTGCTCTGCCCGCGATCATTGCAGACTGACATGTGCTCTGTGGTGCTGCATGGCTTTGGGGTGAGAGGAGCCACATGTTTCCAACTGGAGCATCTCTGCAGACACCTTACACACACACAAACACACCCCAGGCCATGTGAGGATATTTCACGCTTTCGTACGAGCTTTTAGAAAAATGCTAATTAAAGACAAACGGTTTAATTCCGAATGAATGGACATGAACTTTGGACGTTTTTCTTTTCACCAGCTGCATATGGTTATCTTTGCTGTAAGCCCTGATGTGTCATACACATCCCGATGTTACTATAGAGCACACTGCAGGTCTACATGTGTCATGTGGATCTGGCTGTATGCTGGAGATCATAGAGGCCTAGCAGAATAAATCCACTAGATAATACTGCGTTGCACAGTTGTCGGGTCTACTGATGTCTGCAGCACATCTTCTGTCTTGTGTTATACTTGCCTAGTTACTGCCTGGCTTGCGCTTTGACTCATGTACTATCATTGCCATATTCTCTGACCAATTACGTTATTCTTTTAAAGACAAATCAAAGCATTTAAGCATCAGAGTGAACCCTAGAGAACTTTGTTCTTTTCATTTCAATGACTCGGGCTCATATGTGTTGTGTGATCTGAGCACAATTAAGCCATGAAAAAAAAAAGAAATTAGGAAAGACTTTAATTTACTTTATGTGAGTCTGGAGTCATTGTAGGTCACCAAATGAGACCAAATGCTCAACACATTAAATAAATTTGAACCCAATGATATTTGTAGCAAAGGCTGAAAGAGAAACCCATTGTTTTATGGAGTTGGATGGCCAGATTGGCACTAACCCTGACAGTTTGATTTCCATATTGGAAAGGTTTGGTTGAAATCTTTGCCGAGACATTTCTGTGGTGGCAGGTCATTATACCGCATTTAACTTTTTCATATAAAATGTAATAAAAGTAAATAAGTTAAAAATGACAGAGGTAATTGACTCAGTGGCTGCTGCCTTCGCACATGTGTAGTCATATGTTAAAGAACTGCCTAAATAATTACTAACTATTCAACATGTATTGTGTGCTCATTTTGAAAGTATGCCTGCCAGCGAACTAAATCAATTGTTTCTTAGAGGACTTTTTTTTAAAAATCACATCTGACAGCCTCACCAGGTTTGGGCACAACTTGAATGTTCAATTCAAGTGTGTGACTCAGACCGTACCTAGCAAGTCAAGTACAGAGACAGTCATGGTCATTTTCTTTGGAAGACAGCTCCAATCCACCTGCTGATTTACCTGCAAGTCACCTCCTTTATTAGCCACGATGAGACTTTCCACCATCTCGCACCCAAATGTGAGCGAAAAGCATCTTGAGCTCCAATAGCCATTTAAAAATCATCAAATATGAATTCATTTCCTCTTGCTTATGAGCTTTAGCTTATTGACTGGTACCTCCTAATCGTGTCTGATTTGTTTTGCAAGAGCCTAATTAAAGTCGTGAATCATTTTTCCACAGTCCTACACTAATTCACATAATTTTTTCCCCCCATTGTCAGACGATTGCTTTGATAATGAGGGGTTGTTCAGGGGGATTATCTTTGGGAAAGTACTCGGTGAGGACACACGCAGAAAAAGGTATCATTATGATAACTGCCTGCTCTGCCTCCTAAATGAGAAGTCATCCTTAATGTAGTCGATTATGGCTCGCTCCTCTGGAGATAGCCTGTGGAAAAACAGTTTGTGCCATATAGTCTTCTGAGTCATGTCTTTGAAATGTACACGCCTGCCGCTTAGACACTTAGGAAGCTGTCAGTGTTGCATTTTGGCAACGGTACTGATAGAACTTGAACATTGTAGTGTTGAGAAAAGACACCTTAGCTAACCTTCAAGGATTTATTCAAAATGGATGATTCTTATTGAGGCAGCTTATTGAGGAATACTTATATAAGGGCATTTAGATACTTCTGTAGGTCGATAGTACATCATTAGATTTACATTATTTTTGGACATTTTATGCTCAACTGCACCAATGTTCTGTATTATTCCCCTTTTGTTCATTTATCATTGTTTTATTTATCTAAGTAATAACACTAAAAATAGAAGCCTGTATCACACTTCAGAATAAAATATATTTCAACTTTTCTCAGTCACTATAATGTCAGAGCATTTGTCACAGCTTTCCATGAGCATCTTTTCAAACAGCAAATGCTGAAGGCCCCTACTACCCACATGATTTCTAATGAGCTTATGCTGATCAGAGAATACAATCAAATTTCACAAAGCTGTTGTTTTTTGTTTTTTTTTGCAGTTTTTGCATTTTTTTCTATAGTCATTTAAATCAAAAACATGTTAAATGTTGACTGATCTGGTTTCTTCAGCATCTTTAGTTTTTCCATAGCAATTTTGTGCTTCTTTTTCCTCTTTACATTTGATGCCAACATCAGCCTCATCTTTGTACAGTGCCAATTCCATCATTGTGCGAATGATAAACATAAGCTTTCCTATTGTCTTTTTCATATTGCCTGAGCTGCCCAATAGGAGACAGAGGTAATTAAAACACAAGGCCAGGTCACGAGGTGAGCCCCGACACACAATAAAAAGCTCTCTGCGATTCCAAGACGAAGGTGCCACACAGTTCAAATCCATTTTAATTGTTGTTTGAATTAATATGAAAATGCTCAGGTCAATTAAGAAGATGCATTCCTCTGGCTGTGTGTAATGTCATATCCATTGATCCGCAGAGGTTACTTTATGCACTCATGTGTAGGATACATTTATGTTTCTGAAAATCCGCCGTTTGGAATTCATTAGGTATTGATCCCTTTTGGCGACGGTAAAAGCATTGAGTCTGATAGCAGCCTCGTCTGAAGCCAGGTAATCAATTCAGTGCCATTCAGAAACAGATGCCCTTTTTGTTATTGTTATGCATCAACATTTGATATGCCAGCAAAAATCACTTATAGCTCCATCGCCAAGTGACTTTAAATTAAGATGAACCATTTCAATGTATTTACCACAAAAGAAGCCTTTGTGTCCAGTGATGGAAAATTATCGTTTTTTTTTTTTTACAGGAAAAGTATTGACAAAAGAATCCTCTTTTGTCTATTTGGTGCTGTTTCTTTTTTCTTTTTTTTATTAACAAGCATGCTTTTTTGTAGTTGCATGGGGTTTGGTTCTCTCTGCACAGCCTCTTCCTCCCACTCTCTCGGTCTGATTCTCGCCCTCCATCCGTCCCTCTCCGTGCGTGATTGGCTGTTGGTTAGTCAGCTGCAGCCAATGGCCCTTTGTGAAAATCTCAGTGTTTAGTCTGGTGCTAGGCAGCAGGATCAACAAGACAGGTGGGTCAGGCAAAGTCGCCGCCCCGGCTGGATGCGCGACAAAAGCTCCGCTAGCTTTCAAAGCAACATCACTCCCTCGGTTTATAGTCACACAACATTATCTCTGACATGCTATACGAGTTTGTGAGTGTGTGAACAGGCTGTTCTTTAAAAACAAGAATTTGGGAGATCCTGAAGAGAGACGCTGCTGTCTAGACATAAAATTAGATGTGAAAAATGATTATTAAAATTACAAATTATTTGATCTATTTTTTTTGTTTGTGTACTCATATGAAAGTAATATTTTTCTTGGTGAAACTTTGTGGCTCGATCAGTGAGACAGAGAGGCCAGACCAGGGCACAGCGAGGCGAGGCCTCTCCGAAGGGGAGTAGATCCTGTGTGCAGCCTCTGATCCGTCTCTCATTGCCAATCATAGTCTGTTGTTTTTGTTCAATATGCAACAACTCAGGAAATAGTGTTATCCAAAATATTCTGCGCTGAATGTCAATTTCAGCATTTGGGCCTTTTTTTTTTATTGTGTTATTCTATCGTTGGCAAGTCAAATCACATACTCAGAACTACAGAATGGTTGGATTGGTATGTCGCTCATTGGACCAAACTGTATAAACTTCTGTGTGGATTAACCTTTTGACTGTTTTTCTGTCATGGCTTGAGGCAACATTAAATTAATGGAGATAAGAGCTGTGAGCCAAAAATAACCCCCTGTCTCTAGTGTGCCTGTGGAGAACGAAATAGCTCAAATTATCTTTCCGTCAAGCATTTTGGCTGCCGGTATGCAGGGTTTGGTAAAGCTAACAAAAAAAAGTGTTAGACTTAAAAAAAAAATAAATGCCAGTTGTCAAATGAACAACTCTGTATTTTTATGGCATTTATTTATTATCTTTGCTTTTGAAGGACTACTGTGAATAGTTTCTCAGCTTGGGTGCACCATAAGGACATAAAAGAGATGTTGCCTAATTTGTTGATTTTGCCTATTAATGGTGTAACATTTCAATAGTGAAACACAGGCTTTTATTATGTGGCTTCTTCAGCCTCCTTCTAAGTGTTTTTTTTCCGATCCACCTTTATCTCTCCCTCCCCCTCTGACTTAAAGTCATCACATTTATCACATGCATTACCAGGTTGAGAAGTCCGTCTGATGTTTTCACCCCTGTCTGGTTCTCAGTGGTATATCCCATCCCCAAGGGAAGTCCTCTACCTCCCACCCCCCATTCCCATTTGAACTTTGACCCTGGCCTCCTGCCTCTCAGGATATGAAATGACCCCCTCAGTGGGGGAATGTTTTGGAACCATTTTAGCTGAGTCTGTTTAATGTTGGCCGGAGCAGATGCGGAGCTCAGAGGGCTGCATGGCCATCTTGTTGAAGGGGTGCAATGACTAGCACAAAGAGTGTGTGTGTGTGTGTGTGTGTGTGTGTGTGTGTGTGTGTGTGTGTGTGTGTGTGTGTGTGTGTTTGTTCATCGTTCTCCTCAGCACTTTTCTCTTTTACTTAATGAACAGTAATGGAACAAAATATATACAAAAAAATATGGTTCACCAGTGGAGAGCACCAAACTTCATTTCCATCATTTTGTTGGTGATGCAGAATGTCTGCGTGTCCTCGGGATGTCACCAAACCAGAATACAAATTGTAACAGCGGTTTGATGTGCAGAGGAAACACTTGTTTCATTTAATCAACATATCCATGGCAAATCTTCCAGTGTGATATCACTGTGCTTTGGCAGAAGACTTTTCAGGTTGGAGGCAGCAGGTGCAACACAAATGTCTGTGGTGCTGCCTTCAGATGGATGTAAGGATTTAATCAAGTAAAGGTGAAAGCTTTGTTACAAGCTGTTGATGACAGATAATAACAGATAATAGAAAGAAACACCCATTAATCTCCAGCTCTCCTCAGCTCAGTGCAGACTGCTGCACTGGCATTAGAACCACATTGCACTTGTATCTTTGATGTCAATCTAAATGTGTCATGACATTCTCTGGTTCCAGCTTTTTCAATGTGAAGATTAGTGGCTTTTGTCTCTTTTATGTCATTGCAATCTAAATATTTAGATTGCAATGTTACAGTTACAGAGGACAAAATACTAACATTTCACTTAGTTGGCTCACGTTGCATTAAACAAACAATGTATTTCTGTCCAAATATTCAAGTAAAATGTTAGTATTTTGTCCTCATTAACTTGGAAATTTGAGACATGATACCTTTTTTTTTAAATATATTTTTAAGAACAACCCACTGGATTGTGGGTTTACCACTCACTAAGGAATACCTTTGGTCAGACAAAACAAGGCAAACTATGACACCACCTAGGACAAAGAGAAAATGTGACACTTTTCGAAACACTAGCATTTATCAGCTAAACTGGTTGACCAAATAATCCAGAAACCAGATCTGCAGATCAATTGATTTTTCCTTTTTTTAATTTCTCTCATGGCTTTATGTGCACTATAAAATCCGAAATGGCATTGCAGAACCGATCATCTCTTGATAGTTTGACGATTTGCATACAACACCAACCTCTTTTTTAAACTTTGAGCTAACTGTGTTGTGCATAATAGCAAGCAGGAGTTAACTCAGCTCATACTGTACCGTCTATCACACCAGACTGTAAGACAGACTGCCCACAATGGCTTTTGGATGGATATTCCTTGGCCTGATTGCTCTCTCTCTGCTAATCAAGGATTTGCTTTGAATACACAGACTTATTTTAGAGCTGCTCCTCAATTGTAAAATTCACTACACAGTATATTAAATGGAAATGCACATACTGCCTGTGACAATATGCAGCGTGTACAATAACGTGTTTGATCTTCTGTCCTGTTGGGTGCTTGTTGTGTATTTGATGCTTGCCTTTGGTCAGGCAGGATTGAAGTGATATATTTATTTATACTATTCTTCTACTATTACCGACTGAGGAAGCAACACATCTTTCTACACACGTACCATATAGAAACAGATCTAAAGGAAACAGCTGTGAGGAAAAGACAAATCACAGCAACACACACATCAAACAGCCCATAGTTCTCCTGCTCCAATCACAAACTGAACATTTTGTTGTTTAATCATGAACAGACTCGAGCAAGTGCAGCAGATGCTCAACAGTTTTGTGTTAAATTGAGTGAGGGAGCCGGCGTACGAGAGGCTCTCGGGGCAGAGCTTTAATCTTTTCTCTGGTGGATACCTTGCTCTTCAGTGAGTCACAGGTCCATGACATACGCTTGTGTTATTGTAATAAACCACCTGATTGTGTTTGGCTACTGTTCTGGCTAAACTGCAAGAAGTGTGCAACGTGGGGAAAACACTCTCTCCTGAGAGCTTCAAACGCACTCAGAGAGCTTGTCTACTTGTCTAAGTGAGTTATTGCAATCACATGAAGTTCCTCGTATCTTGTAGAACACAGTTTTGTTGCACTTACCGACAAAGCCACATTAATTCAATGGCTTATTTGACACATTGTGATTTTGTTCGGGGCTCGCGTTGTTAGTATGAACTGAAAATAGAGGCGCGTCGACTTTATTTCAGCCAGCACCGAATGGCTGAATCCGGAGGTCCCTTATGAGTGTGTCATTAGTTTGTTGTGCATCCAGTCTTTTGTATTTACCCTGTCAAAAAAATTCTGGCAACCGAGCTGAAATCTTAAGCAACCAGCACGCCCATAGAGTTGACTTTGGAAGGCACTAAGCATTCCTGCTCAACACCACATTAGCCCCTACTTCTCCCCACCTCAGGGTGCTGGGCAGCGTGCCAGGTAGAGGTTGCCATGACTCCTAACACCCCCCCCCCCACCCCCTTCTCCCTAGAAGGTGCTAGATTTTGGGAGGGGGCAGTCCGGGCTAACGTTTTTGATTTAGACAAAAGATGTCTTCACAATGTCAGCAGAATACTTACTGGGAATGCTGTGGCTTTCTGGTAGGAAATCATGTGATCTTCCAGCCAAGGATTTGTAATGGTGCCAGGCAAGAGAGAGAGAGAGAGAGAGACAGCGAGAGAGGGAGAGAGAAAGATACACAGAGGGAGGAAAAAGGGGGGAAACTTTGAATAATGATGCCAGCAAAAGCGTTTTTATCCAGTTTTTTCTTTTTTTTTCCCTTCTCCAGTTCTTGTTTGTTTCGGAGAAAATGGCGGACAGCGCATCGCTGAACTGAACCCGTATTCTCAGTAAGCTCAGATTTAGAAGTGCCCCTCCGTCTTTTCATCATTCCTCTCTTTTTTACACACACACACACGCACACACACGAAAACGTTTTTTAACACTCACTGCTCGTTGCTCACATCCAGGTAGAAAGTGCGGATAGAGAAAATAAGAGATGATAAATCAGACAGGATAGTAGAAATCTGGGTAAGTGGCATTTTCCCTCTTTTCCTCACGTCAGACTGTTCCTTTGTCGCAGTGCGGCCGTAGGAATATTCCGCTGTTTGTGGCTCTCTGGCACTGGCACAGTTAATGGTAGCTGACCGTGGCATGCTTGATTACACTGGCATCCCTCTCAGTCTCTGCTCTCTGCTATCTGCAGTCTTGGCTAAGTTGAGCTAACCTCTCACCACGGCCACATTTCTGCCGGCCAGGAAGAGGACTGCTATGGCAATTCCGTGGGCTGGTTCGGGATAGAGGTCCACAACAGAGTTATGATTGTTATTATTATGGACTTAATTCCATATCTGGGAACTGCAGAGGCATGTGACGATCCCAAAGTGAGGCACAGCAACTTAAGAATGTACAGTAATTTGTGTTAAATTGTTTTTTTTTTTCCCCCATGTGGATTCGATCTTGTTGGGACAGTTACTGGCATGTTCTGTAATGCAATAGTTTATTTATTTTTATTTTTTTTGGTTTCTTATGCAGTTTAATGGTGCTGCTAGCATTTCATGTAGGGCTGCAGTTGTTGAATCAAGTGTTAAAAGTGAAATATTCAGTAACAGGCCTTTGGAAAACAGCAGATACATACCATTGTGTGGAATTTAAAAACAACTCTCTTTTTCCTGTTTTTAGAGAGGCGAACTACGAAATGACCCCCGGCCAGCAAAACCCCCTGAGCAAGACATCCATGAAGGGTAAGTTAACACAATCCTCTCGCCATCTGTTTCATGAACTTTCATTTTCGGGGTGAAGCTCAACAAAAGGCTTTTTTCGCTTGCAGTTTCTCTTAAATGCCAGCTGAGCTGAACTCCAACAATCCTCTCTGCTTTCGATTCACTGTCACCGTCATGCTCCAAATGAACGCCGAAGATCGGCTGCACATGCCTTCTGATGTTCAGCACACGAGGCAGGAAGTTTTGAGGCCAAGTCCTATTTTTGTTGATTGGCAGCTCTCTATAAATGATATCATCTGAGAAACGGCACACTCATTTTATATAGTTCTTTGTCCAGACACCAGCAAGTACTGTACAGTGTTCAAATTTTCCTTTTTTTTTTTTTCCCGTCCTTTATTGAATTATTTTGATACTTTGGCCATTACCATTTGGCACAAACCCGTAGATCCGATCTTGTGGCAAATCTGACAGCACAAGCTCGCCTCTGTGGGTCTTTGTCATTGTGGTGTGAACGTCGTGTTTTAACCTTGTTTTTCCTTTTTGGTTTAATAAGATAGATTGACAGATATATATATATATTATATATATATATATATATATATATATATATATATATATATATATATATATATATATATATATATATATATATATATATATATATATATATATATATATATATATTTATATATATATATATATATATATTATATATATATATATATATATATATATACATATCCCAGAGCACTACATATTTAAAAAAAATAATAATATAATCATAAAAATTGCTGATGCAATGCACATGTCTGTTACTTTCAAAACCTAGTAGTACATAGTTGTCTTGTTCAATATATAGGGAAGTTGAATAGTAGAAAATGTGTGCATCCGGGTTGAGGTAGTAGGTTGTATGGTTTAGAATTACACCCTGGGAGTTAACTGTACAACCTTCTAGCTTTCCTTGGAGTACACGTATGACATCAGTCCGTACAGAAAATTGCTCTGCTTAAAATCACAGCATACTGTATGGTGTTTTTCAATAGCATTGCATCATATTATACATCTCTGCAGTGTTAATGGTCTTTACATTATATTACTCATTTCAGACCCAGTGGTGGAAGTATATTTAGTCCAGTACTATACTTTTTAAAGGTTCTTAAATATACTTAAATATTTTCATGTGATGTTACTTTATACTTCCACTCAAATTTACTGAACTACATTTATGTCAGAGTTTTAGTCACTTTTCAAATGTAGATTTTACCTTTTTACATAAAATAAAGATACTTTAGTATTATATTATCCTAATGCTATTGAATTGTTGCTCTTTTTTTTAAATTGAATTTTGCAATGCACTTTAAAAAATGCACTTGCACAAGAATATAATGTGTTATTACCATTCATCTATCAAAACAGTCAAAAATTGGCTCCACATTGATAAAACAGTAAAATACTCTCATATGTATGTGTAAACAAAAAGAGTAGTATAACATAATAATATGCACAGTCTGTGTGTTGTTTTTTTGTCTTTTGATACTTTAAAAACATTTCGCTGACTATATTTCTTTTTACCTTAACCATTATACAAGTAACATTTTCATTTCAGGACATCCGGTTGTTTTGAGTTTTTTTTTTTTGACAATAATATTTTTTATTTTTATTCAAGTACATTTGCCAGATCCACTAAAGTCTACCTTATGTGTGTCATACAATTAACCATAAGGTCTTCATTAAGTGGCTGAGCTGTTTCTGAGATCCTCTCGTAGCCTCGGGTATACTTTTACTCAGAGATGATAGTTGTAATAGAGTACATATCTAACAGCCTTACTGCATATATGAGAGATATTTTAGTATTAATTTCTTTGAAAATGACTTGTTCAATATTTTGTGTACAGCATATCATGAGATGAATATCCAGTGACATGACTTTTAACTGCGTGAGCTCAACTTTTATCGTGTAAACATGACATCCCTCTGAGTTTAATCAGATGAGGCATGCACTAGTTACTCCGCCTCCACTCCAGGAACTAAGATAAGATAAGATGAACCTTAATGTCCTGAATAAAATTGGTCTTGGACTTCCAGTCAAGCAATTTTATAATGTAATGCAGTGACAAAAAACATACACCATAGATGGGACAACACAGGTATGCCTTAATGTCAAGAGTCCTGTAACTACTACTAACGCTTAAGAGACATATACAAGTTTAACACAACAAGGCAGTGTAATAGTGGTGCAAAAGGTGCAGTGCAGAAATGTGCAGCACACAGCTGAGTCAAAGAAGACGCAATACATGTTCACAGTGATCAGTGTACTTTAAGATCCACCACACAGTGGTAACAGAATATAAACGTTATTTACACTGTGTGCAATTTGATAAATCTTACAATCATAATACATACTACTTAGACTAAAAACAACAGTGTCTGCTTGAGGCCCTATTAGAGAAAGGATTTTGCATATGGATGGATTGAAGTTAAAGTAGTGAACTTACAAAAAGCCACAATCTAGTTCATAAGAACCATGTACAGTGAAACATTTTTGTTGCATGACAATATATAGTACACAAACGCTCTTGTATTAACTACTAAACATATTAGCAGATAATATTTAGTGGGCATAGCTCTATCTGCTGTAATATTAGATGGATGAAAATGATTTTGATAACATGTCGTTATATTAAAACCTCATTCATAAGCCTATAGAGTGAAACAATAGATTCACCTGCCATCTAATTTGGTGACGTCAGCTCCACCTTAAGATGTCCTTTAAGGTACAAGTTAAGGTTATAACTGGGGATTGCAGCCCTGAGTACTTTGTCTTGTTCATAGCTGACCGCTGTCTGCTTGCTGTGGCTCAAAATGTTCAATTAGCTTTAGCTTGGCATTTTTTTTTAGATATAATGGATTTTGGTTAGTTTAAATATCCCCCTGCAACAATCACATAAATGATGTCACTTTAACACACAGATCAAACAAAAGAGCAGTTTTCCTCTAACCCTCTCTGATGTAGTGTTAGGAATGAGTGCAGTTTCATGCTTGTGAAAATGCCAAGTGAAATGCTGAATTGTTGAACCGACAGCATTTCAATCTACAAAGGCTTCGTCATGCTGCGGTTGTAACGAGAACTGTGAAATTCACTATGTAAAAAAGAAAGTGTTAAAATGTTCAAACTATGCTTTATTTATGGTCATCTTTGAAATTTGACATTTTCTCACCAAAGGCACAATTATATAGTGGAACCTATTTCACAGCATCATGGTTTCACTTGTTGAAACTGTTGCTCCGTCTTTAGCGGTCTGGTATTACACCTCAGCCTGTTTACTCAGCGCGGCCAAGGCATCCTCTGAAATCAGTCACATGAGAGCTGTGTGCCAAACATTTAAGATGCACAGATGGTTCGATATGAACACAAAATATGAAATGTAACAGTCATAATAAATCTGACTTGTTCCGTTGAACAGATTCTTCATAGTGACCGCCATGGCTTTACAGCATTGACATTTGCAGATTACAGTTTTGCATTTTTCAGCAGCTGACTTGGGTTAGAAATGCATTTGTCTGGGATTTAGAGTTTTGGTTATCATACATAACAGTATTTAAAGCTGTTTGCCCCAAGCTGCTTCCCTAATATCCCAGGTTTCCCATCATGGGAAAAGCTGAATGTTTATACGTTGTCTCTAGGCCTCCCAATATATTTTCCCCTGTTGCGCACAATGAGCATTTGTGATACGAAGTCTAGTTTCAGGTTAAAGCTTGCCCCGGCGACACTGAAGTCTCTGTTTACTGTGGACTTGTCCACTGGGCTGAATGCGTCTGACTTCATCGTTGTCTGGCACTACGCCACCGCTTGTAAAATAACTCCAATGCACCACACGGTTGAAAAATGGCCCAGCGGAGCAGCTTGAGATTTACCACAGTTTGTTACTCTTTAGGACAACTTGATTCGAAATGCAGCTTGAGTTTGGGAGTGTTGTTGTAATTTCAGCTGTAGCTCTTTATCGTTGTGACAGTGTTTTTTTCCTCTTTTTGATGGATGACACTGCTTTTGCTGTGTTTAGGGCAAAGACTGAGTGGACCACCTTTCTGCCAACTATGTCCCTTTAGCCAATTAGCCTTTTGCCTTCAAGTGGTTGAGATTGTATCATTTTTTTCATGGTGTTTCTCTGCTCCAGCTCGATACTAAACCACATGTCTTGACATCATTTTGAGATTTTGAATTATATGTGGATTCGTTTACAATAACCCCAAAACTCCTTATTATAAGATCCCCGCTAGTTAAAAGACTTTAAATAATAGAAAAGAAAGGCAATTTTTTTACCATAATAATAATAATGAGAAACTTAAGCCGCATTTCCAAAGCTAGAGAGTAGTTTAACAGACAGACCAGTACTTGAGTTTTCAAAATTTACAACTCTAGTTCATTCCTAAAATCATCTTGAACTCGTAAGCAACCCTGAAAAGCCTTTCTTGTTGTGAGTACCAGTGCAGATATTGAATGAGTTTTAATTGGAAACAGGTATTTTATAGATCTGCAGTGATTACATCTGGAGTGATACTAACACCTCCACTGAAGCCCGGTGATCCTGCTCAGCCTCGAGTTGCCAACACAAGTCATTGTCATCAAACAGGTTTCTGTGAGGGAACATGATCCCGGCAAATCCCTGGAAACCCAAGAACCCCTTTTATCTTCTTATTTTGCAAACCCACCGTCAGGAGGATCACGCCTCCCCATTCAAGCAAATATCACCTGCTGTTCTGACCCACTCCTATTAAAAAAGAGTCAAAGTAACTGCTTAAAAGTGGACGGTGCGTGAAGCGACCTGGGGGAACATCACGCTAGTCAGCTTGAAGTGAATTAGTTTAGGCAGGGAGAAATGTAACTGCTTTTTTAATGGGGAATATATACTTTGTTTTACAGTTTAGCTAAAAAGTCTTTCCTCTTCCATGGCTCTCACAAATTTAACGGAGCGAGCAGAGTGTAGATGTGCCTCACTAGAGTTTATTTTAAGAACTGCGATTTTCTCATCTTTCCTCACCCCTGAACCCCGATCGCTCCTCCAGATGTGTAGAGGAAAGTGTCGCTGCTCAGAGTCCTGCTGCCTCAGCACTCCCCCTGTCCAGCTGCCCCAGCAGCACAGCTAAAAGTCATTGGTTCCAGCTGCTCCTTCATTTATGGAATGGTTGAACAAATAAATTATGGGATTAGATAGGGGTGGTTCAGGCCGCTGTTTTTTTTTCCTTTCTCATTCCCTACTGCTATAACGGCCCCTTTGAGAAGTCAGTTGGCCAGCAGCCTCAAGGTTCTTCGGCTGACTTTAAGAATTAATAAAAATAAAGATTCACTTGATTGAATTTGGTATGCTGCAGTCCAAATTATGTAGAGTAGAAAGTGCTCACAATGCCATGAAGCTCAACAATGTCTGTCACCTTCACGCCACATTGTTTATGAGAAACTACAAAAACACACACCTAAATTGTGTATGTTTTCTACACCTAATGACTCCTCATTACTTATTATTATTGTTTCCGCAAAACACTTGGTAAAAATACAAAGGCCTGAATTTATCACGTCAGTTTTTCTTCCTTTTCAATATGTATTATTTGACCACTGCCCTTTGGTATTAGAGCCCAAAATTTTGTCTGCTATTGTGTCAGCTAAACTGAGGATGTCTTGGACAAAATTCTAAATGTTGTAGCTGCAGTTGATGCAAAATCGTGCAAAAGTGCACAAGTATTTAAATCATTCACAAACTGTTTAATTGTAGAGTAAACACTGCAATATGGTCATGTAGCAGAATACATTTGTGCATTTTTTTGTGTAAAGGTTTGGGAAGCAGGATATGACCCAGCACATGAGGCCACACTTTCTTTTTCTTGTCTTTTTCAAGTTTTGAAGAGCCATTTAAATCCATCACAGGGAGTGACACTTCAGCACAGAATACTTGTAAAACCAGCCAATTGCCACTTGCGTCCCTAACCGCTACGTCAGCGGTGATTGGTTTGCCTTTCTTGACGTCACTGACGGGTGGAGACCTTAGTAACAAATCGCCTGACACCAGAACACTGTCAGTTCTGGCCAGACCACTACTTCAGCTCCACAACTCATAAAATCTCACTTCCCCATAAAAGCGAGCAGCCTCAAGCACTATTTCTTCTCAAGGAAAGAATATTCCCTTAATGTGGTCGGGTTAATGGCAAATGAATAATCATAACACACCAATGGCAGACGGGGGGTGTCATCGATCTGTCTGGAGTCAGCCCCTCTCCGCCTGCTGCATCAGCCACTCTCCCCCTATTGATAGGCTCTTGCCCCTTGACCCCTGGGACAGATCAATGCCATTGATTGGAGAAGGGCAGGGACAAGGGCAGGATCTGCTGACTGGCCCGACAGCTAGTGTGACAAGACATGATCGCCATTAATGTCCCACTGGCTGGCTGGCTGGCTGGCTGGCTGGCAAGGCGCTGTGCATCACATATTCGCCGCCTCCTTCCTCCCCCTCTCCCTCCCCTTCCCCCCCTCCACACTCCTCCGCATCCTCCGCTCGCCTCCTTCACCCCTCCTACTTCTGCTGCTCCATGTTCCCATTCTGTGCCGCTTGCACAGAGATAAGTCCATTGTTTGGATACCTGTCTAATGCTTGCCTGGTATCTGTGGCATAGATATGCATCTTCAGCCTGTGTGGTGATATTTAGAGCTTGTTGTAAAAAAAAAAAAAAAAAAAAAAGCGACTTAAAAAAACAGTGGTGTCATTATGAGCGACTGCTGCATAATGTCTCTCGGCTCTTTGTGCGTGCTACTTACCAATCACAATGGAACTGGTCCTATATTTGGGTGCTTTGAAAAGCTCCGTCTTGCTACAATTCAAAGTGAATCAGTTCTTCAACTCTATTGCAAAAATTTGGTTCTGTATTTTATGATCAATGGCAAAGATCCACAGTAATAAGACACCTACATGCCCCGATTTACACTGCATCTCTGAAAATATGTCAACGGTACACAACAGTGACTAGATTGTATTGTATTTCTGCCATTCAAACAATGTTTGCTCTTGTAGACCAATTTTATCACTCGAATGGGTTCTATTTTCAGTCTAGACTAGAAACGAGGCGAGCAATGTTGGTGTGCGTGCCTGTGTGTGTGTGTGTGTGTGTGTGTGTGTGTGTGTAGGGGTGATGGGCGGGATGCGGCGGCAGCTCCAGACTCCGCAGTGACACGGCTGTAATGGAGCTGATTGATCACCTATATGGCCGCCTGCTGGTCCCCGCTGGCTTTAGCATACAGCAACTCCCAACCCCCCCGTCTCTGCGTCACAGCCGCCATCACCGAGCCAATCTGTGAACACCGACCATCCCCCCATAGACTTCAACCTGGCCACGGTTTTGACATTGGCTGCAGGATTTAGTTCGACATGTCTTCGGGTTTTTCGGCTCACCCCAGCGTCTGTATGTTTCACGGAAGGTACCGACGCATTACCTGTCTTTGATGAAGAGATTGTTTTTTTTTTTTTTTTTTTACAATTCAGCCTTTTTCTATGTTGCAGCAGAGCTTAAAAAAAGCTTCTGTTTTCCATTTGAATTAAAAGGGCATAATCAATCAATGATAACATTTGCCGAGCCCTCTCCCTGCCCCCTCCATGTCACACAGGGTCATAACCTTAATCTATCCAGGGTGTTGAAGGTGCTCTGAGATTAGAACAAGCTGTCAGGGGCAGATTTCATTCAGACAGAAAGAGACAAATGTCTTCTTTTAAATTTTTATTTTACTGCCTTGCCCCCATATCATAACATTCTTCATATAAAATATGTATCAAATTTACTGTCTCTGTAAATGGTGTTTTTTTTTTGCTCATTCATAAGGACTTTCCTGCTGGGGATATCCATTTAAACAACATTTTATTTAAAAAAAAAAAAAAAGAAATGTTCTCCTGAGAAGTAAATGAACTTTGGAATTAACACATCCTATAAGTTTTTGACATCTGGAAACCATGACTTTACACTTTAACAGTGGGTCTTTAAATTGTCATCACAGAGCTCAAATGCGTATTGAAATTTATTGGCTCTATGAATAAATCTATAAGACAGGTATTCAGCTAGTTGTCCACAGTATGTTGTTTTTATGTAAAGGCCCTCTGTGTGTTTCTGTGGGGAATATATCAGTTAAAGGTGGATTTAGCAGAGGACGCCTTATGCATATGCGCCGTACATGCAAATTCCCAACTATACAAATCATAATACACTTGTGTTCCTCACTCCGCCGCTTGCTTCTTTCAAGCCTCGGTCACAATATTGTGACAGTGACTGTGTTCATGCGTGCACTGTCTGGGTGACAGTTTGTGTGTGTCTGTGTGTGTGTGAGCTCATCGGAGTGGGAGTAGTGTCACTCTTGTGTCCTCTGTCTTGCTTCATTCATGCAACACAGGGTGTCTTCTCGTGGCAGACGTGTTAGTTTGTTTGCTGTCGCCTGTACCGCTAGTTCCCCCTGTGTGCGTGTGTGTGCGCCTGCACATGCACGTGCACTGTCTCAGATTGCTGTATGTGCTCAGTTTTGGATCAGAGGCTGTGTCTGTTGTTTGTGTATTTGTTTAGTGCTCACTGCATTCATTTTAAAGTGCATGTTTCAAGACTGCTAACAGTGCATCTTCTTCCACGGCCAACCAGTTCACTGCAGAGTGTGTGTGTGTGTGAGTGTGTGCGCGCTCGTTGCTGGAAAAGAGAAGAAATTGATCAGCACAGGGAGGAACGTGTTCACCAGCAAAGGCTGGATGGAGGGTGTGAGAGAGAGAGGGGGAGAGAGAGAGAGGAAGAGAGAGAGAGAGGGAGAGAAAGAGCGAGGGCTGTCGCTGCAGACTCCTGCTGCAGTATCTCACTTTGGGCAAGAAGCTGCAGACAGGGAGTAACAAGGAGTAAGAGAGACAGCAGACAGGTACAGACCGGTGTGATGGGAGGGGTGGGTTGGGGTTGGGGGTGTGGAGATAGTGGTAGAGGGCAGTAGATCCTGGGGAGGCAGGGCTTGGGAGGGGGGGTGGAAGGGTCAAATGGGGGAGGAGGGGTGGGGGGGTTGCAAGGTAGCGGGTAGCAGTGGCGGCGGCGGCAGCTGGAAAATGCAAATGTTTTTGGCTTTTTGGTGGGGTTTTTTTTCTTTTCCCAATGATGGCAGCCCGTCGCTTCGGACCTGTGACGGTGAAAAGAAAAGAGGGAGAGGTGGAGGAATAAAAATAGAGGGTGTAGATGACAGTGTCATGGCATGGCTGGTGTCCCAGTGTCTGGAGCAGGGAGGAGGAGGAGGAGTGGTGCTTGTGGTGGGTGGGTAGGATGCTGAGACGGGGCTGACAATGCAAGCGCTGGGACGGAGCAATGCTCTATGCTGGGGGGCAGTGGGGGGGGTTGGGGGGAGGGAGGGCCCCCACCTCACTGACCTGCGTCTGGCTGCAGCTTCCCGCGGACACCTCGGCTTCACTCCCCCCCCCCCACCTCTTTCTTTCATCCCTTTTTTCCCACTTCTTCTCCAGCTGCCCTTTTTTCCCTCTGTTCTTCCTCATCCTCAGCTCAGAGGCGGATAACAAAAGGCGTAGTCGGTGGCAGACAGAGGAGTGAGAGCGTGCGAGGCAACGCGTCGGGTGGCGCGGAGCGTTCATTTCCGGAAGCCTCCACTTTGCCTGGCGTTCCCCAGAGAGGAGACAGTCAGAGACATCTATCCATTTTTTTTTTCTTTTCTTTTCCCTTTTTTTTTTTGTCTGAGGGGGAGGAGTCGTGAGGTGGGTGGCGGGATGGGGGGGGACGAGGCGGAGGGGGTGGGGGCAGTCAGTGGTGTGTTTGGGTACATGACGGGCAAAAATGGCATGGGAATGTTTCTAATATTACTTTCTTAATGCAATTGCAATTTTATATTTCATTGCGATTAGTATCTGGCTTCTTTGGTTCCAACGGTGCCTGAACCCTTTTTTTTACCTCAAAAGATGCTGTAGTCTGACTGAAGCTTGTTGCCTTTGACACTGACAACTTATCGCGTGCCAAGATTTGCCGCTATGGCGGCAGAGTTCGGCGGGTAGGTGGTAGGGTCTGGCGTCGAGGGTGTAGCAGTCGGACGTGGAAAGTGGAAGGGGGAACAAGTTTTGAAGGCAGCTTGTCAACCTGCACCTGAGACAAACCTGCTCTTTCCTGATGCCGCTTTCGTAAAAAAAAAAGATATTCGTTTACAGTATGTGAGGCTTCATCTGCTTTCGCAGCGATCCCTTGAAGCTCTTGTGTATTTTTTTTTTTACATTTTATTTTTTTAATCAAAAATCTGACCGAGCAATATCGGGGTTTTTGTCCCTCTGGCGGAAAAGCAGAGGCTGAGGCTGCTAGGTGGCTGCATCCATCAGTCAGCACAAACAGACAGACGGTCGAGCAGACGGGTCCGGGTCCAGCCATCCTGGAAGAGAAAAATGTAGACTGATGATCAGCCGACGCTCTTTAGGACAAAGAGGCGAGCCCGGCTGCTTGGCTGGGGGGCTTTTCCTTTTCCAGCACAAAGGCTAGTTAGCACAGAGCAGGCAGTGCAGGCTCGTGTGTTCGTCTGAGCCTCTGCTTCTGCTCCTGGCTCGGTGCTGCGATGAAGATCGTTTAAGTCTGGCTCTATCCAACGAATTCACCTCTTCGTCCTCCTTTTCTCATCTCTGTTTTGTTTTATTGTCGTCTGGTGTCTTGTGGTATTTCGTGCATGTAAGCGCTTGTCTGAAAAACTGTTTCTACCTTTGCATGTCTTTGTGTGCGTAGGATTCGAGCTGAGCCTCCTGGACAAAATAAGTTATCTGCAGTGGAGGAAAAAGGAAGGAACATGGCAGCGTTTTTTCCCCTCTGTCCAGAACAGGTTTTTTTTTTGGACATTTTTTGCATCTCATGCCTCATAAAAGGCAAGAGACTTTGTGGCTGTGGGTGCCTTTGGGCAGAAATTGGGTACCTTAAATTGGCAGTGGTTGAGAAAGACAGCGTGTGTGTGTAAATGTGTGTGTAAAGAGAGAGAGAAGGAAAGGTGTCAGTGCCACTCTGTGCCCTGCAGCTGACTGCGGCTCCTCAGTAGACTCCGTCGTACTTCACCTGCTCCCTGAGACCCTAACTTGTGAGCTCTCTTGATAAAAAATCACGGGTTAGGCTCTTGGGACGCGGGCGGAGGGCACAATCAACTTTCTACCGAATGTTCCAAGGGTGGAGGCGGAATGAAGCAGCAACTGATTTACTGTTAAAATATACATAGAGTAAAAAAGGAAGTTTGTAGGATTTTTGTCTGATCACCTCCTCCGACACCATTTATTCAGGATAAAAAGGAACAGCAGCATGCCAGACTTGTATATGCTGGAATGTGCATGTTTGGTATAGCCGCATATTTTTTTTGTTGTTGTTGCTGTTGTTAGGAAAAACGGATGGAGAATCGTGATCGCAGCAGTGTCGTCGCTGTCAAACCCGGAATACCCGTCGACGCTACACTGCGTTGTCAACCCACATTGTAATCTCTCTTTGTGTCAACATCTTTGTTTGAATACCATTCAAGTAACACATGATCCGATTAGGAATGGCAGGACACCAACCACTCCACACAACCACACCCCAGACTCGTGCTGATTAACCCCTGTCACCACCACAGCAGCAATATCGCAGAGAGACCCGGCCAATGCATTTGATCCTTCATTACCAAGGCAGTCGCTCCGAATCTGATCACTACTGCTTCATTTTGACGCTACAGAAGTGATCTGCCGCTACTGTTTTCAACATAATAAACACTGTAATATATCTGTTTTATAGTTTGTCTTTTAGCAGTGCGATAGCTTCATCTCTTGCCAAACGTTAACCAGTTAAACTCCCTTTTTTATTTTTTATAGAAAATTATATATATATTTCAAGATATACATTTTAGAATATATAACCTATAAATATCTGAATAAAAATGTATCATTTCAACAAAGTTTTTACTTTTACTAGTTTTTTTACTTTAACAAAACACAAATATATATTCAATAAATAATAAAATTAATGAGCATACTTTTGAAATGTTGAATCCGTTCCACTAGATTTTTTGGTGCTCTCTTAATTTTATAATTTCTTTTAGAAATTTCCTATCGTCATGAGATGTCACAACCAAATTGGTTACGGGTATAAATCAATATTTAAACTGAAGGTGCAGGACAACTCGGACAGACAGTGATTCGGCGAGACAGCCTGTTATAAAAAGACAAGATTGAACATTGAATAGAAAACGAAAACATTGAATCCGTCTCTTATGGACACGACATAGAAGAGCAATTACAACAAATTAGGCCAATAAAATATCACAATCCTTTATGCTATTCAAAGGTGTGCATTTATTCACCATTACAGCTTGACCTGGTTTTTAAACTTTCAGTTTTTCCCAAGGCAGCATGCTTTTCTGAAAACCTAATTTCTGCTAAATTAACCATATTAGGAATGCAGTTCAAAACAATTGATTTTCTCTCTAATACCCTCCTCTCCATCTCCCCCTCTCTCTCCCAGTCTCCCTCTCTGCCCAATTATGTTTTTTTTTTCTCCTTGTCTCCCCATTTGGTCTCGTAGTGAACAATGCTGATGCCAACTAATCAGTCTGTGCCTGTGCCACAGAGCCCCCAGCAACAGCTGAAGGAGTGCCATGCCCAATGAATACCAAACAGCCAGGCACAGTGCGACAAGTGCTGAGCAGTCAGACGCAGCGCAGCCAGAGCAGCGCTGGTGCCCACAAAACAGCCAGACAGTTTTATTAGGGTCTGTCTGACACGCAGCAACGTCTGGCAGCACCCGAGCCCACTGATGAAATCCTCACCGCTCCCCCCAACAGTAACCAAGCAGCACGCTCGGAGCAATCCGCCAAGGATAAATAATAAATAATAAATATCTCCCCGTAAAAATCGGCTCCCAGCTAGTTTTTAACTCTGCTGAATGGGGAATACAAACTTTATCAAAGTCAAACAAGTTCTCAGTAAGCAACTGCCAAATTGATCTCTTCTGTGCCATCGGAGGGGAGGGAATTCTCCTTCAAGGTAATTGAAAAATAACTTTTCCTTTTCTGTTTTATTGTTTATGGGGGGAAAAAAGGCAAGTAAATTGTCTTTTGAATCTAGTATAATTCTTATAATAATAATAATAATCCAGATTTTCAGAAGGGAACGTAATGCAGAATGAGAAACTTGCCGTTTTTTAGCTTTCAGTGAAATTACTGGAGGGTTTGATATAATATTATTTGACATTCAATTACACATTAATTTAATGTAAGGATAGTGCTTGAATTTTTTCATGACTGAGAAAAACTCACTTTCTAATATCTTTTCATTTTAATATTCTAAGATGATCGTAGATCTGGAAGCAGCTGTCAAGGTCAAATGACTAAACAGCACGGTGCAATATCTACATTTAATTGTCATGTGTTAAAAACTCTTGTGTTGCGTTTACATAGAGCCGATGAAACAGTTTCACCCCAATGAAACAATTTTTATCAGGAGGCAGATAACATTATTTTGTAAGTGAGATTTTAAAAATCTGCTTAAAATCAGCTCTTGCATAATTTTACGCTTCACTAATGCAGTGCCTCGGCACAATGCAGACGGTACATGTGGTGTAATACTCTTTTTATCATTATAGTTCCTGAATAAACAACAGTTAGTATCTATACCCTGCGAGTCGTCAAGTTCCTGCAGGAGAGATTGATTCAGACCTTGAAAAGCGCAGATAAACCAAAGGCTCCAGCTGATGGACCCGAGTGTATGCGAGAGATTACACTCCATTGTTCAGAGGTGGTCATGTAACACGCTGCACCGCCATGCCGGTCCCCGATAAAAGTAATAAGGACAGATTAACATTCATCCACTACGTTTGGATTTTGGGCTCAAGCTGACATGGAAATCAGATGGATTTAGTGAATTAGAGAGCTATTTTATTTATTTACTTATTTATTTTGCATTGATTGTCAGGTTGTGTTGTCTGGTGAAGCAGCTTAGTGTTCAGTGGCTCTCTTATCGCTGCGGGGAGTGGGGGGGGAGGGGGGCGTCAGGTATGCCTGATAGCGGAGCAGCGTGGAACGGAGGGGGGCGGGGGTGGCGTCTGAGTTTCCAGACACTGCGGCAGGAGGCCAGACAGTCACCTGAACACACACAAAAGTGTGCCGATGACACCACACACACACACACACACACACACCTGTCCGACAACATTCCTCATACACGGAGACCCGCCTCCTGCAGTCTACACTAAAGCCAATTCAATTTTGTTATTATAATTCAATCATGGGTATAAATCATAGTGCCATTCGTAATGTAATTACGCCTGTGCATCCAAAGCACAAAAGTTTCTCCATTATTCTCAGGGCGACAGGGAGAGATAAACTCCATTAACTTTTCCAGATTACAGTAAGTGCTGTGGGAGGTGGGGGGTGTCTATTGAAAGGACAGTCGAGCTGCTCTGAGACTTGAGGGTTTTCACGGCGGGCCTGGGACGGCCGCAGAGCAGGAGTCTGGAAAAGTGAAGCTGATGATTGAAAACCAAACAACGGAGCATGAAGGGAGCAGACTGACGGCCTGGCAGGCCAAAAGTCCCCACAACCGGAATACTCCCAGACCCGGTTTATGTGTGTGTGCATGTGTGTGTGTCGGCATTGCACCTGTATGTTTTGTAATGTTTAAAAGGCCCGCATACACCCCGCATTTGAGGGTGTCTCCTCCCTCTGTCCTCCCAGCCCCCCCGCCCCCTCCCGGGGTCCGGCGCTATGGCCCCTTCTCCCTCTGATCTGTGATTCACTTCGGAGGCGTTGCCACGGAAACCTGGCATCTGGCTAGCAGCTTGATGGAGTTATTGAACTGTAACTGGCCAGGATAATTATGCTATGTCTTGCAGGTCGGCCATCCAGTGGCTGGGACTTAAATGTGACCTATAGCTGGACTCAGCCAAAAGCTTTTAACCCCTCGGTCACCAGACAATTTGACTTTAGATTTTACACTTTTCTTACATACACTGATGCTGCCGTAATTTATTTTTGTTGCTGTCCACTATAGATTACTGCTTATAGCTACAATTCATATAAGTTTTCAAGGAGCACACACACACACGCATGTGCGCGTGTACACACACGTTCGTCTAGCCGAGTCACATACTGGCGGTTTGCTTTGTGTCCCTGCTGGAACGGGTCATGACCATTAAATTCCTGATGTGTCCTCAAGTGCATCCGCTCCGGCTCAGAGCAGGTGGACACTTGGATAATCACAGCGTGTTTACTCTTTAGCGAGAACCCCCAGAAGAGCTGTTCTTTTTAAGAGCTGAACTGTGCTAAATTTCCTTCTCCATTTCCAGTTTCACAGAGAGGTTCCCCATCCTCGTAAGAGCAGTGAGGACGGCCAACCCTCCCACGTTTTCTGTTTTCCCACACTAAATTGCTATCATTATCTTCTCTTGTCTAGGAGCCGCGGCGGTTGTCTCTCTCCACACTCACAGGTAAGACAAATCGCAACTTACAAATGCAACACAGCAGTAAAGTCCAAAATCTCAACTTTCTAGTTTTTTTTTTTTGTAAGCTCTGTTTTATCAGCAGAAGAGTGTTTGGGTGTATAACTGCCTTGTTTTGCTTGCGTGTTTGCAGTAGACGAATGAGTCAGTAAATGTGTCAGACTGCCGTAACAGACGGTCTGCGTGAGATAATTAGCAGGAGTCATTTGGAAGCGGCTCAGCCCTGCCCAGGTGCCCACTGTGCACAGAAAGGGACCAGACGACCTTTTACTCGGCTCCGTCCCACTGCAGTCACTTAAAACAGTGATGGATGTTTCCCTTAACACCAGCTCCCCTCCACCCCCTTGTTCTCCTTTCCCTCTCGCTCTCATCTCACACCCTCCTCTCCTCGCTGCTCCGACGCCACTCCTCGCCTTATTTGTCCCTTCTACTCCCCCCTTGTTTTTCCACCATCCTTTGCCATTTACAGCCCTCCATTCTCTCTGTTCTTCCAGAGCGATGAGGAGGAAGAGGAAGAAGAAAGGTGGGAAGGGGTGGGTTGGAGGGGGGGGGGGGTTGAAGTGAAGTGGAGGAGGCATTTCCTGCCTGAGCAGACCAGAGCAGAGTCCCCCCCCCCCCACACACACACACACACACGCACACTCCCCTCATCTCCTTATTAGTATGCGCCGGCTGTTGCTCAGGTGACACGGCCGCTGGATTCGGTCCCGACTGCAGGAACATCAGCAAGCGCGGTGGAGAGCAGGATAGCAGGTAAGGACAATGAGAGAGGAAAATGGGTAGGGGGAGGGGGAGGAAGGAAAAGGATGGACTTTTTTTTAAGACTTAACACCACTGCACACACACACACACACACACATACACACACACACAGTTGCAGTAGACACACATATTAAATCCAGCCTCCCTCTCAACGGCTTATCTAGCAGTTTAGTACAGTACATGTGTTTTCTTTGATTAAAATGATCATCAGTGCGTGCTGAGTCGTGCCAGTTGAGTTATCGTAGTAATAAACCTCTTAGAAAATATTCAGTATTTGACCTGGTGTATGATGATTTACAAATAAATATATTCTTGCATGTTTTTGTGTCAGTAGAAAAATGCTGTAACGGAATATGTTGCAATATCTGCTTTATTTTGTAAAAAGAGTGATTTCAATAAACGTCTCGGCTGAATTTGTTGTGTGTGTGTTTGGTTATTCAGAAACTGTTTTGTTGCATGTAAGCAAACAATGAAAGAGTCCTGCAGTTTTCCTTCGAAAACATTTTCACTGTTTTCACTTGTGAGGTTTTAATTCCCCTTGATATGTAGGATATTGGTTTTGTTGCCATAGGCAACAAAGAGAGAGGTGTATTAGACAAATACTCATACTGTCTGTGTGTGTGCAAATGTGTGTGCACATGCAGTTGAGGGAAGAAACTAGAAACAAGCTGATTGTGTGTGTGTGTGTGTGTGTGTGTGTGTGTGTGTGTGTGTGTGTGTGTGTGTTGGGGGGGAGCAGTGCGGCCAGGCTGCAGATATCATCCATCTCCCTGTCACCGGCCCAAGGGCTGCTGGGAAAGTGGCAGACAGCTCCCCGGCTCTAACAACAGAGGCTGCATCCTAATTTTCCGACACAGAATGCTTGAAAAACCTGCAGTGCTCCTCCCTCACCACCCAGTACGGAAAACCATTAACCCCGCGATCCGGGAACAAAGCAGCGAGCTGAGCCGGGCCACCGCTGCCTGCGAGTCTATCAGCTCCCATCATCCACCAGCCGTGACTCCGAGCAGCAACACTTTACATCATCTCCACTATTAAAAAAAAAAAAAAAACTTAAACAGCCGCAGTAAATCTGCAGACGGATTCAGATCATTCCTTAAATCAGATCTAATTAGCAGGTCACATCACAGACTGGTTCCTGATGCCACTGCAGTGATTTCACATTTGTGCGTTTTTCAAAGTAAAAGCCCTGCTGGTGATGGCTGTTATAACTGGATGACATGCTTCCTGGATAACCATGACTAACTGTGTTATAAAGCTGTTGTCTGACATTGTATAGCTTTTGTTATGAACACCAGCATTTCACACGTGTCCTCGTCTTCATTTCTGGTCCGCAAGCATCAAATAAACTATGTATGAAGCTGTTGGGAAGTTTTTGCTCAGACTTTTGCTATTGTGGTTAAAAAAAAAGAAAGAAAAAGAATTCATGTTGTGTTTTTAAAGACAATAGAACTTGATTAAGGTAATGTTTTCATTATTTATACTGTGTATAAAAATGTGTGGTATTAAGTCAGAAATATATACAAAACTATTGAATTCTAGGCATAGTTTAGAGATTTTACTAATAGATATAAATCCTAATGTATATATTTACAATTAATAATGTTTTTTTTTAATTTTGCTCTTATAATTTGACTCAACTCTTATACTTTGACTAATCATAAGGTTGAAAACTTTATTCTTTCTAAATTTCTGTTTAAAATATTCCACAAAAGCTCACGTTTAAAAGATCAAAAGCTGAATTGATTTTTTTTTTTTTAACTCAAAGAAATGTAGCTGTTGCTTCTTCCTGAAGTCAGAAAGCTGGATGAAATGAATGAGAACGCTGTTGTGGGATTCAATGTCTTGTCTTTTAAATACAGCGGTGTAGACCATAAGAATTAGCAGCTCAAAAAAATACTGATCCACTCATATTCATTTTCTTACATTTATTAGCATTTTCTCTCCATTCTGTCGATAATGCATACTGTGTATGCGGATTAACAAATTCTGCGAATTTGTACATTGTGTTGTGTGTTTTTTTATTTTTTTATGTTTTTTTTATCTTCTTCAACTTTATTTTTTCTTTTTCTTTTTACTTTATCTGTAACGCTGCAGTAACACACAAATTTCCCCGTTGTGGGATCAATAAAGTTTTATCTATCTATCTATCTATCTATCTATACTGTCAAAATAAAAAAGTAAAATTCGACACATCACTTTCAACATTTTTGCTCTGAGCCAACACTTCACCACTGACACTGACTACATATCAGGTGACTATAGTAATAAACAGGATGTAGGATTTGAGAAAGTTCAGCACTTTTTATCCAAGCTGCCACGATGGGGGGAGTTTCATCTTACCACAGATTAGTGCTGATATGGGAACGACTGTATGGGCTTTAAAACCCATGAATTTATGATCAAAGATGCAAGGACAAGGCCTGCTTCAGCGCTTTGATCGCTGTTAACAAATCAGAGGAGCACGAAAACATCCACGTGTTAGGTGGGAGGTAAGGTATGTTCGCCTGGTATGATAGATTACACAGAGGAATTACACTCTGCATACTTATGTTAACAGCAAAGCAGAAAACAATCCGCTGAACATCCACTGGTATAATCTATAATGTGAATATAGACAACAGTATCAGTGTTAACACAGCACTGCTACACAGTAATACTAAAGTCACATAAGCCAACATGGAATAGTGTGTAGAATTAACATTTCACTGTCAGAATTAATATCCTTTATTTTAAAGCTCCTATATATAGGCAGTATATAGACAATGAATTAGTTTTAGCACACTATAGTTATTGACACCAGTTTATATAGTATACACACACACACACACACATATATATATATATCAGGATGCTTTAAATGTATGTATGTAACTACTGTCAAAAACATTATCTAGTATGAAGAATTAAGTGTTTTTCATGTTTAGTGAAAAAATGAATTGAAAGCAAAAAAAAGTGACCTTAAATGAAAAAACCTTCAATAGAGCTCTGCAAGAGTGAAACATTTGCTGTAGTCTCCACTTTTCTTTCACGGATCAGGATTTCTCTCCTCGTCGTCACTTTTTGCCACTTTTCGTTTTCAGTCGTGCATTGCACATTTCAGTTTCAGGTCCAGATTGTTTGGATCCGGTGGTGTGGAAGCGCACCAGGTCAGACTCACCGTTGACCTGTCGCTTCAACATGAACGGGCGAGTGTCGACGCCGCCCTGAACCGTGACACAGCTCACAACTGAAACTGAAAAATTGAGAAATAAAACTGAAAAACAAATCACTGAGATGAAGCTTTCTTCTAAGCTTTGAGGTCTCGCTTTCAAATTCATGTTTGATGAAGGAATCTCATATAAATGCATTTTTGTTATTATCAAACATTTTTTTCACTCTCCTTCACAACTGAGCCAAATTCCATCCACTGATGAAGGTCACAAGATGCAGCTGAAATCCAGTAAGTGCACCTCAAGTATTTTGTAGAATTACTATTTCCGTTTTAAAGGTGAAACCCTGAAGTTGCTTCATGAATTTAAACACAACACAATGATTTCAAACTGGGCTGAGCAGAGACCTTTAAAAGGGGCACTCACATTTAAAAAGGGGCACATGGAACAAGATCCTAAACACCATCATTCTTTACATCAAAACTTCAATTATATCAACACATATTCAAAGAGAATGTTACATGGACTCAAAAAACAAAAAAATCCATTATACTATATCATTGCACTTTGCAAAGTAAACTATTAATGACACAAGAATTTAGCTTAAGTAGCTTAGAATAAAAATAGTTTAAAACTGATTGATGACCCTGTTGTAGCCTCTGAAAGACACATATGGTTTAATTAAAATATGCACAGAAGGTCAAATGATGCACAAAAGGTGCATATATATAAAGATATATACATATAGTAATAAATATGGTATAAATGATGCATAAAGGATGCACATGATGCATCCACCTAAACTAATAATGAACTGCATGACCTCTGTCTTTCTTTTTTTTTTTTGCTGACATGAAAAACAAAAATCCTGCAACCATACAACTTTCTGGATTTGTTATTTGTGGTTTACATGTCTATGTTTGGCTTGCCATAAAACATGAACTGGTGAACTCGTGAACATAACCAAGTGCACATGTGAAAACGCTTATGAGGAGAGAGGGGGAAAAAAAGAAAAAGAAATCTACAGACAACTGCAATCACTGTGTCCTCACAGCTTTAAAGCACTTCAGATATGAGCTCCTCGGATTATTCGCCTCAACCACAAAGTCATTTCCTCCGTTATCCCCACATGACATGAAGCAGCGTGAGCCTTTTTTTTTTTTTTTTTGTGAGCACGGAGCCCGTGCTACACGGAAATAATTGTGTTAAAGGTGGTGTCATGTTTGTGGAAAATTACTGAGACAATCGAAATCAAAACAATTTATATGCCTCACTTCACATGTCCCGCTTTTTTAAAGGAAAATAAAAAAAACACCAAAAAAAAAGAAAGAAAAAGAAACAAAGAAACTGCAGCATTTCAAGATGAAATAGCCTGCTTCTCTCGCCTCCTCCTCAGCTCTGCTTGTGTGTCTCGCTGCATCAACGTGTGAGAGTCCTGGACCAAGCTCCCCGGCTGTTTTTCTGGAATCCCTGCGACTGATTCAGCTGCGGCTTTGAACGCCACGCCGAGCTCACGGGACGGACGAGGCGACTTTGATTTCTGATGAGTAAAACAAACATCATGCTCGTACATGTCGTCAGAATCTGCTGACTGCGTCTGCTTAAAGAGGCCTCCGGGAATCTCACGCACTGAGACAAGGAAAGAAAAAAACAAAACAAAAGCTTGTCATTCAATTTTGCAAATGAGGCTTGAAAACATAAACTCAGCCGTAGTGTAGTCTACAGCTCAAAGTATGTGTGTGTGTGTGTTTGTTTACTGCCCACAAATCTATGTGGTCGTGTGGTTTCAGGAAACGCTCATCAGCAGATGCAGATTTTTTCTGCTTTTCAATATCCACACTATGGCTGCACGTCATGAGGAAAACGTGCGATAACGTGGTTCAATATTGGGATGACGATGGGCCTGGTGATAAATAAGCAAATATTGAAGTGTGCATATTAGCTCCACATGTCCTGTCTTTCTACTATAATGGGTCAACTGCCAGCACAGATACCCAAGTCTATGATCACATTTTATATAATATATGCATTAGTACAATGAATTTAATTTTTCTTTTCCAGTTCGTATTTTTCCTTAAACAAAAAAATATCTTTATAGAAGAATCAAGTTTTCTTTTTTACAATTACTTAAGCTTAGTAGCTGGTGATGGCATTTCTCTCTGGTGTGTTTGCCTCCTTCAGTGATAATGCTACATTAAATCTAAATAAATTTGAGTGCATTTAGCGTAGCAGTCTGTCTCCACAGCTCCTGCACATTGACGCAAAACAGCAAGCAAAAGCCTTTTTTTTTTTTTTTTTTATACGAGGGTTTCTCTCGGAGAGGTTCCCTCTCGTCCCTGTGCCGGTACCAGCCCAGCACTGCAGTACAGTAAAGTAACGATTGCTGGTGTCATCAAGTGAACTGCAGAGCTCCGAGCTCAGCCCTGCCCTTTGGAGAAACACAGACAGCAGAGAAGGGAAGGGACTATTGTGAACATGAATGATGGCGAAACGCAGCTAGAGACTCACCGAGCTGAAAAGTGCACATTATACTAGGTACATGCATAAAACATATAACATGAAGTCTACTGTGTTCACCATCATTTACGGTTGCAAGCTCTTTCCTTTCCTCTGCTCTGTTTCACTGAGGGTAGAGCTGCAATACCAGCTGCTATAACAACAAACACAAGAAAACCATCATGAATGTCCTACAGTGATTTCCAGAATTTACAAGGCGACCGGACCAATCAGGGGCTGAGCTGTGGATTGATACCAACTCGCCAATCAGGAAACTGATGACATACAAGCCAGCCATTAGCAATCAATAACAGCCACGCTTCAAGCAACGCCTGGTAAATTAATGTTAGTTGTATAGAAACGCCGTCATCGGTGCAGTTATCGCAGAGAGGGTCAATTCCGACAAGTAAATAAGAGCAAAAGTAGGCTATGCAGTGGCTGATTTTCTAGAAGGGAAAAAATGTTTTTGCCTGCTTCAAAATGGAATCAGGGGGAAAAAATGAACTGAGGTGGAGGAGGTCGTCTGTCGAAGCAGATACAAACACCCTCTGAAATCGCTGTGGGAAGCTGGACTCAAGTAACTTCAAGTAATAAAAAACAATATGCAGCGTATGGAATTAATTGGTGGAGTTCACTTTTAATTTGCAAAACCTGCTACGTCTGAGGATCTACTAGAGTTTTGAATATCTAGGTATGAATTAGTGTTCATCACCTGCTAAATGTCATGTCAGTTCCTCAAATACATTTTTCGAAAAGCCTCTAACCTGCCGACCTGCTGGTGGTTCCTAGTCAGGAGGATTCATCCTCTGGGGACCATGAATGTGTGTGAAGTTACTGGTAATTCATTCAATAGTTGTTAAGATATTTCAATCTGTATTGACTCTACTGAATTACATATTTCTTAGATCATGGGATTAATGTCAATATAAAACATGTGTTTAGTTTTCTATTCTATTTACTTAAAAAAAAATACATAACTCATAAAAGCCACATAGTTCATCAATACCAACAGAACATCCTGTTACCAGATGTAGCATCATCTGGGCACACTTCTCAGATCAACATTTTCAGGACTAAATTCAGTTTTGATGAAACCATCTGTTCTAAGTTCGGACTTCTCCCGGATCTCAGTAGCGCTCCTTTTTATCTTCAAACAACTGAAGAAATAAATCCTAAATCACACCATTATTAACTTTTTCTTTCAAAATGTATGCTTCCTCACACCGGGTTTCTAAAATGTGCATGTACTTTGCCCCGGGATCGCATGAATGTGTGTCCCACATGAGCACACACACACACACACACACACACACACACACACACACACACACACACACACACACTACTGTTCCAAAATAGCTTTATCTCCAACCTGTTTGTATTTTTATGAAAGCTCGGCAGCCCCACACCCCAGCAGCTTAACCCAGGGTGGATACATGCATGGAAGACTTTAGAAATGTAGTTTTACTTCTAACTCCTAAAGTCCAACAAGCTGATATTTTAGTGTTTATTTTAGTTAGAGTTCGGTGTTTTATTGTTTCTACTTAATTTGCTGGCACTTACATCATTCACTGGTGGAAGAAAATTTAAATTGATCACCTCTCATGAAATTCTACATCAAATTCAGATTATTTTTAGGCCTCTGTAAGTCTGCATTACCCTCTGCACTACACACACACACACACACACACAGTATAGTGTATCTGCAGTTTATTGATTCATCTTTATTTCACAGCCTCACACAACAATGATGGCGGCCACGGCTCGCCACGCAGCCAGGCGAGCATGCACCTCCTCGTGTCCCGCCATGCACGCTGAGCAGCACATGGCGGGAGCAGAACAACTGGAATATACAGATGTCTCTGTCCCTCACGGGCTCACTGGTGCCTGTAGGCAAGAGGGAGAACACACTGCTGCTGCTGCTGCTGCTGCTGCTGCTGCTGCTGCTGCTGCTGCTGCTGCTCGGCAACAGCCCGTCAGACAGACATCCATCAGCCAGGGGATGGAGAGATGATGGCGATGACCGCGGAGGACAAGGCCTCGCGTCAGGCAGAGCGGGGCCAGCCTTATCATCGGCGTGGAGCTAATTTGAGTCACACCTCGGAGGTGTGAGCGTCTCAGACAGGCGCGGCCGGCTGACTGACAGCTCCTCCCTCTCATACCGGAGGCCTGGCTCCCGTTGGAGTTGCGCACGCGCACGGCCTGCGAGGCTCTGAAAATAAATTTGAGTGAGACGTTCGGTGACACATTGAGTGTTCTCTGAAGATGTCCCCCAGCTTCATGCAACAAGAAATATCACAGCAGCAATGAGAGGAGTTGTCTGTGGTCTGATGCTGCTGTGCAGACTTCACTGTGCACTGATTGGACAAAAGAGCTGCAGTGGCGTCTTATCACCTGAGAGAGCTCTGGCCCCATCTTGTGGCAGATGGTCCTATAACCATGGTCCTATATATATTATTATATATCTGCTTACATGGTTTACTCTGCTTTTGAGCTGGTTATGAAAAAAGGCCCATCTTCCTAGCAGAATATACAGAAATGGCTGACAAACTAGCTCTTAGCTTTGCACGGAGCAAAAGGAGGAAACGTAGCACCCATCCCCTATAAAGCTCAGTAATTAAAGGTGCTCTTATAGTTCTAATGTATACTTTTTTATCTCATCTCTTGGTGATTTTCTATTATATTTGACCTTTAAAGTGGGTGGATGCATTCTGCTGTGATAAGCAGAAGCTTTGTTTTTACCATACAAACATGAGAGTGTTCTCATCTAACCCTCAGCATGGAAGCCAATAACTGTTTCAGAATGCACAACAATGGCCGCTTATACCACAGGGTTCACAGTTTTATTTTGACATCAAAAGAAATATATATCGGCCATTGCTGTTGTGCAAGAGGTGAAACTATTTCTTTTACTAAGGAGCCAGAGAGCTTGTCCAGTTTAACAAAATCTCTCAGTTCATTGTTTACCCTGTCGAACGCTTTCACAAGAACTATTTCCTCTGGTTGAAAAGTAGATCCAACATAAACTCTTCAGCGAGGTCTCTGGATACTCTGTTTTTTTTTTTCTCCATTTAAACTTTTGCAGGTGTTACTGGTAACACTAATGACGGCAGCGCGCCTCAGCCTAATGGAACTCAGCCGCCATTCATTTATCACAACACCTGTGCTTCTCGCGACTTTGACACGTCCAAATGTCTCCGCTGAGAAACGGCTAAACAGCCAGAATAACAGGGAGTCTGATCGCGGGAGGAGATGCTGCCGGTGAATTATCTGAAGGCCTCGCACTTATTCACACAGGTGTTTCCAATTATTCTGATTAGTGCTCTGCTCAGGTTGTAGCCACACGCCTTATATATGAGTTAGATCAGCAACTCATACTTCTATAGGTCTATATATATATATATATAGTACTTTCTACTACACTACATTTACTTAAGAGCTTTCGCTCTGTGTTTGATGCAGGAATATTGCTATAAAACTACCCGAAATATCTCAAATTGGCCCCATTTTGATGGACATTTAAATGCACTCGCATGTCTTTAATGGTTAACAACAATCAGTATAATATACTACTGCTTTTATATGAGTTACATTTTATGACGAAAGTATTTCTACTTTCACTCGCATAAAGAATAATAATTATTGCAGTATTGTGGTTATGTGGTGTTATCGTGGAGCTAAGTTAAAAAATCCTTGATTATTATAAGCTTACTTATAAACCATAACTTCCACTATATATATTTTACCATGATAATACGTTAAACTGCATTAGGCCTAATATGTGGTCCATACCTTCCCTTCCAGAAACAAAGACGCAGGGTGTTTTAATGAATAAATGAAGATTAAAACATGAAGGCAGACATGTCAGACACGGATGAAAGCAAAACTCCCAAGAGGACGAGAAACCGCTGAGAGGTGAGTGAGATAATGTGTTTTTTCTGCGGCCCGGCCATCGCTTAACGTTGCATCTCTCTCACTCAAATCAAAGCCAAATGATCGTACCATAAACGGTTCTTTCTGTTACTATGGTGCTCCGGCTGGAGCTCCATGACTGCCATACAGAAAAATATGCAACACATCACGGTGTTTAATGTGGCAGACTGAGCAAACAAACATGGCGGGATTGCAACCAGCTGTGGGCTAAAGTGAGCAACCGCAAAAGCTTAAAGATGTAAATGAGGTTAATGCGCAGAACCACTGTGTTTACAAGTTCAGAGGGAGAGCGGGCTCCGCTGGCCGCCATGCTGTCAGTGTGCATTAGACTGACGCCGCTCTTCCCCACAGAGATCCACCAGCAAGTGACAGTAATGCACCTTTTTGAATCCTGATGGGCTGCGGTGTTTTGTCACTGCGTCTGGGTTTAGTGGCTTTATGCAAATTCCCTCCTGACGGGCCCATCCTCATTCTGCAAATGTTTGTGTGCGTGTGTGTGTGTGTGTGTGTGGGGGGGGGGGGGTTCCTCCTGAAGATGTGTGCCATTAACTTTGCAGTTCATCACAGCACTGATGTATTTTCCAAGAGCGGCCGGTGCCGGAGCCGTCTGGGAATCAGCGCGTAATCAAAACAGACCATTTGTGCAAAGTGAAAAATATGCGTGTGCCGTCACCTCGCTGATTACCGAGTATTTACCCAAAGCACGAGAAGTCAGGCAAGGAACGGTTCAAAGTTGGATCCAACAAAGAAAAACACAGGCAGAACCAGTATGTCCCCAAGGCTGGAGTCTGTGGCAGCCAGCCGAGGTGAGGCGAAAAATAAAATTGTTTTTCCCACTTGCAAAGAGTGAACGTGACCACAGTGAACATTTCACATTAACTTGATAGGAATAAAAAAAAAGGCTTAGTCGAGTGCTGCATTCTCATTTTTCTGACTCGAGGGGAGATGAGACAGTGTGAGGCCGTGGTGAACATCTGGCTGCATCTGGTAGCTCCAATGTGCTCCGTGCATCAGAACACAGCATTAATGATGTTACTTTAACAATAAAACGGACAGAAGCCTCTAATCTCTCTCTCTTTTCTTCTATCTTCTTTCCTCTTCTGCTCCTCATAAGCTTATGCTGATGCAGAATGCATAGGTTACTGTATAGAGGAAACACTGAAAACATCCGCAGAGTGGGCGTATGGTCCAGACTACAGACCTTGTTCCTATAACATCTAATCAAATCGATTAATTGTTAAAGGTACCATATTGTACTATTCCTGGGTTTCAATTGAAGTTGTGATGGATGATATTCGTAGTTTAAAGTACGTTTTAAAGCTTGTTTTAGGATATGGAACCAGGAGGCTCAATGCTTGCAGAACTACTAAAATTCCCATCAGCCACCACTGTTCTGTGTGTTTGAACTAATTAGCATGTGAACACACTAAGATAAGATGGCCAATTTACATTTATTAAATGACAGTATGGAGTCTGTCTCCATTCGACATTATACCTTCACTGTTATTTATAGGCTACTATTTAGGCCACTAGCCTAAATTTATTTGAAAGTTACTTTTCCCATGAACATTTTACATAATATAACATAATGATAGGATTCTAAAATACACTGCATTGTATTGTATTGTAAGGATTAAACTCATGGTTCTACTTCTTTTAGGCTTGTGTGTAGTTATAAAAAAAGTCTGTCTGTCTTTCATCATGTTTTGAGTGTCTTTGAAAAAGAGAACTTGAAGAAGAGAGAAGGGAAACCCCTAACATGGTTTCCAAAAACAAAAAAAGTAGACTTTTTAGGCCCAAAGTAATAAAACTAATATTTCATAAAAATGCAAACATAGAAAAATTCAGACAAATTAATCCAAATTTATGGAGCTGAACTTTGCTTTTACTTCTTACCTACTCAATCTATCACCCAAAGACCGCTTGGATTTATTTTATGGCTCTTACAAAGCAGAACTTACTCCAACTTGAGCAGCTACAACAATAAAATGCTGCTCAGTATTAATAAAGTAAAAAGTGATTTACTCTATCAGTCGCAGCCCAATTTCCTGCTAAACTGGTACTTTGAGTACTAGTAAATTTATCTGGTAATACTTCCGTAAATCGTAAATACAGCGATTTGTTACTAAAGACAATAAACCACAGACCTACAGAAACAGAATCTGGCAGGAACATTGTGTGGATGCTGCATAGCTTTAGCTCTGCTCTTTCCAGAATGCCCACCATGCCACAAACTCTCAGTCTACAGACAAATTGTTTCTGAAAACATTTGTGATTAGAAACGTACACATTAACCTAGAGAATAGGTGCTCAACTCTAGTCATAATAATCATTCATGTCCAGTCATTCTAAAACAAGCACTGTTATCATTAAAGTAGTTTGACCTGATGTGGCTCCATTGTTTAGAGCAGAGAATACTGATTTTTTCTTCATGATTTGAAACCTCATAATTTTGTGTAGTCCTACATCATCAAAATGTGGCTGTGTGGAATTTTACTTGCAATGAACTATTTTTACATTGTTCAGGATCAGGGCAGAGCTGCAGTGTCGTGTTAATGCCGATAAAGTGAAGATAATTTGTCCAGTGATTACATTTGTTTCACAAAACCATTGCATCGCTGCTTTTAATGTTGTTTCTTTTTTTTTTTTATATAAACGCGGGGCGTATTTCTTTCCACAGATAATTACAGCAACTGGAGTTTGTGCCAAGTTTGATTAACCTTGCACAATACATCAGTGTCATTATTATTTAAATGAATAATTACTCCCGTACTTTGTTGGGTAACAAGCCAAATGCTGCTAATAGCGTCTGTGACGGCTGCGTGGAGCATCAATCTGTTCATAACCTTTCAGTAACTCTTATAGGAGAGAGGTTTACTTTTAATGCCCTTTAAATGTCAAACAGGATCTTTAAAGGAACATGGGAATAAGTGATGCTTAATTGGGTTTTACATTAATGAAGAATTATGCCTGAGAGTCAGTTAATCTGACAGCTGTCTACTACAGGGAAATAAAATCCAACACTATTAAAGCATGAAAAAAATCGAAGGGCACTTAGAAAGCACATACCTTTGTTGAGGCTAATGGTCAATCTATCTAACATGCCAAAGTTGCACACAACCAATATGTGTGACAAGATTTTCCAAAACTATTAGAATTGCACATTCTGTCAGTGTTGACGAGTAGGAGCTGCTTAAGAATCGTATTTCATAAAAAGGATCCAAAAAAAATAAATGCCTTGTTTGACCCTTCACCCTACCACACAGATTCAAGAAAATCAGACCAGGATTTTTTTCTTAATCCTGTTCACAATTAAACAATCAGACAGACAAAGGGCACCGAAAGCAAAACCTCCTCAAGAAGGCAATGCAATATCACATTGACATTAGTATTCAGACCCTATACTTAGTGCTTAGTTAACGCACCCTTGGTCTCTTGGATATGATGCTACAAGATTTTCACACCTGGATTTAAGGGATTTTCTGCCATTCTTCGCTACAGATCCTCTCAAGCTCTTTAAGGTTGGAGGGAGACCACCAATGGCCGCTCTTCCATAAAGCCCGGCTCTTTGGGATGCTGTAGTGATTGTTTTTCCATTTAGACATTCCGTACCAGTGTGTCGTCATGACCCCGGCTCTAGGAAGAGGCCAGGTTGTTCCAAACCGCTTCCATGTAAAAATGATAAAGGCCCATGTGTTCTCGGGAACCTTCAGTGCAGCAGAAGGTTTTTGGAGTTTTCCTCAGATCTGTACTTCAACACAATACTGTTTCTAAGCTCCACACGCACTTCTTTCAATAGAAATAGGTGGACTTCAATCATGGTGTAGAAAATTAATTCAATAAAATATTTTAGTTTATCCTTTTATATAAAATTGCAAAAATGTATTCAATTCAGTTTTGGCTTCATTATTATAAGGTATTACTTTCTGAATGTGCTGTATTTGTAATATTTTTCGATTCATTGCTAGGTGCCCAGATGACCTTCACTCATGCAGAGTAAATAGCCGCAAGACTTCCATTTCTATTTTTTGAAGTGAAACGTAACATTAAAGTGACCATGCTGGTGTTGGTATCCAGCTCACAGGAGGAGGAGGCTACAGCCCAGTGCCCCTCCAGACACACCATCATGGAGTATTATATTACCAGTCCCGCTGGAAGATGATACTTGAAACTAAAAACACCCAGGATCTAGTCTATTTTGTGGCTTATCTTTCCTTCTGTCTTATCTTCACAGCACCATTGTTTGAATACACTTAAAAATAATGTTTTCGAGGAGGAGCTGTGTCATGTGTCTCCAGAGCAGTTGTAGATGCAACATAGTGACATAGTTCACCTAATGTAGTTCAGCTAAAATCTGGTGAGATATGAAATAACACTTCACCTAAGGTATATTTTCTGTAAGATCTTCCTCAGTGAATGGCTTCACTCATCCTGTCAGTTTCAGCATTATTATACTGCAATGATGCTTTTCAAGCTGGTAACTGTAATAGTCAGATCTAGAAGCCTACGTCTGCAAACATATGGCATATAGATGAATTATCTTCCGTGAAAATTACTTATTTGCACTTTAAGTGCATTTTATTGTGCATAGATTACGTGAACTGAGTTTGACTGTACAAAGAACGCACTAGAGTTTCTCCGCCTTCACTTCAGTAACTTCATTACATCTGTAGTGTGCAGCACTATATACTACACACAAGACCCTTAGATAGATTTAGAAGATGACGTTTTTTTTTAGCATAGATCCAAAGTGCTGCAACATTAGATTGATAAATAGTATTATGACATTGTGAAGAATCCTTGTTCATGACATTTAATGGAATGTTGGTCATGAGCACATCCGTTAAGTGGGGGAAGAGTGTAACGTAATACATTTGTATAAGGGGCTACAGAAACAATGGTTTCCATACACAGCATCTTATTCTATAACCACGCAGAAGGTTGGTTATATTATAAGAAATGTAATTTTAATCTAGTTTATTCTGATTTAAGGTTGGCATTCAAATGCCATCTGGGTCATTTCAAAAGGTCACCATAAAATGACAATTTTGTGTAATTGTTGGTTTTGTTATTTGAGTCTAAAAGACCATTTAAATTTTTTGTAAAATCTAATTGTATTTCAAAATAATCAACCTTGAATATAAAACTACTTAATAAAAAATAATAACAAATTGAGATTTGAATTTACATGTCCAAATACTTTTTTTTTTTACTTTGACACTGTTAAACTGTTGTAAGTTAAATTCCGACTTTTTGGTGAGTGCCTGAAGGCGTTTCTGTGCTAGGTGTCGCTCCTGTCGCGAGAATCGTACAACGTAAACTCACAGAGAGGAAGGTTGTGTTAGAAGAAAATATTAAAACCGCTTAAAGCAAATATTCTTACGACTCAAGGAGCAGGGGGTATTGTGTGTACCCGTGTATCGGTTAGCAAGAGGCAGTGAGCTACTTTCACGGGGTAATTTTAGCAGCGAGTAAACAAGTGGCCGCGCTACTAATGCTAATGCTAATGCTAGCTGGTCACCAAAGATGAGGAAGTGCGCGTTTTGTGCGACGTTATCGGCACCGAGGTCCTGAGTAAGTAAGGGCTTCGCGAACGAGAAATAACCGTCACAATTAAAGCAATTAAGAATGCAAATAGATGTTTTTGTTTGATATCTTTTATCAATGGGCTTCACTGCGCGAGAGGGTGTGTGTGTGTGTGTGTACGTGTGTGTCCCGCTCAGCCGTGAAGGGGAAGAACTGGCGGTGGAAACGAGCCTGAGAAGGACCGTTCACGGCTGAACGAGACTCCAGGAGTTAACATGACAGTTATCAGCGCTTTGCTTAATTTCCAAGAAATAGGTGACCACAGATAAGAGTTGTTTTCTAGTGATACCAGTAGGTCGAGTGAGGTTTCGAGAACAGTTTTAAAGGTGTCAGGACACGATGACTAATGGAACTGAGGGACATTCAGTGCGGTTTTGGCATCTAATCCGATTTCAATCCTTGTCCCAGTTTAGAGGCAACAGAAAAAAAAACGAATTACTGGCGGGGAGTGTGATCTCAGAGTTAGCATTTTTGAAAATCAAGATGGATAACCACGTGTTGATTTAATTTATGTAATGTATGTATGCCCTACTTATTGGGCAGATAAAGCTGCGCTATCACTAGTCCCATAGTTTGTGGCCGTGGCATACAATGCCGCAGCAAACCAAAGACCAAACGCATTCTCTGGGAGTTGGAAAACTACGATATTCACTGAAGTAACTTGTCTTCATACACTTCAGTTATATTTGGATCAAGGCAATAATTATTTCTTTTCCAAGTGTCCTATAAACAAACTGTGTAGAGGGCTGGATGAAGAAGAACCAAAATGCACTGGAGAAGAGAGAAAGAAACACACGAGATAGCAGTGAGATGACAGGCTGACTGGGGGGTTAGATGTGATCAGCTGGTGTAAGTTTGACAGCTCCTGGAATAAAAATAAATCCTGTAAGCACGTGTGAGAGATGAGAGGCAGGAATAGAATCAAATTGAGTCTTCCTGACCGAACTTAAGCTCCTGTATGATACGCATGTCATGGTGATTATGACACGGATGTAATGTGACTTTTCATTGTAATGTTAACTTCCGTTTTCTTTTTCTTAACACAGACGAGCAGCACGTATCTTAGTGTGCAGTCTGACCAAGGTTGCTCCACTGTTGTTGGAGCATAGAGCAAAAAAGAGATGGGAATCAGAAAGTCACATTAAAGCCCAGAAGATCGCCTGTCATCTTAATTGATGTTAATGATCTGCTGCTTATGATATAAATGCTTGTTTTGTTCTTTTATTCATATAAATTTGCAAGCCACAAATGATTGTAAACACTAAGTGCATTCCTCTGTAATTTTAGTTGATTCAATTGACAAATTCTCATATACACACACACACACACACACACACACACACCTGCTCTTTAATCTCTCTTCAGGTGTTGGTGTTGTTTGTGTGAGGCGTTCTCAGATGGTCTCCTTTGTGTGCTCGAATCTGCAGTCAGGGTTTGATTGAGAAATATAACCTTCACTAATGACAGTCACTATTCACGCCTTTGTGTGAAGAGAATTAAAATGCTTGCGAAGCTGAATGAAAACACCTGATTTAATGTCTGGAGTCAAATTACTGAGCACAAGCAGCTATAAAGAAGACTGTGTAAGAGGAGGTTGGGTATCTTGAGTAAATTACTGAATACTGATCAAGTATCATTAGAATCATTATTTTTGTCTCATTTTGCCATGTATTTTACCCTGTTTGTAGAGTATAAACAAAGTGCACTCAACGTGTACTTTACAGCAACTAAGAGGTGAACAGATGCCCAACATACATGATTGTCATGGGTTTTGGGGTAATATGTAAAATGAGTAGACTGAGACATCAGTTCGGAATGTAAAAACCTTCTACAAAAGTTATCTTCAACAGGACCAGATGGACAGTGGGACTTCACAACCAGCTTCAATGACGTTGCAGTAAAATAAAAATTAAATTGTAACTGGTTGCAATTAAATGAATTATGTGGCCTGGGGGCTGAATAAAAGTGGATAGGCCATTCATTCCATAAATAGCTCACTAGCAAATACAGTAAATTACACATGTGAGAGTGTTCTGCTATGCATTGGTCTGCTGTTATCATAGTGACATCCTTCAACAGCCCCTTAACCAATCCAACCTAAGACAAGATGTTGAAATTAGGATGTGAAAAGCACCCGAGAGAATTGGAACAACTAAAAACAGCATCATATACAGTCACTGCATAGAAGCAATCTAAGCAATGTTAAATAATGAATATGCATTGCGCAGATTTAACAGCTTCAGCAACATTCAGAACCAACTTTGCTAATTATTCCATTTCAAAAAGCATATATTTTAATAGAACACATTTGTGTTTTTTGAAGTGTTAATGCAATTGCCAGAAGTACAAAACTGATGCAAAGCAATTATAATTAGTTTTTCTGCTTATGCCTTTTTTATGACATGTATGCTGCAGAACTCATGAGTGAAGCATTTACTGATGTTTTTTATGTTGTAGAAGAAAATGGCTAAAAAAAAGGTACTTAACCAAAAACTCATTGAATATGAGACAAAGGAACCAGAATTGCTAAAATAAAAGTTTTGGTCAACCAAGTTTCCATTGGTTTGTTTTATTGTGTTTTCCACTTTCCCATATTCAGAAACTAATAGTTGCCTTGAAAGGGACCTTTTTATGAATTGGTTGTGGTCAGAAGTTTTGTCAAAATGGTGAAGCTATTTTGGATGGCTATCAACTGTAATGTATCTATAGCATCAAATAACATGATAATGATTCCATAGCTGTCTGTGAATTGTGCGAACTGAACTAAAGGTGAGTGAGCAGTTGCCTTTTTCCAGTCTTTAAGAACCCACTGTTTAGTATGATGTTCCATCTTCTCATCGGAGGAATCTGCAGCTGCTGTCACTTTCCCTCCTTTATGCTCCGTGAGAGATTTTCTGGCAGCAGATGATCCCGAGCTCCCTCTAGTACCAGGGGTATAGCACTGGCTGAGATCAGGAAAACAACGTGACCATCTGAACCATCTCTGTGCTTATTAAGGACTGAGGTTAATCTGCTATTTCAGGAATACAATAATACCAGACTTGATCACATGGTGGCAGTGTGCAGTACTCTGCATGAGCTACTGCAGCTCGAACAGAAGCTCCACAGATGTAAAGCAGCAGTGACTGATGGAATATACAGTGTTTGTTGTTTGCTCAGGCCTCTTAAAGGTAGCAGATCACAGAAAGTAAGATTGTCATATTTGTTTGATTATAAGAAAGTCTTGAAATGCTTGATCCCACAGAAATGCAGCCGTCAGGACTTCCATGTTGTGAGTTGTGATGTCACTATACAATTACCAATTCAGCCAATCAGTGGAGAGGCTCATTAGATGGACACAAAACAATTTGTTCTTTCTGGAGCTCTGGAGAGGAGATGTAGATGTATATTAAGTAGATTTATTGAAAAATAAAAAAAATATTTATACAAAACAGATGTTTTATTTATTGCTACAGAAAAAGGTGGCCTCCATAAACCAGCTTCCTCATTATAAAACAGAGTTTGATATGATTTTTGAAACCAATCAATTCTTAGATTTATTTTAGGTTTGGGTTTATCCTGGTGAGAAAAAAGCATGAAAGTCTTCTGAGACCAGTATTCAGATCCTCTACTTTCAAAGTGACAGTCATGTCAAAAATACTTTTAGCAGTTTAAATTTATTTAAAAAAATATTTTTATATAGAAGTATTATCAGCAAATCCTATTTAAAGTTTAAAGAGTACAAGTACTCATTATTCTGACATATTATTATACTGCTTATTTTTAATTGCTTAATACATTTAAGAACATTTGAATGGTTTAGTTTATCAACACAGAGCCAATTGTAGATACTCTGTACTATCTATCCTAAATTTGAGAGAGAGAGAAAGATAACAATAATGTGGATGGAGGAGAATATTCATTGACATTGAAAGTGGCATAGTTCATCACGTCGCAAGCTTTTTGGACTTCTCTTCTCCATGCAGTTTTTTTCGTGGTCACACTCTTCCTCACTCTTTTATCTCGGCCCCTCCTGACAAGACAGAAGCCTCACCAATATTGACATTGCGTGTCCTTTGAGATTCCTTCTGAGCTGTCAGACGGGCTCAGCGCTGCTCGGGTAACGAGCTCCATCCTGTCCATGTGAAGAGAAGGAGAGGGAGAGGAGGCTCTGCCTATACATCATCTGCAGTCTGGCTACATCCTTCCTCCCTCCATCTCCATCTGTCTCCTTCTGTGAAACTTGTAGCAAAGTCTATGTATTCTTTTCATCTTTAATCATTTTTTGGGTTTTGGGTGTACAAATCAACCAGAGGAAGATACAGTAAACACATTACTTTTGACACCACGTATTTTTTGAGCAGATGGTGTTGTGTATCTTAATATAACTCAGACTAGCTGTCAGTCCGTTTCGTCTTAATGACAGACACCTGACTGTGAGGCCTTATGGCACCGCTTCACTAATTAAGCTCAGTCTCAAACCCGTTCGGCCTTCTGGGAATAAAACAACTGTTAAAGACAATCAACTTGATGAGCCAGCATGCTTGTCAACCAGACTTCAGTCCACTGCTTTCAGCTTTAGCAACCAACACTGCTCATAAACAGATTCACATCTGTATTTAATGTTCATTACTAACCGATGCTTCTTTTTGAGCGACATTCATATTATTTTAACAGAGAGCAGCCACTGTTAGCGCCAGAAAACTCCATTGAGACGGATTGCAAAAATGGGATTCTTCTCACCTGCAGGAACCCAAGTATAATGGTTATTATGGTAACACAACTTTCTGCAGACATATATGTGTTCACCAGGCTTTTTTTTTATTGCACTACAGTATATTTTTACCGTAACAACAGAGAGGTTTAATGTTATTTCAGGACATTTAACTGCTGTAAAATCACCCATTTTTACCACATTTGAACTAGCAGCTGCCATATTTAACCATGTTTAGAGTTATAATTTTAACCCAAACCATGATCTTTTCCTTAACCTAACCAGAAATTTGATCACTATATAAAGTTGTAATGGGTAACATTTACATCTTTAAACATCCAGCAGATGCAGAATAAAATTACTTTTGATTTTGAGTTCACCTGATGAAAGTAGGCCAGGTATGCACCCTCTTTTTGCTCTGATTTGGTCTCCAACAGCTCTTTATGTGCAAAGTGTTCCACTGACTGGATTTGTCGGTGCAGAGAAGGTAATTATACACCACAAAGGATTTTTTTCCACTGAAAACAACCTGCTGTGTTTGGCACTGGTGAGAATGGTGAGAATGCATCCAAAACATTTAGAGAATGATAAAATTGTGTGTAAGGTTAAATAAAATTGAAGGTTTGGGTGATCATTCTCAGGGTTCATCATTACAAGTGACCATTTTCACTTAGTTATTTAACCTTTCTTTATACCTACTATATATTATAATTGCCGCCCCATTTATATGTGCCAGTATATGACAATGTGACTATGGGGGAAGTCTGTGTTACTTTGAGTGCATTTTTTTCTGTCTGGATGAGTCCCTGAGAAGGAAGGACTGATACTACCTCCAGAAGTCCCATTTTCATATCGCTTGATTTATTTAAGACCCTGTCGAGTCCTGTCCTGTTTTCAGACATATCCTTCCCTTCATGAAACTACTGACCTCTACTCAAAACCGCTGTCACCCAGAGTGTCATGTCCACGCTCTTGTTCATCCTGATTGTTATTTGATTACTCTAATTATGTTCTTTTAATACATGATCTGCATTAGGGCAGGATAAATTGTCATTCTCTTTGCATTTAATTGATGAATGTAAGCTCCTATGCAACACTGAAGTTGAATTTCTATATGGATCTAATACACTGTGCGACCACTGTGAACACAATATCATGTAAATGCAGCCCCTACAATTGCAGCCCCTACAATTGCACTCTTTACGTTCAAATTTAAAACCTAATGCAACTCAACAATAATTGTTGCTGCACTGAAATGTTTTAGTTTGTGTACATGACATTGTGTCTCTCCTTGTTAAGCAGGAGCTTCAAACTCAGTTTCATCCCGGGCCACATCAGAGTTATGGTTTCCCCCAGAGGGCTTGTTGTAAATATGATATAAATATTATCATATTACATAATTCCCTCTATTCATAATAGTGTCTGTATAATTATAACTAGAGATTAATTAGTTGGTATTGCTAATTAGTAGTAAGATGTATTTAAACAAAGGAAAAATGGAAACCTCCCTGTTTTAAATAACCAGATTTTTGAGTTTATCTGCCTTATTGCACCTTAAAGTCAAAAAAGATGTGGCCAGCTTGTCTCCATTAGGTTTAAACATTTAATCCCTTCCTCATCTCTTATTAAATCGCACAAGTCTGGATTCAACCCACGGGCCATGAGTTTGACATGTATGTTGTAAAGTAAATCTTCAGTGTGATCCCTAGACATTTATGTGTAGTGGTGTTGTTTATTAGTTTATCGTTGGTAAATTAACTTTGTTAGAGATTGTCTCACTATTTTTGCAGTTATTCCTACATTTTTAATCTAGTTACTTAAAAAAAGGCTTGATCATGAAATCATGGAAATGATGCCATATGTATCATACAGAATTCTTGTCATTTCCTCTTCCTGTGAACTCAGGGGCACATGCCTTAAAATGCTGAAAGGTCCCATATCATGCAAATTTTTTAGGAAGTACTGGACAACACAAAATTACTTTTCAAGAGAAAATCTTTAGAGAAGAGATGTGAAACTACATTGAGTACCTGAATACCTACATATTTTATGGATGTCCACACTACACAAATGTAAAGTGTGGAACCTTTTTAAATTTTCGCAATTGCAGTGTCTGTATTTAACCAGCAGGTGGCACCTTTCTTCAAGATTTTATCTGGAGTATTTAAATGGCAGTGTGCACTTGTTATTTTTACTTTGCTCTGATTTGTGCAGTGAACATGAGTGCTTGCTTCATTCCAGCTCATCATGGTTTAAAATGGAGGGGCCGGGGTGAAGGCCTGACGGTGTAATACACAAACCTTGTTGAGACACTGCTGCATCATGGTCCGTCTAAATAGAAAACCTTTCAATCAATATGAGCGTAAACAATTTTTCTCACAACCAAAACTGAATGCATTTTATTGAAATACAATGCTTCATTTACAGTTGAAAGCAGCTTTGTTTGATGGACAGGTTTCTGGGTTATGTTGAAATATGTTGAGGAGAGCATACGGCCACATGTAGCAGCTTAGAGGCTTCTACCCATTTTGATTGCAGACCAGTAGCAAACAGCGGATTCACACAGAAATTGAGTTAAATCTGCTTCTGTAGTTGTGGCCTGTGTTAGTATGACTCTTAATAACGTGTGTATACTAAAAACACAATGTATGTACTGAAGTAAAATATTCCAGAGAGAAACTCTCATTAACCAAAATGAGTCCATCCTTGATTTACACTCTCGTTTGTGCGCCGGCCACTCTGTCATATATAATCCCAACTCTGGCGGCTAACAATGTCACGTCAAATCCTCTCTGAGTATTCATCACATTTGCCGCTCTCAGAGAGGCGGTCATGTCCCTGAACCTTTTATCACACACTTTGTGTGTTCACAAGGAATTGTCCTCTCCAGTGTGTTTCTGCAACTCTGCAGCCCTTCACAGCGCGCCACGCGTATCCGTGTCAGGTCGTCCGCTTACATCATCTGTGTGTGTGCGTGTGTGTGTGTCGTGTGTGTGTGCACGCTCATGTGTGTCTTCCCCACAGAATACTGAAGAACCTCCCCGTCAAACCCCTGCTGAACCAGTCATTTAGGACCACATGTACGACCTTTTCATATCATCATCTGGGGAGGTATTCTTGTGGAAGTCCACTAAAGTTCCTGCTCTGCAGCGCCTGATCGACGGTGCCGATGAAGGTGTCAATCATCCGTCTCATGTCAGGAGTAAACGGGTCAAAGGAGGGCCGCTGGGCCCCGGAGCGTTTGAAATGGCCGTCCTGGTTGCTCTGGGCGCAGAGCAGCCTCTCCTCGGTCATGGTGACATTCAGGAAGGCCGTGATGAGATGGAGCTGTGGGAGAAGCGTCCGCTGCAGCTCCTCGTAGTGCACCACCAGCAGGCGGCGCCCGAACTTCAGCCAGCTCAGAGCGTGGGACGCCCACCAGGGGGCGTAGCTGGAGACAAACTCTGGCCACTCTGTGGAGGACAGAAGGCAGGGAACATTCAGACAACACCTACATTTATTCAATCTGTTCAATTTCAAAGGCATTCACTTTTTCCTGGGTTTTAGCTGAAATCTTGATATCCTTGAAAAGAAATTTGTACTATAAAAATTCTGTATACTTTTAGTTTCACTCAGTATCTCCTCCCAAGACTCTCCTTGCATAACGCTCTGTTATGTGTTTCTCAATAATATTAATGTACCTCCTCACTGATTTGAATGGCTGTGAATAGGGGGTGATGGAGACAGTATAGTTTGATATTGTAACATTATGGAAGTCCTGCTGGCACAGTTTCTAAATATGGGCTGTGTGTATTTCTTTATAGCCCGAAGCAATTAAACTCTTTAACAAGATATGGGACCTTTTATCACGCGTGACGAGATAAGTGAGTGCTTGTAAGCGTCACGTCTGAATCTGATCTGTCACTTTTAAAGTTAATCAAAGCTGCCTCTCACTGTGGACTGCTCAATAGAAAACCTTTCAGACAGTTCATGGTCTCTGCTTTCGAACGTGGCATAAAAGCTGTAGTATCGAGGGGAGCACTCTTCACTGTAATTGTGGAATCTTAACGGCTTCATGATGTACTCACAGTCACAATCACAGAATGCCCTCTGGCCTACTTTTGCTACACTATCGCATCAACAGAAGGACATTATGCAGTAACTACAGTATCTTCTAGCAGGGAGCCAGAACCACTCAGACATTTTTATGTCTTCGTGCGTTGGCCTGGGCTACCTTTGCTTTTCCACTGTGCGTCCGTGGCGTGTCCTAAATGTCCGGCGCACTTGCGGTTGAATTCAGCCACGAGGGAGCGGTAAGGGTTTCGGATCAGCAGGATGGCGGAATCGAACATCTCGATCTCTTTCTGGCCACTCTCGTGGGTCTTTATGCAGATGCTACGGCCACTCTTCCAGTAGTCTTTCTCTCCTTTGAAACCTGGTACCAATGAATAAATGAATTGATAATGATCAGCTGCGAGGCGACGTCTCACCAGGCACTCAATCAAAAGCTCGTTTGAACAGCGGCGCCGTTCCCCCCTCCCCACCTCTGTTGTACAGCGTCCCGTCGAAATAGAAGCTGCCGGTGTAGTAGCCAGTCACGAGCTCGATCAGGTGTCGTACCCAGGTGTTGCCTGCACCAGGAAAACTAGAAAGGGCCACCAGGGAGCTGGATCGCTGAGGCAGAAACATCCTCTCTTTGCATCTGGAGTCTAGAAGAACAGAGTAGTTGTCACTCACAAAATATAGCAGACCTACACCATGTCAGAATGTACCGCAGTAACAGACATAGGGTTAAAAAAAAAAAAAAAGGGATAATTTTCAGGACAAAAGTAGCACAGAACAAGTCATATCTGACACAAATTGCAGCACGGTTGTCGTAATGAAATGGACCACAGCTGTGAATTCACACCTGATACTACATTGGGGAAAAAAAGCTGCTTTCAAGAGCAATTTCCTCCTCAATCATGCAGTGTTCTTTCCCCCTGGAAGAGACACAATATTCCCTGATGTGACACTGTTGGGGAATAATGGACTGCTTTTATCCGAGGATATTTTTACAGGCCATTTTACAGAGGAAAGAGAGGCTGTAACTTTAACTGCTGTGTGTGTGTGTGTGTGTGTGTGTGTGTGTGTGTGTGTGTGTGTGTGTGTGTGTGTGTGTGTGTGTGTGTGTGTGTGTGTGTGTGTGTGTGATCCGTAAAAGTTACTGACATGGCAGAATGGAACAGGTTTAAAATGCAGACACAGTCTGGTAATTATCACAGTCCCGTCTCTCTCCATTAAACCAATCTGCATTAGCCTTTAGATAACTGGAGTTTGGCTTGAGACAAAACCCTGTCACATGACACAGACTTGTCCTCTAACGGACGGCTCACCGAGGACCGGCGTGTGATACACCTGGTAGTAGTTCTGCTCAGCAGGTGCAGTGGGCGCGGAGGTGCTGGTGTGGTTCCCCGCGCACTGCTGGTTGTCGGACTGCTGGTTGAGACTGAAGAGGGAGGACGTCCATGTGCAGAAACAGTGCAGCCTCTTGAACACGGCCAGAGGGAGCTCCTGCAAACCAAAAGTACAAAGTGGTCAGCAGGCGATTCTGCACCACTTCATGTGCACTTCAGGCTTCACATTTGTTCATCATTTCTGCCTATTTCCAGTTCCAGAAGGTCAGAATGTTCAACGTTAAAGTATCAGGACGAACATTTCTGATTTTAGAGGAGACACAAATTATGAGACATTTGGACCTTAGTGTAGGAAGCAGACTATACTATTCTACCTTTTAGAGGCATATTTTAGATTTAAATAACCCCTAATTTGAATAACAGTAAAGTAAGATATCCAAGGTCTATGAAGATTTGCCTGCATAAAATAAGAAAACCACTTTGCTTTTTTAGTGAATAGAAGACCAAATCCCATGGCCAGTCAGGCAATTATTTTTTTATTGTTTCTGATCAACAACTGCCTTCATTATGATGAAAAAAAAATAAAGAAATAGTGGGTGATTTCTAATTTTAAGTTTCAGTTGCTCCATAGCGTCCATGCCTCTAGTTCACTGCACCAGGTAAACTCAGAACACAATAAGCCGGATCTATTTCTTTTGAAAGAAATAGATGCACATGCAAATTAAAACACACTTATTACTGAAATACATGCAATATTAAAGAAAACAAACACCCCCCCTATACTCAGATAACAACTATAGCTTTCTGGTAAGTCCTGTTTGTTCAGATTGTTATGCTCTTCATGTGTTGGGGTCTGACGTGCAACTCTCCACAATGTGTAGCCTGGAAAGTCTCCCATAAAGCTACGTTTTAGCAAAATACCCAACGTAATGTCAGACATTTCATCCCCATCTGTCAGTTTTACATCATGGCGGTCATATGAACGCTGGGCCTGTTCTGTTCTGGTGACACGATATGGTCTTTTTCCATTTTCTCTTTTTCCCATTTTTAAATAGCTATTTGACCATTCTCTGTTGTTATATTAATTGATATCAATTAATCTCTGCTCTGATTGGCTGATTTGAATGACTGTAGATGAGTAGGGTGGGCTGTCACTGTATAGTTGTGACATCACAATTTCCCAGAAGTCCTGATGGCATATTTTAAGGCCCAGTTTGTTGTGCATTTCTCTCTGGATTAAGCATTAGGAACAGTATCATTCTTAGACGGTATTTATATAATATCTAAAATTTCCAAACCTCCTCATAATCAAAATGGTTAAAATCTCTCTTTCTAGATCTGCAGGATCTCTACAGTGAGCTGTGAGCAGTCATCGGGAACTAAGTCAAACCTTGTCAGTGCAGGTCTCGATGCATGACTGCGTGGTGAGGTTCTGCTGTAAGGAGGAGACAGGGAACGTGCCGATGGTGCTCTTTGGCAACTTGAAGCAACCACGATAGTGAACGTTTTTGACTGGAAGAGAAAAATACACACACGGATATGACAAACAATATTCAGTGGCAGCAAAACATGAATGGATTTTTTTAGGATTCACCTCCAGTGAACACTGACTGGGCAAATAAAGGGCTTACAAATACATAAATGGACAGATTGGTTAAAAATGTGTTATTTGGCATCACTGTTTAATTTTAATAGATGGATAGTGATAATGTGAATAGATAATGTCTAAGTCTACACTCAACAGTTTCCTCCTCGTAGAATATTTCCCACTGAGAAAATGTTCATCAAATGTCATCAATCATGTTTAAAGCTACACTGAGCATGATTTTATGCTCATCTGCACCTGTTTTAACAGATTAAATCATGAAGAGGGACTGCAACTAAATAGCGTCATCGCTCATTTGGACAACTCGGCTCATCCACTTAGCTCAAATTATTTTATATATTATGAACAAGACAAATCCTTTTGACGCAAAGAAGTAATGAAGTGAAATACAACAAAGCAAAGATTGTTAAAGGATGGGAGTAGTGATTCATACAGAAGACAAAATCTATAATTCAACACATCTGAAAATACATTTTGACAAAACATTTACAGAATGAATTTTAAATGTAAAGTTTTTTATTTTGTTAGCCACTTAAGTGGTAATTGGCGAGTTAATGACTCATTAACTAAAACATCTGGGCACTGTTGTTTCGAGCCAGGAGATAAATATATAGATATATCGTTATTGTCACTGTTAAAAACAATGAAAATGAGTTTAGCAGCTCTTCAGCAGTGTGCAACATAAACAAAATGCAATAGTACTCAAATCTTTTAGGACACTAAAACACTTTAAAACACAGTAAAATCAGTACAAAGCGTTTTAAGCAAATGTTACTCAAATAAAAGTAAGATAATGCATTTGTTGGGGACTACTTTCAGCTGCTCGATGACAGGCCTAAGGTGCTGCAAGACACCTTTTTCTCATCACATATAAAAACTGAGCTGACGTTTACTACATTAACTACATTTTCATATAACAAAATAGAACAATAAACATTTAAATCACAGTAATGAAAACGCTATAAAACAAGCCATTACAATACAGCTATAGTGCTGACAGCAGCTCGCTGTTGTCATAGTTACACCGTACTCCGTCCAGAACGTGATGTTTCAGCACTCGGCAATAACAGCTGTCACAGCAGTGATGGGAGGATTTGTAAGTTTAAACAGAAGTCCAAAACATGCCGATGCATCGCTAAAAACTGCTCGGCTTATAGCTACTCGTGGAGAAGAGACGCTGCTTTCTGTCTCCTGAGTGACTTTTGTGCAAGAAATATTTTCTACTTTCTGCCAAATAGGTTTGGGAGACATCTGGAGACAAAACACCTCCAAAGATAAGATACCGACTACTACCAGTGGTGTAATGTAGAACGAGCAACATAATTTAATAGACAACATTTAATATAATAAAGTATGTAATATTGTATTTTAATTGTATGTAAAATAGTTACTTTTTGGGCGAAGATTTTAATAAGGCTGTGAAATGTTGTGCAGGAGTAGAAAGTACAACATTTCTCTGAATATCTAGTGGACTGGAAGTATAAAGTAGCATCAGATGGAGATCCAAGTAAAGTAAAAGCACTTATAATCATACATGGTTACCTTCCATCACTAAATACTATAAGCCACTAAGGCTGAAGAACATAGCAGTGGATCACATGTGTATTTTCATCTATGAAATTCAAAGAACATTTGAATTTTGAAACAGAACAAAAATAATGCATTCAACTCCTTAGCATTTATTTTTTTTACTTCAGGTATTTCTCTTCTTCTTCCCTCTGTGAAGTCAGCCTCTGTGTTCCTGCAAAAGAATAAATAGAAACAGTCCTGTGCCGTCCCTGGGGGGGGTTTACTCACATTTCCTGTGACCCGGCAGCTGTTCCTCCACCTTGTAAATGGAGAGCCGGCCCACGCCGCCACAGGGGGTCCCCCTCTCACCCCGACACACCAGGCTACAGTCCTCCTCAGGAGCCCGCGGGCTACTGATGCGGTTCCCGCAGTGGCATTCAGCTCCATACTCCAGGCCTGCAAACTGGTACCCGCTAGCCACGCACACACACACCACACACACACACACCACACACACACACACAGAAATAGACAGACTGTTATTAATCCATAACCTCAAGTCATCGCCCTCAGGCTAAGCCATCCCACAGGACGTTGGTTAACATTTCGATCTTATCATTTAACTCAAACTTGTCAGCGTCCTATTTGCAGCGCGGCCTGTCCCCGTGTTATTTGTCAGTACTTCTCCCTCCTGCACTCATCTGACAGCGCAACGCCATCTTCCAGCTGAACTCCGGTCACCTCTGATCTGTGCTTTACATATCGAGGCCGTTATGACTCATCCCTCTTCTTCCATCTTTATCCTCCTGTCTTCGAGAAGACAAGAGACCTCATCAAAATTGACCTTTTCATATATGTCCTTTGATGCTTCCTCGTAAATTGCCTTGACTTTTTACTTTTTGCTCATCGCGGTAATTGGCCTGGTCAGGTAACGAGTGAGACTGCTTTCCGCGTGGCTTTGGATTGGAGGGGGCCTCAGTGGGCTTGAGATGTATGAGGAGTATTACCTCTCAGTCTGACTGCATCCTGTGCTGTTCAGCACGACCACGCTGCTTCCTTAAGGTATTAAAAGGAATAATTAATATCCAGCAGGTCATTCCTTAAGGTTGCTTTGAAAAATTCACCTGCCTCTCCACATTTTCTCCACACTCTTACCCAATCAAAGAATTTCACACGACGCAACCGCGGGAACGTACGTACCTCACCACCAATTTATTCGCCTTAACTGCTGTCAGCTCATTAGGTTTCTCTCTCTCACACACACACACACACCTCCCTCCTTCCGTCTTCTGCAACAGATCAAGCCTTCTGTCCTGGCCTGCTCCTTGCTCTCCCCTCTCTCTCGCTCCCCTCATCTTTTACTGTCATCCAGCCACCTGGCTCTCCGCTGGCTCCGAACACAGGAGGCATTCATGGAGGAGACTGAGATCCAAGGCATTTACTCAAACAGCAGGCCATCTGCGGAGCCTTCTCAGGAGCCCGCTGCGAATGCATTACCTTTCCGAGCAGGTGTCTTGACACAGAGAACTGGTCATTTTGCGTAGGTCATAAAGCATAGTTCCTCCCAGGGCCCGATCGCTGGCGTTGTGCAAGTAGCAACCGATGTAGGTTCCTGCGAGTGTCAAACACAAAAAAAGAAAAGACAAAACATGAACTCACTCACCAAATGCCCTCACACAGCATTTTCCGCTGAAATTATTTACCAGTTTATCATCCAATTAACGAGTCTGTGGACAAACTATACTGACAACAGCTTTGTTTTAAATTATTATGAATTGAATATCTTAATAATTGTTAGTTGGAAAATAAAAACAACAATTTCAAGGGGTCCGGGTTTCAAAAACCAGTAATTTACACTTTACCAGTGGAGAAGAGTAACTAAGTACTGTACTTGAGTACTGTTTTTTTCTGAGTATTGTTCTTTATGTGAGTATTTACATTTGATACTAATTCATGCTTCCACCCAATTAACAATTTACAGCGAAATATTGTACTTTCTACTCCATTACATTTATATCTGACAGCTTTAAGAATATTGTAATAAAGAAGATGAAAGAAGAATAAAGATGTGACCAGTGGTTTCTAACTTTTGACGTCTTACAAATAGCAGTGTGTGGTCACATTTTAAGATGTATGAGTTTTTTTCCTTTTAAACTTCTCTCATTCATTTTAAGTCATGTTAAAATGATCCAATATTTTACCAAAAATCAAAGATTAGAGAAAAAAGTCCAGTAGGTGAAAACAGATTTGTGTATTGGAACCAAGTTTAAAGGATTTTCAAAAACATTTTATTGTGAATATTTTGCTAGTTATTGAAATTGCATTATGATTCATGTGATTATAGGGCATGATCAATAATAGTTATTCTCATTTTTTTTGGAAAGGAATGAAAATGAGTTTTTTACAGATGTTTGTTACAGGCTGTAGAATGGTATGGGGGCCAGGACATCTCTCCAGCCTTACAATTGTTTTATTTTTTCCTTTAACAAATATTGCAATTTAAAACAATTCATCCTCTTGCTTAAAATATCACATGTCCCCTTTAAATGTATCTAATGACCATAAAGGGGCCAACCTCTAGCTTGGGAACCATTGGACTAAACTAGCAACATTACACTACAAGTAAAAGATCTGAATACTTGCTTTTTAATGCTTTTTACTGACTACATTACTGACCAATAAAAATAATCTAATTATATGCTAATAATCTACAGATAATAGAAATAATCAATAGCTGAAGCAATGATAAATGTGAAATAAAAAATGGATGTCTTGAAACTTCCACATTCAGCCTTAAATTAATGTTGACACACTCCTCTTTAACTTGATCTGGACATAAATCAGACTTTTCTGTGTGTAGTCTGCTACAGGAAATGTCGTCTTAGAGTGTTAATGCTGTGTTTGCATCACCAGTTACCCACCGTAATTCTACAGACCAGCATGAGCCGTAATATCTAACTAATTTATAGCCAGACCAGGCCTGTTCTTTTATCCAGTATAGATTCTTCTTATTCCTGTAGGACCGAGGACCTGTTTACTTGCACCAGAATACAAATCACCCTTGGAGAAAGAAGGATGTTACACATAATAGGCCTCGACAGACTATTATGATGCTGACAAGATTAAGGCTCCATATAAAATGTCACCCAAATTCAGTCTTTGATGTTATCCTTGTCTTTACTACACTGATACATCAAACTCAGCTCAGCTAACACATAAAAGTCTTCTTTATAAATACCAGTCGCTGTGTGGAGGGAAGCACATACCTTTATTCTGGGTGCCGATTTCATTTACGTCTAAGGTCGTTATGTTTCTAGGTTATACTGTATGCTACATGTTTTACTCATGCATAAACATACAGTTATGAGCTGGTTTTAGTTTATCTTTCAGTGCATTGAAGGTTTATTTCAGAATCGCTCATATAAATCTGTATTGATAGATGTTTTATAGGTTTCAAGGACACTGGGGATTCAGCTTCTGTTTTTTTCTTTTTTTGTTTACTACCGAAGAGAGATTTTAAGTGTTGGAGGAGATACATGATCTTAGAATTGAAGTGGTGTGGCAGCAAGGGTTCACAGACAAGATGGAAGCAAGCCACGGACCGTGAAATCTTTGGCAGACGCGGCATCACATATCGAATTCGTGATTCAATCAGTCCGTGATGTCCTCTGAAGCAGGTCCAGCCCGTTATGCCGTGGCGAGGCTGAGTCACCAGCCGCCTGCACCTCAAGAGATAAATGTAGGAGAACACCAGCAGCTGTTCCCTGAAAGCACTTAGAAACAGGGCGCAGCCAAAGTCTGAGGCAGGAACTTATCTCAGGAGGCATCGTCCAAGGTGAGTCCCGAATCGCCCCCACCCACCCAGCGGGGCAGGCCGCCGCGTTAATCACAGTGAAGGAGAGTCCCCATACTGCTGCAGATGGGGGTTAATGAAGGGAATCTGCTCAAATGCTCAGAAATAACTGCATCCAGGTCTGATTTTGTGCCACTTTCTTAAACGCTCGGGCAGATGGCTTTTCTGGAGCTGATTCTTCCCCACAGGATTGGATGGAGAAGGCTAATAAGAGGATGGCCAAGTATGAGGACATGTGACAGTACCATGGGTAGCATGTGTGTGTGTATTTGTGTGTGTGTGTGTGTGTGTGTGTGTGTGTGTGTGTGTGTGTGTGTGTGTGTGTGTGTGTGTTAAAGTGGGCTGAGGAGCTTCTCTCTGCTGGCTGGGTCTGTAATATCCTCACCATCACAGATGTGAGAAGAGTCATGGAACCCACAGCAGATGGGCCTCACCATGTGGTCGGCTGACCAAAGCCAGGCTCACCTCAACAGGGTGTTTAATACTGAACAATCCAAAACAGCCGATACCATGAATCCATCAGCTGATGCATGTACAACTAGAGTTTCACAACGCCCAACCCACAGAGAAATGCACACAGCCCTTATTCAGAAACGGTGCCTCAACATGAGCCCTCGGGACTTTCTGACCTGTTCTTTCACACTATATGGGGCCTTTAATAAAACTCAAATAAGTAAAGAGATTGGCTCCAACCGTGCAACCTCTTTAATGTTTTATAACCTCTGACCTCTCTGCACATCTCTGGCAGTGCAATAATTCTGAAATATGCCTTTACAGGTATATGTGAATTACTACCTTGTGAGGGAAAGTATTCAGCACTTATTATTAACATTACTGTATAGGTCGGGTTCCTGAATCTATGAATATCTGAAACTGGAAATGCACGTGCAAACCTTTTACACACGGCATGTGACGTTAATATTGCTATGTGTCATTTGTCATATAAGTCAGAGATGGAACAAAGATGAAATAATGACCAAAATAGCAACCTAGGCCTAAAGATATCATAATGATTCTAATTATAATTCATTTGGTTTGAACTACAGGACTTAAAACCTGCAAATTAAGATGATATTTTCATACTTAATACCTTAATTTTCAATACTTTTCACAGTATAACCCCACCACTATATGACCAGAAATGTCAGCTGTGAGATTTGGATAACAATATTGTATTGGATGACTGCAAAACTTGGCTGAACAGCTGGCCGATTTAGCATCGTGTAATTTGTACTTGACTGACAGAGACTACAAACACTTTACCAGTGGCCTCTTCATTTCCCTGTCTTTACACTACCGAGTAATAAAATGTGTTTTTCTTTTTCAAAAGACATCAGGGGATGATATCTGACATGGTGTAATTTCGGCTGCAGCTAATGCTTATGTTCATTGTCAATCAATATGTTTTTGGGAAATGGGAACCGGATGAGAAGATTGATGCCTGCATGCTTTTGTCAAGCTTGTCCTACCTAGCAACAGTAACTAAGGGTCAATTAAATAACTTTTGGCAACAAAAGTAAATGAGGGTATTTCCCAAAATGTCAAAAAATATTTCTTTAAATAATAAATTGATTTTTAAATTTCATATGAATAATTTCTATTGATGTAATCAATACTTTCTACCTGAACCTGCTGACTGCACATCCTTTTTGTCTGGATATCCACTACCAAGCTTTATTAAGGATATTGCAGATAGTGGCCCCGGGACATGTGGCACAATAGACCCGGATAATTTAATTCTGTGTCCTGGGTTATAGCCTACTTTTCTAAAAGGACCCTTGCCAGATGGCAGATACTAAAACCGATCCTAAGATTTCTCATCTGTATCACACTGAGCAGTTATGTAGTCTGTTTTTTAAGGATTAAGAGCTCTTGCAGAACGCTTTTCAAGAATGAGCTGGAAGAAAAAAAAATGTTCCACTGAAGATAATTCCGTTGCATTCCTCATTTCAACAAAATGGCAATAACTCTGACAGGTACCATTGAACAACAGAGTAGATCTCCAAGGATAATATCAAGTATTTGTGTAGTGGTGAAAGCTTCTTAACAGAGTGGAAGTATGTAATTATATAATTTTATCTCCATGATTACTAATTCATTTTCTCAAAATTACTTTGGTGTCTGTTTTTTCCCGTTTTCCCCCTCTTCTGATTTTTTATCACACATAAAATGCTACATAAATGCATAATGAAGCTCTTCTAAATGTTCTGAGGTCATGATTATCGGTTCATGAATGTACAATGAAGCTTGTGAGCGCGCTGCGTGAGCCCGTACGGAGCCTGCATTACCTCGCCTCTGGGCCACCCAAGCTTAAAAAAAAAAAAAAAGTAAATCGCAAAATAGAAAATAAACTTGTATATTTGTTCCTTCATATATTATTCATCAGGAAAACCGCTCTCACAGTCAACATGTCACCACCGGGATATTTCAAGCTTCCACACCCCCCCCCCCCCCCCCCCCCCCTCCTTCCACTGCTCCATTTCAGATAGCAGGATGTAATGCTATAGCTGAGAGAGCTTTATAGGTGCACAATCTTGGCTGCAGATATCCAGTGATTGACAAAATCACATTAGATATTGTTATGGCGCCACACAACCACCAGTCTCTCGGTTAACAACGTGTTATTTGGCAGCTGTACTTGACGTCCGTGAGTATTGTAAAACAAGAAAATAGATTGTGGAATATTATTCATTTTGTACTCAAGATACAAGAAACGTTGCCCGGCTGGTTACATAGCAGTATCCAGTTTGCTATCACTTTCATTTTGTTAGCGCCTTGCTTGCACACTATTTAATGTAATTAGGGCAAGAAGTGGCCGGTGGCCACATGTTAGTAAGTGCAAGTCAGAGTCTTTAATAGTGAAGGTTTGCACACCAGTGCGTGTTGAGTCGTATTGCGTTTGTGGTATAAAGCCCTTTGTGGCTCCAGAGGGGAGCCGAGTGAAAGCTGATGAAGAGACTCATGATGACACTTGAGTGAATGACGTCAGTTGGGGCTGAAAACTACACGTTTAAAGATGGATACCGGGCCTTAGCTCCTCATCGCTGCTGGAGGCTGCAAATAGCAGCTACTGCACACCTGAACTGGCAAATTGAGTGGTATTGTGGGTAATGTAGACGGAAGAGGGATGCTTGGAATATTAAATTCTAACATCTCTGGTTCTGGTTCTGATTCTTTTTTTTTATTCTTTGCAATGCTACAGTAAATCAGTGCAGCTTTTTTCTTTTAAAAAGACTTGGCCTCAACTGAGAAAACAAATCCAATTTTGTGAACTATTACATTTTATTAATTGAATGCATTCATAGAAACAGCTGCCAGTTGTGTATAGCCATTTACCTTTATGTCTGCTGCTCCTGTGGGGGGACGCTCTCTGCTCTGGGCTCTCCGGCAGCAGACTGTGAAACCAACGGCGATGCAGATGCTGGACCCCCAGGCTGGCCCGTGCGGCGGGCCAGTGGCGTCCTGCCCTGGCCCCTCCCCCGGACACGGACTGAACGGCGGCCCATCTGGAGCGCGCCCTCACGCCCAGCCCCGCGGCCCTCAGGGCGGTGGGAGGGGCGGCGAGGGACAGCAGGGGTGGCAGGCCGGCGGGGGTCTGCTGAGGCACCCTGACGCCGGAGCGCTGCAGGAGCAGGACGCTGCCCGCCATCAGATAGGCGATCCCCAGGCAGACCAGCAGCATCTGAGCCCGCTTCAAGAAGCAGTGCAGTCTGTAGAGGGGAGCCCCCATCCCCACACCGGTTACTGTCTCCCACCTCACTGGAAGGCCATTTCATGGATTAGGAATGAGAAGACAGATCTGTAACCTACTTACAACTTCAAAATCTTGGAAAGACCTGCAGCATCTGGCAGCGGTGCAGACATTTGGTCTTTGTCCTTCATTGCCACAGAATCCAATAGCAGCAGCGGAACAATGGATGTGTAGCAACGGAGAGGGATTTAATATCCAAGGCTGTGGTCACTGACTCCAGGATAATCCTTGGGGAAAATCTGAGGCACACAAAAAAAAGCAGAACATAAGCAGCTCGATTTAAAGCAGAAGTTCATTATTCTGTATATGAGTGCAATTAAAGGGAAGAGAAATATGAGCCTGGAGGATTGGATGAACAGCCCATGTTGACATATGCGCTTGTGTTTCTTTCTTGCAGCATCTTGCAACACATCCGTGCCTACTGCTCGGTGCTGTTTTTATTTCTGCCATTTGTTTTTTAATTCAACACCCTGCATGAAGTTGTGTTTCTGCGTTTCTATCTGTGCGTTGGGTTTCTGCAGTCCCATTATGTAGACACAAAATCAGCTTTCCGTCAGGAAAAAAAAAATAAAGGGAGAGGTAGGATGTCACGCCAACCTTTATTAATGTGGCTTAAAAAAATTCAAAAACCTGGATTCTGGCACTGTTAGGTAATATTTCTCTTAATACCGGCAGCTTTGCATTCTTAAAAGTCTAAGTTATCAGGGTGAAATGACATCACGTGATGGGGGAGAAGAACTGTCTGGTATTAGGAGTGCTTATGAAATCAGGATTATCAGGGCAGTACGCAGACCATCTCTGGCCTCATCTGTTGAGGGATGAATAAGTGATGAGAACAAAAAAAAAGAACCTGTGGCCAAGAGACGTTAAAACTGCTCCAGATTTCTGAATAATCATTATTTTAAACACTGTACAGTAGTCTTCCAGTGTTTCGCTAATTATTTGAAGAGGGGAGCAGTGAAGTGCAGCCCTGACCTGCTCTTGTGAGCTCAATGCTCACTTGCTTTTCACGTCCTTTGACAGCTGATGTCAGATCCTCATGTAGCACCATAAACTCAGTGCAGTCTCTGTTCTGATCTGATGATGCACATTAGTGTTTGTAAGTACTTAGAAAATCTCTTTATGAGTCCAGTGTATCATTGTTATTAATATTAATGTTGTTATTGTTATTATCAAGCTTCATGTATAGGTGGCTGTCACAGACCGTCATGCCCTTCAGCTCCACTTTTCATCTCAGGCCTCTTGTGGACAGTCTTGTGCAGCCACTAACTGTAACACCGCCCTCCAAAAAAAAAAAAAAAAAGTAGGGGTGCGGTGCTCCCGAGGATCAGGAGCAACAGTTTGCACAATGATCCAGTCCGAGTGCACAACTTGTGTTCAACTGCACATCCGTGCGCATAAAATAAACTCCCCAGCCCTCGCCGAGGCGTCCGTGTGTGGCGCGATGCGGGCGGACGGACGGCCGGGCTCGCGGAGAAGTGAATAAAAGCGGGAGTAAACACGCATCACCTATTTAAGAAATCCGAGGTCTTCCATCTTAAAAAACGCTCTCGTCGTGCCACCATTTACAGTAAGAGGGGATGTGAGCAGGCTTACCTTCAGCGGCGCAGCGTTACGCGCGGCATCCTTGGCGTCAATTATCAGTCTACGGCCGTAATGATCGCTGCTTCCCCCGCTTATTGTCCACTGAAGGTCCCTCAGCTCTCCAGCATCTCCCACAGCTGCTGTTATATAAGCTCTCTCTCTCTCTCTCTCTCTCTCTCTCTCTCTCTCTCTCTCTCTCTCTCTCTCTCTCTCTCTCTCTCTCTCTCTCTCCCTTTCAGTAGCTAGTGCTGCTCTCCGTCGCCGCTCTGAAAAGCTGGCACGGCCATATAAAGCGCTGTGTGTGTGTGTGTGTGTGTGTGCGCGTGTGTGTGTGTGAGTGTGAGGGAGGGAGGGGGGGAGCAGGGGTAGCAGTCTCATTTGCATTGGTGATCTAAACGCGTCACAGCTCCTCCACTGTGCAAACGGGTGAATCGTGTCCAGCGCTGCATACACAGAGGGGGTATGTGTGTGTGTGTGTGTGTGTGTGTGTGTGTGTGTGTGTGTGTGTGTGTGTGTGTGTGTGTGTGTGTGTGTGTGCGTGCGTGTGTGTGGTCCGTATAATGACCAGCTCCACAGTTTACTGTGACACACACCCCGACACCGATCATATCCAGCGTGTTTGTATTGGACGGAGACACCACACACTGTTTGGTGTGTGTGTGTGTGTGTGTGTGTGTGTGTGTGTAGTAGGGGGGACACATCAGCTGTGTAACCTACTATACTACGAAAAAAAAAATCACCCACCAGCCATTTGAAGGGCGTGTGGACAAAATCCGATTCTCCAAGGTTGTTTTTCTCATTAAAATCGAGAGAGAGAGAAGCAGGCAACAAAGAACATAGATGCAAAAAAAAGAAAAATCTCTGAATTTGACGTGATCCGGATAGCAGCGGATAGTTTTCTAATCACCTGTCTTAGTAGTGAACGACTTCTTGTGCTAATTGATAGTAATTTTGCCTTTTTTAAACCTCGCTGCACCATTGCTTTTAATTTCCAGCAGAGCTGCCAGATAAATGGACTTTGACATGAGTCATGAGGCTTCAGCACCGCGGACAGCTCCGCTCTAATTAACCAATCACAGACGAGCTTTTCCGCAGCTGATTGACCTCAAACCCTGGCTACAGGTTACTGGTCTTCACAGTCTTCACATCAGCACTTTCCTGAATTGCAAATGTGGCCTATGTAAGTATACTGAGGTATTAGCAGCAACATAAGCAGTCAATATTTAGATTCGAGGGTCTATAGTTTATTGTACATCTTGTTTTTAATCGCTTAATACGCATGGGGACATTTTAATGTTTTAGTTTATCAATATGGAGCCAATTTTAAAATACTTCAGGGAGATTAATAGCACTGCATCATAATATTTCCCTCCTTTTACACAAGATGCGTGGCAAATTTAAAAAAAAAAAAAAAGAAAAGTGGGATTATTTAATATAATTGTTAATAGAATATTAATGTTTAGTAGTAATTGCTTTCTAAAATAATAAAATTAGCATCCAAAAGGAAATTAAATGTAGTGGAGCAGTGCAACGTTTTGCCCTGAAATGTAGTAGAGTAGAAGTATTAAGTTACTTCAGATTGAAAGTTGACTGCAAGTACCTCAAATTTGTACTCAAGTAAAGTATAATCCACCATATGTTACACGCATAAAAGCATCAGCAGCTTCTTTTAATGCTGTTCTCCTGCCTGTCCCTGGTCTTATGGGACGCCATTGTCTGTGGAGAGCTGTGTTTCGCACCTGTGCCGAGTGAGGGTGTATTATGGGATGGGAACGGCAACTAAAGCTGATTTTGACTTTCTTGTGAAGATGCGATCCCTCTTACAAATCATACACACTGTCACCTCAGTGGACCAGCAGCAGATGAACACGTGTGGTTTGTGATAATCCGTGAAGAAAACACCTTTCTCCTACAAACTGCTGTTTATGTCTTCATCGTGTCTTTAGAGTGGTTTCAGTTATCAAGGACCTTTGTCTTTTTTTTCTCTTTTTGCATAAAGCATTTGTTTTATAAATAGTATTTTATTATTATTGTACAATGTAAATAAAACACACACACAGTGTTTACTTACATGTCTTAGGAACTGTCCTTGAATTTGTTCTATATAAAGTATTCACAGAGCAAATGCAAATGAACAAACATGTGAGAATCCAACAAAAAAAGAGCAGAAAATCGGCTGTGTTCTTCTGCATGTCTTTAACATAAACCTGCTACAGTGGTGGAAGGTAACTAAGAGAATGAAGTCATGTACAAGTACCATTTACTATACTTGTGTATGATATTGAGGTGCTTGTATTTTATTTTGTAGTTTTCATAAGTTTCAGAGAGAAATATTGTTCTTTCTATTCCACTACATTATTCTGACAGCCTTAGTTACTTTTCAAATCCACATTTTACATAAAATTAGATCAGTTGAATACTTGTATTTTAAATCATGTTATGGCATCAATACTTTAAATAAAACCCATAAAAGTGCATTACGCATGCAAGTGATGTGAGACCTTTAAGTGAAGGATCTGAATACGTCTTCCAGCAGAAGGCTGGGAGAAGGCTAACTACAGCGGCACAAGCTGCGTGGGCTTAGCGTGTTGCCTCGTGGGAGTAAACTGAGTAACCCTCGCTGTTGCCTTCAGTTGACAGGCGCCTTGCTGGAGATTTGTTTCCCGTCCGGTTCATAAAGAGAGACACTGCCTCCCCCACTGAGTTCAACACCAGTGTTATTATTCCAATCAGCGTTAACATAGCTTGGCCTCGTGTTTTTCTCCTGTGGTTTATGCTGCTGAGATTCAGCCTTGTGTAGTTTGCCCTCTTTGGGCCTGAAACGCGGGAGCTTATCCACACGAGTCCGCCGAGGAAGGACAAAGTAAATCTATGCCAGTCTGCTTATTTGTTTTTGTTACTTTACTCATCACATACCTCTCTCTCTCTCCCGCTTTCCTCTCACCCATGTTTTTTTCTTCTTTTTTTCCCTCCCCCTAGAGGACAGAGGCCATCTGTCCCCCCTACCCCAAACTCAGTCAATTTAACCTTGTTGAAGCCTTTTTCGGTCAGCTCGCACCCGGACCGTCGCAGCAACAGAAAGGCCAGAGTTGTCAGTCACACGGCCCAGACACCAGAGCTCATCTCTTCCCCTGTCTCTGCCTTCCTGTGCTGCTTCACAGACATTGATCACTTCAGACAAGACAGAAACACTTGCTGCTGTCTCTCCGCGCCGCGACGCTTTCAGTCTCTCCACTGTCCTATAACTCTGCGGCCGTTCCTCTCGTTTCTCAGCCGGAGAGCAGTAAGCCGCACTTTAAAGAAGCTGGCTAATGATCACCGAGTCTGGGTCACTACACTTGAGACACAGATTTATTGGGGAAGCAGGAATTTTTGTGTCGCTGATGTCTTGAATCTGTTGAAAAAAATACAGAGTAATTCACATTGTTAGTATCTCCATAAAGAAGTTGTCTCCCTTTTATTCCCGTGATTAATTATATCAACATTAACTCTGTATCTCCTTTTGCTATTGACGTCAGTGACTGTCTCTCTTGTTTCGACTAACCCCATTTTAATCTGGTTTTTGCTTCACGCTATTACTGCTTACCAGGACGTCTGCCGTATTCCTCTCCAACTCCACAGACCGCTCTGCTTCAGTATCTACTCGCCTCTTCTTCTTTTGACCTTCGCTGTCATGTTTTCCTCCTTCAGCTTGTTGCCTCCCTGTTTCCCAGCATGACAAAAGACCCCGGCTTGTTTGTATTTTTTTTCTCTAGATTTCTCTATATTTAAAAAAAATTTCTCCTGCATCCTGTTTTTAATCTGCAATAACACATTTTCTGTGAAAACGAGCCTTTATCTTATCCTCAGCTTGTCTCTCTCCATCCCTGAATTCCTGCTCTTATCAAAATGTCACATGCTCCCACTGCACATTTAAGCTTCTTTCTCTCAACGAGCCACGAGCTGTCACTTCTCCTCCCTCCCTATATTCTCCTCTGACTTCACTGATTCAAAATGTTGACATTCTCTCTTTTTTTGTGCATATTGAGGCTTAGAAATCCCTTTCCACCATTAGGGCTAGCAGCTTCCCCTTCAAAAGATCTGCCTAAAGATGCTAAATGAATGTCACTGCAAGCTGACAGGCTTAAAATAACATATCATATGTTTAAGATAAAAAAAAAAAAAACAAGTTAAAACCAACATCCATCCATCCATCCATCCATTTTCTATCCCGCTTATTCCCTTTCGGGGTCGCAGGGGTCTGCTGGAGCCTATCCCAGCGCATTTTATGGCGAGAGGCAGGGGGATACACCCCAGATGGTCGCCAGCCAATCGTGGAGCACACACACCATTCACACACCATTCACACACACACTCACACCTATGGGCAATTTAGATTTGCCAATTAACCTGAGCATGTTTTGTATTGTGGGAGGAAGCCGGAGTACCCGGTGAAAACCCACGCAGACACGGGGAGAACATGCAAACTCCACACAGAAAGGCCCCAGACCCAGGCCCCAAGGCGGTCTTGAACCTGCGACCTTCTTGCTGTGAGGCAACAGTGCTACCCACTGCTCCACCGTGTCGCCCCTAAAACCAACATACTTCTCAAATTTTATTTTTAAAAATTTGATTCCCAGCTCCTCTGGGCTCCATGTCGATCAGTTTTTTGGGCAAGATACTTAACCCCTATTTGACCCCAATAGCTGCTCCATGCAATGAAAGAATGGACATCTTCCTGATGTGCAGGTGTCAACTTGCCAGCCACTGCATCAGTTTGTGAATGTGTGTGAATAGGTGAATGAACCCTTGTAGTGTGAAGCTCTTTGAGTGGATGAAATGACTAGAAAGGCGCTATACAAATGCAGCCCATTTACCATTTAATTGGCTGCATTTGTATAAATATAGATTGAGATATGTCTCTTCCCACGATGATGGTTTCCAAAGGTTAAAGAGATAGTGTGGTTAGAGCTAACATCAATCACAATTTTCAGCACGCACCCTCTCCCCATCTTCCATCACAAGGATTCACTGTAAACATTGTTGAGGAGACATCGCCACTTCAATTACCTGGTTCTGAGGTGTCCTACTTCACTGTAGTGTTCTGCAGCCAGAGCTCCACCTCGTCAGGCTCATGGAGATCAGGAGAAAATGTCAACTGGAAGAATCAATAGATATTTGTCTGTTGTGCGCGGGGTCTGGCCTGCAGAGACGGCCTCTACAGAGCCACTCGCTTTCGCTTTGAACACCGTGACAATCAATCAAATGCTTCTTGCCACGTTGGCTCACGCGGAATTTTCCCGCGAGCGGTCCGACTCCGGAGTGATTCACATTTCTGCCTGTCCTCTGCAACCGGTGCCGCCGCTCCTTCTCCCGCTCCGACTCCGCTTTTCACATTCTACAAGTTTTTCCACCATTGTTAATGCTGACAGCAACACAATGAACTTCTTCTCTCCTATCGACACACAACTCGAGGTGTGCAGCTCTGCTTGCCAGCCGTGGCTGCGTTTGGACGCCCGCCAACCATATCAATCTCAAAAGTTTTTTTTACCCTTCATCAAATCCTATTTTTTTTGTAGCCCTCGGCTTCAAGGATAACACACCGCCGGCTGCCAGCGGAGACCAGCAAGAAATTTGCTGAGAAGTCACGCAGGAATACAACCTCAACCCAACGCAACCTGTATGTTGGTGTGTGTGACGTTGCCAGCCCTCCCCCCCCACCTCATCCCCCTTCTGTTGTTCAAATTCTAGTCATTGCTCGGCTGTCCTAGTGCGACTCTCCCTTGACTGGACTCCCAAAAGACCTTTTGTCAACCTCGACAACTCATACAGAAGTCTGCTGCCTACCTCATTTTCAATCACACTAAATTCTTTCATGTCATCCCCTCCTCGCCGGCTCTCCAGCTCCTCATATTGAATTCAAAACCTCAACCGTTCCCCCCCACACACACCCCTCACCTTCCCAGTGGTGCGATGACCTCCCCACCCCCTGACAGGACTACACAGTTGCTCCCTATCACTAAGCCCAAACTGAAAGCTCTATCCAGCGGAAATATTTCACTTCCACCTTTTCCCCCTATCTTCCTCATGCGCTTGCATCTGATCTTGCGCTTTTCACTTTTAAAAAGCTATCCATGCGTGACTTTCTTTTTCCTTTTCTCTTTACCCCTCCGTTCCTTTGCCAACAGAATTCTCTATACATGAACAGTCAGCATGCATGAATATCAATGCGTGGGCTGAGCGTCAGCTTTAAAGGTAATATATCTTCTTTCTACAGCAGACAGACCTTTCAAGCAGCCCTTCAGTAAATTGTAGAAATGAGCAAAACAACCACGACTGTCAATGAAAACATCAATAGAGAAGCATATGTTCCTTTAGAGGAGCGTATACTGTCGGTTCCCTTACCGAACACCCATGCAAATCACTCTGCGAAACAGCTTTATTGTTTCTTGTGGGCACCATTAAAGCTATTCCTACTACATGAGAGGTCTAAGCTTGTTGTAATAAATACTTGCAGGCATGCAAAAAGAAACCCAGTGCGTATTTAAAACCAGCATTGGAAACCATGTTTCACTTCTTCATCATAATGAACACACCATATATATATTTTTTGTATTTAATCCACTGATCCCAGCAAAATGTTTTACTTATTTTTAGAGGATGCAGGAAGAAAAAAAATCGCTCAGCTGGAAGAACCTGTGATACAAAACATCAGTGAGTAACAGTTTTAGCTGCCTGGCGTTGTGCTGGATATTGAATCAATTATTGACCTGCAAATATATTCAACACACTCTACAAGGAGTGTTATGCTGAATCAGACCGTAGCCAAAAGCTGGAGGAGGTAAGTGTAATGAATAATTGATACACATTGCATCAATGTCAAAGTCAAAAACAATAGATTTCCAGGCCATAAATAAAATCTTTTCCATATAATTTGTCATATCTTATGATCCTTGATCTTTAATTAATTTGACGAGCAATTATTATTCGAGGCTAGTTGCTGCTGATGCATGTATCTTCGGTGATTGACTTTAGCATCGCTGACTTATATCTTTCAAACTAGAAAGGTATATTTTTAGGCATATAGTCTGGAATTTGGTATGCGCATTAGGTATGCAACTAGGGCACTAGTGGCTACACGCTGCTGCACCCTGTCAAGCAAAACAAGATCCTCCATCAGCTCATTCACCCTTCCAACACATATGCAGTATAATGGCTTTGAAATTGCTCCCTTCCTTTGTTTTATCAGACAAATCTGCCCTTAGATTTAAAGAACACTAAATAATATAGACACTCAGAAATCCAATCTTAAGCAGTTGTCATCTACTGTCCCTCTATTGAAGATATCATGTAAGAAGAATACAAATCAATAATTATTCAGTAAATCCACCCAAAAACAATATATGGTTATATATAACCATCCCCTAACCTGAAAGACTCCCTTCAGGCATATAATAAGTCATAATAAGACATACTGTATGGAACAATAATGTGTGACTCATATGTTTTTTTCACAAAAAGCATAACATTTAAAGAGATTAATTGTGAAAACCACCGTTTGGTCTCCAACATCCATACATCAAAGCTCAAATATCCAAATACAGGCACAGGGAGAAACACATCGATGTATTTTTTGAGTGGAAAAGGACTCATATTTAACCATTGTTTATTCAGGGGAATTTAACTGCGCATTAAGCTCTTTTGCAGCAATGCCCTGGGTGCACTTATGGAATTTGTGTGTGTGAATGAGAATGTGTGTGTGTTTTTTTTTAAATTGTAACCATAGTGATTTGAAACCACACCAGCACATTATTCTAATAGAAAATCAAAACCATGCATTTTTTTTTTATAAAGATAACCAAACCTTAAACCTGCAGTGCAGACTATATATAGGATGCTGCCCAATGAGATCACATAATATTGTTCATGTCTGTCACCACAATATAAATCTCTCTTTTTTTAAGTGGGTAAAATAATAAAATAGTGATCGTGAGGTTCTTATAGACTCTCTACACAAAGTGTCATTCTGGGCTATGATGTAATGTATGATGTAGACAGCACCACAAGGGGGAGACAAAAGTAATTTTGTCATTTTGTATGAAAATTACAGGAAGTTTGACATGTTGGGATATACCATTGTTTCATTCTGGGTTATATCTTTCTGAAAAACAATCAGATTTGGGTCATTTAAGGCTGCAGCATTAATGTAGCCTATGTTTAGCATATAGACTGCAAACAGGGAGTCTGGCCTCCTGAAGTCTTGTAACATGTTTTGATATAATGTGGTGCTGAGCAGATTTTCTTACCTGTGGACATGAATCCATGCCAGCTGTTCCCCTCCTGTGTTTATGCTATGCAAAACTACCTGGCTGCTGCCTGTAGCACACAGCGTGTGTGTGCCACATAGCGTTAATCTCCTCTTCTAACTCTTGGCAAGTAAATGAGCAAGCATCACTTTCCAAATCATTTACTTAAAACAACGTTGTTTTGCATTCGCTGGTGGCGGCTCACTGATCATTTCTAGAAGGAAAGCACCCTCTGTACCAGCCCACACTCGTCAAAATTCTGTACAGTTGCGCCGCACAAACTGCATTCAGAACAATAAGTGCTTCATGATTAAGTGTAAGTGTTCGCCGAGCAGGTTCTCCTTGGGATTGTTGCCGGACAGGAAGGAATCCGGCCACCCCCGTACCTCCCCTCCAGGGGCCTCAGGCCGGTCGCAGCAGGGCCACAGAGGGCTGGTGAAGCTTGAAATAATAAGACAGAATGAATAGCGGAGGGGCATGCTTTTAAAGCTGCAGACTAATTGGAGAATAATTATCCCTTAGCAGCACTTCAGCTAGCAAATAAGCTCCCATCCATTTACCCTGCCAGCAGTTCACTTGAGCCTCTCTGTTATAACGTGCTTTAGTATTCTTATTTGTGGGCAGAATGTGTCTCAGTAAAGATTAACCAGCATTGGCAAGTTCTTCATGCAGATGGCTCCCCTGTCTTCCTACTGTTCACTGTGTTATTAATTCTGCCAAGCACGCCGCTTTCCTCTGACTTATAATGACTCATTGAAGATGGAATCCATTTTGATTTTCTCACCATTATTTAACCAGCGTTCCGCTCCTATCGCTCTTCTTAGGAACAGAGAAACACTTTTCAGATAGGTTACAGTCAAAATCCATTTTTTTTTTGTTTCAAAATTCATAGGTGGTCTTTCAATATCAGGTGCTATTCTGTAGAAATTCATTTTACTTTTAATGGAAGTTGCACTTATTATTTCACTTATTATCGCCCCCCTCAGTAGGGAGGAAAGTAGTATAGTGTAAATGTTATTTATATTATATCTGTTTTAATTAAACAACAATCCATAAATTTTGCCTTGAATTTAGATTTTTTTTTTAATTTCACTAAGCAAAATGACACCAATCTATCAATGTCTTAACAATCATTACTTTCAACAATGCTTTGTGGTCACCACAACGTGCTAACACACTAACGCTGTGTATACTGACAGTTTAATTATCATTTAAAGGCCCCATAGGTACGATTTTCATTGCTTTTTGATCATAAGGACTAGCTGTTCTAAGAATACTGTCCCATGAGTAAAAAACACTCAACCCACACACTGACAAAACTAAAAGTCCAATATTGAGTTGTTGTTGTTGTTTTTTTGTCACTTTATCCTATTGGAATGAGATAATTATACTCAAAATTGGACTAATTGTTCCAAAAAAACAAGACAGTTTCATCTTTTAAATTTTCAGGCTTTTTATGCACATAGAAATGCACGTAGCCTATTGTAGAAACTGTGCCTTAAAATGAGCCGTCAGCGTCTACCACAGTGGAACCACCCACCACACATTCACAGCCATTCAGTCAGCCAATTGTTATTAATTATTTTTAATGAGACAGACGCAACCTGTTCTTTCTAGAGCTCCTGGGAAATGCTCGAGGAAGGAGATGTAAAACCAAAGATGACTTGTGGTGCTTAAAACCACAAATATATCTTATGGGGGATATCAAAGCTTCAAATAAAAAAAAAACAGGAAAAAGTGTAAAATATGGGACCTTTAACAAAAGGTACGGCTGATGGTGATGAGAATGTCATTAGTTTGCAGGTATTCTTGTCATTTAAGAAAAGGACAAAGGGAAATATTGACATGATGATGGCACTAAAAGTTTAATTAATTCATCATGAGGGGCGCATGAATAAATTACATGCATACTTCAAGATGTTTCAATGACCACAAATGTCAGCTTCATGGTGACCGGGGAGGTTGCGGAGGTTTTTGAACTGTTAGGCGTGTGAGTGAGGTGAAAGAGACCGGAGCTCGTGATCGAGAACAACGGGATGTCGACTGATTCGGCCCTTTCACAAACAAGGCCAACAATAGCCGTTTAAGTTAAGCGATTTTTGTAAACCAAGACCTGAGCGGATTGAAACTACAAGAAAACATTAATTGTTGTAAGTTTGATGAACAGCACATTGATCTGGGTCAAGTGACTGTTGTCAGCTTCCATGAGTATAAACATTCACAGACATTTTTTCACGAGAGTGTAGCTTTGCATGGAGAGAAAGTTCAAAATTGGTTTAACAAGCAGCAGCCAGTTTGGGGAACATCAACCTGAGATAAATCGACTGATCCTTGAATGTGGCTTATGTTAGCAAGGTCAGCTAAGAAGACACCAGACATCTTTGCAGTTAGCTGGAATATTTTGTTCTCTTGCAGGGGTAGATTCAGGCCCCAACTACACAAATATAGATTTTTTTTATCCACACATTTTTCAGCCTCTGAACCAAACCAACGCAGCATTTATCTGGTGGAGATTTGATAAAACACATAAACATTGTAGAGATTGGAAAATAATGCATTGATTAGATTACCCAACCCAAAAGATTCATGATGTTGGAGCTCTTCGTACATGCCATAGACAACATTGATGGCGGGTGGCATCATTGCTTTACAGGTGAATTAGAGATTTTATCTGCGTATGATATAATACATGTAGATCCAACTGTGTTTTTTACTCACTAGATTTAATTTTAATTTACATTGACATTCAGTCTGGGAACCATCCATTCATTTGTTTGAATTGGAGGTGTGGTTTATGAAAGGCCCAGAGACATTTACTGAGCAGTACAAATGTCTATTTATACATAGCTTGTAGCCAATCATATCAAACATACCTGAGGACGTATCTGATATCTGATCATGATTAAACCAATTAGCCAAAAAGCTGCAAAGACTTGCAGTCTAAATTACTTACTACACTTTCTAAGGCTGAACTGGAATCTGCACATCATTAAAATGTTCTTTCTTGCATGTATTTGAAATTTTACTTATCGCCCGCCACTGGCCTGGAATGGTATTGCAGTCTTTTAGGCAGATCAGATTCCTGTACTCTGAGATAAACCTATCTAGTTAAAAAAAAAGTCTAGATCTGGGTCCTCAGGCAGAAAAAGCCCCTCTCCCACATTTATATCACCGGTAGTTTAACCTGTCCCCACACCTCCAACCCTTATGTCAAGCTTTAACAAGCCATTCAATCCACAAGATAATAAATACATATGTGTGAATATGTTAAAATATATATTTGCTCCATGTTTTTATATATATATATATATATATATATATATATATATATATATATATACATATATATTACCTTCAAAAGATACTGAGGCTCGAGCTCCTGCTCTGATTTAATCTGCAGGTTTAGGTTTTAATGAGCAGGTCATTTTTTTCCTCAGGTGTCCATCTTTTTCGACGTGGGTCTGCCAAACAGCGGCCTGCACCAACCCAACGCTCTTATTATTTGCTGGCTCAAGGTCACTGAACAATCAAGAGATTGACTATGAGCGTGCTCGCTGTTTCTGCCTCGGAGGGATAAACTGGATTAAGGTATTGGGCGGGCCGTGCAGTTAAAGCTTTAGAGATGGCAAACACAATCAACATGTCTCTACATGCCTTGGCTTTTTCAATCATCCGCAAGCAATCATGGCACGAATGGAAACTCCCCCCACACCCCCCACCCCCACCCCCACAATCCCCTCTGCAAGTCAGACGTATGGGCGGCAGCAGCAGATACGATCCTCGTAATAAGCGCTAAGTTACAGGCTTCACGTGCATCTGTGTGAGGATTCACATCAGTTCTGCTCTGTTTCCATTACATTACATACATATTCTATTGTTGCATTAAACCTTAAAAACACCCAAAAGGTTTGAATAAGGGACAATGCCAAAACTGCGTGGTGGTGTAACCCTAAAAACTTGGTAAAAGGTTTTAAAAATGAAAAGCACAGGCTATCAACTAGTGTTATATTCTAGGTGGTTTAAATATTTAAAAGCTATCATTTTTTTTTGGTAAATCACAAAATTGTAACTTTTGTGTAAAGAAAAAAAAACAAGTGGACTCTCAAATGACAAGAAACCATCATGCATTTTTAGAGACCCGATGAATGTCTCTTAAATTTGTATTTTTACTTTCTCATTGCCAACCACAATTTGTCACCGACCCATAAATGCTGAAAGTAATATTTTCTGCTGAGACGCCATGAAAGTCGAAATTTGATTTTAGAGTGACTTCATTTCATTTATTATATGATTGGAATAAACAATATTTGAAATGCTGAGTATGTTTAATTCATATTGCTTCATCTAGTTTAAAGCCAATTTAAAGTTTCCCTCCACTCAAAAACATTTTTTATCTCGTTCCTAGTGTTGAACGTTTGAGCTTCACTGTACATTATGTGCAGAGTTTGATGCTAGCAAGCTGGTTTCAGCTGCTGAAAGGTGGGATTTTTGCAAATTACTATTAAATGTGCAGCATTGAAATCATGTCTGAAGAGGAGCTTATTATTAGTGTTGTAAAGGTACAACTTTATTATGAGGGGTCATGGCTAGTGCGCTACATGTCTTTGTAGAAAAAGCCTATGAATAATTCCTTTTCATGATTGCATTTGGTGATGCAATGTTTACATCCATTTTATACGGCAAACACAACACGCCTTCACTTCCATGGCTGGGCATCGCTGTAGCTTGGCTAAGTTGTCGGAATGTAATTAGCTTGCAGGATCCCAAGGGGAAATCCAGTTCGTTTGCCCACCAAGTATGAACCAGTCATCAGAAACTGCAGAGGCGTAACACAACCCCGGGACCCCCCTGTGGCTCATTCATCTGTCCATGTGCTGGAAAAACAGTTTCTATTCAGCGGTGACCCATTTTATCTGTTTGCCGTCAAGTGTCATAATACAACTATTCATAGAGAACATGTTTGCTCTCACAATAAAGAGATTTAACAGAAAAAATAGCACGAGTGTGATCTGATCCTCGAATATATAACAAGTTATGGCTCTGACTAGATATTTGTCATGAGCTTAACAGTATATACTCAAATGTATTAAATTTCACTTCATCCATTATCCAATAATAAGGATATTGCACATACTAAACTTTGTGTTTAAGAGTTTCATTTAATAATGGGTAATATTGTTTGGGTATATTTGGAATGCATTTAACTGAGTTACTCAGTCAGGCTTCTTTCACATTCAATATATGTTCAAATTGAACAATTGTTCGAGATGTTTCAATGTAGGACTCTTGATTGTAATCTTGACTCAGTGATCTCAAAAAGCCAAGCAGCCTGTCTGCATACACGAACCTCAGGCACTACTCGTAGGGCTCAGCTTGTCGAAGGGGACGAGCTCAACTCGCCACTTGAGCAGCAACCAATTATACCAAAACAAGTGAGCTAGCGATGTGTAGTCAGCCCACTTTAATCATGCTGCAGCCCCCCCACTGTGTCTCAGTGATCCTCTGCAGCTGGAGGAGTGCTACCCATTAGAGAGACTCACTTGTCAGCCAGCTAGTGAATCTGGACCAATTTACTGCACCAATTTCACCATTTCAACCAAAATACTCTGTTGTAATATTTTTGGTGTGTAGAGACTTTTAAAGAAATATTAAACTGATAAAGAGAAACTGTAAACTGTAGGAGTTCATCTCGAAGCTTATTATATATCTGGTATATCTCTCTTTTATATCATTACAGTATATTTCCTTTTATTAAATATAACGCAGTGCTGTTAGAGAGCAGTGAATGTATGAGGGTTGCATGTGACAAGAGAAATAAAAGAGATTTTAAAAGGCCGCCCTTCAAAAACTGGGTCACAGCATTTGATTGACAGCGTTGGCACAGGGAATTGACAATGAGGCTTTTCTGATCATATGGAAAGTTCCGAGGTATGCAAATAGAAGAAGAAAAAATTATTTCAATCCTTTCTTTATTTTTTTTTCTCCTGGTGTAGGGTAAAAAAGAGGAAACCAATCTGGATCAATGAGCAAAGAAAAATATCAGAGCATGTCTCTCCAAGTTGCTAAAATCCACCTCATGTACACTGTAAAACAATTATCTTAAAATTAACTAACTGGCAGCTATCTAGAAACGTATCTAATAATATATTCACTTACTTCACGTACAGTAAAGGGTCTGTACAAAGGGAGGGTTTATCTATCTGTGGAGATAACAGAGGACCTGTTTGGCTTCCCCAGTCACACGTTGACCTCTTGCGGTGAATGCTGAAGAACGCGCTTTGAAGCACGAGGTTACATCTTCCTCCGTTGCGGCCTTTGCTCTTTCATTCTTCCCCGGCCCGTCTCTCTCTGTCGCTCTCCAGAACCGCGACGTTAGCCGCGTCATTCTGCATGACTTATACATGAAGAAGCTGCTCTTTATTCATCTTCATGACTCCCGCTGTGCGCATGTGGCTCTTTAGAGTCCGTATCAATTCAGCCGCTCCGTCTTGTGTCACCTCCTTGTCTTTGTGCGCACACAGGCGTTCACGCTGCGTTCGTTTTAAACCTCGGCAGAGCCCCGTGGACAGATGAAGTGGATGAAGTTAGCCGCTTCACGCTCTTTAGATTTGTGCATTGGTGAACTAGTAAAATAAGGGTTAAAAAAGAAGAAGGCCTGATTTTTTTTTTCCCTGCTCAACTGATAAATCCTTTCATAGAGCCTGATATATGGAACTTTGTCTTCTTTAAACAGCTCAGACACTGGCTTTATTTTACTGTTTGGTTTGTGAGGCCAGTAAATTTGACTTATTATTGATTTGGACAGTGATATGAAAGCCTTTGTTGGCTAGAGCTTTATTATATAAAAACTGTATTTTTCCTGTATTTATTTAATCCTTCTTTATCCTGCTACGGATGTAAGCACAATTTGATACAGATATAGTTCACAAAGGATGAGATTAGCACCACTATGAGACTTGCTTTTGTGGTTTTGAGTAATACTGATAAACAGCGTTCCATCAGCCTCAGCTGGACTTTGTTTATTGCTAATTAGCACATTTGAACACGGTTTCATGCCTAAATGAGACGGGGAACATGGTAAACACTATACCTGCTCAGCATCTGCCTAGTAGCATCATGAGCATTTTCAAATGTTGACGTCAGTATTTGGCTCAAAGCCTTGTTGTGTCTGTACAGCTTCACAGAGCTGCTGCATGGATGATTCTCCCTTTTGCTATTCTACATATACAATTCCTTTCTTTCCAAACATGGATATTATTTATATAATTGCATGTTAACTTTATTTTTTTTGCAACTTCTCCCCAGGCGGATTGCGATAATTGATCTGTCTATGCTTTAATAAATACTAAATATCCATTAGACTGAAAGGATTTTCCCCTGCCACCAGCGTTTGTGATGGACTATTTATGAGGAGTGCATTTTAAAAATGTTCTACCTCAAAGACCACTTAGACAATCTATCAACAATTCATTATGGTGATTTTAAATCTAATTTAATGCTGCGTTTCTGCTCAAGCCTAATCAACACCAGAGCATGATATCGAGGTTTTATCACTTTCCATTCTTCTTGAGAGAAAATGGAGCAAAATAGCAATCAGGAGTGTTCATTTTAACTGACGATCATGGAAAGCTCCTTCTTTAAACTCCTATGCTTCCATAAAGTGTACTGGTAATGCAGTCACTCAGACTTTCAATCAGATTTACTTGCTTAGACCAACAACATGTGCATTTATTTTTGATTTATGTTAGCTGCAGCTACATTACGAGAGCTTGTCTCATGTGTATCCATACAATACAAATCTTTCTCAAATTGTTTCCTTCATGCGTGATTTGTCTCACAATAGCCTTATATTCTAAAACATTCACGCCATGCCTTGATGTTCATTTTTTTCCCTCTTGGATGAAAGACACAATGAAAATTTGACCTTTTATCTTTGACATTGATGTGTGATGTGTGACAAACAAACATTGCTTCCATACAGTAACAATAGACAGTCACTTTTTTTTGGGCTCAATATCTTCTTTATGCCTGCTCACTATTCTCCTGAGATTTTTATTGTTCTTCTTACCATAACTGAAAATAGCATCAAAACAAACAAGAAAGACTTTTGCATCTGCATTTTGCATTTGCAAGTGTGAGAAATTGAGCAGAATAAAAGTAATTAATCCTATTTTTGTACCATATCTGTTCATTCTGACATGCTTCCATACCAGAAATATACTGTAATTAATTTTCAGTCCCTCTGCAGGGAACTTAATGAGGCATCTGAGCAATTTGTATTGCTTTGCAGGAAGCATCATTCTTTAACTCCTGAATGTTTGGTAATTTGATAATTATTATAATAAGCTGTTGCCACAACATTTATTTCAGGATGGGATCAGCAACATTTCAGTATGCTGGATGAATTTGGGATTCAGATTAGGCGGCAATTGTACATCAAGTGTCCTTTAACAAAGACCTTTTATCAAAATCTCTTCACACGCTTCTTATAGAAAAAAAGATCAAATTAATCGCAGTTTGAGGGGAACTGAGGTGACACCACTGCACTAATGAAGAAGCACAGTGCCTGATATACATTATCAGTGTCAGCTAATTAGACCATACACAGGGAAGCTAGACTGTGATCAGTCAGTTAAATGTAATCTGACTCAACCTTCTCCTCTCCAAACATGCTATCACCTCGCTCTAATGGTCTCATGGTGGGATAAAGGCTGCGGAAGGTACTCAGGGTTAAAATGTGTCATACACGCAGCTTCAGCCTTGACATTCAATAGTCTTCAAAGCAGAGCTCAAGACAAAGAATGAGCATTTCTTTTATTTCATAGAGCTTTGAAAAAAAGTAGCATCCACCCGAAGAAAGAACAGATATTTGTCCCAGCGTTCGATTTCCTGGACATCCACTCCACGTCTTTTTGATGAACCTACAAGACTCTCAATGTGTGCACCCTGTACAAAATCATAAAGATTAGACCCTTCCTGTCTGCGCCTATTCGGTTATGTCATTTGTCCTCATGCGAATTGCACTCGCACCTGAGCTCGGAGCTGGCGCGTATATGAGCCTGGCTATTTATATCTGCAAGTTTCCCGTCATGAATACCAGATGATGTACCTGATGGGGCCCTGGACTGCGCATCTGAGGGGGTTATTGAGATATTCTACTGTATATCAGTAGTCTGATTTATGTCTTGAGGTCAGAAACTCGGGGATGGTATACAGCATATGAATCGTTGCTGAAACGTGACAGCGCACAAAAGACCCATTTCAGAGCGTCCTGCCTGACAACAATGCAAACTGATTGATATCCTTTGCTTTACAAGCAGGCGATAAGATATAATTACAGATGATCCATCACCCCCTCTCTCTTGTCTTCACCTTTTGGTTTGAGAGTGGCTGCCGAGAACAATGTGTTTTCCTGTGATTGGTGACCTGCAGGAGAAGATGCTTTTTTTTCCTCTTTCATTATGACCCAGTCGTACCTCAAAATTCCCTCTTCAGGTTTTCATCCCTTTAGAGGACTAAAACAGATGGAAACACAAAGATAGACAGAAACAGTAACTATGGGGGGGGGGAAACAGCAATGTGAAAGAGTGGGGAACGCAAAAGTCTATTTTTATGGCTCCGGCTGGATTTTATAGCTGTCGCTAAATCAGCCTATAATCTTTGGCTACAGCAGCTTTTTACTCCAATAGACATTTCAATTAATCAGCGAGGCTCCAGTGCACAGGCTGGGGGACGAGTATAGGGGAACAACATTTAAACCCTTTTTGCGCCACAGTGTCAGAGTACCAATCTGCGCTCTACTCTCGGTTTACATCAAACTGGAGGCATGACTCATAAGAGCCAATATGGTGGATGCAGATTTCAACCCCAAACGGAAAGATATTCTTGTTGCTCGTAAGGAAGCAGCTTCCCTCTAATTCGCGCACACACATACACACGCAGCCCTCACTTCTATTCAGCCAGCATTTTCTTCAACCTTGGGCTGAATCCGCCTGTGCAAATGTGGAGCATTACTTGTCATTGAAGGATGTAATGACTCACCATCCACTGTAGCTCCTGGCATCATCAAAGGTCATCCTGTGTCACGCTCACTCATCAGAATATAAAGGCCGTTGAAAAACTTATCTCATCTGCTCTCTCAGGTACCTTTTAAAGAGATTTCCCTGCAGCCGAACGTTTTATCATTTACAGCACGTGCCCGCCATATGTGGCTCATCAGGAAGACTCGACCAGGAAAACCAAGTGATTTTCACTTCCCAAGGCCACTTTAACTAAATATTATTTCAATCTCTACCCAGTAAGCTGATAAATATATCCAGTGTCCTTCGGTGTACAGTTAATGCAAACAAGTAGTTGGAAACGCTGTGAAACTAGAAAAGAGTGGATAACTTGATCATGACTCCTGACTATAAATCATGTTTAATAGTCAATATTTGTGGCTATATTTCCAAAACCTAACTGAAAAATACTAATGTTAAACATGTGAGCGCTGTGACTGTGAGTGAATGATCTGGATGTTATGTATGTTTGTTTAGTTACGCTACAAATCAAAGATGTAATTAACTACTAATTATTCAAGACCTTGAGGTCCTTATTAAAGCTGATAATTATATGAAAGTATGTGGATGAACAAATTAGTAATCATTGCTTTTTTGTTTCGGAGACAGACAGAAAGCGGCCGTTGGACTTTCAGATCCTAGTGCTGTTCCCATGGCGATTCAGACGCAGATTCAGCTGCTGAAACAATAAAACCATCGTTTCAAAGTTTGCAAATTTCTTAAGTAGGATCTGCCCCCAAAATTGTATCATGCTTCGCCAATTCTCAAGCCAACCAAGTTTCACAAAATCCTTTTTTTTTTCCATAATCCTGTTCAAATTTAAGCAAACAAATGGCACAGAAACAATGCCTCCTAGGAGGATGTAATAAACAGCCAGGAAGCATCAACTCAGTGAGCATGTATGTGTCTTTTTTTCTTTTTAATTCCAGGGTCATTCTTTCCAGGATGTAATTTTTGCAGCTTGCAGTTATTGTGTGTGTGTGTGTGTGGGGGGGTTAGTAACAGGAATCCCCGGGGCAAGCAATTTGGAGGTTGACTGCTCTTGAATCATGATGGAAGCGTGTGTCCTGAAAAGTGACGCTAGCCAGATCAGATCACACAATCACACGCTACTGCGGCATTTTTTTTTCTTTTTTTATTAAATTCTGTTTGTGTCCACTCACCTTCAAACAGCACTAATTGTTTTTTTTGTACCGTGTAGTAAATGCAACGCTGTGCTGCTCCATCTGCCAACTCCAGAGACGGGTCTCCTGTCCAGAAGAACAGTTTTGGAGATAGATGGACGGGTGCATATCTGTTCTGGCGTCTTCACTTCCAGAACCACACAATGGGTTTATCTCGGCCGGTCTCATCTGTGCCATCCAACTCTGTATGGGCTGTATTCACTTTGTTCCTCGTGTCCCCTTAAGAAAGCCATGCATCTGGCTCTTGTTTTGCAGCCGCCCATGAGAACACCTCCCCTTGGCTCCCATGTTTATTTGCACTCTCCCACCCATTTCCACCTTTTGTAATGTCTTGTTTCATTTCTGCATCAATCACTCAGCTCTCCCTCTCCTTGGGCATTGCCCACAGATTGATTACCTTTCAGGAGTTCAATGTAATGACAGAAGGCCAGGCTAATTTCTGAGGTGATAAATGGTGAGCTAAGTGACTACAATCTACTGGGAGGCAAATGGTCATCGAGCTGCTCTCTGTGAAGTGGCCCCTGCCATTTCTTTAATGGCGTCCTCGGATGATGTTAAACAAAGGAAAGAAAAAAAATGTTACTGAGCTTAGAAACAAAGAGATGAGATCAGCATGAATGAGATTACTGCTGCTTTCCTTTTATTACTTTTGATATAGCCTTTAAAGGCCCGGTTTTTAATGGTACTAGTTGCAAATGCTAATGATGTCACATCAAGTAAAAGGTTTTTTCTGATCTAAGATGTGGATAACTGTGAGGTAAACCAGGCCCACAGTTAGATTTATGATGAATAAGACCAAAGAGCCTAACTTAAAGCTTCTGAAACAGTCCGTCTGAGTTGAAACTGACATCAATTGTATTTTTGGTGGCTGAACATTTCTATTAAAAATTTATGTCACAAACCAAAAAAATGATGCAAAATCAGCAACTTTTCAGAGCTTTCATGGAAATGAAAAGCTCCACATATGGCTCAGTGAGAAACAACGGTTGCATTCACTGGTAATCAAACAGCTCACACAACATCAAGAGTGAAATGCATCTTCTACACATCAAATAATGTGCTCAACTTTTTTCTCCCAATAGAAAAAGTTTATGGACAAGGTCAGTCTGACACAACCCCAGGCTCTGCTGTGGCTGCTTTGGTCTGCTCCATTGCATTTTCTAATGATGGTTATTTAAGGCTCAGATGATTTCAGCTCTGAAAGTTTAGGGGATTTTAGTTTTCCATTTATTTGCCTAGTCATGTACTATGAATAGAATTTCAGAAACACTTCACAACCTCTCATCTAATGCAATGACATACATCCACAGAGGAGCTCTGTATCCTCAGCAGTACATCGTTTTTTTTTTTGCAGTAAAAAACTATGCTTTGCTTATTTGTGCATGGCCAAATATTTAAAGTTTGGATTTTACCATTTAAGGATTGCAGATGATTGCAAACGGCCTCAAGTAATGTTCACTGCCATGAGGGGAAAAAAGGCTGCATATGTGTTGAAGATGAAAGTCTGGGATTTATTTCATGTTTGCCCTGTTGTTTTCCTTTAATTTTTTTAATTAAGGATGGGGTTTTTGTATCAATCTGAGCATAGCTCATGCAGAGTCATGAAAAGAAACCAAATTAATTTATACAATCCAAACAAATCATGAGAATAAAAACTGTATGTCAAAGTGTTTTTTTTTTCCATCTCCAGATACAATTAGAGCTCTTGCAAATGTCAAAGCTTTCATTAACTGGATAACGCTTAAATTACATTGACTTCAACCAACAGAAAGCTGAATGGCATCTGTATGAAAATGCAAGAAAGACAGAAAAACACATATTTGTAGACGGAGCAGCAGGTCGGCTTCAATCATCTTTTTTCCCTTCACACTCATGATTCAAAAGGGCGGTGGGGGTGGGGGGGGGGTGGGGGGGTTCAGCTCCCGTTGTCATGGAAAAGGTCCATCAGTGATGCTCTGTGCCAGTGGAAGCCTAAGTGTGCCACTCATTATGTGCATTAGTAGCAAATTAAATAGATTAGCTCGAAGTTATGTTCCCTGGATGTGCCTCGATAAGAATCACAGATAGGCTAACAAAGGGAGCCCAATTTTCGAGCGAGCATTCAATTCTGAAACCTATCCTCTAATGAGGGCTATGAGCTGAGCTAAATGTCAACTAATGGATCGGCTCTCAGACAGCCAACTCTGGTGACCCACGCTAATCCAAGTCTCTTAGCCTGCTCATCAAGGTAAATATACATGCAGGCAGTGCATAGGCGCAGCTCATTCTCCAGGCTCTCAGCGCACAACACATGTGATTATGTGGGAAGGGGAGTTTATTAAAACTGTATTTCCATCATATGCTTTGTGATTTCAGTATGCACTTTGATTCAGAGCGTGAGACAGCTGCCATTATTCCTCGTCCCCCATATCTCCCACTCAGCCATTTTCTCTCCTTCAAATAGTACTTTGTATCAGGGGGGTTGTTCACGATGTTTTATCCCCATATTATCTTGTTAGACAAGTAAAAGGATAAACTCAACACAATTAGTGTAACCTACGACTATTGTGTCAGGCTTTGAGTATTCGCAGGAACTGAAGCAATAAATCTTACAATAAATCCATGAGGAGCAGAGGGGGAGGAGAAAAATACATCTGTGCAAAATCAATAAATTGCTTTGTGAAAGTCTATCAAAAGCTGTTTTTTTGTGGATGGCGAACACTAATATTTTTGCAGACATCTGCCAACTGTGTTTTACTGAAAATGGGACGGGCTGTAATGCAGGACACAAAAGGAGGCTTACAGGGGTCTCTTTTCACATCAGTCTTTGCAAAAATCGTTTTTTTTTCCTCCATTAAGATAAAATGCATGAAGAGCAGTGTTTCAGTGAGAGGTTTTGTGGCACACTGTGTCTATTTACATTGCATTATGTGAACAAAATAAGCTTCAGTGCTTTTGCAGTATACACATTTAGAATAAAGCAAGGGACTTTTACAATTCCCTCTTCCAGTGGTTCACTTTCTTCATTAGTGAGCACAGAGGAGCAGAAAATATATAGATCCGTTGTATGGACTCTGGTTTCTAAGCAACATGTTCTTCCTCCTAATGTTTTTGATGTGGTTGATAAAACACTATTAACATACTGTGAATATAAAAACATAAATCTTGATATTTCTCCTCTATTTTGAATTAAATTACCAGATAAAAGCCCCTGTTTCTGTGAGGAATGTCTACTACAAATATACAAAGTGCAACAGCAGGTGTACTGTATCTTGTGAGATCCAGACTGCAGCTCCTCCTATGAATCTCAATCATTTTGATTTACTGTAGGATTATTTTCTATCCGTTGAAGTCCACCTTGCAATTTTATGAATGCTATTTTTTATAAAATGAGAGTCATTTTGTGCCTTTAGGCTGCACACTGCAGCAGGAATTGTCTATGTCCACATTTATGCAATCAAAGAAACAGAACTGTGTGTCTCTGCTGTGCGGTGAACGCTGACTCAGCTTCATCAGCAAACACTACATAACCGCGAGTGTCAGTTTTCACATTGCAATTTGGACGCCGATGCAGTTTGATGCTTAAATCTCTAACGTAACTAAATCTACCTCATGTTCAGTCAGGTTAATAGTAAAATCCATATATACTGTGTGTGTGTGTGTGTGTATATGCTGCTATATAAAATAAAACCACATTATAATGAAATATCATTGTTTAAATATTGATTATATACTGCTTTTAAATTCTAAATGGGGGGCAATAAAGGTATTGTGCAAGTAGCCACTTTGATTTTTTTTTTTAAACTCTTGATACGGTTTCGGGCTTATATAAAAAAATGTACCATAAAACATGCATCTGTAAAAACTACATTGATGTAATTTTTTTCTGTACGTCAAGTCGCAAATATATAGTGTTTAAGGTAAGAAACCTTTAAATACATCCCAAAAGAGCTTTAAGTGTTACCGCACAGTTAACTGAACTTCTTCTTCTTCACTTGCAGTTATAAAAACGTGTTAGATTAGTTTTCCAAAGTGTCAAGTCTGTATATAACATTAGCTCATTAAGTCCTATGGTTAAATCTTGTTCCAGCCTCCACACCTGCACTTATTAAGGACTTAGACCCTTTGTGATGACATGCTGTCAGGTTACTCACTGACTGCAATCAGCACCACCTTCAGAAAATGTTAAATCCAGGCCAGTAAAACCCAGGATGACTATATAAGGTTGTAGCAATAGGGCTGCAACAAATGACTATTTTAAAAGTCTATTAATCTATGGATCATTGAAATTGTTGCGGCATACTTTAACATTTGGCAACCAATCGATTAATCTACTACCCATTGCCGATATATAAAGCTCAAGTTTCAGTTAGAAAACTTGGAGAATAATGTAATAATGTAGGTGATTATATAATACAATCTATTTTAATACTAAACTAAGGATATTGGATTAAACTGAGGTAGAGATTAATTCTAATCATATTACTAAATCCTGTTTAGATGTTTTCTGTTAAAAATGTCTATATTGTTCATAAATCATTTGAATTTATACAGTATTTAATTTCATATATTAAAATTAGACTAATATAAGAATGAGGTGCCCATATTTCTATATGCTGTATACACTACTGTGCAAAATTTTGGGGTCACTCAGATATTTCATGTTCAATAAGGACAGAAGTAAAGTAATCAGACATACACTCTATACATTGTTAACATGGTAAAAGCTGCAAATGTCTGTTTTTAATGGAATATCTACATAGGTGTATAGAGGCCCATCTCATCAGCCAGCACACCAGTGTTCTAATGGTACATTGTGTTTGATAATTGAATTAGAAGCTATTGGATGTTTAGAAAACCCTTGTGCAATCATTTTTAGATGGTTAGATGGAGCACTCTTTGAAGAAAGCAGTTTGAAGGAGAAAATTGCTATTTCATATTCCTAACCTTGTCAATGTCTTGACTATAATTTCCATTCATTTTGTAACTCATTTAATGAATAAAAGTGTGACCTTTCATGGAAAACACAAAATTGTCTGTGTGACCGGTGTATCTGTATCTGTATCTGTATCTGTATAGTGTATTGGAACCACGCTGCATGGGAATTCCACACTGTAAATCAAATTGATTGATATCACAAAGCATTATTGCCTCACTATAGTGGCTCATAGGGTCTGCAACGCTCATGATACAATGTTCATGATACAAATGTATGAATGAAAATAATACCTATAACAATACATCATGTTTATTGAATAACATTGATCGTACAAGATCAAACTTGTGGAAAGCTGTGATGTGAAGATGCACTAATGCAGCGGTGCATCAGTATATCACGATAACTATGTATCATTGATAATGTGTGGGGACATGGCTTCGGAAAAGCATCAGCAACTCACAATAAGAGCTTTAAAGCATGAACTGAACTTACATTGGTGATACTTTTCGATGCAATGAATACTGGATGTCTACACACACTGTATCTGTATGTGTGTGTGATAATTGATATGCTTGGACTACATTACTGCAGTTAACTTTAGTTAATTTTTGTGCATTAGGGATTACTATAAAAACAAACTAAATGAAAAAAATTGCTATAAGCATCAAAATCAGAGACTGTTTTATTAGCCAAATATGCAGCAAACATAGAACATGTGCAATCATTCATTATGAATGGTAGTTCAGTAACAGCAGCCTTCTCAGTTAGCAGTAGTACTAGAAGGAAATCATTCCTGTTTCCTGATGGTGTTTTTATGGTGGAATGGGTCATAGATGATCTTGTCTGCTCACAGCTTGGCTCTGTGCAGCTGATCAATGGGGGTTTTGCAGCTGATGATCTTCTCGGCTGAGCGAGTGATGCGCCCGCAGCCTCTGCATGTCCTGTTCGGTTGTTGCACTGTATCAAACAGTGATGGATGGTGTGAACTCAACAATCGTGGAGAGCAGAATGGGATCAGCGCTGCCTGCAGCAGGTTCGAGCTTCTTCAGCTGCCTCTGGAAGTGCATCCTCGTTTGGTCCTTCTTGCTTACGCAGCTTATGTTGGGGTTCCATTTTACAGTGGATGCAGAAGCATTATCTGGTACAGACACTTTCTGGTTTTCTGCCTGCTGAACACTTTTATGCACCTCTTCACCTCTCTTATTGATTGGTTTGTTTTTTCTTAGAAATTTCAAAAACACTAAGAAGTATCTGAACATAAAATCTCAGAGTATAGCACTTAGACACAATATTAAAAGTTTCTAAAGTGGTCCCCTATTGACACAATGAAAATACAATACATGGAAACAAGTCAATTGTACAAAATAAGACTACGAGTCTTGTTACTGAACCATCGCCTGCCTACAAAACCACCTTTGCTTTTGTTGTTAAATTGCTTTTGTTAAAAACGCAGTGACATGCAGTTGATCCCTTGATGTTTCTATTAAGATCCTAGTATAGAAACATGAACTTGTTATTTTACCTTCAGCACTAGGAACATTGCATGACATAACCTGCTCTTGTGTTGCAATTATGTTGTATTTCACATTCATTTCTGCGGCATACTGCAAGGTGGCACAGTCTGGGCGACAAAGACGTGTCAATCTCTTTGCTGTAATGGAATCTTGGTTTAAAAAAATAAAGATGCCTCGTAGTAGTGATAGATATTGTAGCGTGTTGTTAGTGTTTTTTTATAGGTCATTGCATTGTGAGTGACAAAGTTTTCTTGTTTGGAGCCAAATGTTCTGGTACCATCCTGAAATATTGATGAAGTACAGGTTACTTTAGTGCATTTTTGGATGTGAGTCAACTGTTATGCTGAGCTGCATGTTGGAAAAGAGCAGTGTGAACAGTTTTGAAAAAGTGAACTTGAATCTTAAATATTCTCTATCCTATACTCCTCTTTCCCCGAGGACCACAATAGAAATCAGCTTTTAGTTTTGTTGTATTTTTTTTCCTCAATGAATTGACTGCAGTCTTGGCTTGCATGTGCAATATATATATGAACTGCTTTAACCTTGACTTCTTCTTGATGATTCAGAGGACTGTACGGCACTGAGATTGAAAGGTGCTACACAAACAGCACCGAGGGATTCCACAGGCAGAGCTGCTGTATCTCAGGAACAGGACATCGGTGGTAATATGTGGAGGGAGATCACTGGAGCACCAATGACTGCAGCGACTCGTGACAGGCCTTTTGGGTGTTTTATTCATCTTTGAAGGAGCACTGATCCTCCTCCCTGCAGTTATACAGCTCAGCTCCTTTCAGATCGGCAGCTCAGTATGTGGAGGCTGATGGAGGCCAGCTTCCACACCGGCAGCCATTTAGAATTAAAGGGCTTTTTGCTTGAAGTCTGGCTCTTAGCTGTCCAAAATGAGAACAAATCCCCCCCCACACCCCCCTGTGGGTGGTACAGCTCCTTTGGGGCCTGACTTTCATAATAGCTGCTCTCTCTCCTGTGGCATTTAGAGGACTTTGGGGAAGTCCATTTAGAATGGCAGCCCACAAACTTTGGAAGCTGTTTCCCCCCTTTTAAAATAACATTTTAATCTAATTCCTAGCTAGAAGATGCACTTGAATATTAGAACTAATTATTCATTACATAATATGGTTAATTGTAGTCTAAGGGGGAGATTGCTAAATCAAAAAACACATTATTTCTGCTTTACCGCAAGCTCCAGATTATTAACGAAAATGTTTTTGATTTAGGAGCAGTTATAGGCTGAGATCTAGCATTTGAGTGCATTTGCCCAAAAACAATCATGTTAATTTTCTCAAAATGTGAGGTCTTGTTTGTATTTGATGATTTGGGCATGGCAGGCATCTGAGCTTCTCATTTACATGAAATACTTTGTGGTCGCTGACAAATATATCCTTTTAAAAAACAAAATGTACACCGTGCCCCTGGTGTGTATATAAAGCCAGATAGCCTATGTGTTGCATAAAAACGACTCTGTGCGATGGAGAAATTCAGAGGCTGTATCATCGATGTGAAGATTAAAATCCCCAACCATTAGGACTCTGTCCAGCTTTATAGTAGATAGATAATAAAAGATCAGCAAAATATGATAAAGAACCGACCGGGCCTGGTCACCTGGAATTTAAAGTAGCATAAACAGTGTTCAGCCTATCTCTAGACATTTACAGTTAAAAAAGAATAGTAAGACTGTGCTTACTATATGGCATGTAAATTTATTCCTAAAAACTACAGCAAGTCCACCTTTATGACCTGTCAGCTGATAAAAAAGGAGTCTGAGGACAATGTTCAATTAGATAGAAATAGTCCATATTCTGCTGCCGCGATTCAGTCAGGAATATTTAAAACCACAGAGTGCATGAAACTATAAATAGAATCTGAACCAACTACAGAAAGTGACCCCGTGTTTTATATTATGTATTATATATTAAACAGACACATAATTACTTGAATAGTCTGCCAATTAAGTGTTTTAATTACTCAGTGTTACAGACTGACCTGAGAGTCTGGCCAATACTCACATCCATTTTTTCTCATGTGAGTTTTTTTTTTCTCTTTTTTTAAAGGACAGACTTGAGCTTCATAAAAATTACCAGCGAAGCCAAGCTTAATAAATCAGGCTTATTTTCAGGAAATTGGCTTTCATGCTGATGATTTAGATACGTGTGAGGCGTAAATATATCCTTCCAGACAAGGTCTGGTTTTTAAGTTTCACTTCACCTCAGTCTTAACTAGTCAGTCTGCCAGAGTGAAACATTGTGTTCTTCCCGAGAGTTCCTCCTCAACAGATACTGCCGCACCGTGAACTGGAGCCAAAATCTAATTGCGGCATTTATCACGTTTTTTCAAATATGACATACAGTTCTCCGGTGTACCCTGTTCACATCTTCTCCTGGGACATCTTCTGTAACGCCCTCTACCCCCATATTACTGTCTCCTTGGGCCGCCGCCCCCCCGGTGGCTCTCTCCCTCCGTCTTCCTGTGGGCACGTGGGGGGTTGTGTGAGAGGATACAGGTGCGCTGCAGTCATGGCGGTGCCGCCTCATCTCTGCAATCAGCTCAGCCATTTCCTCGCTGCGGGATCAGACAGTCGGTCTAAGAGTCAGTCAGGATTGCTGTCCTGTTAGATTCTTATTTCTGTCCTATTTCCCCGGCCCTTAAAATAAATATATATTATTACTATTACACTTCAAGTGTATTTGAGTTGACCTATTCTGGCTCCACATACAGTATATATCCCATATATGCACTGGGAAGTCTGAATTTCAAGAATTTTCAGTGTGAAATTCTGGTTTGCATGCCCCTTTGGAGAGCCACAGATTCTCACCAACTCTCTCTTTTTTGTATAAATCAGTGGAACACAAAGTACTTTTCTTACTTCCATCTGTGGAAACATTCTTCAGTGTTTAAAATATAAATAAAATGCAGCTCATGTGTTATTTTCAACTATAATGGCTATGTCTGTTATTTGTTTCCCCGCTTCAACTCTGGACTGACTGGAACACAGCAACTGTCTGTGCTTGCAAATGCACTGTAAATACTGTATGTACAAAACATCATTTAACTGATAGAGGACATCAGTAGAAAATTATAATTATCTTATTTTATTTTCATTAAGTATTTACAGTACTAAAATGTTACCTGGATATATCTCATTGATTTTCTTCAGCTCCATTAATGTCATTTGTCAATTATTTTTACGTACTATACTCCTTCTTACAGTACTGTGTCTTGTACTGTTAAAAAAAAATCTAAAAAAACAATTAGATACTATGATTTTAGTTGTATTTACAGTATTGGGTGATTAACTATCTAGTAACTATTTGACCACTGTGATTTATTGTACATTCTACAGTAATAATCTTTTATGGTAACATTACAATAAAAACTGAAGCTTTCACAACAAATATTCTGAAAAGGAAGCTATGAAGTGACAATTACTTGGACTGGAGGCTGAATCATGTCTTAATGTCTGATGGTCACCTGAGGAAATCTGACCTTTGATCGTCTTTTCAGAGACTGATGTTTTGCATGGTTATAGTTTTCTCTGCTGTGAGCTACTCGCTGGTTTGATCGTCTCATTAGACAAATCACACCTCCTAATGCAGCAGCATTATGTGCTGCTATCTGACATTTATTATATATAGGACACCTCAAGATTAATTTTTTGCAAAAAAACGCACTGCGCAACCTTGTTCATTTCCAGCCATTTTCTGCCAGCGTGAGCAAAGAATGAATCACATCTACGCTTCATGTGACTCAATTGTAGTGTAGGCCTGAGACCAGCTTTCTCTATGTTTCTATCTTCACAGTAGGGAGGTGGACTTGGCACACTTGACTCCTGCTTTGGGCCTTATTCCATCATATCCTTCATTTCACCGCCAATCGCCCACAATCACGTCTCTCTGAATCCAAATGCCACTGTCTCTGTGCAAAAAAACAACAACATTTTTATAGCCTGTGATTAAATTGATTTTGTATTTCCAAGAATATGTGGCCGAGGGTACTCTTCTTAAAACAAGGGGACATATTTGGACAACGCAAGTGCATGATGGTCAAATGTGTGTTTTTTTGGGGGGGGAGTAGGGGTTCCAAGTCATCGTGCTGGTGTGAGGGTGTATTCATAAGTGTGTTTTAGGTGTTTACAAAACCCATTCCCTTTTGCTTACTTGGTTGCATTGCTATTGAGAAGGCACATAGGCAAGGTGGAGAGACGTGTGTCATGGCCATAGAATGCCCATTCAAACGGCTCTAAAATACACAATTTTCAATCGATTTCTCTTATTCAACTTTCCATGTGATCAGAACAGCCGGATTCCTGTAGCAATGCCTCAGTACCCTGGCAATCAAATGATGCAGTCCAATTTGTGAACAGTGGCTTTTTTTTCTCGTTTCTTTCAAACAAGCATTGCTCAGCCGGCAGTATAGTGCTATATTGAATAGTTTGAAATAAGCTGAAAGCGTTTTTATAGAACAGTTACCAAGCAGGGCCATGGCAGTATAAAAGAAAAATACACCGTCCCACTCCTCTGTCAGCTGCGCCGGTGAGACATGGGCTGATTTCAGTGATAGTACATCTTTTCCACGCGTGCAGCACTGCAATAAATATCGTGGGACATTTAAGCAGCAAAACAAAAACTACTTATAAACAGGACATGAAGAAACCCTCCAAGTGCTCTCTGTGATCTCTCTCCCTGTGTTATGCACACAATAATACTCTGTCACATTGATTTAAGTTTTGTGGCCATGCTTCTGCTCAGCTGCACAATCCCTGTGTGTGTGTGTGTGTGTGTGTGTGTGTGTGTGTGTGTGTGTGTGTGTGTGTGTGTGTGTGTGTGTGTGTGTGTGTGTGTGTGAGGAGCAGACTGAAACTGACTGGTGACTGATTTCACTGGTGGAAACTAGCAATTACAGCTGCATTTGGGCACTACAACTATTTCAGAATTGTCTGAATCTGGCCCAATTAGTTAATATTGAGACACTTAAGCCAATAAAACACTCACACAAAGCGATGAGAATAATTTGGCCTGTGAATATGTTCATTAGTCCAGCGTTCGTTGCGTCTGATGCTGCAGCTGGTCGTTGTAAACGTTTCAGCGATGAGGAATGGAAGATCTGAAATTGCAAGAGAAAATTGTAAATTATCCCAATTAAGTGATTTTTTTTAGTTCTTTTAAGATGCAGCAGAATATAACAGACTGCAATCTAATCGCAGTCATTTTGGGGAAGGTGTTTAGTGTAAATTGTTTTGTGGTGATTGAGTTGACTGAGGTCAGTGAATGCATCCTCTGTCGAGGCAACAGGACGTGATCCACAGTTTAATCCGTGTTGGCGAAGGTGAATTAAACAAAATGTAAAAGCTGCATATTTTGGTCTTGACTCTTTCGACTCCATGAGCAGGTGCTCTATAATCCGTCCAGCCCCGGACTACTACTGCAAATTACTCAGGAACCTCACTTATTACGGATCCCTGTATTCACAAATCAATCTCACGTCTTATTTGCGCTCCTGCAATTTGTCTGTTGACCTTTTTTTCCGAACCGTCCTGCCTCGTGGTGGTTCAGGTTGCTCTCTTTTTTAGACATTTATCAAAGTGTGTCACGTTGCCGATATGAGTTAATGTGCTATTTTAAGCCCGATGAAGCTTGCAGTGCCTGATAACACAGTACATTGCCCTTGCCTTAATGAGCCAGTTATGCACTATATTGTCATGAACGATCTATTATCCGAAAAGGTTTAAACATTCTCATTAGTGTGTGCTTTGTGTAGCTCTATTCAGGCTAAACATACAAATGGGAATCTATTTTCTACAGTTGATGAAGGCACTTTATTTTGATTACTTTTGTCACTTCACTTTATAATCACTTCTCATCAATAGAACCCCCCACATGTATATACTATGGTATTATACATTATTTTATGGACTTGTTATAATACTACATTTAAAAAACATGTTTAAACTTGTTTAATGTGTTGTTGCACTTCACAACTGTAATTGGTGCCCACAATAACTCATAGCAGTCTCCTACAAGTTTAAGACTAAATTAACATTTTTATAATCAAAAGTTGGCCTCTGCCTTGTTGTGAATATTTACCTTTACTTTGCTGGCTTCAGTCAGCCTATATGGGTTATATAAGGCTAATTGCCCTCTGGGTGAATACGTTCCAAATCGGTGGCAATGTTCCAGCATTATAATTACTTCTTTGCTTAATTGTCGAGCGAGGCTCAGCAAAAGCGTCATGGTGAGCGTTTAGTGTTCAAAGAACGGTGGTGCATCGAGCGTATGCATGTTAGGTAATTCTGCCTTGCTTGTTTATACGCCAATTGCAGACATTCTATTTAGTCGTGCATACTAAAGTATAAGGAATTATGTTTGTCTTGTCAATAGAATGAAAGACTATATTATAATCTACTTCAGAAAGAGAGCTTTTTATTTATTATTTTTTTTTATTTCAAATTAGTTTTCATATTATGAAACAGCATCCCCTTTACTAAGAGAATGACTGAAGCCTTGTTTTTACTAAAGTTTTACCATTTCTCTGAATTGTCTTTCAGGATCATTGACCAGCAAGCGTACCCTTTCTCTGCGAAGCAATCGAACCAAGCAAGCAAAGCACATTAGTTCTGCGGCATGTACACTTCTATGGGTAATTACAGAGGCCAAGCGTAAAGTGATGAAGCAGGAAATCTTTCCCATTCAAAATGTAAAATATAGCACGATAAGTATTGGGTGCACATATCCCCCCCTTTCTTTAAAACACTGTGCAGTAATTTGTTTTCCCATGGATCTTGTCTCACAGCAAAAACTCTGACTATTCTAAAAAGAGTTGTATTGATCCACTAACGTTGGTAACCTCTTCAACTGACAGGAACTATGTATCATATTTGTAAAGAGATATACCTGCTTTGTCCAATGGGTTGTAATATAATTTAAAAAAGACCCTTGTTGACTTTCTGGGTTGCCTATAATGGTCTGTGCGGTGGGTTTTATGTGAAGGGCTCAGGTGCCTTTCCTCCCGCTACTTTTTATATTATGAAGAACACCAACATCCACTGCAACAAACACAGGGTTAAACAACTAGAAACGCCATGCAGATATTAGCTCTCCAGCTAATGAGACGGCTGGTGCAACCAACACACACAAACACAACAAAACAGAGCTGCAGTAATGAGTTGGCCTCTCCCTAGCGCACACACACACACACACACACACACACACACACATACACAGCTGAAAAAGTGAAGGCAGAACATAGTTTACCCTTCTCTTTGATACCTCCATTGGTAATTAGTCCAAAAGTGTAATCCCACACTTCACACACCGTGTGAGTGTGTTTGTTCAGCATGTGTGTGTTTGTGTGTGTGTGTGTGAGCTAAAGCTGCATTTTGCTGACGCATGGTCCAAAAACACAAAGTTAGAGATATTTTCTGTTTATGAGAAGTAGAAAGTAGAAAACATATCACCTGCAAAGATCTCACTTTGCTGCAACTCGTGTAAAAGGCTACCGCGTGGATGTTGCTGTTGAGAGGGAATTTACACACAGCACCATTAATATTGTGTGTAATATTGTTTAGTTGAGTGGAAAATTTGTGTTCAAGACTGCCCCACCTGTTATATTACATTACATTGGGTTGATGAAATGGGGAGGCAGGAATTTTCTTCATTTATTAGAAGGTTTCTCTTTTCATGATGTCATTTTCCCCACTTAATGGGGCTACAATCTGAAAAGAATCTGTCAGCAAGAAACACATTTATATGGAACATCCTTCATCATCATTTTCAGTCAGTCACATGTCCTGAGCGTCAGGTTTGACATGAAGTCATTTACATTTTCCCTGAAACGTTCTAGTCTAATAAATTATTTCCAGTGTTCGGAAGACACTGATCATATTCTGGGTTATTCAATAATGGATTTGCAACCGGAGTATCAATAAATTATGGACACAAATAATTAACAATAATAATAAAAATGCATTTTGCCAGTAGAAAAGGTTCATGTCCATAGGAGCCATATGCAGTACATAGAATCCAGGTTTTTATGCATGTGCAGGTGCCTGTTAAACAGGCTGCACAGACACCATCGCTGCTCTGGCAGCTTCATTAGTATCAGCACAGTGCACATGAGTACAGAACGCCACCTAACGTCACTGCAGCTGTTAAAGCCGACGTCTGATGTTGCTTCTTATGACGCAGTGGAGAAAACAATGTCTCATGTCGTATATTTCCATGTTTTCTCGCTCCTCGGTGAGAGGGAGGCAAGTGGAAGGCAGGAAGTGAGGAAAGCGTGGATACGATTTAAGTGACATCAGAGAGTCCTGAGACGACGGGTTGACACCATTCAAGGGTCAACATCTTAAGCTGACTTCAGTTTTTTGGGCAAAAACATAAATGATGGAGTGCAGAGAGGAAGTGAACAAGATTAATTTGAACGCCTATTGAAATAAGTTTACGCCTTTATTATGGAGCACACTTAAATAACAGGATAAAGGCCAAATTCCAGTTAGCTGACTTACTGGGAAAAGATCAGTAGATGGCAATAGACACTCCTAACAGAAAAGCCATTTTAGCCAATCACAAGGAAAAACAACACCCCTTGAGCGCTTCACAAGTCTCCATATAGTTTAGTGTGATGGTGAACAATGTCAACAAGAAGTTGCCATTTTTCCATCCACAGAAAAAGTTTGCTCTACACTGCATCTACAAAAAAGCAGTGTTGTGGATGAAAGGCCTAGAGGGAAACAAATGGTTTAAAAAATACCCGGGATCTTGTGGACAGCCCCTGAATATCTTTTGTAAAAAAAGGCCTTATAATTTATTGTCAATTAATACAAACACACCAACACATGCAGAGGAAAAACACTGTAGAGCAGTGCATAATCAGTGCAAGTGCACGAATGAGATTTGTATCCAGAGAGGACAAGCAAACACAAAAATACCTTGAATAGAGTAGCAATATCATAAAATGGATGTCCCTGTCCTTGATTATGATTGGAGTCATGTTCAAAGCCGTTGTAAAACCCTCTATAAACACGCTGCTGTGACCACATTACATCAGTATAACTGCGCCAAACACGTTGTTTCAAAACGTCAGATTTTGTTGTTAATTTTGATTCACTGGATGAGTGGTGGAGGGAGATGGACAGGAAAGGAGACGTGCTGGAATTAATGAGACACTGAAGCTGGAAGGCAAGGTCACAATGCAGCTAGTTAACACAATGCATCAGACAATAAATCATACTGTACACTGGCTCCGTGCAGGCAGTTGAATTCAAGGTATAAGTCAGTTCCACAGCCCACACAAAGAATCACAGAAGCAGTCAGATGGAATCGTTAATGGAAGAAAGACTCGTCTAAATGCAACATACTGTATGTTGAATGTCAAGGATTTGCACATACTGTTTTATAGCTTGGCATCGATGTTGTTAGGTATAGACACATTAAAGTTAGGGTTAGGTAGAAATAATTTTTTGGGTTAAAATGATCACTGCCTGCAGCTTTTCTAGCTCTAGTCCATGAAACAGCATTAAATAATAAAGCATTAAATTACCCATGCAACCCCCTCCCCCAGCTAGGAGAAGCAAAGTAACATTGTTTGAACTACATCTCCACATCTGAAACGTTAATGTTCAGTGTGTCTATAGTTTGGGAAGAGGAAGTGTACAATGTGAACCTTTTCAGAGACTGTGCTGCTAAGTGGAGAATTTTATCAGAAAAGGCCAACAAATACAAAAAAATATATATAATTAGAAATGGAGGATCTACAGCTGTAGGAGGAGAAATGGCAATCACCACAGTGAGCAGTCTAGCAGACTTTTTTAAAAACACACAACTGAATAAGATGAGTGGTGGTGGTGACTTTCCAAATTTTAAAAGCACCCGCAATCCTGTCCAAGAGAAAATTCTCTTTGGAAAAATGTGTTTTTTTGTGCTCAAATTTTAAACCATTTTTTATTTGAACTACTACAGGCAAAAAGAGATAATTGGTCTGCAACTACCTGCTTACTCAAATCGATGGATTTCCTTTTTTTCTGCGTATGTATAATCCCTTAATAAACATAAACTTCACTGGACCTGCCCTAGCAGCAGTTTCTAACACCTACAGCTGTATAGATGGCTTCAGTGTCCACACACACCTAATAGAGTGTTTGCATATGAAGATTCTTACAGTTGTGTAGGGCCTCTATCTGTATTTGTATTTTACAGTGCTGCAGACAGAATGTGTTTAACACTCAGCAGAACAGAGGAGTTTTTGTGGATTCGGGACAAGGTTTATCAAAGTTTGGCACAATCTCTTTTCTACCAACATAAATAAAGAGCAGTAGAAATGATAAAAAATTCCATTCATCTAAAACAGCCAGTCATCAATCATGATGACTGGGTTTTTTCTGGCTTTTCCACTATTCCTCAAAAAATCTTCTATACTGCTGATGTTAAATACTAGTCACCATTTTGATGCAGGATATAAATTTAGCATGTCTGGTAAGAACTTAAACTAGATGCATTTTTCAACAAAGTATCAGCTACACATCTAGTTTCATTTTTGACACAAAGCTACAATTTATATCCTGCATTAATCTGAAAATGGCAAAGGCTGGTAAACTGGGCAATAGATGGCTTGACTGGGAGATTTACGAGATTATTAATTAGTAATTAATGATGATTGTCTTTGCAGTTATCATCAAAATATAAATTTTTACTTAATCAGTCAAAACTATTAGTTTAACATCTATTAATGTTTTCTGCAGTTTGTATTATTCCCATAATTTATTCATTTATTTATTTATTGTTACTTTATATACTTTATATTATATTACAAGAAAAAAAGAGAAATAAACAAGACATTTTTTATAGACAAATGTGTCACTAGCTACAAATTCTATCAGTCATTATTTAATGAAACCTTTTATGGGTCCATAGTAGTTAAAACTTGTCATACACTATTAAGACATTTAAATTATGATAATATTATATTATTATTTTATATATACTTTATTTGCTTTCATTCTATACAAATTTGCATTTTTTTTTTGAGTTTAGTGATTGCAGCACACAATCATAGATTAATTCCCTGCAGTGCATCTCTGTGCATGTCACAGTCGGAGTTTGAATTTATAATGTTTGGGTTTCATTTTCCTTAAGCACACAGTAAATAAGGCCGGTTTGACTTACCTAACCTGGAGAAAACTAATCCATCTTCTTTTGACAGTTGGAGTTCAATTCTTTACCCTTATCATATTTTCTCCTTCAGTAATTGCCTTTTTCTTTCTGTTCCTCATGCTCGGTGAAGAGAATTGATTAAATTGTGAATCTCAGTGGCATAGCATGAAAAAAAGAAAGAAAACCTCAGTCAAAGAAAAATACAGTAAAGCACCATAGGCCCAGTAAGTCTGGAATATAATGTATCTTTATCTATGACTAATGATGGAACTTCTTTGGTATTCTCATTACAGCCGGGCCCTTTGCTATATCTCCCAGAGGACATTTATTTCAGTGAGATGGTACCAACGTATATAAAAATCTATGTTTCCCTGGAAGACATCAACGCAGGTCCAATACTCATTTGACCCCAGGATGTTGAAGCCCATCCATGATGCAAATTTTCTTTCTTGTGACTGTGAGGAAATGTATTCCAGCAAATGGTTAGAGGGAGCCTATAGATACAAGAGGCTGTGATGCTCCGAGAGCCTGTTAAGGCACAAACATGAATTTTGTCTTCTTTTACCGCATTCTCCCCAGCGTCCGCTTCACGTCTTCACTGACACTTTTTTTCCAACCTTCTATTCCTTTTGTTACTGACTCTCCTCTCCTCTGGCATCTCCCTGCTCTCTCCTCTCAGAGAGCTTTTATAAACCAATCCCCCTGGAAAAAATCAATTGGTGGAGGAGGTGGATTCTTAGAAGAGGAGAAAATTAAATAATTAGGTGCAGGGCAGTGAAAATGGCTGCTGAAATGAGCCTGTCCAATCAGTTAACAGGGTGTCGTTTTATATTCCTGAGAGGTGGCCCCGTGTCAGAGTATAGATAACCTTTTAAAAAGGCCAATTTACATTTCACAATTATTTAGACACACTCTATCAAATATATTACTAACTTTTAAGTGTCTCTGTGCCCTCTTTAAGTTTTTAGGGCTAAGGGCTACACAGCATGCCAATTTACTTTACAGTGGTCATATTGGACAAATGTCTAACCTTTTTTGCAAGAAAGCAGCTGCAACTTTTGAATTCAATAAGTTAAAGTGGTAACATTCTAGCAAAAATAAAACCTATTAAACAAAACATTGTAGATATTGGAATGAATTATTTCAATAAACCACAAAAGCCACTCTGACATGTGTCATAACAAATGAAAGCACTCCACTGGAAATGCCAGTGAGTGGCAGCATCTCGGAAAGCATTCAGTGTGGGCTTTTATTTTTTGACCTTTGAGTTAAAAAAAGCAATGCATTGTTAGAAAAGGTTTCTGTGTGTGACGTTGGCTCGCAAAGTCTAACCATTCATAGATTAGTTATTGTTAAAGTAGCTGATCACCCCAACACCCTCCATGTATTCACTGCTCTCATCCGTTATACTGTCCTTTGCACACGTGTCAAAGGGCAGATCAAATATCTGAGATTCCTATAATCGGTAGCATCAGAAACATGTGCAACAATGGAAACGGATGCACTACTGACATCACCCATCTGTTCTGCGCCGCTTCCTGACTAATGGTGCTAGCAGCTATCTGGTGAAACAGCATCTATCTTGACATTACTCAGGTGAGTCATGAAATAACCTGATATTATGCTCTTTTGTATATGTCAGTTTGTAGTATTTGTAGGCATTTCTTGCTATTATTTATATTTAAACTGCTTTTGCTGAAACAACAATAATGGAGTTTAATATATTTTAATGAAGATCATACTGTAAAGTAAATCAGTCATAGCTTATGTAATATTAATCTTAGAGCAGCACATATTATCTGTGTCAAAACATAAGCACCAGAGGCTTTGAAGTCCAGTCAGCAGCTCAGTAGCCTCAGTAGACTATATGTAATTAATAATAATTGAAGCCAACAGAGCACAAGGCAACAGGGGACAAATCAAAGACTAATAAAGAGAACACAGGCCAATCTGGACTAACCACCATACTATACTATGACGCTAAAAGAGGTGATACTATACTATGTCTCCAAAAAAAAGGTCATATTATAGTATGTTGTCCAAAAAAGGTCATATTGTAACAGGCAATAAAAAGGTCATACTGTACTATGTCACTCAAAAAAGATCATAGTATACTATGTCGCCAAAAAAAGTCATACTATACAATTTTGCCAAAAAAGGTCATACTATACTATGTCACCAAAAACAGGTCATACTATAGTATGTCACCAAAAACAGGTCATACTATAGTATGTTGCTCAAAAAAGGTCATACTATATAGTATGTCACCAAAAACAGGTCATACTATAGTATGTTGCTCAAAAAAGGTCATACTATAGTATGTCACCAAAAACAGGTCATACTATACTATGTCACCAAAAAAGGTCATACTATAGTATGTTGCCAAAAAAAGGTCACACTATACAATTTCGCCCCAAAAAGGTCATACTATAGTATGTCGCCAAAATAGGTCATAGTATATTATGTCTTTTAACAAAAGGTTATACTATAGTACGTCGCCCAAAAACGATCATAAGTATGTCGCTTATAAAAGGTCATACTACAGCATGCGGCACTAAAAAGGTCACACTATACAATGTCGCACACCTGCTTTCAGATTCAATAACCCCCAGTTTCGATCAGGGTTCCTGGACTGTGGGATTGAACATAACACTACTTCATAATAATGCATGAAAATGAACCACCCAACTATGCCACACGCCACAAGTCGATTCTCATTAGAAAATGTTCTCCAGGCGTTTATCATCTTCACTTTAGTTGTAAAATTCAGAACCTTAAAATATCAAGAGCGGCTCATGCTGGTTTTGAACCTGCATCACTAGCGCTTTATGGGCAGCAACTAATCCTCTCTGCCACAAGAGCTAACCACAATGGGACACTTTCTTTGGGAGCTTTTATCATCTTTATTTTAGGTGCTGGACATTGCAGCTCACAAAAGTTTGAACCTATAATCAACTATACTATACTATGTCGCTTAACATAAGATCATATTATAGTATGTCGCCAAAAGAAGGTCATACTATAATATGTCACTCATCAAAGGTCATTCAACAGCTTGTGGCACAATAAAGGTCTAACTATACAATGTCGCACGCCTGCTTTCAGCTTCAATAACCCCCAATTTCGATCAGAATGAACAAGACACTAATGATGCTGGTTTTGAACCGGCATCACTGGTGCTGTAAGGTGAGCGACTAATCCTCTCTGCCACAAGAGCTTTCCACACCAGGATGGTTTGTTTGGGAGCTTTTATCATCTTTACTTAAACTATAACTAATAGGTTCCACTCAGCTTTCTAACACAGTGAGCTGATTGCGGAAGTTTTAGACCTTTCATTTAACATCTAAGTTAAAAAGAGGGGTTCATTTATGGTTATCACTCCAAAAAGGTCATACTATAGTATGTTGTTTAAAAAAGTCATACTATACTACATTAAAAAACGGTACTGTCATAAGGTCATACTATACAATGTCACTTTCAAAAATTCATATTATACTATGTGGCTCAAAAAACATCATACTATTGTATTTTGCTCAAAAAAGATTATTCTATTCTATGTGTCACTCAAAATAGGTTATACTGTGTCACATGCCTGCTTTCTGCTCTAATAGCCCCAATTTCCACTCTGCCACAAGCCTCTTTACATAGAGGAATGTTCTCCAGGCGTATTTTCACTTCATATTTTGGATTCTTAAATTTAGAACCTTAAATTATCAAGAGGTTCTCATGCTGGTTTTAAACCCGCATGAGTGTTGCTTTATGGTCAAAGTCTAATCCACGCTCGACACTGCCAGAAAACCTCTACACACCAAGTCAGATTCTCTGGGAGCTTCTATCATCTTTACTTTGGAATAATGTTGCTTAAAACGGTACTATTGTATTTCCCCCCGAAAATGTTGTACACCTGCTTTCAGCTTCAATCATCAACTATTCTGATCAGTGTTCCTGGACTGTGTAACCAGTCACTGCTTCATATTAAAGCATGACGATGAACTACCCAACTATGCCACACAGCACAAGCCCATTCACATGAGGAATGTTCTCCAGGTGAATTTATAATCTTCACTTCAGATATTGGATGCTTAAATTCAAAACCTTAAATTAACAAAAACAGTTTTGAACCTGCATCATTAGTGTTTTGTGGTCAAAGACTAATCCACTCTGCCACCAGACCTCCTGAAACAATAGCAGATTCTTTGGCAGCTTTCATCATCTTTACTTTGGATGCTGGACATTAAAACTGACCAAAAGTTGAACCAAAAAGTAATAAGTTTGAAAGTGCCTTCTAACACAGTGGGCTACCCAGTCAGACATAAGGTATAGTATAGTAGTATAGTAAAAAAGGTCATACTATACTATGTCGCTCAGAAAATGTCATAGTATACTATGTTGTCCGAAAAAGATCATAGTATACTATGTCCCTCAAAAAAAGGTCACACTATAGTATGTCGCTCAAAAACCGTCATACTATAGTATGTCGCTCAAAAAAGTCATATTATAGTATGTCGCTCAAAAAATGTCATATTATACTCTGTTGCCCAAAAAAGGTCATAGTATACTATTTCACACAAAAAATGTCATACTATACTATGTCGCTCAAAAAAGGTCATACTATACTATGTCACCTAAAATAGGTCAAACTATAGTATGTCGCCCAAAAAAAAGTCATACTATAGTATGTGGCTCAAAAAAGGTCATATTATAGTATGTGGCTCAAAAAAGGTCATATTATAGCATGTCGCCTAAAAAAGGTCATAGAAAATTATGTCGCCAAAAACAGGTCATACTATAGTATGTGGCTCAAAAAAGGTCATACTATAGTATGTCGCGCAAAAAAGGTCATATTTTACTCTATTGCCCAAAAAAGGTCATACTATACTATGTCGTCCAAAATAGGTCATATTATAGCATGTCACCCAAAAAGGTCATAGTATACTTTTTCACTCAAAAAAAGTCATACCACACTATGTCGCTCAAAAACGTCATACCGTACTGTGTTGCCCAAAAAAGGTCGTACTTTAGTATGTCACCTAAAAAACAGCCATATTATAGCATATTCCCCCAAAAAAGTCATAGTATACTATGTTATCCAAAAGAAGGTCATACTTTTACTATGTCGCCTAAAAAAGATCATACTAAACACAAAGAAATGAAAACCACATCTTCACCTTTTTAACACACAAACAGCATAACACCATGTACATATGGAGACAATAGAGCAAAAATCAGAAAGCTGCTGCAATGAAAACGCAATATAAAACATTGAAATTACAAAAAACAAGAGCGAAAAAAAAAAATTTCCAAGGGACATTTTTATTTTCTTGACTGCACCCTTCTGTGTTTTCCACCTCACACATCTTGCAGTGTCCCATTCAGATGGATCGTTTTCAACGGTTAAAAGTGGTGAATGCTTCGCCACTCTTTGTTTCTAAATGCTACATATGAATTGTTGAAATTGTGAGCACTGAGCATGAGCTCCCAGGACCAGTTTGTCAGATTACTGCATTTTTACTCTCTAGCCAATTCCTTGTGCCCGTTCTTGCTGACAGTTATGTATAACGTTATTTTTGTACAGTGCAAGCAGTTGAAGGTTTTGCTGAGAGGGCTCAACACAGAAATCTAAGGAACTCCAGTCTGGACACAGACATTTTCAGTGTCAGATTCTCTCCTTGCATTTACGATGTAGCCTTAATTGGAACAAGACTATCCTCAGGATTGAATTTGAAGAGAAATCATTTGGAAAAGTTGAAGGCAGAGAACTGAAAGCAGGAGGAGTTAATGACATACAGAATGGTTGTTTACATATTGAATAAAAATGCATAGCAAGCCATGGATCAAATGGACAAAATATGGCAAAAAGTGTTTTTGTTTGCGTTTGTGTGTGCATGTGTGTGTATGTGCATATATTTCTAGTCAAATAGTGGCCACAAAAGGTAAATGTCATCAAATTCCCAGCCTTTGGTTATTATTTGCTGCATAACAAAAAACGTCTGAATAACATTTTTCCATCTAGAGCAGATAATCGACTTGTGCCAGAAAATGAAAAGGGGCCAAATTTAATGAAAAAGCAATGATGCGGGTCATGGTAGTGAGACAATATCAAAGACAGATGCTGCATCACAGATGGGCTTCATTGTTTCAAATTCAAAAAGCAGAGGCCACTTCACCTCGATGCTAAATCCAGCACCGCTGTTCCCAGGGCCAGAACTGCCACCCTCTGTTCTCAGCTTATCCCTGTGCCTCTGTAACCTCAATGTCAGCCAAGCAAGTTATCCACGGTGGATTTAGGAGCTCTGTCATGTTGTCAGACTGTCACCTTTGGGCTCTCCTACAGTCTGCTGAAGCTCAACGGCACAGTTTTCCTGGAGGCTGCGCAATGTCACAAGGTCATCCATTCCTACATTTTTTATCCTCCATGCTTTCATTTTTTAAGATGGCAAGATAAGATAATCAACATTCATCATGAACATACGCTCTGGATAAATACTACAGATATAGAGTGAATAATACATCAAATGTTTACTTCTTGTTCACAAAACGTGACATAGATGAATCATAATATAAATGCAGATAATAATTATGTGGTCCTAATGCTTCTCTTTCTTTATTGAATACCTCTTGTAGTTATATAGGAGCTGAGCTAATTGCACAGATGGAACAACTTTACTAGAATAATTATAAATGAATATAGGCAGAAACCTCAGCTGAATACTATTCTCCTGTCAGCCAAACACAAATAAATATATCTCTGTTTTTGCTACGGGCCACTTCAGCTGCAGACCAGTCACTGATGCTTTTTCCACTGCGGGCTCTGTTGCTCTGCTCCTTCTCTCTTTCAAGTAGGCATAGCAGCGCTAGTGCTGACGCCACCAGCATGTGTTTACTGGTTAGTGCTGCTGAGTGCTGGCGGTGCGTCTGTCTGTCCGACACACGTTGAGAGGCCATGGTCCGGATGAAGCTCTGCACACAGTATCCTGCATTACTGCATCTTCCCACTAGCCTGGCTGTACCCATCCCTCAATGCATGCGAATTCACTTCCCTGTGGAATTCAGTCTTGACACCCAGTCTTCCCCTCATCCAGGGAAAGATTTAAAGAACTGGAGAGGCTGCAGCAAGACAATAATTAAATATAGAAGTGACTTTAACGCAATTTAGACCTGAATGTTATTTTTTTTTTAATTAGCAACTTGTAGTGGTAATTGTTTTAATCGTCATGAGTTATCTGGTAATCATCACTATGTTTGATATAATTGGCTACATACAGACACATCTAGATCTATCTAAGTAGAAAATAACCTTTTATTTATTTATACTCACGCTGTGGTTTTCACTACCGCCTCTCTCTTTATTCACTCCCTTCTCTCTCTCTCTCTCTTTCTTTGTCACTCTCAAGGAGCGATGGCTAACTTTGAATGCTACTTTTAAGAACACAAATCTATAATCCCTGCATCCTCTACCCTTTTAACATCCCAACATGCGAAGTGCACACGGCCACAGCAGCTATTTACGCGCTAGAACTTTCGGAGTGTGTCTTGTACTGGAGGCCAAATGAAAACGGATCACATTCTCACCACAAACTGACAGCTCCAGTTTTTTTTGTAACTGGACGAGACCGCTGCCTCGAAATCATCTCGGTGCCGTTGTTTCAGCCAGTCAATCAATCAAAATGTACGGTATTTGTCACTCGTAATCATATCAGGTACGATCATAGTAGTAGAATTAGGATTGCTGTGTTATGCCCGACTAAATCCAAAAAAGATTTGGATTCAACTCTCCATTGTTACCTCCACTGTATCAGCACAAACACTAGTTCTCCCGATGGTCAGACCGCCCTGGTCATTATTCATGGAAGCTGTGATTGAGTTCAGCTTCATAAATTTGAGCATCAGTAGCATTAGGCACAGCAGCTGCAAGGCAGCCCTGGAGGAATATAGTAGTCCCAGTGAACAAACTGTAGTCTCGTTCAGAGAATCTGAAACACAGCCAGTTTTGCCATTTTCCCAGTTTAGTATTTAAATATATAATATTAGTCTGTTTATAAAAATGTGCATGCTTTTGTCATCCAAATGCCCCTAAGCTGCATCTCCCTATTAATTTATTAAACTATTTTAATCTAATATAATACAATACACTCCCACAGACCTAGTGGAGGTTTAACACATTTGGTTGACATTGAATAACATTTAAAATATCCTGCAGGAAAAACACATCATATAATATACAGTCACAGGTCAATGGAACACTTCCTATCAATTAGGCTGATTTCATCAGATCACAACAAATGTTTGAATAATATTTAAATGTACAAATGCTTTGTGTTTTTACTGTCTGTTTGTATTTTCATATTTTTAAGTTTCATTTCACACTTGCTTATTCGTGCTTTCAGGTGCTATAGAGGACTGCAATGGAAATTGATTTGGGAATATGGAGTCTTTCAAGGATGTGTTTAAATATATCAAAATAAATCTGGCTCTCTAACGGTGAATTATGCAGAGTTTTTTTATTGTATTGGTAGAGTGTGTCCCACTGAGACTGGGAGGTTGGGGGTTCAATCCCCGGCCAGTCTCATACCAACGACTGGACACTGGGGTGTGTTAAATCACCCAGTGATTACCAGCTACACCGCTGTCTAACGCTCCCTCAGGGTTTAGGTCAAAAAACTAATTTCCTATCCTGGGGTTGATAAAAGTTTATAGAGTCAGATGTAATACATTTGTGTTATAGTGAGGACATTATACATTTCATTTTTAATGTAACTTACAACACATTTTCTTCCCTGCATTTGCATCAACACTTTATTTCCCCTCATCTGGGATCATATGGTATCCGGTAGTCAGCTCCCATAAGAAAATTGAACATCTGTCCATTACATTTAGAAGACTGCTGTACAATCAGACAGTACACTGTAATGCGCAGGCTGCAACACTAGAAACACAGAGCTTACATCGGTTTTCTCACTGAGGTCATTCTACCGTCCAGTGGTGTTCACAGTGGTGGATGTGGCCTGTTACAGTGTTGTGTTTTCCCTATTCAAGGAAAGGATGTTTCTCTTCCACCACAGGATAAGAAAACATGAAAACCTCTTACAACAAAACCAACTTCACTCAATAGGCCCATAGGCTGCAATGTATCAACAAATTCACTCATTCTTACATAAAATTGAAACTGGTTGCTTAAAGAAGAGTTTTCATGTACCTTCTGCTTTTTAGTTGTTTTTGTTAAATGCAATAGTTTCTTCTGCCACCAGTGGTTTGTTTAGTGTTGTATTTTTTTATATTGAATGTCAGTGTAGCTCAGGCTCTTGATTTCTTCACTGATTGAACAGCAAAGCGCTATTGTCCTGCCTCCATCTAGTGTTCAATACCGAAAGTACAGACTGCTTTTACTGCTCCGTGGTTCCAAACAGATCCATAAAACAAGCTGCATCTTGTCTCATTTGTCAAAAGAAAAAGGGCAGAGATAACAGTTCATGAATGAGTGGGGAGAGGATTTTCCATATTAGCAGTGGCACAAACTGGACAAATGATGAAATAGAAGCTGAATTCAGTGGGAAAAAAAACAAAACCAAAAAACTGAGAAAATATAAAGATCAATGCAGCAGCTTGTCAAACAATCTAAGACTAAATGTTAGACTAAATGGTGGGGGTAGATGACTTGCATTTATGTGTTACTCTGTGAACAGTATTTATACAGTCATAAATTTTCCATATTGTGAAATATATACATAAGAAAACATCCTTTGAAAAAACGCCCTGAATTCTTAATTAATGCAGGGCTTAATTAATAATTTAGATTGACTGATGGATTTATATGTCCAGTACAAGCTCCCATCAATCAGTTCAAATTAGAAATATATTAATCAAAGTAAGCATCGATGATCCAACATAAACCTCACTGGGTGATTTATCAGATTATGGGAACTAAGTAAGTCTGTGACAACATGTCTTCTGGCACCTTGAGCATTGATGTCATAGGTGCATGATGTGTTGTGTGGTGTTTGCATTTGTGCACGTGTGTTGGGAACCAGTCGTGTGCTTTGTATGTGGAGCATCATAAGGCATCTTCGCTCTGAAGACTGACTCATTCCCATATATCATGCAAACACACCCTCACGTCGTGGCATCATTTCTCTGATGTTTATTTGTTTTCTTCTCCGTCAGCTTGGCAGCAGAGGTGTCAAGGAGGCGGAACAGTCCATAAATAAGATGCATCACTTGACAGGCTCGCATGTCGGAGAAGTGAGGTAAATCCTCAGGTGAGTCACAAGTCTCACATTAAAAAAAAAAAGTAGACTCTGTAAAAGCACTGTCTGCACAGAGACGCAACAACGCTGTGGCTTTTCACTCTGGGTAGAATAATCTCCTAAATAATTAAATCTTTAAATTTACGTCAAAAACTGATTTTGGTAACTATCAGACACATACTGTTTAACCCAGTTCAATTATTCTGCTTAGTTGAGTAATTATTTTGTCTACAAAATGTCCCATTGGCATGTTAAATAGATTCAGACAGATGGTACAAGACAAACTAGATTTTATTAGATAAAAGCGAGACAGTAAAATTAGATGCCAGGGTTTAAGAGAAAGCTGCATGTAATAGCTACATGCATTACTAGGTCAATTTAAAAAAAAAATAGACAGGGAATATTATTATTTAATATATCTTATTGTATACCAGAATACACTATATTGGTAAAAGTAATTCACCTGCATTGACTTGCATATAAATTTAAGTGACATTCCGTTCGTCATATGTCTTAAGTTTGGTGCAGCATCGACTCTCCTCTTACCTGAACTAAGGGGTCAAGCCCAGCTCCTGAAAAAACACCCCCACATCATAATCCTCCCTCCACCAAAACTTAGTAGTATTGTTCTCCTTGCAACCGCCAACCCCAGATCCATCTATCGGTTTGCCAGATGGAGAAACACGATTCATTACTCCAGAGAAGTCCAGCCTCCACTGCTCTAGCATTGAGTGGTGGCGTGCTTTACACCATCTCTGAGCATCTCTGAGCACTGTTCTTGAGCTACTCTGATGGCCACATGAAGTTTGGAGGTCTGTAGCCATGGCATCTGCAGAAAGTTGGCATCTCTTTGCTTTTTGCGGCGCAGCATCGACTGACCTGGCTCCATCAGTAGCCTCCCACTTCCTGTCATTCCCAAACACTTCCACTTTCTTATAACACAGCTGACAGTTGACTGTGGAATATTTAGAATGCGATGGGAACACCTGTTTGCATTGGTGAGCGAATACTTTTGGTAATATAGTGTATCATGAGTGTTCTGTTTTTCCATCTTGTCATTGATTATTAGTTTCCCCATGCTGCTGTTGTCCATCTTGTCTCTGCTTGAATCTATGTGAAGGCACTACAATTTTAAATAAATCTCCTGTAAAAGTAATTTCCGCATGGATTAACGGTGCACCAGTTTTAAATAAGCCGGCATGTCTTTCATTCACTGTAAATGCGAATGTTGTCTCTTTTTGATCACAAATCCAAGGTGAGATAAAATCACTTCATTTTGATATCAGTTCAAATGTCTTTTGTCGATTCTGTTCCTTTATTCCGTAATTTTTTGTTTTGGTTCTTTTATCCTTCTGTTTTAATCCATAAGTTAACAGTGAAATGTTACAAAGTTGCTGTAAGGAAAAAAATGACTCCAAAGTCTCCTGAGGACCCAGACGGGTGCATTAACTGGCACGGTGGAGAGTGGAGATCTGCGTCTGTGCCAAAAAGGGAGGAGAAAGAGACATGCCGTCACTTAGTGCTGTCAGCCACACTTGTCTCTCACTGGTGAGTCAAGGTTTTCCAGTGATTCACGTCTGTGAAGAAACTGAACAACGGGCTCACAAGTGTAGTCACTCTCCTCTTTTTTTTCTCACCACCCATAACCCCCCTCTCACTATTATTTCACTCCTCCTCTCCATTCATCTCTTTGTCCGTATTCCCTTTCCTTCCTGTCTGGTAATTGTTGTTGTACCACACCATTTATTTCTCCACCAAGCCTGCAGTAGTTCTCCCCGGGCCAACTCTTTTCAGCAGCAGTCTCCAGGCCCTTGTTGGGAGACCTCCAGGATGTTCAAAAAAACTCTCACACACCCAATTCCACCTGCGGGCCAGTGTAGCCCGACAGGGGATTTCACCGCGCTGATGACGGGGCACAGTCTTCCTTCCTGAGCCCACATAAATCTGTCGGTGGGCTCCGACCTATAGTCTAATATTAAAACTGTTTTCCGTGACGTGCAGCTCAGCAGGGGAGGGAAAGCTGCTGGTGAAAAACAAGAACTGGTAGTGCCAGGAGGAGGAGAAGTTGTGGTTAAAATGTATTATTCTTGATCTGCACAAGGCTGACCAGCCACTAGTAATGATCTCATTTGCTGTTGTTGCAGAGCATTACTTTAAACTGAGATGCACTTCTGTGCAAAAAGCAAAAGAGCTTGTGTATATATATATATATATATATATATATATATATATATATATATATATATATATATATATATATATATATATATATATATATATATATATATATATAGTGTTACCCTCCCTGTCGGCCCAAGCTTTTATGCTTTTATTTTTCTGTGTGTAAATAGCACCTTGACTTTTCTTCTCTTACAAATATGACAAGAATGGACTTGTGAGGACATTTTTCAAACTGGGTGAAGGACCTCTGTCATCTCAGCCTCAGAATGGTAGAGGCTACCGACCTTAGGCTATAATCAAACACACCCACAGACATGCATGCACACATGGACATGAATGCACACATACACTCAGCCGCATGCATTTGAAAAGCAGTGTTGTGTTAGTGCTTTGTGGAATTTCTGACAATCGAATAAATTACGACTGAACCTGTTTTTTTTTTTCCGTCATGAAAGAAAACATAACAGGCATTTGTTAAAATATCGTATCAACATTTAATTTTGAAGTTTAGAAAATTATGTACAGGCTTTTTACAAAGTTTACAAACAAACATGACATTTTTATGCAGACCGAGGAATAAATACATGACAACAAATAATGGGTCACATTTGGTTAAGCTGCACTTTTCTCTTAGAAAGAACAAATACTGTTGTAGCAATGTGTTGACTTATTGTTCTTTATGCTCTTACTCAGCGCTTTTTAATATCACATATTTAGTATTGTTACATCATTTCCAGTAAGTCAGTCAAAAAAGATGACACATAAATGACTAGAACACAATTCTGTGGCTTAATCACCTACTACCGACAGCAACATATTCATTGGATGTAATATTTTGAAATGCAAGATCAAAATGTATACAACATTCTGCAGTTTCGTTTGCCATTGTACTTTTATTTACATCTGTCAATTGACTGCTCCACATTTAGAGTGTTACTGTAATACTGAGTTTATCCCGACAGAACAAACACACAAAACATCTGACATTGGTTTACTCCCTGAGATCATTCAACAGTCCAGTGGGGTTATCAGCAGTCTTCAGGGCTCGTAGAGGTGCGTGTGGCCTGTTAGAGGATGTCAGAGCACAGCGGGAGGCTGTGCTCCGGCTCCTGCAGGTAGCTCACCTGCCAGGGGAGCCCCAGAGCCGGGGAGGGCTCCACAAACGTGTCCATGTATCCCTGTGTGCAGGAGGCCCACATCCCTGGCTGGTACCCCAGCCCCTCGCCCACCTGAGGGTATCGCAGAGGACTCGGCGGGTGGTCGTGGGGGCTGCCACAATGTCCATGTGAGGCGTAAAGCTGTCCCTCGGCGGGGTAGCAGGTGTAGTGTGGCGACGGGGGGCACGAGGACGCGCCATGGTCCATGTAGACGTGCGCTTCTGCCGACAGCCTGTGCACGTGGGGCCCTTGTTGTGGCTGGATCTGGTGAGAGATGGCGGAGTGCCAGGGGATGTAACCCTGATGCTCCAGGCAAGGACCCGTCGCCCTGGTGGGCTCCAGCCTGGAGGCTCCCATGGCAACTGGCCCCGCTGTTGACCTGTTGCACTCCCGGTGGGCACAGGGCTTGCTGGGGGGGTTGGAGCTCAGGAACACGGAGAGGGCAGAGATGCGGTTGATGGCCCTCTGCAGCGTGGCGATCTTGGAGAGACGTTTGCCGCTCAGGTCGTGGTTCAGGGCAACCCGGAGGGCGTTAAAAGCCTGGTTGTAGTCCATAATGCGCTTTCGCTCGCGAACGTTGGCGGCGTTCCGGCGAGCTTTGGAACGGACCGGTCGGTTCCGCTTCTTGGTCTGGCCTTCCTCCGGGTCGCTGGGGCTGCTGGTGGAGCTCTCGCTGTCCGGGAAAGAAGCCTTGCCCTCGTCCTCACCTTGGCCCAGCGCACCAAGCTCTAGTTCCTCTTCTGAGAACTCAGATTCTGCAACGCTGCTGCAGCTCATCGTGTCAACAACAAGGGCGCCAGACAACTCGCAGCGAAATGGTTGAACTTCTGTAGTGGCTGCGCTGAAGTTCTGCACAGCTTGCAGTTGCTCCCTGGGTGCTCCTTGGGCTTGTTCTGCGGGGCTGTCGGTGTTTGCTGCCGTGCCGACAGCCCAGGTATCCTCCTCCTCCTCTGACTCCTCCGGTGCCTTGTGATTACTTGTACCTCACCAGGACAGGTTGGTCTGCTTTTTAAAGCTGTTAGAGTCACATGGTACAGTCACCTGTGAGGAATGATGCACTCTCTCTCCCTCTCCAGGTTTATGGGTGCCCTCCAGGCAACAGGCACTGTCACCTCCTCCTCCTCAGACTCTCCCTCACATCTCATACGGGATCTCACAGAAGAATTTCAACACTTCATGTCAACATAAAACATAAGCCATAGCAATTACCTTTGCATTTCCTTTTGCACCTTTCTAGAGGAATTAGTTAAACGTTGGTAATATTTGTATAACCCTTGGTTGCAGTTACATGTGGTTTCTGTGAAGAGATGTTCCATGAGTGTTATCTCACTGATGTTCAAGTGGCCTAATCTGTTCTACATGTTTCCTCTTTTCTCAGGTCTGGGAAGAGAGGAACCTATTTATCTACTATAGTTGAGATTTGTCCTTGCAATTAGCTGTCTCTAGAGTGGCGATTCTCCCTCTCTCTGCTCAGGTTTAAGGGCCATGTAATTTAGAGTAGCTTCCCTGGAACCCATCCCCATAAATCAGGCCTGGGCAGCACCTGAGGACAAGAGCACAGTGAGCTCCAGACTTCAAAGCGAGGGGGGAAAAACAAGGCCAAATATTTTACAATTAGAACCCACAATTGCTGTTGGCTTAGGCAATCGATATTTCAAAAATCTTTGCTATTGAAATTAGTATTCCATACTGATAGCATTGAGAAGCTTTAAACTTTGTTTTCATTACTGACACTGTAAATTGGTGAGTTATATTCTCTTAACAAAAGCAATCCAGATACAAAACAGAAGCTGATTTTTTTTGTTGTTGTATTTGCACCTCTTAAAGTCAACAGTGCAGAGAAGGAAAGTCCTGCAGCCATGTGAAAGCTGCATGTGTCAGATATAGTGGTGGACAGTGAAAGGTGATTGCGCTGACCTTTAGCTAAGCTTCTGACCAAGTGCAATGGGTCAGGTAACTAAAGGGTAAGCCTGCAGACACTGAACTGGGGGTCGTTGAGAAGCATTGCTTCCTTCCTGCCCTCTTCTTTTTATTGTATGTGTTGCATCTCTAAGACGCCAACCTTTGAAACAATTACAGCCCAGTTTTAGCTCTAAAAGGACAACTATTTGTTGGGTTGAGGTAGGAATGTCTAGTCTTGCTTTTTTTCCTGTTACGCACTAACATTTTTTATTAGCATATTCAGTTCAGTACTTTATTTTCCTGCCAAGGGAAATTCATCTTGCTACAGAGGACAGATAGAAAAAACAATGACAATTTACACATGCATTACAACAATAGGATGTGTCAAAAAATGGGTTATTTTGTGTCTGATATATGTAGACTGAAAGCCAGGAGGAGCAATACAAAACGTATATGCTCTACACTGCTGTTGGTTGATATTTTGTAGCACACTAATACACCTCAGGTTAACTCAGGCTGATTATTGTATGTAATATATTGGTTGATTATTTCAAAGATCAGGTAGAGCATTTTCTATCATACCTGTATATAGCCCTGTGCAAGTAAGGTAATGATAATTTATTTTTTGGCACCAGAGCCATTCATAAGCCAACCTTGCATTCCACACTCATGCTCAAGTTTTCATCATTCAAATCTAACACATCCACTAAGATCTGCACAATTACTATCATTCTGAATGCTAGTGATTATGTCCACAAGCTATGTATAAACCAGAATGTGGCAGTTGAGCTGTGCAAGATGCAGATTTTATACTGTCAATTATTTCACACCCACGCAATTAAACCCTGATGACACCAGATGCAGCTGATGCTCCAATAACTTCATAGGAAAAAATTATTTTTTTCTTATTTAAATAAGTAATAAACAATAATAATAAAAATAATACTTTGAAATCTTTAGATCACTGTGATCACAAAACCTCAGCATGTAACCTTTTCGTCGGACTATTGAACCACAGTGACCATGCCTAAGCATCTCACTCCTTTCTGTCAACCACACCTTTTGAATAACCCTGCTGATCTCCTGCATACCTTTATAGCTAAAACTGTTTGAAACGTTCAGCCCACACCCGCTCAGCTCTGAGGGAGTGCATAGGCTTTATCACAAGCCGTGATTTATGGCTTTACAAACATGTCAGATTTACTGCTCTGGTGTAAAGAGCATGTAGACTACAGCCTCGGACTCTTCCCGTCCATTCATTTTTGACAGGTGACAAGACACCAGTAATTATTAGTCGCCGGGAATAAATCACAAGATTTTATCACGTAGCTCCCCTTGCCCTTGATGGAATAAGCATTTTCAAGCGAGGGGAGCCTGTCCATCGCTGCTGAACCTAAGATTTGTAAATCTCCTGCTCAAGCCCCCATAATGACTGGTTGTTAGTCGTTTGTTATTAGAGGTCTGTGTGCCAAACGTTATAGATGTGTATTTCCAAAGGGGTAGTTAGGGGTAATAAGTGAGCAAGGTCCGGGTTCGCTAACCTTGGCTTTGCATTGGTATGTTAATGCATGTTTTTGGTGTCTACAATGGAATTTTCTCACCTCAATAAAAGGCCTCCAGTCCCAAATTAAAAAAAGACAAAGTTATCTGCCCCTCCGCTATGCGTCGCATCATAATACTAGTTAATGTCTGTAAAAATTCGAAGTTATCAACTTCACAATACCTAATCTGTGGTCATGTAATGGCAATTAGTATATATGCTGTACTCTGATCTCTTTCATTACACTAGTTGATTCATTAGATCAAGTGAAACATTTAAAAAAACGATGTGTTTCATGCACCAGAAATACTGCAGCAGATCACCACATCCATCTTTCTTTGTGAATTATGTCGTTGCAGGACAGTGAGCTGCCAAGCAGATTTTTGGCCATCTATCATTTCTGATGTTTGCTGTCAACACGGAATGCTGCCTGTCACGGCCGATTGTATCAGAGACCAACAAGTTAAGTAGGTGATCAGGCCTCATCTGTGACTCACAATTTTCTGTTTGATGAACGAACAAGGTGAAACATGAAGTCTTTGGGATTCACTTGGACATTTACGCACACGAAAAAACAACTTGACATCATGACCCGAGGTATAGTCGGGCTCAGTATGAGCTGTCGTTTTCGTCTGTCAACATGTACGGCAGAAACATACTTCAGTACAACACACTTCTCAAGTGCGAGAGTGTCTGAGGTTGTGTCCAACAAGTTGGAAACAGCAAAAAAAAAACAGCAAGCTTAGTGACACAACAATTGTGAATCACTCTGTCTGAAATTACTGGCTATTACGTTGTTGGCTGCTGTAATTTTTCTCAGCATGCACGGCACCTATAAAACCTCAGTTGTCGGGTTGAAACAGTGCCCAGGGAATTTCAGCACGCATAGATCTATATCGAAAGTGTTATTCACAAAATATCTGTCACAGCGTTGGCTGTTAATCTTAGAGGTGTGCCGAGGTTTATTCTACGACATTAGACATGTTTCCAGTGGTTTACTGCTGAGCGAGGTGTGATTTATGAGGAAAAGAATAGTAGTTTCTTATGAAGAAAATCAAGGCCAATAATGGTTGTACATTTTTTTTTTCACAAAGCAAATTATTCAGACCCGAGTATTTATTGTCATTTTAATATCTGCTTGAGTCCACATGTTTTCTTTAGTAGCGTTATTGATTAGTAAGACATTTTATTTCAGTCACCTCAGAAAGGAAAGCTGGTTGTCATGTAGGGAAAAACAGCACACTTAATGTTTGGGTCAGTGACAGTCCTGCACTCTCTAATTTAGCCATAAGCAGAACATTGCTATAACCTCCCTTCTTAGTGATTTATAACTTGTAAGAAAACCATGCAAATCTGTCAGTATTGATGTCATGACACGTCTAACCATTTCCTCCACATAGGAATGTCAGCACACTTCCTCCCCTGTCCTAAATACTTGAATCATCATGATATGAATCACTCATTTTTACAGGTTAGTATTTACTGTAGGATGATCTGCAAAGTAAAGGGGTTGCTGAAAAAAGTAGTGTATTTATTGCACGGGGCAGTGGGCAGCCGTTAAACCGTTTTCACTACAACCGTACATCATTTCATGCAAGGCAAATGGTCATTGGTTAATGCAAGCAATTTTCTGCACATGACAAAAAAAAAAGGTGCGTTGAGTTTAAAGAACAAATCCAGAAAAAGCAGCGGTGCATGTTCATAGCGCATTCCTTTCAAAGACTAGTCATTATGCTAGGTTATCATTAAAGGGTCCGTTGGAGTGTTGGAACATGTGGTCAAGGTTAACTGTCGGCTAGTTCCCACACAACCCGCAGCAGTTAAAGTGATGCCCTCTGACCGCAGAAGTGGTAGCAAAGCATCACGGCAATACTGTGGTTAAATGAGCCTCTAATAAGTTTACAACACTCTATAGATGTGTGTGAAATGTCTGCTCCCAGGGATAGGTTTGATTGATGGAATGGATCGATGGTTGTCCGAGGTCAGTGGTTTGCTAGAATATAATTAGCAGAATAAATAAGATAACAACCTAAATAAACCACAGGACCACTGATCGACAGTGTCACACGAAGAGGTTGATAAAAAAACAAGTTTGAAATCAAAGTTTCAATCAAACATCGTAGTTAAAGGGGTCTGTCATTACATGGTTATTGTTGAGTATTATAGCTTTGCTCTTCAAGTCAGACGTGTAGAGGTCATATCCGTCTGCCTCTGGCCACTAGGCTCTCACTCAAATTAAAAAGATGCCCTATGTGCTGCAGGTCTGTAGATGTAATTAATATAGATTTGCTCCTTTTCTAAAAGAAGTACATTTAAATTTAACCTCAATGCATCAAATTAAGCCCAGAGCGATATAAAAATTAGTCTTAAAATGATCTAATACAAGTCTACTATGTGTATTTTGTCACAGATAATGCTGTTTATAGCGACTGTAAGTTAAGTTCAGAATGCATTATATTATCTATTCTATATTCAGGGGAAATAATATTTCTTCTTTATTCTTCTTCAAATCCCAAAAAAAGGAATCTAAAATATCCTAATCCTCTATGACGTAACACGCTTTAAAAACACATCGATGAACCACCCTGTTGCACTAGGAGACATGTTACATCACCATGCACATACACTAGCGCTGTTGTTGTTTGTGACTCAAAGCCGCACACACACACACACGCACATACATACACTGTCCTGCTGCCTACTACAATAACAAATATGTAGCTCAAAATAGTCCCCAAACAAGCAAAGAAGTAGTTACACCTGCTAAACCAAATTTGCTAAAATCTACAGTGCCCAGCTATTGAATCCTTCTGATTAAAAAAGTGTAATAATAGTATACATTTTCATGGCTAATCTCTCTAAGAAAAGCATCAAAATGCATCATGAGGATATGAAATTGTAGGGGGGGGCAAGTCTGTGGTGGATCATCATCAGTGTGGACTCTCCCTCTGCCCCTGGCTGAGCTCCTTTATATTGGTCATTTTACTGATGAGTAGGCCAGGGAGAGGAAACAACTGTACAAAGGTTTCCCTCTAGTGGCAAAAGCATCACACATTCATTCACATTCACAGTCATTTACATAAAGTGCAGAAGTGTCATTTGTATAAAACTCTGTCTTGTTCATTCATAAAGGTGCTGATGATAGTGGCAGCTGCAGAATAAGAAACAAGAAAAGCTGGCAGCTAAATTTAAATAAGTATTCCTTTAAACTAAGAGTTAGAGAGTAGCAAACTGATCTCCTGTACATAATATACTGACCAAAGTATTAGTATTTCCCCCAGTTCAGCATAAATTTCATAGTGAATACTATGTATGGTGAATGACCAGTGCAGTCAACAGAAGAACACTTGACAGTTTCTGTAAACCACGGAGAAGTTGAATGTCATTTTTCAGCCAAGATTTTACTGTTTTCGGCGGAGGAAGGAGGATTGGGGGACTGTATGCTTTGTTTTATGGACCGGGATTGGAAAGTTGCAGGAGACGCCTGTTCAACACTGCTGTTAACCTTTTGACATTTTGTCCCATCATGTCAGGCATTTTACTGGCATTCAACCTGACATTTACTGTGAAGGGATGTTTGTTCTGTCATGTCACATGTTTATCATTTTTAAGCCAACCATGATGTTTCTATTTAACCTAACCACACCTTAACCACCGCATATTCACGCCATGAAACAGTATTTGTAAATATATATGCACGTATCAGAAAGCATCGCTGTATCTTACAATGTCAGTGTTCACTTCTGGAGAGACTGGGTGGTGGATGACAGCTCCGCGTTAAGGGGGGAGTTCAGCTTAATACAAACAGCAGGTTTTGTATCTGTGTTTCCAAGGTGGCAACGTGATATATGAGAAGCCTCTTTAAAACCATATCAGTTAATATCAGTTTTCATATGTATAAGATGAGTGGAACAAGCTCTTATTTGCGGATGCCGACACCATGTAAAACCTTTGGCCCATCGCTTCCATTAGAGTTTTAATAGAGATCTATTAATGGGCCAACTCTACATGTCTCCTCTAGTTCGCTTTGTGACTGAGAATATTCAAGATATTCAAGTTGAGACAATTAAAGGTGGCCTTTGATTGGCAAAAAAAACAAACAACTTACTAACTAACTAACAGATAGTAATGCATAACCTGGTGTAATAATGTCACTAGTAAAGCAATGATCATAACATGACATGGACACGACATGACTTCTGGTTTTGTTAGTGATGGTTAGATATGCGTAGGTTCAGGTTCTGTAATTTCAGATCATCCCTCTTCAGGTATCAGGTTAGGGCTGTGGTTGAAAGAAAGCAACTTGACGAGAATACTTAGTTCCAATGTAGAGATTCTTACCTGTGAAGGGAGGGATGAAGAATTTATCATTTATTTTTGTTTATATTTTTGTAATACAATGGAAAAAAAATGGTTAGAAATGTTTATGCTATTAAAAGAAAAAGATAAGATTATTGTACAATTAGAATTAGAGGCAAGTTTTTAAATGTCTGTGTCTGGAGGATGTAAAAAAAAATAAGTGCAAGACAAGAAAAGGTAAAAAAAAAACATGTCCTGTGCAGCCAGTTGCACTTATGAAAATACTCGCTTGCTCCTGTAGGTGGTGTGAGCGGGCTGCATATGCTTTCTGTTAAATTGCTTTTCGGATTCTTCATCTGCATGAAACTGGAATTTTCAAAAAAAAAAAACACCCAAATTGTACCTTTACATGTAGGAGGCACTTTTTAGGAGGAACAAGCGAGACACTTTGGGTAAAATCAGGGGTGGTGGTTTAAAGCTAATACAGTGACAAATATAAGATTTCAACATATATCATAGATTACAGTGCAAAGATTGAGGGCTTTAAATTGGAAACCAGCTGACCAAATGAAGCTTCTCACTAAAATAAAATGACCACCACGAAACAAAAGCATCCAATACAAGCCTGCTTTGATTAAAGGTCTGTTACTTGTGTCCTGATTGTCGAAATCCACAAACTCCACTAACATTCTTGTTTCAACACAACACACATACAGTAAAGGACAAAGAATTTTCATGAATTACATGAAATAATATTTAGTTGACCACTTGCAATTATACCACGGACCACCAGGTGGCTGCGGACCCCCTGTTGAGAAACAATGCACTAGAGGGCACTTCAGAGTCAAAATGTTTGTGACAAGGAACATGGTGCCGGTAGAGGTCGTCATAATGTTCCTGTTAAGAAAGAGGCAAGTGGAGGCAGTGTCTGGGTGAGGTAACATCATAGGTATGTTTAGAATTCCTCACCAACTACCACTCAAAGAATTCGGACATTTTTCCGTTACTCGATTGAATGTGACACAGATCATAATTATATTGTCTGGAGCTATTACAAATAGTATGTGTTATTCAAACAAAGAAGCTTCTGATTTACAGTACAAATAACTTGTGTCGTATGTAATTGCCATAAAAAAAATTTACTTGAAAATGTATAGTTTAAAAAACACCTTAGCAAGAATCTCTTTCTATGACTCAATATGCTTACATTTGTACATTTTAACAAGATACTCATCAACCAGATAATTATGGTTGCAAGTCCTCTTTTCAGCCTTTCAGGGAATGGAGTACCTACCCTGGAGTTGGTACTTCCCATAAAACTTCCTGTAAATAGCCACATGGGGGAAGTTCCTGCAGTGGAGACACGTACCAACGTGGTTGTCCCCGTAAAATTACCCAGTTCCTGCAATGGAAATGTGGTTCAAATGAGTTTCTTGTAGTAACTTACCGGTAGTTTATGTCTTGTTGTAGTATGAGTGACGGTGTTTTTAATTTAACTATCTGCTTCTCTGGTGCAAACTATGATAGAGATGTCTGTAAACGCAGTCTCATCCATGTTAAGGTGTGGTCTTTCTGTAATAACAAAGAGAGACTGTACATAAACATATGGGGACTTTTTAAAAAAAAAAACACAAGCACAGTTTGGAAGTGTGTCTAAGTCATTTAAGTAGTCAGAGGATGCACATTATGAGTGCAAAGCATGGTGCAAAGTGCAGGGATGAAACAGGAACTCAATCAGTCAGCATCTCCCTTCCCACTGTGCACTTTTACCTGGATTTGTTAAAAGTTGCATTCTGCAAGTTGTAGAAACATGTGTCATGACGCACCGTGACTCATGATCAGGCAGCTGAAGTAAGCAGCAGACAATACCTTTAACAGACTTTCACTCATTTCCTGAAAGTCTAAACAGACTTTCTTATTTCCCCATTTTCAGACTGCCTGAAGCCATGTGTGCAACACAAAAACAACATTCCTTCACTTAAATATAATCACCTTCATTAGGTGTTTCTCTAAATTACACACAGTCCATATATGATTGCAGGAGATGAAGATCAGCTGATGAGGTGACTAAATATTACTTGGTTATATACACTATGTACAGTATAAGATATGTTTTTCAGAATCCTGCCATCCTGTCATAGTAGACTTTAATTTAGAATTTGACTTTGATTATCTTTTAAAATTGAAAGGCACTTATAGAATATTTATGGCTCAAGCGCAGGCTTAAATTTTAATCATAAACTGGATGATTTTAGTGTATTTTAGCGCTATCTCACTGCTCTGAAATTTTAAAAAAATTCTGTGATTCAACAATTTATATCAGAAAAGCCCGACCTACATGTCTCTGCTCTGCTGCACAATGTCTGCGGTTTGTGCAGCAATGGGCGTTGTACACCTGCCTGTCAGCCATTGACTTGCCATAACACGTTGGCGCCACACCCTCTGGCACAAGTCCAGGTACAAGGTGCTATTCACAGGATGCGAAGCTGGGCATGAAATTGACACTTGCACTGGTGGAAACTAGCAATTACAGTTGTGATTCATCGCTAAGGCCTTTGTTTTGCATTGGCCCATGGTCTCAACATCAGGTATGTGTCCATGCTGCGATGTCTTTTGGAATATCCATACACACTTGCCCAGTAAGGTGCTGTAGTCTACCTGACATAAAAATGTCTTTTTAGTCCTTTTTGACCACCTACTTGGTCACTTATTTTCCCGCACAAATTACGAAAACTCAGTTTCTTTGTATTTTTTTTTCTCAAAATTCAAACACATTTTCTTCCTGTTGACAAAATATAACATGTGACTGTATTACATCTACCCCACAAGCAAGTCAAGCGGACTTCCATGTAAAACATTTAACTTATAAGAGGTACCTAATCTGTTCTGCACACGCATGTAATATGTCATCTTCTCAATGATCCAATCAAATTCCTGTAAATGTTTAGTCCTACCAGTATATAATATGTAGTAACTTTGGATGTGACACAAAAAATAACAGGAAGACTCTTCTGCTCAGTGTGAAAGGTATCAATTGCCTTTAGCAGGTTTAGTCACATATATATTTCAAAAAAGCAGTACACACACTAATTTTGATATAAAAAGGGCCTTTATGTTTAATGTTTAATGATGCTGTAAGGGTTTACAACATAACTGTATCACAGGCATTTTAAGCTTTGAACAGATGAGGGACAAAATCAAAAATTTGAATCCAATTTAAATGATCTATTACAGATTTTGTTATTGATATGTAATGTTTTACATTTCTCATATTATTTTTAATTATAAACCAGTTTTTTTTTATTATTTCTTAGTTCAAGAAAATAGAGAAGTGAACTGAACCCAACTGAACACAAAATAAAATTACAATTTCTGCTCATTAAAGTTTAATCACCTTTTGATGGTAGGACGAATTGACAAAATTTGCAATTTAAAGAAATATATATATATATACATATATATATATATATATATATACATGTTTTTTGTTGCTGCTGTTACTGCAGCACGAGCGTGGACTAAAAATTAGAGCTGAACTAATTTTTTGATGACACACAATCTATAATTCAGATCTGAGGAATTGATGATAACCCATGCACGGAGTAAGCTGTGTGCACCCCCTCCACCAGGAGAATCTAACGCAGGCCCCATTAAAGAGGGAGAGTGAACAGTGATCCGAATCAGTCAGCTGCACTGTGCGGACCATGTGTGCATGCGCCCTCCTTCCCTCTCATTCAGCTGTTTTAAAACGACACCTCCCCCCTCCTTCCCAAATCCTGCTCCCGCTCCGAGTGCAGTCATTTCTAGTGCAGAGAAATGTCCCTAGTGACACTGAGGGATGACGCAGGCTCTCTCCTCCTTTCTCTGTTTCACTACCCCCCCACCACTACCACCAACACCATTTTTCCCTCTTTTGACTTGCTCTCCCCTTCTTTTTTTCTTTTTTTTTTTGCTCTGGCGCTCCCCCTTTCTCCATTTCCTCTCCCTGTCTCCTACTCCCCCTCTCCTCTTGCTGCCACCCCCCCTCTCTCGCTCTCCCTCTCTCCCTCTCTCTCTCTCTCTCTCTGCTCCAGCACTGCAGTGCTGATTGTGATTGCACACACACTCACACATATACACGCACTCTCTCACACACACACACACACACCAACGCACACACACACACACACACACAGGACCGTAGCTGAGAGGCAAGGACTGCAGCAGCATGCACCAACCACGGCTGAGCTGTTCGGGGACACAAGGAAGGGGAACTGAGGAGAGAATCTAGTGTGCTATCTCACACCAGCCTGCGTGTGCATCTTTGCAGCGGTGGGAACGATGCATTTCAAGAGCGGATAGCTTATGTTATCCGGCCTCCTCTGCACTGCCTCTGCATCCCATTCACCCCCTGCTCCTCCCACTCCAACTCTTCCTCCTCCTCCTGTCTACAGCATCATTAGACAGGACTACAGATTGACCGGGACTGGCGAGTGGTGGATGGTCAGGTTTGCCCCGGCTTGAAAGATTCTACCGAGGCTATGCTACACCTACACCATCACTGACGGCTGGATTGTAATCGACATCCGGAGCTCGAAGATAACCCACAACCCGCTAGGAATCTTGGATGTGTGTGTCATTCTTTACCAGTGTTGTCATTGGCGCATTTCCTCTATTTCGCTGGTTGTTTTTGCCTTCTCTGAGACTGGCTAGCAGGCACTGCAGCATCAGGACCGCAAGACCCATGAAGTGGTAGGGCATGAGGACCCAGGGGCGACCCAAAGGAAGGGCTTGAGTGCTTCCATTGCTACCACTGCTGCTGAGGTGCTTATCTTGATTTTTTTTTTTCCTCCAGAAAAGGGTGTCTGGTGGGGGTTGGGGTGGGTGGTGACAGCACAGGTACCCAGGCCCCTGCAGAGCAGAGCAGAGCTGGTGGCTCTTGCATAGAGGAGGCAGGCAGGACGTCCTGTGGGAAAGGGGGGGAAGAAGGGCTGGCTCGAGCGTTGGGCTCCTGATGGTGGCTATTTTTGTCTCCCCTAGCTGAGTGATTGGGACAGCGGGTTTGAAGAGAAGATGCTGATGGCCCGAGACACAGCGCGGGATGAGGCTCAAAAGCTACACAGGAAGTGGCTGAAGCACCAGGCCTTTATGGCAGAACTGGCCCGCAATAAAGAATGGCTTGCCAAGATAGAACAGGTGAGTGGAGGTGACCAGGGCACGGTGATGGAGGGAGGGAGGGATGGACGGGGAGGTCAGATAGGCAAAGCAGGTGAGTCGGGGGAGGGTGGGGGTTTGGGGGCAGCGTGTCAAAGCACATGACTGAGAAACAGTGCTTGTCGGTGGGTGTGGTGGCAGTAAAAAAAAAGGGAATAGGCGAAAGTAGGAGAGATGTCATCACTCAGTTTTTCATCTCATCACTTGGCGTGGGGACATCCTGACTTACATTCTCAAGGTTATGATTTCTGAAGTGGCCCTGTTGTACTTGTGGCTGTTGTTTCCTGGTTCACAGGTGGCGCGATCCCTGTGCCTCTTCGGTGTTTTTACAGAGGGGGTTAGGCCATCTGAATTTCATCTTTCAGTCAGTGGAGGTTACACTGAATTATATAGAGGGCACGTAAACCTTTGCAGCAGCAAAGGCCAAGCATACAGAGATTTCTCTTGTGTGGATGTGTATTTAAAAATAGTATCTGTTAAGAACACACAGCTGATATAAGGTCATTTTACGTCCTGGAAACATTCTCTGGTTACCTTTCTCATCTTTTGGAAGGGGGAGGCCTGGCTTCCCATCATGCTTTGCTACCCTGACAGAGCAACAGCCATCCATGCTGAATGTTCTCCATGCCCTCTGCCTCCGTGAAGCTCAGGTGGGCTAGTGAGGCGTAATTAGTCAATAAAGGCTCCATCTCTGCTAATGGCACGTTGCATTTGCAGTTGCGTCTTTAAGTCACAAATATTTTGACGTTCTAATTCAGAAACGTGTGATCCTCAGCTTTGTTGAAGCTGCAAACATGGACATGTAGCGAATACAGGATGCCTACATACATACATTTTGTGCTTATTTGAGTGAAGTTTGTGCTCTTTTTTGCTTGTTACATAGAAAAGCACATTATATATGCACATATATGTACATGATATTATTGACGTCCTGGTGGGGGCTGTGATGTGGTTAAACAGGAAGTGCTCTTTTACATCGAGCCCCCAGGCATCATCTGCACATTCGAAAAATGTCAGACAGAAACCATTTTTTTTTTTTTATTTGTAGCTGCAATCCCATAACCCTTCATTTTTATAAATAATCATTATTTTCTCATTAGGAAATAAAGGCAGGTCAATAAGAAAATGACTTATTTCCTCTTAAGTATTTCAATGGCTAAAAGCTGCGGCAGAGCTGAGTCTCAGTGAGTTATTGTATAAAATGTGTTCTGTCAACACAGTGACGGATTATTAAATGCTTAATTGAGAATAGATAGCTCTTACCAACCCTCTCTGTATCAGTATGACAAAGATTGCAGCTAAATCATATCACAGTAGCTACTAGACACATATACTTGAATGTATATCTAAAATATTTAATTACAGGGAAGTTTATATATTTTATAGACATGTATTATATAGACTTCATTTTTGACCTTGCTAAAATGTATTTACATATCTGATAATATCCTGAAAGGTTTTGTTGGCATGTTAATGTGTTTCAATTATGAATTTTGTATTGAACACGCCAATAAATTCATTAGACTGTATGGATTTTTTTTACAGATTATTTTTTGTACTATATTTTATGAAATATTCATGAGATAACAGTGTAACTAATTATAACCATGGCCCTTGAAGACAAGCCCTACTACTGTACATTACCTAATGAGGAAATCCTCATTAGCCATCTTGGTTGTCCATGTGTGAAATGCATTTTAAGGTTTAGACCCTCCCAGTCAGCCAGCAGACACCTCCATTCAGTTCAGTCAGGACTGCAAATGCAAAAGAGCTCAGCTCCTGATCACTCTGCATTGCATAGCAATTAATGCCTGCAGACAAAATTTATGTATTTTAGTAGCTGATGCTTTATGTTTTGTTTGCTTCATTTAGACTTTTTGTTTTTTTATAAGTTGCCAGGTTTAGTCACTGTACAGTTCTTAATAGTGCTGCATCCTATGGCTGAGTACTGCAGGAAAATCTGTTCATTATTGCCAGTAAAATGCAATAAACTACAGTCTTTGGTAGGAACACCCGAGAAATGCCTTTGCCTTTCACAAATGAACCAAGCACACTGATTCCTGCTGAGTTAAAGGTACAGTGTGTAAGATTTAACAGTATAATATTCACATGTATGATTTAACTAGTACATAATTAAATCAAAATTTAGAGTTGTTTTGTTACCTAGCTGAGAATGAGCCATGTTGAGCTGCATAAGGAGCTGGATCCCCGTTGCTCCGCCATGTTTCTACAGTAGCCCAGATGGACAAACCTAATAATGGATGTAATTTTCCACGGCCACTGAAGATTCTGCTACATACCTGAGGACTCAGGTAGTTGTAATTTGCTACCTTGCTACTAGAGGCCACCAGAAACTACACGCTTAATAGTCTAAATGTGCAAACATTTGGCTTTTCCTGTTGGGAGGTGATTTAATGGTGAAACAGATACTGATGTGGCTTTCATTATGAGGTGTAATTGTTTGATTTATTTCAAAATGAAAATAAATAGCCAATTTTTTTTTTTAAAGATTCAGTGTAAAGGTTTAAAATAGAAGAAACAGACATTGAATGACGAGAAATTAATTAGTGCTGGTGAAAAGGTTATAGTTTATTCCCTGGTTAAGTCTAACTAATCTGTGACAAATACGCAGTTCACAAATAGTGTTTTTTTTATTTAAATGTGAGATATGTAAAAAAAATGCAAATGAAAAAAGTGATATTGTCAGAACTGCAATTACACAACTGCAGTTTTATTAAAAGCAAACTTAAAAGGTCTGTTGTTAACATCTAATCATATAATATTTTATGTAACACAGTGATGAATCATTTGACTAGAATTACAAACAAAGGGAGCAAAGCCACAGGTTTTAGTTACTTGGTTCAGATAAGTGAATGTCTGCTCCGCACACATGATTTTATAAATCACAGTTAGCCGATACTGTATAGTATATATAACAAGGAATATTTAAAATGCTTTTATTTTACTATAATTAAAATATATAAAAATAATATAAAATCAACAGTTATTTACAGCTACACTGTAGGTTCTGCAGTAACGAGAAACCAAAAATAAAAATAATGTCTTTTAAAGACATTTAAACATCTAATCTGTTCAGTAGTGATGTAGGTAACAGAACATATTTGCTATTTTGCTTTATTGGATAGTTTATAATGAAGAAACAGGCAGAAAGCGTGGAGAAAGAGAGATGGCTTACAGCTTAGAAAAAAGGTCCTGGACCAGAGTTGAGCAGCTGATGCTGTTCAGTTTTGTATCTTCAGGCCACTATGACACCTTGTAGCCCATGATCAGGTCACAATGGATTTCAACAGTAATATTTTAGTACAGCTTTCTTGATCATTTAAAAGAACACCATTAATGGGTCTGCCTATCATGTGAATCTGCTCAGAGAGATATGGAGAGGCCTTCTGACCAGAATGATATCTCAGCTTGAAATGAAAACTGACTGAAAGAGGATACACCTTTACTTCTGAATCATCAGCGTATTTGTGTAACCTTTCATGCCAAATACCAGAGAAATTAACCGAAAGGATTGACACTGAGTGCAGAAGATGGCTGCCCCATACATGTTTGTCTCCGTCGTGCCGCCGGCCCGGGCACGATTTCCCAAAGTTTCCCATGGTCGCATGCCCCGTGCAGACCGCTACGCAGACCCTCGTGTCTCCACGGCCCTGCTAACAAAACTTAATCCACCCCCAGCGCTCTCTGTCACTACCTGAGAGACAGAGAGAGAAAAGATGACGCTGCGTCCTGCCGCGATGGGAGAACTCTGCGTCCTTTTGGAAGGGTTCCTGCCTCGGCCCCTTACCCCCCTACTCTCTCGGTACTTACTCAGCACACAGCGCCACGTACAGCTCCAGGCCTGCTTGTCTATGTGCAAGATCCCGGGTGCTTCTCTGTTACAGCGCGAAAACTCGCAGCTGACCTTGTGCCAAGCCTTAGCATGGGTTTAGGGGTCAATGCTTTGTAAACACATAAACAAACCTTCAGCGACTCACTAAAGGACCCACGTCACATATGTTTAAAAGTGTGAAATATGTTCATAAGTCAACTATGTTTTACTAGGGGCTAGAAATGTCTATTTTTAGAGAAAGGCTGACGCTAGTAGTTTATATTTCATATCCACATTAGGGCTGAGAAATATATCAATATCGTGATATGAGACTAAATATCATCTTATATTTCAGACATTGTAATATCGTGATGTGGCATAGTTTTTCTTTGCTTGTCCTGCTTTTAACATCTGTATTACAGTAAAGTGTTGATATTTTCTGAATTTAGCAGACTGCCTTTACACACATTACTAATTATTATTTCTCAAAAATCTCATTGTGCAACATATTTGTGAAAATAGCAATAGTCATTCCTACAAAGTTATCACAATATGAATATCGAGGTGTTCGGTCAAAATATTGTTATAATTGAATTTGCCCTTATCATGGGAGGATGGCAGTTGCAAGAACTTACTTCAGAACACACATATATATATATATATATATATATATATATATATATATATATATATTTATATATATATATATATATATATATATATATATATATATATATATATGTGTGTCTGTCTGTTTATTGGGACGCTGGAATAGAATAGGCCGTTGTTAAAACTAACACCTCTGCAGTACAAATTAAATTACTCCACCCAAAATATTCTTTAATAGGGCATATACATTTGTTACAGGCCATATATGGAGAAATAAAAAAAAAACATAAATTAAAAGGAAAATTTTAAATCTCCTCTGATCTTCCAGGTTTGGAACTATTATCATCTTGGTATTCAAGTAATTTTATTTACAACATATAGCCAAATATATAAATAGAAATAAATAGATTCATATGGAAAATCTAAAAGTCTATCCACAAAACATTATTTGCTTATATATTTCAAAAGAATAGAAACATTAGCTCTGAAAAAGAAATTATAGTACAAAATTAGCTGCAATATGGAGAAAAAAGTGAGTTAATTATAACCCATCATTTTGTGTGTTGCACATGCATTACAATATAGAGTAACATATCCACATAGATGGATTATAATTTTTTATACACCTTTTTATACATATATATTGACACTCAAACACTAGAAATCTATACACACTCTCCTTGTTGCACTGGAAAAGAAATTTGTTTAATTATTAGAACATAGAAAAGAACAAATTGACTAAATTTTAAATTATATGGGGAAAAGTACGATGAAAAGTGTGCGTCTGGAAAAAAAAAAAGGAAAGGTGTCCTTTGTAATTAACTTGGTTTGAGGTTATTGCCTGTTATATTTAGATTGTATGTCGGAGATGTCAACTACTGTGGTTTGTAATGATCAGGTGGTCAGAGTCTATAGGAGACTGTTGACAAATTCAGTTGTTAAGCAATGTATGAAGTACTAGATTCAGAGAAGTGGTAACTTGAGTTACTTTTTATATTCTAATTAAGTTGATCAGGTATGGATAATGGATGTTGATCATGTTTGTCGTTGAGATGTAAAAATGTTTAAATAAAATCTTATATTAAAAAAGCAAACATCTACGCTTTACTGCTATGAAAAGACAAAGAGTCTACTGTAAAATAAGGTCTCTATACATTCTGACTTCACTGTCCTGTCTGTGACAAATGTCTTTACAATAGGATGGAAATATACAATATACTTTCTGTTTTGTTTCAAATGCTGTTTGATTTTCTAAAACAGTTGCACAATGTATTTTAGTGTGTGTATTTGGTTATTTTATATTTTTGAGGACTATTTTAATGTATTTATACTGCGTTGGTGCTCTAGTGTATATTACTGGCAGCAGAACTCCACCGATAGTATTAAACCATTCTCATATTTGTCTGCTGAGCCGAGATGTGAGATGTGACATCACATCTGGTTTATTGTGACCCATTTTGCTACTTATACTAGTGTATGTGGACATTTGAAGCCTGCAGAGCACAAATATATACATATGCACACATACACATACATATTATATATTCTGGCATTTTTTAATACCAGAATACAATTACAGAGTAAGATTTTAAAATCATTCTAAGGATTATTCAAAGGAGAGGACTTTTATATAACAAAAACATGGAGGGGATCTTTAAGTTCTTGTTGACAATTGATGAAAGGCAATTTTACACACACACACACACACACACACACACACAACTAACTACTGATGGAATAAGCTCCATCAGGATGTGGCTGCCCAGGCATTAGTTGTTGTTCGGATGAATTTATTGCGAGCTTTGGTCTTTTCACGGGATTTGTTGATGAAAAGATTCAGTAAACATAAAATATTGCCAGAACTATTTATATTTATTTCAGACGAGGTGTTATATTTCATAATGTCTCAAGAAGATCAGTCAACATATCCGCATCAAGGAGGAGTTATAAGGACTTTTGAGAAAATCATTTTCTGCTATTTAAGATTTGTACCAATATCTTCTTGGTGTATTACAAATTAACTAAGAAATAAAGGTCCCATAAAATGAAAAATACATTTTTCAGTTCAACCCTGTGTCCCTGTATAAATTTATTTTTTCTTGGTATATGCCAATTATATGAAAAAGATTATTTTTGAGGATTATCACATTAAATTTGATAATATGATATGAGTAGCCCTGTTTTTTGGCTTCCTGTAAAACAATTCCAAATGTTTTATAATACCCTGCATTCAGAGACATTTATCCAATATACTTTATTGTTGTTATTATATACAAAAAATCGTTAATAAGTTTCATGATTGACCTAAAGGCTTATCTCCACCCACTTTCTTGTGGACCATTTTAAATATGAGGATTCGTGTGAAAAAATAATCTGTTTCACTTGGAAATAAGTCACAAAAGATCCTGTAGCTTTCATGGGGCCTTTAATAGCACAGGATTTCAGAGCAACGTGGTGTATAAAGAGTAATAGTGCTAAAGCAGAAGTACTGGTTTCAATAATCTAAAAGTGGTCAGCTTTAGCAAAGGGTCATGCTCAGTGTGACATTGTACGTGTTACTCTATCAGATGTTGTGAAATCTGTCAGGATCAATACTGTACATGCTGTTCCAGAATGAGGGGGAGATTCTGTCCTGTTGATGACAAAGTCCCAGAATGCTGCATCATGCTCATACGCTATATGAACGCTCACCAGCCCTTTGTATTATTTAATAACCAACATTTCTCAGATCCTTAATTAGGTGACATCTGCTGGAGGATTTTCTAATGTTTCTGGCCAGCTTTAGGAGTGTTGGTTACTTGAAACTGTGCAATACTGATATACCTGAGCCTTCTCATGCGTATGTGTGAGATTTGATTGTTCTCTATGTTGCAACAGCCCACTATCAGAGCTACACAGTTTTAAAGCTGTTGCATGTTCGTTTTTTCAGTTACTTGCTTCATGACTTCACAAACCTTGTCAATGAACTTAAAAAACAGAGAGAAAGCACTTCCTCTTCCTCTTTTTCCTCAGTCCAGTGATGTATTAGTGATACTTTGTGAGTGTGTTTAAAACCTAACTGCACTTGCTTTTAAATAGGGTAAGATTGGTTATATCTACACAACACTATTATTGTAGTAACTTCAACCTATATTTTTACGTATACTTGTTTCTTTAAAACTATTTTAAATTAGTATTGTTATATTTCTATAAATTGCTTGCCCATTAGAAAACAAATAGGAGTTCATTAAAAACTGTTTTGAGGGCTGGTAATACTATCACAATACTCGGCTCACAATAATGTTACTACCATGATATTACACTTCTGTGATCATCAATATATTGCACACCAATCTACCTATGATACATCACAAAACATATGTGGCTAAACACAGAAAAATATGCCGCAAAAGGAACTCATACTGCATACAGTCTTTGCTCAGTGTAACTTGTGCACAACATGTGGCCCCTTTCCAGAGTAAAATAGCTATAAATAAGCAAAACCTAATACAAATACAGGTGTATCAATAGTGTATTGCAAAAGGAAGTATTAAGATGCATGGCAATATTGATATTTTGTCCCATCCCTATTCATTAAACCGTTGGAAGAGCCAGCAATGACTTGTCAGTGGTTTAGTTCTGTCATAGCAGCCCGTTCCCGCTCCAATCTCATCAACGTTGTGACAAACTGGCCAGGATCCCCTTGAGTCACTTAGTAGATGAAGGGGGGGTGGAGTTATGGAGGCGGTACGTGTTTGACACCACGGTTAACAAGATTTTTTGCACCGTTACATTGGGCATTTTAAGGTGATCATTTTCACCCAAACCAGTATGACTCAATGGGATCCTGACCATGTTTGTCACTCTATTAACGGGTTGGGAGTGACGATGTCTATGTCGCAAAATGACGCAAATTGTGCCCCTCCCCCCCACCCCCCTCTACCCCCTGTTTGTCATAAAGTGACTCAAGGGACTCAATTATGGGTGAGAGAACGTGTTGGTCAGAGTGACTTGTTCGGTAAAAAGTGTACCAGTAATACAGTAATACAAAAAAGCTCTCCTGAAAATCAGTGATTCATTCAGCAGTCACTTGGTATAATTGATAAAAATCAGCACCATGAAGGGAAACGCAGTCTTAACACAGCACAGATTCATTCACGCATCCACTTTGCTGTTTCTCCCGTCTTTGAAGACACACACACACACACACACACACACACACACACACACACACCTGCCTATCCACTACAACTACGATACGAACGATAAGCAAGATAATCCTGGATCACATTTACTTATTTAATTATCTTCTTGTAATTTGTTAGTTTTTTTTTTTGTTTTTGTTTTTTTAAATGTACTTGTTTTGGTGTACATCAGTGTAGATTTACAAAATTTGCTTCATATACAGTACAATATAATTTGCTTTAACCTAAATCAGAATAAATTTCCATTTATCAATTTTTCTCATAATCTCTACCTACAAAATAAAATAAAATGCCAATGCTTCCTTTTCAGAGGACAAATAAGACCAAAGCCTGGGTGATAATTCATTTGAAATATAATTAACGTGTTAATAAAACAATTTCTGCAATGGATAATACCTTTTATGTGGCAAGTGTATTTGCGTACTGTCCATTTATGTATGCTTAGTTTTACACAGCGATGAGATTCTTATTCTTATTTAGAATATGGCTTTTAAAAAACACATTACTATAAGAACACTGTATTTTATTTGTAAGTATTTTCAGTATTTTCAGGTCACAGCTGTTTGCTTTACATTGCATAGTAGTGTGACTGTTGCATTATGGGATGGGTCAAAGGAACAAAATGGCATCAAACAAGGAAGATGGCATCTTCATATATTTTTTCAGCATTGTGAATTATCTGATTAAGCAAATTTGAGTGTCTGTTTTGGGTCCGGGTGCCGTCTGCTTTAATCAGACTCACCTTATATTAGCGGTACACAGAATGTGGCAGAAGTTGCATAGTGTTACTTTTACGTATACAGTCCGTGTTAATGCATTGTTGTTGGTGCCAGCCAACAGTATAAAACAAGCCCTTTAAATCCCACCCACATTTTTCCCTATGCTGCATCAGCGTAGCCTGCAGAATTTGGCAACACAATGCTGCCATACAAGCATGATTCATACATGGTAGCCATTAAAATATCGCACCATGTCAGCCATGACTGCCTCGAAAAATTCACTTCACAGATGCCCTTTGGATCCTACTGTGCCAAAGCTGTAGCACAGCCCAGCACACCCGCAGCCTGATTCCTGTTCCATAAACCTTTGATTCTTCCTCCTTTTTGCTTCCCTTCTTCCTTTACTTCTCTCCTCTCTCTACCCTCTCTCTGGTTTCTTCTTTCTGTCTCTCTGTGTCTCAGAGAGAGAGAGAGAGAGAGAGAGACAGAGAGAGAGAGAGAGAGAGAGAGAGAGAGAGACCTGCTTTCTGCTGGCTCTGCATTATGAGTGGGAGAGCAAGGCTGAGGTAAAATGAGAGAGAGAAAGAGAGAGAGAGAGAGAGAGAGAGAGAGAGAGAGAGGAGCAGTTAAGCAGAGAGCTTGTGCCAAGAGGAAGAATGCAGCACTGCATTATGAAAGCCATAGGATATAGGTCCGGCTCTCCGGGAAAGATAAAAGAGAGAAGCAGGATTTAGCAGATAAAATCCATCATGTGCATGGTTATTATTACAATACAAGCCTTAGTAAATAATGAGTATACCACCCAATTTCATATATAATGAAATTTTACTTTTTAATCACAAAGGTTTATGCTATGAATGCGCCACTGTGATCCAGATGCAAAAAATATCCAAAAGATTGTCATAGAATGGAAAACACCTCCTACTCCCCTAAGTCAAGGTGTGGGAGGGGACTGGAAATAATCTATTTCAGGGAACCAGGAGTTAAAAAAAAAAAAGCCTCATTGATACAATGGAAAATGCCAAAAGCTTTGATCTCCCTCGTATCTCCTCATCCAGATCACATCATGAACAAAGCACAAGATTCAGGGGGGAGAAAATGAGCAGAAGAGTTCGAGGCACAGGACAGAACAGGGGTTTATTAGACTTACCATGCATGATTTTTAGGTCAGCCCGAGGCCAGATTTTGCTCCATACACCTGCCTCTTTGCAAGCAGGGGGCTCCGGCCATGGCATGGAGCTGTGTTGTCCCGAGCTATTTCTGGGGGACATAACAAAATTTAGCCTCTCAACGGGTGTTGTTATTCTCACAGTCCTGATTTGAAATAATGGAATTTGTATAATGTTCAGGTGTGTGTGTGGGGGGGATCTAGGCTAACTTAAGCATCCACTGATACTAACCATATAACCATGGCTTATTGTGCTGTTATAGCTATGATGCATGTAATATTTATCATGCATATAAGACATTTTGCCTTCTAAGCAGTTGTGAAATTCAGCTAATTCTGACTCAAGCTGCCAAGTTAATTATTGTATCATTAATAGTTCATCAGGTGTGCTACAATGACATATTAACGGTTTCATCATAAGATTCTATGCTACATTCTGTTTGAATATGTGTTGCTGTATTTCAACAAGTTATGCTGTAAGTTATTTTGGTGTGTGCTATTTTTAGAATCTTGTTTCATGTGCTCTTTTTTTTTTTTTTTTTTTTTTTTTAAACTTTAAGCACCTGAACCCTCCAAAGGTCTCTGCACGGCCCTGAGAAATAGGTTTTCTTTGTGCTTGAAATCTAAAATGGTGGACAGTTCTGTGCAGCATTTGTGCCCACAAGAACCATCCCTTGAAGCAGAAGCTGACATTAACACAGTGTACGAATGAGAAGCAAAAAAATCACTCAGCCAAGAAATGACAGCCCGATGTATAATGTAGCTTTTTAGATAGGATGGAGCTAAGACAGTGATGTTGTGATTTTATAAATCTAGGCAGTCCTTTGCGATGCAATGTTTGATACGTAGTTTTCATTTTGTTTCTCCAGGAGGGTCAGGAGCTGATACAGGAGAAGCCGGAGCTGCGTCCGGTCGTGCAGCAGAAGCTAGAGGAGATCAGAGAGTGCTGGTCCGACCTGGAGAACACCACCAAGGCAAAGGCCCGCCAGCTCTTTGAAAACAACAAACCCGAGCCGGCGGTGAAGAGCTACTCCGACCTCGACAACCAGCTCTCCCACTTGGAGCAGCAGCCCCCGCAGCTGGAACAGGCTCACCATCTGCCCACCTTCAATGAGAAGCTCCAGAAATTCCAGGCAAGTCTCAACTGAACTGTGACTTATGTACATTTGACATTTTTATATACTGGAAAGATTGCATAATAATTAGAGTTTTGTGGCAAATGAAACATTTGAATCTTGAAAAACAGGTTTCTTAGGGGGCAGTTGCAAGTTAGAACTATTGAATAGCTAAAGAAAAAGAGGCTAAAATAGTAATTAAAATAATTCTTATAATGTAGAAAGCAGAATTTAAATTGTTTTTTGATTATGAACTATGAGAAGCTTATTATAAAAATGCTGCTCATTTGCTGCTGCTCATCCACAGACTAAATGCATGCAAGCTGTATTTAGAAATGTTCAAATGAGCCATCAGGACTTCAGTGAATTTATGTTACAATTATACAGTCACCACCCTCCGATTCACAGACATTCAAATCAGCCAATCAGAGAAGAAACCTATTAATATTAATGAGATAGACACAAAACAATCTGTTCTTTCTAGAGCTCCAGAGAGAAGCTTGAGAGCGGAGATGTAGAACTATAAACCCAAGTAAAGGGTACAATATGGGACCTTTAATGTTTAAAATTCATGTTTTAGTAGCTGACAGGCATAACTCATGTACTTCTACAGTACAAAAATATCCCATCAAAATTAAAGTGACATAACACTTACATAAATATACTTTTTGTATCATTATGCAAAATGTACTTATTTAGTATGATTACTGAACCTGTCGACATCTTTTATTGCTGTCAAAATGAAGTTAATTTTAACAACTTTACTCATGGGTAGTTTACTCACTAACTGTATCATACATTATTAATGAAATCTAAACGATGAAAAGCAGATTAAAAAAACAAGCTTGATCTTGTAGTTTGAGCTTTGACTTGGCTCTTGGGCCTTTAACTCAACCCACAGGATTGTTCCAATTCCACAGCACCTTTTTCTGAACTAAACAACTGTTTGTATACCCAAACACTGTAATCTGCCTTTATGTCGCTATAATGCTTTTGACAGACTGTATACTTCAGCTCATTGTTGTTTATATAATGTCCTTATCTCTGACGTGTGTCCACAGAGGCCACTGTGGTGGCATGTTCTTAAACATAAAGTTCAGTGGCATTAAAAAAGTGCACCATATGGCTTTTTTATTCTCTTTCCAAAAGTCGGGAGACCCATTACATAACCCTGAAATGTTTTCCGAGAAGAAAAGAGTGCAGTGTCTCATACGGCTGTTACATGCGTTCCGCTTCCTTCCGGCGCAGGCTATGGAGTCTCAGATAGGGGACTTTTACAAGGATGTGGGAGAACTGGGAAGCTTGCAAGGAGTCTGTCTACCCCAGCGAGGGCTGATGGCAGGTGACAGGGAAGGCGGTGAGCAGTCAGGCGTGGTAGAGACCCGCATCGTCCGCCTCATTGAGCCCCTGAAGGAGAGACGCCGCATCTTGCTGGCTTCCAAAGAGATGCACCAAGTCGCCCAGGATCTGGAGGATGAAATAGTGAGTGGGCACTGCTTTTCCCCAAGCTTTCATCGTTTATAAACACTGCTTTTTAATTCCCCTTTGTGCATCAGTCAGTCAGTTTAGCATATTAGGATATATGCTACAAATATAGTAATTTGAATAATCTTGAAAGAATTCAAGTTATCATTCAATATGCATTAGTAATTTATTATTTGGCTGTGGTTACTTGACAGCTGTGGATCCAGGAGAGGCTTCCGTTGGCCTCCTGTAAGGATTATGGGAATAACCTCCAAAGTGGACAGCAGCATGTAAAAAAGAACCAGGTAAGTGACAAAGACGACATCTAGTAAAGGTCAGCTGAAGTGTGACCCTAACCCTGCTCAGACAGGGAGCTTACCTCTGATTGGTCTTTCAGACACTCCAAAGGGAGCTGACAGGGCGGCGAGCACGTGTCGAGGAGGTCCTGGACCGGGCGGGAATTATCGCTTCCCTGCGGACTCCCGAGGTGGAGTTTGTGCGTGAGGGGGCGGGGCATGTGCGCCAGCTGTGGGAGGTGTTACAGCTGGAGACAGAAAGGCGGTCCGTGATGCTGGACGCCACGCTGCAGGCTCAGCAGTACTACAGCGAGGCGGCTAAAGTGGAGTCCTGGCTGTCTGGTCAGAAGCTCCATCTGGTCAATGAAGAGAAAGGCACGGTACGGAAAGACATTCGGACAGGTGTCTGCTGGTATGAATCCTAAGTGAACATGTGACCGCCACCCAATACCTAACACTATTTTGATCACTTTTAGGATGAAGCGAGCACCCTGCAGCTGCTGAAGGCTCATCTGGCCCTAGAGCAAACAGTGGAAACATATGCAGAGACAGTAGGCATGCTGTCCCAGCAATGCCAGCGCCTACTGGAGCTAGGACACCCAGACAGGTGTGGCACAACGCATACATAAACCCTTAATGCAACTCACAAGGCCCAAGAAGGGACAAAAGATTCATTCTTGCATTCTCAACTAACCGTAAAGGATAATATGGCTCAAGCTTTGTGAATGGTTTCTGTAGCAGTGTGCTCTCTCTGCATCTTTGACAGTGAGCAAATCACCAAGCAGCAGTCCCACATAGACCGGCTGTACGTGTCTCTGAAGGACATGGTGGAGCACAGGAAGACCAAGCTGGAGCAGCAGTACTGGCTCTATCAGCTCAACAAAGAGGTGGAGGAGCTAGAGAAGTGGATCACTGAGCACGAGGCAGTGGCCGGTTCCACTGAGTTGGGCCAAGACCTTGAGGACGTCACGGTCAGTGCTCGGGGGAACGCACAGTTATAGTGCTGCAGGGATGACATATATTTGAAGGGCAACCCGGAAGTTAAAGGAGAATTTCGGCACTTTTGAAATTGGACACTCTATATACTACAAAAGGTGGTGCCATTCACAAAACATACAAATTATTAAAAATTATCATATCCTACCTGTTGGTGTTTGCTCAGTGATGTCTCAAAAATTGTTCACAGTAGAAGCTTGACAAAAATACTGCTATATATCTTATATCTTCACTTGTACAGTCCTAGTAGTGATTTGCCGTTGTGTGCTCCAGGTGCTTCAGGAGAGGTTCACCAAGTTTGCCTCAGAAACCAACAGCATTGGCCAGCAACGGATGGAGCAGGTGAACAAAATGGTGAATGAGATGATCGACTGCGGCCACTCAGACGCAGCCACCATTGCGGAGTGGAAGGACGGGCTGAACGAATCCTGGGCAGACCTCCTGGAGCTGATGGAGACCCGTCGACAGATGCTGGCGGCATCACACCAGCTGCACAAGTTCTTCACCGACTGCAAAGAGGTGCGATCAGGACTAATATCCATCTGTAATTCAGGTGTACCATGCTCTCCTCTCCCTTTTTCGAAGGTAGACAGTCTGGCCATGACATGCGGCTGCTATTTTTAAAGTGCCCGTGATGACGACGCTGTCCTGCGTTGTAGGTCTTGGCTCAGATCGCAGGGAAGATGAAGCAGCTGCCAGAGGTGAGGGCATGCCAAGCCAACATCACCAATCCAGCCACCCTGCAGAGACTCATGCACTCCTTCGAGCATGCCCTTCAACTGCTAGTTGCACAGGCAAGTGACGTGTCCTCTTTTGAAAACCATCAGTCATGCAGTGTGCTGTTCAAGACCACAATGATGAGTGGATATAATTTATATTAAAAAATGCATTTGATCATAAAACAGCCTGCTCATGATAAAAGAATAAAATAAAATGGCCTATTAAGAAGTGTCATTCAGTAAAAGTAGGCTTTAGGATGATTGCTTTTGTAAATATGTAGGTCTCTGGTGTTACTGCCAACACACAGACTGTGAAATATGACCTCCTCTGTAGTGTTGCTGAAACCTGGCTGAATGCAAGCCATTTAGAAAAGGCTTTGGTTGTGATGGCACAACAGGAGTGGGACTTAATAGTAACTGACTCTGGATTCATGTTGCCTCTTCCTCCTTCCAGAGTTTTTGTAGTTGACTTTTGATTATCTGACTGACCCCACATCTCTGAGGGAAGATAATGGGTGTTTTAATAGGAAGAGGAGGGGGAAATAGGGTTTCTTGTTTGATTTTGTGAGAAGGTATACTGCTGCTGCAGATTTAACTAGGTGCTTTTGGGCCATATTATTTGCATATATTAAATTATGCAAAATTAAAATATTGATCTGCAAAAATGTAAAGCAAAAGATTGGAATGGTATTCATTCTAATGTGATGAAGCCACTAACTCCTTTCACTGTCTGTATGAGACAGGTAAGGCAGCTGCAGGAGAACGCCGCCCAGCTGAGGACCATCTATGCTGGTGAGAAGGCTGAGGCCATCATGGTTAAAGAAGAGGAGATCATGGAGGCCTGGAAAGCGTTGCTGAGCTCTTGTGAAGCCAGTCGTGTCCAGGTCACTTCAGTAACTGACAAGGTGCAGTTTTTCTCGGTGGTTCGTGAAAACCTGATGTGGATGGAAGGAATCATGGGTCAGATTGGATGGGATGAGCCAAGGTAAGGCATCTACACCCTGTTTCTCCATTTTTGTTGACAGCAAAAAAGCCCAGCTGTGGGTGGTAGTGTGCCCCTCTGTTCTTGTGTAGTCCTCTCAACTCAATATTTGTATTATGTTGGAGATTATATATTTTAAACTAACCTCAGCCAATTTGCAATTTCAATCTATTGTGCAATCAGTATATATATATATATATATATATATATATATATATATATATATATATATATATATATATATATATATATATATATACATGATTTTGGGCTTTACAGTGTACAATAGTAACACAACATCCCCACATTGTGCAAGGAAAAACTCCCTAAAAACTGCACAAGCATCTCTGTGAGTTTGTAATGCTCATTGTAGAGAAAACTATTATATGAATAAATTGTAGGTACAAATTCTGCTTTTGGTCTTTAGCTGCTGTTGTGAAGGGAATATAATAAATTTAGAAGGTGATATAGATGAACAGCCAAGTGAGTATTTGTTATCATCCTTGGATATCTGTACTAGATGAGGCAATCCATGCAATAGATTGGATTAAAACTGTGAGAAGAGCAGAAAATTGTGATAAACAAATAATTGCCAATTGTGGAGTCGACACACAGTGTGTGAACTGGAATTCTTGGAAACCATACAGCTGACATGTTAGACCTTGCTTAATCTAATCTAATCTGAATAACCTGATCTCTCTTCCCTCAGAGATTTGACGGCACTGGAGGTGATGATGAGACAACATCAGGAGCTGAAAGCCAAAGTAGATGGCCGCAGCAAGACCATTCAGCAGTGTGCAGATCTCGGAAAAATCCTCATTGCCGCAGGCAACCCAGCATCAGAGGAGGTTGGGTTAACGCACAGTCAAACCACATATGAATTATTATCACACAGGCCACAAGACAATGCATAAAACCACATGCAGTTACTTCATTAAGATGTAGTGATATGTTGTTGTGGTCATAGCTGCAATCTGTCCGTCCCCACAGATCAGCGAGAAATTGGAGAGCCTTCTGGCTAAGCAGAGGGATCTTATTGAGAAATGGGACAAACACCAGGAAAGGTTACAGCGCAGTGAGTAAAACACTGGAGCTCTTAACACCACACTGTATTGAACTATGAATGCTTTTTTTTTCCACTTTGTCCAGTTATGTGCAGCTAGTGTTTTATGAATCATGTATGAACCTTATTGTTCTTTGCATAAAACATAATCTACATTCAAAGAATTAAATAACAGATTTTTAATGGGTTTGCCTCAAAATGTGGTGTGATTGTAAGCGGGCTGTTGGTCTGTTGTCACCCTCAGAGCAGGAAAACTTCCAGTTTGCCCAGGAGACAGTGAAGGCGGAAGCCTGGCTGAAGGCCAAGGAGCCGTTGATCACTTCCAGGGGGCCGGAAGGAGGAGAGGCCCAGGCCCAAACTGACGAGGTTGAGCAGCTCATCCTTCGCCACGAGGCCTTCCGCAAGGCTGCTGTAACCTGGAAAGAACGCTTTAGCTCCCTCCGCCAGCTTTCCGCAGTAAGCTTGACTGTAGATAAATGTTTAATCAGTTTGATGGAGTCACAATTTAATGCTGCTACATGGAAAAAAAGTGAACTTGGGATGTTGTGTTTGCTTAGCTGGCATGGGCGCATGCCATGACTTTGCATCATTACGGCCTTAAATAAGTCTCATGACATTTGCTGCATGTGATGCAGCCATACACACTGCATCCCATTTGCTTTTCACGTTACTTTGTTTAGCCGTCGATAAAACTGACCGCTCTGAACAAATATTCCTGATAATTTGTTATATCTCCATTTTATTGGATCCATCTGCTTTTGGTTTCTTGTTTCAATTGGGTTAATTTGCTTCTATCAGTTATTTCAATTCTATGTTTTAGGCAGAGAAGAAAAAAGAGGAGGAGAAAAAGACCCCGCTCTCTAGCCGAAGGATGTTCTCCTTATCTTGCCTGACTCCTGTTCCCTCAACCAGTGCTACCTCATCGTTCTTGAGGCAGACGGTACCCAAACCCTTACAGACCAGTCTGGATCTGGGTGCCACCCCTGCAACCCAGAGATTGTCTTCATCGATTGCTAGCTACAACCCAGTTTTAAATGGATCAGGCTATCATGGAGTGGAGCAGCAGTGTAGTGGAAAGTTAGCGAGCTCCACGTACCTTGGGATGAACCATCAGGCAGCCGGAGGTGGAAGTGATTCCGGGTATTCGGCGCTGACCTCCCATAGTGGTGGAGCAGACACTTCTACTTACCTTGGGATAAACCATCAAACTGCTGGCAGTGCAGAGAGCTCTGGGTACTATGGGATGACTACTGGGTGTGTGGGTGGCTCTGGCCTCTCCATGCAAAACCATCTAGCCAGTGGCAGGTTAGGAAGCTCGGGTAACTTAGCACAGCAGCAAAGCAGTGGAGGTATGGGAAGCCCAGGTTTTCTGCCTCAGCAGAATATGGGAAGTTCTGGATATTTGGTTCAACCACAAAATGTGGTGAGTCCTGGATACCCGCCTAATTTAGGGAGTTCAGGGTATTTGGCACAACAGCCTAATTTAGGGAGTTCGGGATACTTGGCACAACAGCCTAATATGGGGAGTTCTGGATACCTAGCACAGAATTATCAAGGCAGTGGAGGAATGGGTAGCTCAGGCTATCTGGCACAAAATAATTTCAGTAGTGGAAGTCTGGGAAGTTCTGGATACTTGGCTCAGAGTGGTGGCATCATGGACCCGAAAATGGCATATGCATGGCAGCACCTGAAAGCTGACTTCATGCAGCCTAGGATCAACCACATTCACAAGGCTGTAAACCCCCTCATAGAAGCCAGTAGAGTGCAACGAGAACAGTTTGGGGACATCCCAATGGCAGACGGAATGGCAGGGCCAGAATCGGGGCTGGAGCTCCTCCACGGCCGTCTCCAGAGGGATCCCCGTGGCAGCCGCTCTGACCCTCAGATGGATCATCTGAGGCGAGAGAGGGAGTACAAGCTGGGTAGACAGACCTCCAGCGAACAGGAGATCCAAGCCAGGCTGAACGAGCTCCCGCTCATTGTGCGTCAGGAACGCTACCGGAGACGCCTGGAGAGGCAGTCGTCCAGTGAGCAGGAGGGGAGCGGCAAGCAGAGGCTGCAGAGACAAGACTCCAGTGACCTGGAGGGCTCCATTAAGGAGGGCTCTGACAAACGCTCAGGGTATGTGAATGACCCGTTGTGGAAGTTCAAATGATCTTTGTAAAATACTAGGGATGGGACACTTTACGAAAACTATCAGAACCATTTGGTTTGACTGTCTCGGTTCAGTTTGCGTGTGTTCCATTCAGTTCAAAAGCATAAGTTACTTTTTTTTTATTCTGCTTTTTCTCATAGACAAACTGTTACCCTCCAGAGCAGCAGGTGGCAATGCTGCACCTAAAGTCTCGTAGATACACAGACAACAGATATCCAGTTGTTGTGGAGGCTTGTGTGCATGTAGTGACCTACAATAATGGTGGTAATAAAGTTGTTGACAGAAGCGCAACAGTGTGCTGCTCTATGATTAAAGCATTTGAGCCACGGTATAAAATCCCCTCCCACACTTAAGCAACATGGTAATTACAGCAGTGTATGAAGACATATAATTTCAGATATAGGGAGCTAAGTCTAGTGCTGATAGAGCCCATGCTTCTCTGTTAAAGAGAACTTAAAGATTCTGGCCTCTCTTGCAGCCAGAATCACATCTACTTTTAACCTCAAACTGTAACCAAATTCAGCCTAAAACTGAATGCACGATTATTTTCAACAATCAACGTATACCTATCTGAACCAAAAAATGTGACTACAAAACTGTGACACGTACTGTAGATTTTGTAAACTGTCCCACCTCAATAAAATGTGGCTGTCATCACTGTCTGGTGTGGTCTTATATTTGTAAAGTTGCATAATGAATGTGTTGGTGGCTCATGTCTGGTTTCATTGCATGGACAGGGAGAAGAGGAATACCATGGCAGAAATTGTAGAACAAGTCCAGGAGAGAGAGGCGGCACAAGTGAGTTAGCTTACAAATACAGTGGTGGTGTGTGTAAGTTCATCTTTCATTAAATGTTTTTTTTAAAAATGTGTTTTTTTTTATCTGCATTCTCAGGCACGAGGAGAGCCTTATCGGCCTTCTAGCAGCCTCTCTGCTCCTGTAACTCGTTTTGACGGACGTCCTCGTGCCCGAGACCGCCCCAAACCAAGGAGGAGGCCTCGTCCAAAAGAGCCAGAGGAGACACGGCGTTCTCGCTCTGCCCCAGCTACCGGTGCCCCGACAACACCCCAGCCACCTTCACACACTGCCCAAAATGAAGGTTTTCTGTACCGCAAAAAGGCCACCCGCTCTGACATGGAAGCTCAGCAGAGGAGCCCCAACAGGTAAAGCTACGACGAATCATACAACAGACATACTGGAGCTTACCACTGACAGCTTGCTAACCTGGGGACTATTGGGCTGCAGCTATAGTTTAGAAGACCTTTTCTTTTAAACCAAACAAATGCATGCTTTTGTTGACCTCTGTCTGAAAGTGGTTAAGTGGTAAATTCACTACCATTAACTCGCAAAGCTGTTCTTGTGCTTGACTGTGACAGTAAATAAAGGGAAGCCAAATTAATCAAATCAAAATCTTTAGTGTGTCTTCTTACTTTTTATAATAGTGGTTGTTTTAAGTCATTGTTCAGTTTTGTGTCCATTGTTAAAATGTGCATTGTATTGATAGAAGCAAAAAAGAGTTGTTGAGGAATAAGTGAAATCCAGGGTATTTACAGAAATCTATAGTAACCTGCTTGATGTATTTTTTTGAATTTCAGTAAGTCCTGGACGCAAGTATATTGTGTGCTGAAAGAGGGAATGCTGACCTTCTATAAGGATGCTAAGAACCACACCGCAACATACAATGGAGAGCCTTCCATTGACCTTAGTAACTGCAAATTTGATCCTTCAATGGGATACAAGAAGAAGAAAAACGTCTTCATTCTTCAGTAAGAACTATTCATTGTGGTACATTTTAAAGGCACAAATTGTCACTTTTTATTTTTGTAAAGGATGCGATTTGTGCAGATGTTAACTAAAAAAAGAGTTATAGCCTCATTTATCCACATTTAACAGAGAAACATCAAATGAATGAAACATATGTGTATGTAACATGACAACAGATATGTATATGTTGCGTTATTCAACAATCTGTGTTGTTGTTTTCCTGAAACAGAATAAATGAAGAAAACCACCTTGTGTTTCATGCAAAAGATGAGGTAAGAACATTTAAATTTAAGTCATATACAAGAGATTGGCTTTAGACTTTCTCTGTATTATATAAGAGGTTTATGAGACTGTACCTGAGTTAAATAATACACTACTGTACTAGAATATACTGTAATTTAGATTAGCCTCAAGTGTATGTTGAAATGTGAATGGTTAAGTGTGCTAATGTTCTTTTTTTATGACAACACAATCCCTAAAAAGACCAAAACTAACAATTAATCGAGGGCTCACATTGGAAGATGACTCCTCACTGGGTGTCTGTGTCCTGCTTGTCTGTGTAGGAGGACCTGAAGGCCTGGACTTCAAACATCACCACCTGTCTCGCCGAGCACGAGAGCATGGCCATTTGGGACAAGCCAGGCACCTCGGCCTTGGACCCCGACCACTCGGAGAGGAAGGAGAAGTCCGAGGGGGACGCAGACGCCAGGTCAGAGCGATCTGAGCCCGTCGAAGGGGAGGAGAGGTCCGAGAAAGAGAGGTCAGAGAAAGGGGACGGCTCTGAGAAGCTAGACACATCAGAGATTGCTGACAAGGTGGAGGGCGGGGCAGGCTCCAGCACGTCTGGAAAGAGCAAATGAGGAGCCCCTTAATGTTTTATTCACTGACAAAAGGTGTAGGAGACGATGGTGGGTGGGAAGGAGGGATGGATGGATGGAGAGCATGTGCAGCTAGGTTTGCAGATCCTCAGTCACAGAGCTGGAACACACCGAGGCCACAGTCCTTGGACTGACTATTGCAACTGTGACAGACTAATCTCTCAGCCTCGCCCCTTCACCCAGGCAATACATCAGTGCTTGCATTGTGCCACCTGCTGGTAGAGAAGGAGGTTGGCCGAGACAGACAGACAAGACAGACAGACTCCAACAAATGGTCCCAGGAATTAGTCACTGTCACGTCCCATCGTTGATCGTTTAATCTCTTGGATTCACAGCATCTTTCTGTATGTATCTTTGACTGATAATGTAATGCTCTGTCTATCTAGACAAATCCCGAGAAGTGGTGAATGAAATGTTTCACAATATAAAAAAAGAAAAAAAAAGGTTTTTGACGCAATATACTTTTTTTTTATTTTTTCTCTTTGTTAGGAAGAGAAAAAGGGAAAAGGAAACAGGAAATAGTTGCAAATGTGAACTTGATGATTTGTCACATCCACATAAGCTTACTCCGGGCAGTTTTGCACCTTAGACACTTGACACATCTGTATATAATCATACCAACATTTAATCCCATCACATGGCTATCTTTGAATCATGTTAATATAATGGAATGCTGGTGTTACCCACCTGACTTCATTGGTGTCAGCGAATACAGAGTTCTATAGTTTTCTTTTAAGTTGTTATTATTTATTTGTCCACACTGATCCATGTCAAGAAAAGAGCTCTCCATCAAATTCTAATCCATTAAAAACCGAGGTGTGTTCAACGCTCAAAGTAACACTAAGCCTATGTGACACAATGCCTTTGTATACATGACAAAAATCAGAACATTTGCATGAAATAGTCTATTAGTGCACCTGTTAAACTTGCCTTTATTTTTATGTTCTTGAAATAAGTCGGGCAGTATTGGAGTTGCAATAATTTAATGTGAGTGAGGAAAAAATGTATTTTGCTATCATGGTCCACTCCTCAAAATTCAGAGGCAAGTTTGACAAAGTAGGGTTGTCTTCTATCCACAGTTAGCATGAGAGGAAAAAGGTGTTCTGTTTGGTTCTTTTGGAGGGGAAAGACATGATTACTCATTGATCTGTAACATGAATTAAGAAGCCAAATGGCCCCTCTGCTGTTTGTACTGTATAACTGCTATTTATTTTCCACAGAATTTAACAGTCTCAGCTGTGAAATGTTCAGTCACCACCAGGGTTGGTGGTTCCCCCGAAAATTGTAAAAATCCCGAAGCAGTTCGCTGAGAGTGAACCTCTCTGTACCCTGTGTCTTTCATTCTGAAGTCCAAACTGATCGGAATCTCAAATCATCAAAGGCAAGTTAAAAATGTAAAACTGTCATGATCCAATTCATGAATTGTATATACCTATCTCTGTATGTATATCAATAAATCCTGTGCTCTAATAAAAACAATACTCTGAACTGAAATGGGACAAATTAAAACATTTGTATTAATCCAACGTAAAGTCGAATAAAAACAATCATCACTCAAATATATTAATGTTTATTACATTTAAATTAAAAAATATGCAAATTAGGAGTCACTATTAAATATCATAGTGTATATACCTACACCAATATCTAGTTGTATTAAACACCTTTTACCAGGGAAGAGCAGCAGGACATACTGTAGGTATGCTTGCTGTATTTTTATATGCATATATTTATTCCTATCAGATCCAGGAGTTGCCCCGCAGCCCCGATAAGAACTTGTTATAGTAGCTGATGAGTAGTCAGTGTGTCTGTGAGAGGTGTGCTAAATTTATGTATTACCAACAAGTACAAATCAACTGAACTCTTACTGCTCCGGATAATTGAATAAATGGTGACTAAGCTGGGGTGTAGAATGCTGTGAGATTACAGACATGAAAAGGCATTAGTCCACTTTTATGTTTGTTTGCCATGTATGTCAATTATTTTTTACACACACACACATATATATATATATATATATATACACGCTGAAACGTTCCTTGATGTGAGGAAAAATGTGGCAAATTTTGACACGTTGTACTTAGATTACAGAAAAAGGAGGAAATACACATCCAGTGTGCAGTGAAACACAGGCAGCAGCTGCGACTTTCTTCAAATGTACTTTCGGCTGTTACAATGTTTATTTTTTCCTCTCTATCATATATTGCATCACCATTAAAAGTGAAAAAAGACTTCTTAACAGTCTTCCTTTCTATAAAAAATAAAACAAAAAAAAACAAAAACACCAAAAGTTTTTTTCAGATGCAGCCATATTTGAATTCACTGACATGAGGGTTATAGTGACAGTGTGCTGTATCCGTCTGCGGTATCACAGCCTTCAAATTAGTCAAACAATAGATGAGCTGTGTTCAAATGTGAATGTTAAATTTTGTTTCTCTGTCACTGTTTTGTTTCAACATAAGTGCCATGTCATGCGGTTGGATGAAAGAGTGCTTTAGAAGAGGAACTGAAGTGGTAACTGAAACATAAACGACGTTTCACCTGATCCGACACTCGTCTGAGAGTGAACTGTCATTGCAATACATCTTTTTATCCTTGAAATAGGAGCTATAGTATTTCCATGTGGCTGTAATTGTTCAGATTCATTGCTCATGGCAGATATTTATGCCCGCATCACCATGTGCGTTTTTTAAGTGTTCGCTTCCCATCACTTTTATGAAACACGCTGGGGATCTTTTTTTTCCACTATGTTATAAGCAACAGTTGAAATTAAATAGGCAGCATAAACCGTGACTAAAGAAAAAAAAAATATTGTGCAAACTTTGTTTCCTTCATCGATGGTCTTAAAAGTGTGTATGTCTTTGTTACTTTACATTACAACTTGCTGCTATGACATTAAATAAAACCTCCAAACTTGCTGATGCAAACTTGATGTGGAATTGATGTGGACACACACTTATATCTCCCATGCTGATCACAGACACACACACACCTAATTCAGGATAATGGAAACAGTCTGTTCCTCACATTGATTTCACCATTTGAAAACTACAAGCTGAGTGGTTCTTTAATCAATTGCACATTCTTGAAACTAACAATCAGCTTTTACTGCGGCTCTCATCAGTGTCCATGAATTTGAAGGTGAAGACTGTGGTTGGAGGGACACAAATCATCAGAAGGTAACAGCAGCATTGATTAGCAGCAACTGTGCTGATGCCTTGTTGCTTCCAGTTGTTGTAACATTAACATGAGGTTTATGGCACTGATATGTAAACACACTCAACTAAAACATGAAATACAATGCTGAAAAATATCTTTTCTTTTTCTTAAAGAATAATCCAACAGTCTGTGTCCTGCACATTTTAAAGTGTTTAGTGCCCCCTGGAGAAGTAGCTGAACGAGCCTTCACACTGACACTCTGCCACAGGACTGAATAATTGGTGGAAATCAAACTGAAGGGCTGGTATTTTCCAAACTGTGTCCATGTCAAAAGGGTTATCTAAACACATGATCTGTTAACCCCCCTCCGCATCCCTCCAGCTTGCTTCTGTACATGCAGTGATTGCTACAACACCAACATTTTTACGCTGTATTTATTGCTTTCTTATAGCAACCGATGAAATTTGCAAAACCTCATCCGAGCTATGTGCAGTTTTAAACAAAATGTGAGTGGACATGTGAGTAATTTATGTGAGAAAAAAATAAAAAGGTTCATGCAACTTTTGTTTTGCACTAGCTCCGTGCACAGTGTGAAACAGCAGTGGTGATGCAGGGTCTACTCTATAATAATAATAATAATTATAATAATAATAAATACAATAATAATAAAAAACATACATACATGTAAACAGTATTGCACAAATTCTGCACAACTTGATGTATGTTTTAAAGAATGTACATTTTCATTATGATTTGTTTATTGAATTGAATAACATTGCCAATATCTGTCTGTGGAAATATGAAATATGGTATTGTCTCATAAAATCTGTTCATCCCTTAAGTTTGCCATTTGTCTTTTTTCCCCAGTGTAGTTTTGCACAGGTCGCATAAGCCAATGATAGGATATTCGTAATGGTACAATCCTGGTTGTTAAAAATATACTCCAACGTTACAAGTTACTACAACATTTGTAGTAGTAGAAAGTAGAAAGTCCTCCATTCAAAATCACTTACTCACTAATAGTATACAACTATGTAATTTAACATGTTTTCTGGGATCAGGAGTAATAGAAAATATTTAATGAATTATAAAATGCCATAATAAAGCAGACCAACTATTGTGAGAGTGAGCATGTGTATGTGTGTGTGTGCATGTGAAAGAGCAAAGAGGACGGGAGTTGCAAGCTCTGTGAAATCCCACAGTAGTACAATCCTGCTAATCAAAACACAGCAAATAAAAGAAAGTAATGAGAAACAACAGTGCCAGTCCTATTTGCTCCCTTTGAGTTGAAATATCTCCAACAGAAACTCTTAAGCCTCTACACAGAATCTGACTGGAACCGTTACGCAGCAAAGGGGAATCATTTGGTTTCATTGGATTGAAAATGTAATGACTTGGGGAAATGTATTGTAGTAAAAGGCAGACATTTACTTACAAATTGTAGTGCTATTAAAGTGAAAGTGTGAGTAAATAAATCATACTAAAAACTACTGTGCAATGCAACTACATACTTTACTTTGTTGCTGACCACCCCTGGTTACATGGAGACTTATTTTAAAGGTACAGTGTTTAGTTTCAGGCAGCATCGAGCAACCATTTCTTAGATGCAACTTAAATCCTGTAGAAATATGGTGATGTCGCATTGTGGGCTTCGTGAAGTGAGGAAACCCCTGCCATAGATAGAAAAAAGGTAAAAAAAAATATATATATATATATTTATATATATATATACAGCAATTCTTATTTTGATTGATTTATATAAATGATGTATATATATAAACCAAATTCCATTACTGCCAAGTTTGTTCTGCTACATGCTGTTTACTGCGATTAAATCTTCACACTGTACTTTTAAATGAAACAGATTTCACAAACTAAGACGGATGTTTTTTTCACAGGATTTGTGATTGAGTCATGATTCCTTGTCTCTGTCCTCCATCAGATTATGTAAATTATATTATTATTATTATTGGAAAATTTGATATTGAATTGATAGTAATGTAATAATTACATGTGAATTACTGAACAGTGTTAAGTTTCAGAGAAATTGTCATGATCTGAAGAAAAATTTCCTCATCCAAACTCAGAAGTGATTTACAGATAATACAAATACATTTTTTTTTCATTTTTTCTATAGAGGAAAAGCCACTGTGTGTCACTATCCTTACCTGTTGCCTTCGTTCTCTTTGTTTTACGACTGAAGGAACATCCTCTCTGCTGTGTCACAGGGTGTGAGTGACCTTCTTGACTGAGGCTTGACAATGACTGAGCGCAGATGAATGTGGACCCCCTCTGGTGAAGCAGGGTCATGGGTGACATTCAGGCTGGTGCCAGATCAGCTCTGGAGAAACAACTTACTGTAGGTGAAGTGTGATATGTCAGACCAAAGGATGACATAGGATGAAAAAGAAAACAGATGCTTGGATGCTGCCTGTGTAGGAACGCCAGCTTCTCTTTGCCTCTTGCATTGGTGCATAAGTTGAACATTTCACTTCTATTATTTTATTGTTGATCCCATTTGGAAAGCAGATTATTTCACTGTTTCTGTGTGTCAAGAGTATAAATAAATAAACAAATAAATAAATAAATAAATGAGAGCAGTTCTTAAAAGTCTTTATCAGTCATTCCTGTTTTCTTAGCCGTATCCTGATAGCGTCTAATTTGCTTTAGATCAGACCTGTTTACGAGCAAAAATGTTATACTTTCTACCCCATTCTATTTATTTGACAGCTTCACAGGTTATTAAAGTTACTATTATTTAAGTTACTTTTTAGATTAATATCCCTAATTTACTGTGAGCAGTGTACTTCTTTCTATCTATATAAATCTATATACTACCCTCTTTCTTTTTTTGTTGGAAAAGTGTTGTGTTGCCGTACTATTATTTACTACTATTACTCATAAAAAGATCTATGTATTTAGTGAAAACAAGTAGTACAAAATCATAGGATAATATAACAGTCTGGTAATTCGATGCTTTAAGTACATAAGCTGACAGTACTTCTATACGTACGTATAATTACTTGTATAGAGAAGTTTTACTTGTTATTGAGTATTTCGTTTATTGAAATATTTACACTTTTACTCATGTAAACTACCTGAGTACTTTGACCTGCATTGTAGATTCGTCAGGATGTCTTTATTTATTATTTACTGTAGTTATTTTTTTAATTATTTTTTATTTTTTATTACCTGTGCGCGCACACGGCTACGGAAGCCTCGCAGTTCAGTTCGCGATCCAGCTAACGAGCCGCAGCTTCCTGAAAATGGCCAGCTGGGGAAGGGTCGCCGCTCTCCTGAGGAACCTTCTCAGGAGCCCTCGGTCTTTGGACGGGTTGACGCGATACCGAGCCGTCGGACCCGCGGTCCTGGGCTGTGTAGTCGGGACCGGGCTCGTCGGTTTGTACCAGTACCGAGCTAACAACAGGACGCTTCCCTTCGCCGTCCATGCTGCGGAACGCACGGTGAGAACACGGCGTATCAAAGTTTGTGTCGTCGCAAACAGACAGATATCTCCACTGTATCCTTCAAAGAACGGCTTTATCTAATTATAGAGATATTAGCATGTTATATACGGACTATATCTGTAGAGTTATGCTGTATTTGTTTGTACCTTTTCCTTTTTTTTTTTTTTTTTTTTAAAAAAGGGCGTGAATAAGTAGCAGAGATCCTATCAGCGACTATCGTCCCTCAGCTGTTAATCAAGCACAATGCAGAGGATGCAGGAGTCTGTAATAAACAATGCAAAAAATATATATATTGAAATCAGAGAGAGAGGGTTTCTGCCAGATTCACTCATTAGTTTTTTTCCCAACTGCAGCCCACCACAAAACCACTAAAAACATGAAACCTTTATTAACATGCAGCACCAACAGTCTCCATCACAACTAGCAATTAAACAGACAAATGTACATGCACATCATCCAATAGGCTACATCTAAAAACAGTTTAAAAAAAATAATAATTAAGCTGCTTACATCCATTTTTTACGCCATGGGGGGAAGTGAGGAAGTTTTATTTTTTTTATATAAATCTATTGAGCCGACATGTTTTGAAGTAGTTCAGTGTTTCCGTCCCTTGTGCCTTTTTCAGGAGGCTGCAGCTCCACAGATGTCTGCCAGGAAGATCCGTTTCAATCAGTTCGCCTCGATTGTGTACGACCAGGAGCCCTACATGACCCCCAGAGACTTCCTGTACTCCGTGATGCTGGAGAACGTGGATCGTAAGCGGTTTAAATCGGCATCTACCGGCTGTATGGAGCTGTAGCCTTATGTGCTATTTCAAAGATGTGTGGTCACAAAAATGATTGAGCAAACATGATAGAATTTCCTCTGGAAAATACCTTAAAGCCCATATCAAACAATTCTTATCACTGATCAATCACATACCTCACTCTACAGCGGGACACATGTCAGGCAACAATCACTCTGAACAAACAGCATTAACTTAACCAAGTCATGAAAATACTGTTTCCTCTCGCTTAGGAAAGCTGCAGAAGAAGGAGTTAACAGCAGAGGTTAGTTTACATCAGTGTTGTGCAAATGAATGTTTACACTGTCATCTGTTTGGCTTAATTGTGCTATTATGCATTTCCTTTCGGCGTCTTTGTAGGAACATAATAAGATGTTGAAAGCAGCCTTTAAAGCTCGAGCCAGTAATGAACTGTTCAGAAATCTGGGCGACAATGGTAAGTAAAGCATCCATTAATAGAAGAATTTAAGTAAATCACTATATTTTTCCACTTTTGCTGTGCAAGATCTTTATCAGAAAGGAATTAATCACCTGTCCTAAATTGCGGCTGGTCTCAAATAAATGCCTGATCTATTAAGTTATTGAAACAAATAGTGATTTACTGTAGATTTGACTGTATGTCTATATCTAGATGGGACTGATAAGAGTTAACACAACATATGGCAAAAATGCCAAATGTATTTTTGATTTACATTTTACTGTGGGGCCACCAGGGTTCCCTGTTTATTTAATTCCCTGAATATTATTCTGTGTATATGTCTTAATATTTTTCAGGTTTGATATCCTACACGGAGTATCTGTTCCTGCTCACCATCCTGACCAGTAAGCAAATCCCAAACCATGGATTCGCCTGTGATTTGTTGACACAAGTGGTTGCATTTTCCTCAGTAAAAATACTGCTCGTTCCGTAGTTTGCTCTGTCCAGGCTTTGTTAGCACTAGAGCTTCATATATTGACTCTATCTTGATATATGAGTTCAGATAACTGATGCTGCATTGCTATTGCAGAGCCGCGCACTGGATTTCACATAGCTTTTAAAATGCTTGATGTTGATGGCAATGAGCACGTCGACAAAAAGGAATTTCTTAAGGTAAGGTTTCTCCGATGTGTCAGGGTTGTTTAACTCTGCAAAATATGGTCTATATTTATTTAAAAGCGAATGTACAATTTTCAAATTAAACCATGATTTTTTTGTTTTCATATAAAAAAAAGTAGTGTATGTGAACAAATCACTTGCTCAAGAATATACTTATATAACATAACGTACGTATCAATACCTTTTAACGCTGCCTCACACAGTGACGCTTCCTCAGTTGTAAGTATGGAGCCGCCCTGTTTTTCATGTCATGTGTTTGCATCTCTGCAGTCTGAGTCAGCCTCTCAAAGTTTATTTAAAGTCAGTGGTGTTTCCAACTAGACTTGTCCTCTGCGCTGACAACAGCAATGTGCTCAGTCTGGATCAGGACGAGGCTCGTAGACTGCATGTTGGCACGTTATGCACCTTGTCGTATTTTCATGTTGTTACTTGGTGCACAAGGCATAAAGCATTCAGTGAAAAGAGAAAGTGCATGGATTCTCATTTGCTTCAGTTAACTGTAATTTTTTTATCGTTTTGACATTTTTTTGTGATAGCTAGACAGGGGCTGCAAAGTTATATATATTAAATTTATCTGGTTAAATCTCACTAATTATTCTGCATTGTTTTCTTCCCCCCCTAAGCTTAAGAAAATCATTGGGAATAGTAAAAAGAGAATTCTTAAGGACAGCACAGAGGTGGGTGTTCACAGCTTCGCATCATTGCTTTGTCACTTATCTGCATCACCTAGGAAGTGTGTGATGCCTTGACATTCCATTTTTAAAATGTGATATTGTTCTGTATCTTTTTTTTTTTTTACAGAGACCAGTGGAGGAAGGGGAAGGTGTGAACACAACGCTTCAGGCCTACTTCTTTGGGAAGAAAGGCGAGAACAAGTTGCAGTTTCAGCAGTTCCACAGGTAATTTACCCACTCATCAATACTCAAGATGCATAGATATGTTATTTTACATTTTGGACATAATCCTGTATAATTAGCTGAATTTGTCCTACAAAAATGTACATGACACATCACAACAATCATTGACATAAAGGGAGGGTTCACAATTATGTCTGTTAAATCAATAGTCTACTTGCCATATGAACAATTAAACAGGCTTTGCTTGCTCTAATCATTCATTATGGCATGCTTAGACATCTCTGAGATCTCTTCCTAACATGCTTCCAGTGGAACGGAGTGGGTGGGGAAATCCACAGCCCTGATTCACTGCAAAAATGGGACTCACTCCTTTTAATTACTCAAACTTAACCAAATCTGGAACTTTTTCTATAATTGTGATTTGACACATTAATTTCCCTCCTTTCATTTAAGATAAATTCATATTGAACAATTTAGGTGTTTGCCAAGTGATTAAGTGATTTTTCTGTGATCTGTTTTCCTCACATACCTCAGCCGGCCTCTTTCCTTTTAACAGTTCTATCAATGTGTGTCTTTAAGGTTCATGGAAGACCTGCAGGCAGAAGTCCAAGAGATGGAATTCCTGCAGTTTTCCAAAGGTATGGACACCATGAGACGAGAGGACTTTGCGGAGTGGCTGCTACACTACACCAACGAAGAAGACAACGAAATCTATTGGGAAAACATGAGGAAACGGATTCCTGCCGGTCAGGTACTCGAACAAGGCATTTGATTCCACACACTAAATACCCTTTTCACCACTGTCCGATAAAAATCTGGCGTAAAAGTGACACATTTTTCCTCTTAGAGCATCACCTTCGATGAATTCAAAGTCTTCTGCCTCTTTACTAACAACCTGGAGGACTTTGCATTTTCAATGAAAATGGTGACTGGAGCCAACCGTCCTGTTGGAATGGGTAAGACTTTAGCCTTGGGGGGAGAAAATGGGGAAAACCTTTTCTCAACATTATGTAACAGTATTTTTTCCTTCCTCTGAGTGCAGCACAATTCAAGCGTGCTGTGAAGATTGCTACAGGCCATGATCTGTCTGAGAACGTGCTGGACACTGTGTTTAAGCTCTTTGATATGGATGGAGATGACCGCCTGAGCCATAAGGAATTTATGGCTGTGATGAAAGACCGAGTGCTGCGGGGTCTGAGGGTGAGTCCAACCATCTTCACGTTTGTATTGTAACTTTTTTTTTTACGAGTTAAAAATAAAATGTACATTAGTACACTCAGCATGCTAATTGCACACTCCCTATCTCATGGCAATGTGTGATTTGTGTGATAAAATAGCGGATTTGGACATGACCTTTTATTCTGACCAGCCCAAGGCACATTTGTGCAATATTCATGCTGTTTAATCATCATCTTTATATGCCACATCTGTCAGGTGGATGTATTAGCTTTGCAAGGGAGAAGTGCTGAATAACTTGGATTTTAAAAGAGATTGAGAGAAATAACCCTTTTGTAAAGTAAGTCTTAGATCTTTTATTTCACCTCGTGCATATTAGGGGCCAAAAATAAGTATTGTTTTAACGGTTTGTTATAATACATCTAACACACCAAAAGTGGAGGGGAGGAAACTTATCTAAATGACTAGTTCAACAGTTTTGGGAAATATCCTCATTTGCATAGGTATGCAAACAAGTGCTTTTCAAACATGTGAAATGATTCCCTTAAAGCATTTTCCAAAATATTTGTGAGATGTGAAACAGCTTGTGTTGTTTGCACCACGACGGGCAGTATTCCTTAAATGATGCTCTTGTAACCTAATTTGTTGGATTTTCATTCAGGGAAAATTTTGCATGCTCACGTTTTTTTAGAAAGTAGATCTAGATCACCGCCAGGTTGCATTAACACTGTCCCGCCCTCAGGTGCAGCCTCAGACCGGATTTTCTGGCTTCTGGAAATGTGTGAAACAGGAGACCTTTAAGAGCGCTCAAGAGGCCCTGGGAGACACTGGGTGCCCCATCTGAGCCACTGATGTCCCAGGACACTTCTGAGTTTCTTATTGTTATAGTCAAAGAAGCCGTGTGAAGATGAGAATAACTGATAAGTATAACCACATGTGAAAAAAAACAGGATTTACACCACTCTTTGTGTATAAATGTTTACAGAGCAAAAATGTGTTTGATATTAGCTATTGAATATCTGGTTGTGGTGTATGATTTTTTTTTTTAAGTTTGATTTGCTTATTAATTTTGCACTTGGCACACATTACTCACAAGCGATGTGTTTATAAAACTGGTTAACTGTGGTTTAATGGCAAGCTTGTAACTCTGTGCATACTGACACATCAAGGGCTTATACATTTTCTCTTTTTTTCCATGTTTGTCAAAGTATTTATCAAATAAAGTCTTTTAAAAATGCTTAAGTTCCAACAATGTGCTGCACTTTAGAGGCTCACTAGCAAAAGAATAAGCGGGGGCTATAACTACTATCTATTTAGTAATTTATTGTAGAATTGACCTGTTAAGATCATGAGTATGTGGGGTTAACCATTGCAGATTGTGGTGCTAATTATTTTACCATACATATAATTCAAAAAGTAAATAGACAAAACAAGCTTACTTCTGTGATAGATGAACAAATTAGTGACTGATGCCAAGGTTATCAGTGAATACAGCATACACAGCTACAATACAATAAAATTACATTGAGCATGAAGCCATCTTTGGTCTTCTTATCACTATAAACAAATACATAGAAATTTGTATTGTATCAAAAATAGAAATTACATAGCCATATTGAAAGTAAATTCACATTTTTGACATACAATATAAGGAGAATACCTAAGAGACATAATGTGGGGGATTACATTATATTTTTTTTTCCAATCCTTGGCTTTTAAAAAATAAAAAAAAAGGAAAAAAAGGACCCAATGGTTTTGCCACATTCTGAACATTCATTTTTGTTTTTGAAGAATTGCATGATTCTGCCAAACCATCAACCAATATTGGTGTGATCCATCTGTAGAAGCCAGTATCCAACATATATAGCAAAAACACAAATGAAAGACAAAATAGATTGTCATTCTTGACACAAACGTGTGCTTTCGATCCGGGACTTTGATGAGAGGCCTCTGCTGCGCTGGACATAAAGAGAGAAGAGAGAGACTTTAGTCGGGACTCGGCATTCGCTCGTGATGTAGCAGCCCACCTTCCACAAGGCGAGCCGAGTCCTGACAAACGGACATGCCCCTCCTCTCTAAAGTGAGTCTGTTGTGTCTTTAGTTAACTGTGTTTCTGTCGCCGTCCTCTTCGGGGGTTCAGAGTTATTCTGTTCTCAGAGGCACACATGATGAACTGCAACCCAAGTGGACCTCTACTTGAGATAATAGGGAAGTGCTTTCAAAGTGTTTGATCCACTGTAGGGGAAAAAAAGAAACAAAAAACATCAACAATATCCAAAAGAATTTTTGTCAGTTTACAAACTGGTTGTTATGTAGATCATGCCTTGCCTCAAAACATGACAGGATATTTTAATTGTGGAGAGAATTACTGAAGTTTACAACATGCAGTTAATATGTGATCTGTCTTGAGGCGATGGCAAATCAATTATACATTTAAATTTTACTAAAGGACAGGTTCAGATTTTTTCAGATATATTTTAAGCTAGTATGCAACATATGAACATTGAAACAAGCTCTGCTTGATGTGATCATTCAGTGGTCACTTACTATCATTATCCCAATGCAAGAGATGGGGGATAAAATAAAAAATTAAATTCCTCGTTCTGTGCAAAAAAAAATATATTCTGATCAGTCACATCAGAAGTACGTTACAAAATTTTTGACGTTATGGACAGGAGACACAGCAAGCAAAATCTGGTTCAATATGCAAATGTAGCCTATCCTTATGAGCACAAATAAAACAAGGACATAGTCTGGTGTACTAAATTTGAGAGATTCAGTCAGATTTCCATGTTACTGGAAAAAGGAATATTCTATTTTAGTCTGTGCATTACCATACATATTAATGTTACACCTCCAGCACTGTCCATCTACTGATGAGCCAAACTTAGTTTTAGTTTACGTAGGAGTAAATAATTGTTAATTATATTGTATGGTGATTTTTCTGCCTCTTTTTCTATTCATTTCGGCTTTGTATACATACATTGGTGGATCAAGTACTCAGATCCTTTACTTGAGTAAAAGTACTGTTAAAAAATACACCTTTACATGTAGTCTTGAATCAAAATTATCACCCAAATAAATATACTGATGTATCATCAGCAAAATATATCAAAAGGAAAAGTAGTCATTTTAAGTACTGATATATGGAAACAATTTGAGATATTTGGGGTGGATTACTTTTATTAGTTCTGCATATTATGTAAATGTATAACTTTTTATAATACACTACTTATAACTTAAACTCAAAATGCTTAACAATTTACAAACGTGAATTGATACTTATTACATGAAAAGTAACATGCAACTAATGCTGTCATAATGAAAGTGGCATAAAAATACAATATTTCTCTCTGAAATTGAGTCAAATAAAGTAGCATCACTTGAAAATACTCAAGTGAGTAAATGTACCCAATTACTCTCCACCACTACAAATTTGTATACAAATATTATTTATATACACAGTCCTCCCTGCACAGCTCCATCTTTTGAGCCCATTAATAAGAACAAGCGCCGTCTGCTTACCGTCTGACCATTCACCGCTTATGGAGACGTCAAGGGTCGTTCTCCTTCTTTACCGTCACGTCTCCGTCCCCTGCGAGGATGGTGGAGATCTCTCCCTGCATGAAGGCCCAAGGCACGTTGGATCCAGACAGGGGACAGCGCTCTCCGCTGGGGCAGTACACCTCCCCTCCTTGACCTTGGCTGCGGATGAACCCTCGGGTGCAGGGGAAGCAGAACTTGTGGTGCGGGACAGAGGGACACTGGACAAAATGCGTGTCCTCCAGGCGCTCCCTGCAGAGGGTGCAGCACAGCAGGGCCCCCTGGCCGCTGCTGGTGGACTCCCCGGCGCTAGTGTTGCTGCTCGGCCCCACCGCGCTGAGACCCTGCCCCATGGCTGCCTGCGAGACCGAGGTGGAGGCGGTGGAGGGGCTGCTGCTGGTGGGCCGGCCGGCTGTGGAGGAGTGGGCTGTGGACATGCTGGGGCTGTCTCTGGCCATCTGGCTGGAGCTCAGGCTGTCCGCGACTCCCATGAGCGCCGAGATGGGCGACGGCTGGCTGTGTAAACGCGGAGGGCCCTCCGGAGGGGCGGCCATGCCGGGAAGCGGCTCCATGCCCGAGTACGCGCCTCGGGGCCACGGCTCTCTCGACGGATGATCGGGTCTCCCCTCGCTCTCTCCGTTCTCGGATCCCGGAGAGGCCTTGCGGCGGCGGGTCGTGCTCTTCATCGGCGGGGGGCGTCCGCTGGCTGCCATAGGCAGCCCCGCATCCGGTTGCGGCAGGACCTCCGGGATCGGAGGCTCTTTAAACATGCGCACGCCGTCATTCAACAGCTCGGACAACCCGCGCCAGTCCCCCGTGCCCTGCCGCTTCTCGTACTCCACATAGCGAAGCCCAGAGTTCACCGCTTTACCGGCGTCTTTGGCCGAGTCGCGGAACATCTGCCTGACCAGGTCCGGGACCCCTGAGAAGATCACCCCAGAGCCGGCGGGATACTCCACGAACACCTTCAGCTCGAACTCGGGGGTCGCGCTGGCATCGAAGGCCAGGACGCGTCCCATCAGGTTGTGGTCTTTCCTGAAGCGCACGTTAAAGGGGACGCAGCTGCTGAGGGCTACGAGCACGTCCCGAACCGCTTTGGGACGGTTCGGCCAGCCCTCGACCTTGCAGCGAGCCACCTCGTTCAGTTCGGCCATCACCTCATTGTTCCTCCACACTACGGGATCTATGCCCACCAGGGCAGACGTGCTCGCCCCCACACCCAGCACAGCCTGCCTTCTGCCCGCATCGCTCATTATGGGGCCGGCTGAAACCGCAATAGGTGTGACCCCAGCCCTGGAGCCTGATAACGGAGCTAAAAGCCCGTGGGGGGTTGCTACCAACCCCTGGGCTATCAAGGCATGGGATATAGCCCCGTGAAGGCTCGGTACTGCCCCAGCCATCGCCCGACGAGTGTTCGGGCTGTGTCGGCTTCCCTCTGACAGGGCGACGTCTTCGGCTCGGTGCAGGCCGTTGGGGAGGCGAGCAGACACCCCGTACTCCCCCCTCCCGCGGTCTGTGCGCTCCCCGTGCTGCCGCCCTGCCTCCCCGGGCCCGGTGGCGCTGGGTTTGCCCTGCTGTGGACCGGGGGACCTGCCGTCTAAAACCCCGTGCGTGCTCTTTAGCTGTCTGGCGGTTTCAATGAGGAGCTCGATCCTGTCCGCGCCGTCGTAGTTCACACATCCCCGGCACACGGCCTCGCTGAACTCCCACAGCATGGCCCAGGGCATCTTGGGCAGATCGCAGAGGTAGCACCATTGCCGTCTGGAGGAAGACTGCGAGGCGGAGGACATGTTGTTTACAGGCCCTCGACCAAACTTTCTTCGGGAGGCCTGACGTTACACGTTACGGTCTGCGTTCACAACGATTCTTCAATCCTCAGACGCCAGTGGCCACATGTCGCGAATTTTACGACGGAAATTAAACCGAAACTATGTTCGAAACGCGACTGTGTGCGATAGCATTTAAAAGTTAGCAACGTCTTCTTTCTTGGTTTGTTCGTGTCGGTCTGTGTGGAAGGAAGTAAAATGTTTTAAGACACCGGAAACACCTACGTTGCGCAAGGCACCATGGGAGTTGTAGTAAAACGACTGACGCTGTAAAGTCCTCACATCATTTACTTATTAAACGTAGTAATTCAATCGCATAAAATAGTCTATTACAAGTAAAATTCTTAATTATTATCATTGCTAAATTAACATATGCAGTTACTTTTATAGTATACTTGAAATGACACTTTGAAGCACGATCCTATTTTTTTTTACATTTTATACAAAGAAAATAGCAAATATAAAAAGGGAGGTGACAATTCAATACAATATAGGTACTATAATATTTATATGGATGTTATGTAATATTACAATTGCCACCAGAAGAATAAATTCAGTGGATTAGAAAGTACTATTTAATATATTTTTTTATCTAAATTGTAGTGGAGTGGAAGTATAAGGGAGCATCAAATGAAAATACTGCCATAGTATGTAAAAGTATCTAAAAATTTGACCGCAGTACAGCACTGTAAATTGTGTTATTTTTTACCACTGAAGAGAAGTAGTAATACCACAGTATACAACTATTCTGTTGCAAGTAAAAGTCCTGCACTAAAATGTTACTTTAGTAAATATATAGAAGAGTTAGTTTCAACAATTTACTTTTGCAACTATTGCAAATATAAGTACTCATTAGGCAAAATACATATGTTGTGTCAATAACACTGACACTAGTGTTTCGAGTGTTAATTCAGTGTCCCTTAATTTATTATCTCCCAGTTCCAGTAGTTAGTTTTTAATTGCATGTTTTCAATAACTTCATGCCACAGAAATAAATCAAACCAACACTATTTTGGTTCAGTGTTCACCAGAGCTCATCCTATTGTGTGGAACATTTGAGTCTTTCCTCTTGGTGTTGGACCTGAAAATCTCCCATATTAAGATATTCTGTCCCTGGAGCTTTTAAAAAATTGTTTTAATTTTATATCTGTGAAAATGACTGATCATTGATTGCTCACAAGTAGAAAATATTTCTGGTGAGAGACAATATGTAAAAAAATCTGCCCATGTCATCCCTTCAAGGTCTGCAATTATGACTAACAATACAATATTTAGGGTATATTATACATTTCCTGAATCCTTGGAGACCTGTGAGTATTGCAGGTTTTGTTTGCCTGGTCTCTTTTCTTCCTTGATAACACAGGGTTAAAATTAATTATATAGCTTAGGCAAAAGTTGTGGAAAACGGTCATTGATCGAGTGATACCTTTACCAGAATGATTAATCAGTGTCCCCTTTAAAAAATACCAAACACAATATTACAGTGTCTAAAATGGAATTTATTGTAGGGGGCAATTAAGCTACCAGTCTCAAAGAACCACCATATCAAACCATAACTAGAGATGTGTAGGATTAAAAAATACAAATCAGAAACCAGATGGTAGAAATATCCAGTCTGGCCAATGGAGTACTAGGTCAAATATAAATGTACTATATACTTCCAGTGCCTTCCACAGGATGTACAGTTTATAACAAATCAATCTGAGTATGCAAGTAAAAGGCCAATACATCAACTCATCAATTTATGCTGCTTTAATTTATATGTGCTTGTCAATACAAATCACAATATTGAAAAATATTCAGTGGTGTAAGCCTAAATACAATTAATTACTATGGATTGTTCTTTACATGCATGTATAGATGTTAACAAGTTAAACCAATGTAGTGCTGATTTGCGATAACTGCAATACAGTATTATTTACTAAAGGAATGTAACAACTTGCAATTGAAATATTGATTGTGATTGAACATTTTTCCATCTCTTTCATGTGATGAAAATCCAAAATGTTCCTTTGAAGGATTTTCTTTTGGTGAAAAAACAATGTCAGACACAAATTATTATTCCAAGTATTTTTATGTCTTACTGTCAAACATGTCTGGAGTGGATCTTTATTCTTCATAGTGACTCTTCTATGGTCAAACATATTGACCACACTTCAGTGCAACCAGAAAAATGTCAGTTTGACCCACAAAATAACAATTAAGAACCTGCCAATAAAATGTATTTTTTCTTTCAAGAGTGAAGGATTTAAGAGGCATATAAACCATCATTGAAGCTATGAAAGCTGTTTAAATCAGCATCCAATAACACTTACCATTTACTTTATTTAAAAACAAAAAGTTAAGTACACATTGAAATTTTTATGTCAAGCAGTGGGCTGGGGGCTAGTTTGCAAGGGTTGCTCAAATCTAGTGTCATGTATATACAAAATAGTTGTTCGAAAACCATAGTACAAGCAAAACAATTCATACAAAATCAAAGTTAAAGTGGCATATTCTAAAGCACATCAATCCTAGTTTGTGCCAATATTGATTGAATGTTTAAATGGAACGTGAAAACAGAACTGCAGTATACTCTATGCAAAGACACAAAACGTTACAAATAGTTTGGGAGGAGAGTATTTAGTTGGCGTGGTGTGTGGTTGAGAAACACAGCTTCAGGGTGTAAGGATAAGGCCCACCTGGGAGTGATGAGAAAGAAATTGACATTTTAGAGACAAAGGGTATAATACATTGCGAAGATGTTAAAAAAATACAATTACATGGCCAGTATTTAAAGAAAAATATGTTAGTATAAGACACATGAAGGACTTACTGGGGTTTTTCATTTGGAAATGGTTAATCACAGCAAGAGCTTCCATGGCATCATTGATGGATTCCCACTCCAGAAGGCCTGATGAGCTACGCTCACCTACAAATCAAGATGAAAGAATAAATCAATGAGATTACAATATCCAATTTTACTAAATTCTGTGCCAATACATTGATGAAAACCAAGCTCTATAGGTTTATAATCAACTACCAGTGCTGGTGCTAGATTCAGCTGCAGCACAGCCCAAATATATAAAAAAAAAAAAACCCAGCTACAAATGGAAATTAACTAAAGTCAATTCTTAAATCTTCCTAATAGAGAAATGTTTTTATCCAAGTGATCATTTGGTATAACTTAAAAAAAAAAAAAGAGATCTGTGTTGCTAAAAGTGATTAATATTTCTTTCCTTGCAAAAATTATTCAGCTTTAAATGATCTAAGCAGGTAACACCATGTTATTATAGAAGAAAAAGCTTTTGTGTGAAATCAGTTTGAAGCCAAAAGCAACAGGATGCTGGCAACTAGCAGTGCATATTGTGGCTTTTTGTATAATTAGTCAGACAATGAGTATCAGGAAATGTTTCTTTGGCATTTTCTGGATTAACTTCTGACTACCCACTCATAACCTTTAAAATATCCAAGCACTGAAATCATCACTCATTAGTATATCAAAGCACACTTCAACAAAACCAATTTGTACTATGGCTCAAGTTATATTACTCACTCTTTCCGGTGAAAAGTTTCACACTTGTAGGGCTCTTAATTCCCAATTCCTCACAGACCTAAAAAGAAAGATTGGTTTAAGTAAAAATCCGAGGAGGTGGTATGCCTACTATCAGTGCTTCACAGGTAAAAACTTTTTGTTTACCTGGTTGAAGACCTCTACAGTGATGTCCGGCTGTGCATTAAAAAAGTGTAGGACGTTGCTGGGATGCTGGATTCGGTTCTTGGCCGCTTGCTCTTGGGATGTGAAGCGGTTGTTGCGGGAGCCATGGAAATCTTTGAAACTACTCGAGTTGTCCTCCAACTGGTAGCATTGTCCCGGCACAATGGCTTGCTGCTTTGACACACTGTTAAAAGAAGACAGCCAGAGGCCTTAGGTCTCTATATCAAACTCTTGAGTCACCTGCTACACTAGTCTAGATTTTTTTTGGACCAGATATTTTCGTTCCCCTGTCTTATAAAAAAAGAATAAATAAATAAACTCCTTCCACATGCCTATCCAATCCATAAATATCTTACACTACACCGAGACCTTAACATGAATTTTATCTGCCCTAAAGACTGTGATACCATGCGTGGGCCAGTATTGGCCGATGACCAAAATTTCAAATATTTGTGTAAAAGAACGTTTTGAGCGCAGCGTCATTGTTGTCATAGTAACCATGTGTCACAGCCAGTTTGTGTGTTGTTCTTGCTTGGCTTTCACATTACGACTGCTGCCCAGGGATGCATTTTATTCTCATAATACATCCATCATGGTGCTGCACTGCTCCTGCTGCGTTGAGCGGTATACGCATCAACCTCCTTTACTGGTTCAGTGAATTGTGGTAGTGATTCAAAAACACTGACGAATCCATGCTAGAGATGTGTGGATGGCCTATAATTTCATCTGTAACTGCATTACAAAACATCATTTGCCTGTTATCCATCCATCCGCACCAATGGTTTTTGACCAATTTTCAAATGTAATTCAATATTTTTTGTCACGCAGCCATCCAAGCCAATCCACCAACTGCGCATCTCTAATCTACACAGACTTAAAATAATAGATGCTATAGACCATCAAGTAGACCAAATCCAGAACATATGCTACACTTTTGTCTTAATTAGAGCAAGGAGGAGATCCTAGCATGTACTTTATGTAACAATCAAAAGTATCAAGAGCACATAAATAACCTGAGACATACCAGACCGCCATCTGTGAGCCACGCTTTGACGTCATGAATTCAAAAAAGATACGGATTGGGGTCGCTACACTAATCTACTCAACTTGATATTTTTGAAACCCTCCACTTGTTTATCCGATTTGACAAATCTCTGGATAAGTGCCATGTTGGTGTAGTTCAGAGGCTGAATTGGATAGAAAAGTGTGTGGATTAAAAATATAGAGAGAGAGATTTGTGTAGCTGGGGCCTGAATCACTATTTATTCCTTCTACACTTTTAAAATATAATAAATTTAACAGCTGGCCTTACCACACATTGAGTTTCTGTCCAAAAATAAAGTTGTTGTTGAGGTGAGTGATGGCCCTGTCCACAGAATAGCAGTCACCCATCTCCACCATCGCTGCCCCTGGCTTACTCTTCATGAACTTAACCTGAGGAAAGAATAACACCCAGCTGACTACACACGAAGGAAAGCATTAATATTGTTGATGTTGAAGATTGCTGAAATCACAGGCAGTCCGCTCACTGAATTCACCCATTGCTATCAATCTATATCTGTTTTTTTTTTTTTTTTAAGATAGCAGACAATAGTCAGATATGTGGTGTCCAACAACAAGAGATTTTTTTTCTAAGAATTTCTTCTTAGCTCCATTCCACTCACCCGCTCTACATTGCCGTAGAGGCAGAAGATGTTGAAGACCTTGTCAGGATTGACCTTTGAAGGCTCAAGGCCATACACCATAAGAACTGGAGAGTCAGCGTGAGGGCCATACTCGGGAGGTGGTGGTCCGTATCCAGGGCCATACCGCTGGCTACCGCGACCACGCCCACCTATACCTGGCCCCATGCGGTGAGGTGGAGGGGGACCGTAGTTATCATCATTGTAGCTATGATAACCTCCTTGAGGGCCTCCTTGATAAAAAGGAGAAAAATACCTATATGTTCCAGAATCTGATAGATTCTTTTATATGTCAGACCAATTTCTTTATTGGACACTTACCATAATCAGGTGGGTGGTCTCCGAGAAGAGCAGGCTGTCTCTGCCGTTTGTTGGGATTGGCATTGGGATCTAAAATGGTAAAATCAAAGTTGCCTATCAAACAGCTTCTTCTCTAAATGGTATAAAGCAGGTACCTTACATGGACTACTACGTGCTAGGGGAGAAGGTTGTGTTACATGCAGCAGAGGGGCCTAAGTGTAAAAAAGAAATCTGCAGGCTCTAATTTGTCATCTAATGTGACATAATGGAGATTTTTTTTTTTTAATTAAAAAAAGACAACCTCCTATACCTGCCATTTTACACAAACACACACAAACACACACACCTTGAAAATTGTTCCAATTGCCATCACCATCAGCATCTGTGCAGGTACACATAAATACATCAAATCCAAATTTACAGTAAAAAGTATCATTTTGGCAACACTTAAAACACGTTCTTTACACCCTAGGCAAATATGTAGAATAGAAACATCGGAGGATGAGCCAATAACATACATCAGTGCTATTGAGAGGCTCCTACAGTCTAAGCATTATTTAATGAGAACTATACAAAATACAGGTATAACATCGGAAGTGAAAAGAAATCAAGCTTTTCAAGTAATTTACAATATGGAAGGAAAGAAGAAAAGTATTTGCTGAAAATAAGCATTCCCATAATCTCCAATCAAAAGAAAACCGTATCTGCATCAACAGCCACACCCCCAAAATCAGTAGATATTTAGTAACCGTAAAAAGTAAATATAAAACAGGCCTGATATTTGATCTTTGATACAAACATTGTGTACATCATTTATTTTAAGCTAATCACCAATAGGAGTTAGGAGGAAAAACATCTACTTCATGTAGTATTATATGTAAATAGTTGAGAAGTCACAACTAGCCACATTTCAGAAAAGCATCAACAAATATTAAACCTGCTGCACCCTAAAGTTTCTCATAATACATTTTGCAAACATTCCAGCTAATGCTACTTTTGGAAGATGCAGCCATACAATGAATAGAACCACATCATTGTCTAATGTGCTGATCCACACATCTTAAAATAGCCATTTTCTAAATGAATGTGCCTGTAGAGACCAATTCTAAAAACTGGACTAAACCCCATAATTTAAGAAAGAAAAGTACAATAGTAATAAAACCTTAAACCGTATTAACGGCTCATCATAAGTAAAAACCACACTCACTTTTTCTCCCTTTTATCTTTACAATATCAGAGTTGAGACATTATTACTGACTGGCCTGACTAATTCCCTTGTATACCCAGGTACTTAAAAACTCTAACAAAACGCTTCATGTATCAATTTCTTAGAATATTTGAACAAATATATAAAAGCTAAGGTGCCAAGAGAATTAGAGGATCAGTTTGTGGAAATACATCCCATTACTGAAGTCAGTTGCTGGCTAGGGTTACGAATAGCTTATAGCCTTTTTACCATGATGCTTGACAACTTAAGACAACAGTCCAGTTGGTTTAGTTTTACAAAAAATTTAAATTTTTAATCATCAAGTCAAATTATTCAGTCATTTTTTTTTCAAGTACTTACAGCACCACACATGGAGCATGGGACACAGTGGGTAGGTAGGGGGCAGTCTTCAGCAAGGATGCTACCCGCCAACCTCAACTCATTCTCCCTCTTCACTCTTTTCTTTCTTCTCCTTCCTTGCATCCCCACCACCAGAGAGAAATGTGCATCCACACGTCCATTGCTGGGTTTTGACTTGCTGCCACTCGGTTTTTAAAGTTGCGAATAGAGAGGTCATTGTCCATCTTACCGTGTTCTGACCACAATGCGGAACATTTGCACCGTTTGAGAGTGGGCTGTCTGTCCACAGACACATTGAGCCAAACCTGCATCACACGGGAGGCGTTAAATGCATCACTATGGGCCAGTGCAAAAAAAGGGAAAATGAAACAACGCAGAAACAACATAAGAACAGCACAGATAGAAGGGGGGAATGGGGGGGTAGGTATAGGGGAGAAAAAACAGAACACCAGAGTCCATAAATGCAGAGAGCTTTGGGAAAGGCTGTTTGATCTGTTTGCATCTGTGCTTGTATGCTTGATGGGTGTTTGATGCTTGTGTCTTCATAGCCCCCCCCGTGGATATTTCTTCTCATGTAAAAATGGGCGCTCACATGATGATTGCTTATTGGGGTTTAATAGCTGTCAGCCACTTGCAAAGTGAGAAAGGCATCTAGTGCCTGGAAATCTGCGTGACGATGAGCTGTCATGGCGCTTCAGCTCAGTGTGTTGCCGTGGATATTCAGCTCGCTGTATTGTCGTGTTGTGTTCGGCACAGGAAGGTGGAGGCGAGCAGTAATAACGTCTGAGAAAGAGAGAGAATGGCCTCTTTTTTGTTTACCGCCCCCAGTATGTGGTGTCATCTGTTCCCTGGTCGAGCTGAATGTGTCTGAAAACTCCTCTGTTGCTCCCTGTGGTTGTGTTATGGCAGGCACATCCCAAGGGCTAGGAGGCGGGGCCGCAATGACCACACACCTGACTCCCGCCCGTATCATCAATGTGTTGTGTCAAAAATGGTGACTCCTCAGGGCTCTGCAGATGAGATGTGCTGTACTGGTAAAGAGGATGGCGGTAGATGCTTACAAATCTAGCAGTCTGTGGTGGATATGCGAGGTGTCATATTGCCTCAGGTGTTTCAGTATTTCTGTCCCTCAATCTGAAATGGTGGCTACTGTCCACCACAAAAATAAAATGGACTCCCATGTCAGGTGGTGGTGGAGACAGAGGGGTGATGATGGACTTGAAATTAGGAAGTACTGAGTTGAGGTTGTGTTCCGGTGTTTGTTGCCCCACTGTGTCCGATGTATGCCACAGAGCAGATTTACATAAGTTATGGCTGTGGGTGCTGTTATACTTTAGCTGTAGAAGCCGATGTGTCTTTGGCAGCATGTGTCTGCCTAGAGGTTGAGGTAAGCCTGTGTGAGTTTGCACAGTGAGGACACAAGGAGTTACCTCTAATTCATAAGGCAGCACAAACTAAGGAATATGAAGGAATCCCTTAAAAAAGACATGATAAACACTCCTATAAAACTTGAAATGTGCATGTTGTGGTCTTGGTTGTCTACAAAGGAAACAATCGCATAGCTTCTACAGTGTCTGCTTAAAAAAACAACACAATAACACAGCTAAAATAAATTAAAATATTTGTATGATGTCAGGTTTAAAATCCCAGCAATACAATATTACACACTACACAGATTCTTAAGTGGTCTAATGTGGCACTGAGATTTGCAATATTTACCCCTCAGGCTCCTAGCACATTACATTTCAGTGAACTTTCCAACTACCCTGAAATCTAATTATATTTAGAGTTGGTTGACAGGAGGATACCAGGCAATGTGCCAAGTGCCTAGTGAAGACAATGAACTAACTTGTGATTAATGTTTTAACATTACATCAACAAAAACATGTCAATAACTAATGATGCAATTCTACCTTTAAAAACCTATTTCTGTTTGATTTGGTCCTGCTAAAGTTAAAATATGCTAGCACTAAATATTCATAGATTTTTTTTTTGATTTGCCAATTGAATGTAAAGAACATTGTCAAGTGTGTTATGTTTTATATTAAAGGTCCCATGAAATGCAGAATGTTCTTGGATCTGTTTTTCCACCATCGATGGCTGCACACAGTCTTCCTTACGCTAGTAACACTTTCAGTTGTGAATGACTTGTACACTTCTATACACAAAAAAAGAAAAAAAAAAAAAACAAAGAGAGAGACCCTTTCCAATGTTAAGTCCAACCTTCATACAGAAATGGATTTTGGTCAAAGTTATTCAATGGGACCTTTAAAAAGAAGTGTGTCTAGTGGTCTAACAAGTTAACTCAACTGGCTGGTGCCTAATTTAAGTGTTGATAAAATCTCCACCATGTTTAAAGAATGCTATCAAGTGTGACAATCTGTAGGCAGGGATGTGAAGTTGTGCAGCTGTGACATGCTCTTTAAGGAACGTGAAACTATGTGAATAATGGTGCGCCTGCATATGCTACCGTGACGAGTGAGTCGGGCTTTTCACATGCATGAGCCTGTAATTGAGGTTGGCTGCCCTTGAGGTTGCTCCTCATGCCCTTACTTTGTGCCTGCTGTATGGCGAGAAAATGCATGAAGACTGTGCTGGCATCACAGGAATACTGCCTCTGAACACAGAGTTGAGCAGCATGGTGAATGGTGGAATAAAACCCATTCACCTGTGATCAAAGGCAATACCCCCTGAGGCAGAGAACCCTAAACATCCCATACAGTGGCATGAGAGAAGAAGAGGAAGAAAAAAGGGGAAAGGAAGGGTTGGGGACTGCATGTTACCTTGGCCACTCAGAGTGGGGTTTGTGTAGTCCCACGTGTCCTGGTCGTTCTTGAAGACATTAAGGCGTGCTGGCTGTGGAAAGGATGCATAAGAAAAAGTCAAAACCGTTTTGCTCTCAAAAACAACTGATATAGTAGAGTGATTGCACAATGTCTTACACTTACCTTGGCATATTCAATTTTCAGAGTGCAGCATCCGGAATAGATGTCTGCGCCATTCAGAGAGGCTTTAGCCCTCTGTGCACTTTGAACGGAATCAAATGTGCCAGCATCAAGTTAAGGTGAGTACAGATTAAACAAGCAAATGACAGCCCAGGTGTAACTACTGATCAACAATAGGATATAACAACTAAAAAGAGGCGATTATTAAAGAGGATATTCAACCATGGCCTGAACACCATTCTTCCTGAAGATGACGATCCTCTGCACAGGTCCACAGTTGTTACAAATGGTGTAAAGCACATCCTATTGGGGCACAAAAGGGACATTTGCACAATTCATATACTACTATGGATACAGCATGCATACCTTTACTGATGCTCAAACATGACTATTTATACAGAACATATTCTTATTGCAATATTTTTGCCATTTCTATTAAAATAAAGAAGCTCAATATAGATTGATGTCTGAAGTTGTAATCATACAGCAATATATCTTGTTCTGCCCACTGATGACATTACCGTGGTGATTGGATAGATGGGGTTTATGATTGTGAGCAGCAGCACATTGTTGACGCTGCGGGTGTCGTCTGAATCTCCTGGTCTTGAAATCTTTTGGCTTGTGGAGTAATTGATGAAGGCTGGGTGGCCCGCAATGTACACCTGGTTCTCCGCTGCATATGTTACAGCATTGCAGGAACCATTCATGTCCTCATACTCCAACAGGGCTTGGCGCTTCTTAGGCATCATGACCATAAAACTGTAAATATAGAAATCAGGGAAAACAATAAAGAACCAATAGGCTAAATAACTCGACTCGATTAATTAAAATTTATAGACATTTTGGTTTGACTTAATATTATAGTGACTTTGACTAGAACTAATACAATTTAAACCAGCATAAACGTTTTTTTTCCTCCTCCCATATGAACACAAAACAATACTCAATAATATGAAAGAATTAACAACTCAATATGTAGCTCTGCCCAGCATTGTTTAGGATTTCTGGCCCACGCACAGTCTTGTCAAGTTTCACTGCACTCAACAAAGTAAAACAAAAGGCAGTTGTTTCCAGACAGCAAGCTCAGAAAAAAAATGTGTGTTCACATAACACAACATGCCCAATATGAAATGCCATAAACTGTTTTCAAACACCTTAACCAAAGCTTGATGAGACAGTAGGTTACAGGACTGCAATTTCTGAGTATATTCATGATATATACTTAATGTTAAGGTCTGACATTTTACATTTTTCATGGGTTTTGTTTGAAGGTGTGATACAATAACAAACCTTAAACTTTCTAAATATATTTAGATGTCCTTCCTCTAGCTTTTCTGTAGTGCTGGGAAGGACATTTTCCATCCGTTTCATTGATATTAAAGAACATCTCTAATGATTAGCTGATTTGAATGACTGTGACAGTGCGGGGTGATGACTGCATAGTTGTGACATGGCATTGTTAGTGGACGTCCTGAGGCTCTTTTTAAAATCCACCTGACATCTTCCTGAAAGGAAGTGGATTTACAGGTTCGACAGAATGTTGGGGGAATTTGATTGGACCATTAAAAAAGTTGGCATATCCTACCATGTGCAGAATGAATCAGACACTGAATAATTTAAGTTAAGACTATAATGGTGGACCATTCAACTTGATTGACAGGTGGATAAAATGACACTGTTGGTTGAAATAGGTCTGGGCAAGATAATGCCATTTTTTAACATAATGTGATTGAATTTTGGATCAAACTTTATACAAATATATGAAAACAGTTTTGTAATTTTGTTGGTGAATAATGTGCATTTCTCAATTTATACATTGAGTAGAGACCAATCCAACTTCATATTATATGGGTGAGACGAATAAAACCTGCAGCATACCATTTAAGAATTCAAGCATGTAAAGGAAGAGTATGTGGTATTTCCATAAAAACAGTAGTCATATAATTGTAATCCAACCCACTCATCACTTATGACCCACTAGAACTGTGTGGTGGTGTGGAGCCTGTTGCCTCCTGTCTGTATATTCTACTTTTCTCATTGTTTTACTGAACAGGGAGGGAGGTCCCAAAACAAACCAAAACGAATAAAAACACAGAGGGCAGCAGGGTGTTTGCACATAAACACACAACAATCTTCTCGTAGTCATAAGCAATGATTGAGAGGGATTAAACGTGTATGAGTTTATATATTGTTGTTGGGGGAATCCTGCATCCTTATTTAGGAGCCCTGACATTACCTAATGGCCCCAAACTCCTGCAGAGCCTCCACTAGATCAGACTCCATGATGCCGTCAACCAGGCCTCTGATGTGCACCACCGGGGAGGGGAGCGGTTTATGAGGGTCCTCGTAGCTCTCCTGAAAACCGCAAATACGTGAAAAGGCTGCTGTCAAAAAATTTACCTCCAGCTGTGGTGGAGCGGGGATGGAGACCCGCGGAGAGTAGACGGCAGCCGGCCGCTGCTTCGTATTACTTATCGATAAACGCAGGCCCAAAGAAAACGAGCCGTTTATTTAATTTTCATAAAACATTCCTTCATAAATGATAAACTGCTGGTAAGTGCTGTTAAGTAGCTAATTAATAATAATTTCACAAACTAAACATAAGAAACGTACCCAATCTAGCGTTGACAGCTAACGCTAGCTGCGCGATAATCAGTAATTTGACGAGGTAAATTCCCCTCTTGGACACAAGAAAACTACCAAATGTTGGCATAACGACACTTTAGGATACGAAGCGAAACGGAAACACTCACAGTTGTCATCCCTCCTTCCTCGGTTTTCTGTCTTTTCGTTGCTCTACCAGCTTCTCCGTAGAAGCGGCCCGCAGCAGCAGCCATGTTGTCCCGTCCCCTGTGCCGGGCCAGCGGTGCATTCAGGGCGTGTGGGAATAACGGGAATGTATTTGTACTGTTGAAAGCAACACCATAGCTATGTACATGCCATTTAGTACGATCTTCCAGACAAATGAGAAACTATTTATATTTATTTTATTTTCAACATGTCACTCAGTATTTTCGTTTAAGCATCTTTTCTGTATATTATATTACTGAATTAGAAAAGGCAGTTTTCTTTCAGCAACCTCTTTGCATTAGTCGAAACAGAATATCAGCAACTGTGAATGCGATTTATTTAGAGTAGGTTACAGCAGGGTGCTAAAAGTGATAAAAAATTTCCATTGAAGCGTGAATGCAGCCATCAGTAATACACTGCTATTGGTCAATTACAATTTCAACCATTAATAGTAGTTACCTGTATGTCCTACAGGATGCAGTGCAGGGTTAAACCTAGAGTACTTTATCATTTATATCACAATGGTAACAATGCCTATGCTCTCCCATAATTGTTCAACCAAAAAGGTGAATTGGTGACTGCAAAGTCCATAACATACTAATCATATAATTTTCATATTCACCAATTTATTTATGTCTCCCATAGATCTAAATGTAGATGTCACTTCAGTCACTGTCCCTATTGAATGCAGTTGAATTTCTTTGTGACTGAAGTTTAAGCCATTAAATCCACAAAAAATGAACCCTCTCTTAAACTCACCAAGATCTTTCACTATTGATATGAAATGAGAATCAATTAGGCCTGCTCAGTATTTCTATAGAGGCAACAGAGTATGATTGGGTGTTATTTGCTTAATTGTATCATGCAATGCATTTGTGTTGAAGCTGCTGCATTTGTTAAGTTTCTCCACTTAATTGGTTGAGGTTTTCTTTCATTAATTTCAGTTATTTCCTTTACCCGTCAATTCCTCATTAGGGTTGCAGGGGTTTCTGCTGGAGCTAATCCCAGCCTATTACATGCAAGAGGCAGAGATACACCCCAGCCAGGCCACATTGGCCTATCATGGGGCACATACACATTGAATCACACACTTACACCTACAGGCAATTTAGATTTTCCAGTCAACATCAGCATGTCTTTAGACTGGGAGGGAGCCAGAAAACCCAGAAAGAACCCATGTAGACACAGGGAGAACATGCAAACCCCGCACAGAAAGGTCCCAGACCAAGGACTTGAACCTTAAACCCCTGAACCTTGAACTTGTGATCTTCTTGCTATGAGTGACCCACTGCACCACCATGTCACCCTACAATAATTGATTTATTAAAGTATTATTTTGTCTTATTTGTCATGTCAGTTAGAGTGCTTGCTATCCATTTAAAAACCTTGCAACTGGTAAAAAAAAAAATAAACTCGCTATTGCAGAGAACTATTAAATAAGGTTATTACTAACAAGCTAGAGAAAATATATTTTACCTGTTTTTCACCAACTAAAAGGCTATCTCAAAGATCTGTTTGATTTCAGGTGTCTGCAGTTCATTTGTGTGTGTACATAGTGTTGTCTGGGTCAGGAAGAGTGTTTTCATCACTTGACATCAATCAGTCCAAGTGAACACCATGGGCCATTGCACACAAATGTGATCTTATACTGCTTAATTGTCTGATCACTTCGGATTAAAATGTAGGTGGTGACTTCAAAGGTTTTATAATTTACCTGTGTGTTGCCATGTCTCTCATACACAAAACAGACTTGAATTGTACATCAGACACCTCTTTTTGGGCAATGTTTTTAATCTTGTTTTTTTTAATGATTACATTTTTGCTGGCCAAGTCTTTTTTAGATGCACAATCCTAGAATATACCTTCTGATTGACATGGCACACAGAATATAAAGCATGGTGGCCAAACTAATGACATGGTATATTCCCTCACAAAATCTACCTTCTTCAAACCCATACACACGCGGTCTTCTTTTGCTCTTATGATAAAGTGATACAGTACCAACACAAGCGGTCTGTGTGATAGACAAATAGAGACAAAGTCAGTTACAATTTCAATGTAATTATGACAACTTACATGATATTTACAATATATTTTGTCCATATCAGTTCATATACATTGAATTACAAATAAATTAAATTACACTATTGATAAATAAACAGATAAGACATTAGCCATTAATCTATCATCACTTTCAAACAGTCACAGTAAATGGCAGATAGAAGGTACCACAGCTTTTTAGAAATTCATTGCTGATGTACTTCTTTGTCAATTATACATTTTAATATTGGGTCCATGTAGTGCATTTATGATCAATATTATAAATACTTATAAATGAGATTAAATTCGTTTGGTGCAGCACGATACAATAACAATGCCCTGTGCCACACAATTGAACAAAAATACACAATTCTGCATTGAGATTTTGTAACAGCACATTATTTGTCTGTTTATTTTTACCACGGCTGCAGAACGTACTCAGAGTTCTAGTCAACATCATTTTAAATCTGTATATAGAAATTGAAGAAAACTGAGCAACAGTATTATTTGCTTTGCGCTATGCTACCAATTAACTTTACTGGTCGAATGACAACAAATGTATCTAAACACAGCTTCTATATTTGTTTGTGACAAGTGGCTATGATATATCCATGATAAACTTAAGGTGTCCTGATGAACAAAAAGATTGCAACATTGCAAAGCAGAGTGACGTTCCTCTTCATGTATTATCACTTCAATGATCGCCTGTCTAAAAACAGTTGTCACTGACTTTTTTATTCAATCACTAGGTTAGGCAGGCTACCTGATTCAAAAGCATTTATGAGCATGAAGAGAAACAAGACCAAACTTGAAATCCAGTTTATGTGCCATCAGGCATTGAGCCAGTATCAATCAAATTACACTGACTTCACAAATGTCACTACATGTTGACCATTTTTCTTTTTTTTTTTTTTTATCAAAAACAGTCACTGCATGTTATTTAGTCCACATATGTGAAAATGACTGATGTCACAATCGATTCTACTGTCTGAAACAGGCGTAGAACTGCAGTGGATGTGACATACAGATAAGCGTGCGAAAGTCTGTCTGTGTTTACATTTTCTATGAATAATGGCAGCACTTGTCAAGTGATGATAGGTCTGCTCAGCGGGAGTTTCTGTAACGATATTGGCCAAGTGAATGTCCTGGTTATATATGTGCTTTTGATTGTGCAGTCATTACTCTCCCCAGCTGTGTTCTCTTAGAAGCCTTGTATATGGCAGTAGGCCTCCAAGCTGGAGAAAAGGATGTAGAGGAACCAGAGTCCAAAGAGAAGCAGTGACGTGAGGATTCTCGGGACCCGTGGGCCTCCCAGTTCGCCGCCTATGGACGGTCTCCGGCGTATCATCAGCACTCCCACAGTTAAGAAGGCAAAAATGGTGAAGAGTGTGACAGAGAAGGCCAACGAGCCGGGATCCACGCGGAAGACCTTACCTTTGATTTCCCAATATACAGCAGCCACAGTCCAGGCCACCCCAATACCCAGGAACACATTAACTGCATTGCTTCCTGTCACATTTCCCACAGATGCATCCGCATACTGGTCCTGAGTAGCGGCCACTTTACTGGCAAAGGTATCTGAGCAAAAAAGAGAGTTACACAACAAAATTATTCACTAGAAATTATTTTCAAGCCGTTAAAATAGTTACATAGTTGTTCTATAGTTCTATACAAGTTTAGCCAAACGAGTTCACACAATGCTGATTAAGCCTATCTCCACATGGTAAATTTCTCTCTATTTCACAGTAGACTGAGTTTTTTAATCATGTGTCCGTGGTGAAATTCCCTGCCAGCTGGAGGAAAGAATAGTGCACATATTCTATAGGCAGAGCATTTGATCAGCGAATTACCCTATTCTAAATTGAATGTGGACAAATAATATAATTGTGTCTCTATGTGTTATCAGACCAAATGAATAAAATTCTGATGAGTCATTTCACAGGGGTTATGTGATGTTCCAAACAACATTATTTTACAGCTGCTCCAGCTTAACTGCGTCAGCTACAGCAGACACAGGAACATGTGGACGGCCTTTGTGTAATTACTTTCTCATTGCCAGAAGATGGAGACAAATATCCTGCACTGCAGGTTTAAATCCAACAGGCAACCTTTCAGTATTTATTAGCCAAGCTAAGACATCTGGAATACATAAACTGATTCAAACATTATCTTTGCTGTATATGCCTCCTAGTCTGGTTTATACTATAAATTATATTTGATTTTTAAAAATTGAGACTCATTCACTGACTCACTCACCAGGAAGTGAAGTCCCCAGTGCTACAAACACCACTGCAGTGACTGTGTCTCTCAGACCTATTGTGCAACCAAAATGGGAAGCAAGGTCCCCAATAAGGGCCGTTAAGAGTCCGATGACAGAGATTGACACTATGAAGCACGCCCAGCCATTCCAGTACTCCGTAGGAGGGACGCAGGCAAAGAGGACCTTCCAGAAAACGCAAAATATGTGGATGAAATAATCACAGCAGTTCGGCATTCTCTGTTCCTCGTCGTCTCCGTTAGCTGTTTAAAAAAGATCACAAATAGGCACGTCAGCATCCAGATGTGATGCAGTTACACTTAAAAACTGTAAAACACTTTAAACAAAAAACAGAGTCGAATGTGACAGGCTCCAGTTGTAGAATCAATTGTCTTGGCTTTATTACTGTATCACTTTAAGGCATTCAGGGAAACACATTCACTTGTTCACACAACAAACTGGCTGAGAAGATCTCACGTCTGTACAGAAAACTACCACAAGTTACCTTAACATAGCTTAAAGACTGGAAAAGGGTAGATAGGTTTACCTGGCTCTATCCAAAGGCACAAAAATCCACCTGCCAGCACCTCTAAAGCTCTACAGCTCACTAATTAAGACATGTTCTCATTTGTTTTAGTACAAATTGACAGGTAAGGGCTATGGCTGCTACTTGTTTGTTACAGCATTAAAGGAATCATTTGACATTTTGGCAGATCTGCATGTACGGTGTCTTGCCTGAGAGTTAGATGATAAGATCAACTCTTGGGACTGATATGGTTGACTAGTGAGCTTTAGAGGTGCTGGTAGGCAGATTTTGTTTCAGATAGACAAAGCCAGGCTAACAGACTTCTGTCTTTAGACTTTCGACTTGCTGTGGACTTGGCAAACCACTCAGAACTGGTAAAACGCACGCACCAATTTCCATTGAGTGGCCTAGTGGTGTCTAGAGTGTCTGCCCTGAGACTGGGAGGTTGGGCCTGTTCTGCCCACTGCTCCCTCAGGAGATGGGCCAAGAGCAGATAACTAATTTAGCATCCATCACGGATCGGTGGGACTTTTTCTATTTAAAGGTCCCATGACATCAAAAGTGAGGTTTAAATTGCTGTTTTGATTTTAGGATAGGTGTATAGGATGTGCTGTCCCATGTTTTAAGACATGCATTCTACAGAGAATTTAGAAACTATTTATAACTGTGCCTTAAGACAAGCTGCTAGGACTTCTGGGAAGTTGTTATGTCTATACAGTCACCTCAATTCACAGCCAATAAAATAGCCAATCAGAGGAGGGGGCTATTTAATGAGACAGACAAAAAAGCAGCTTTCTGGAGCTCCAGGCAGAAGATGAGACATGTAAAACTATATCGAGATAATTTTTGTTACTTAAATCATCCTAACAATATATCATGTAAATCCTTTATGATTTCACTAAATGTACTGAAAATAAAACAACAATCAATATAAAAAGTAGGCGCAGAAGGTTAAAAAGTAATCACCACTGACCTGCACTGACTGTAACTGCTTCAATAAACTGCTCTCTCCATGAATGAGAGCCAACCACTGTGGCCAGATTTGTGTCCTTCAGCAGTTTGTCCACAGTGGTCTGTAACAACAGATTAAATCTGTCAGTAATGAGATAAAGGCCATGATACAAATGAACAGATAGGTTCACATCTCTGTCACACTCTCTATACCTCTCTGTATAAGGTGCATTGTATTTTTAATAACTGTAATTCAAAACCCATCAGGTGCATTGCATTTTTCCTGAATTGTTTATTAAAGGCTTGTATAAAAAGTTGTTTTATGCAGACTAGTCCCAATGGGATAACCAATACAATAGCCTTGGCAAATCACTTAAACCACTGGCTTCCCTGATCTGCTGAAGAATATGAATTAAATTTAGAACAAACTGACCCAAAGATTAGACACACAGCACACAACATCTCAATTCAACATGCATTTGATGCATGAATTAGAAAGAAAAGCTCTGAAATTACAATATTTAATACAGTATAAGCGAAATGGGACGAAACAAAGCTGATCACTCCCTTAACTTGAAGCATGCTGGAAGAAACTGTACCTGGTCTAGTACTCCATTGGGAGTCTGATGTGTGAGAAAATACCGGATGGTAAACAATTTTTTCACACTTGCATATCACATATTTTTAAATGCAAAATCTCTGTGGTGCTTATGTGGTAAAGCTTTTAAAGAAAATATCACTCATATAAGACATTACATACTACATTTCCTGATGCCACACACATGTCCAGTTACACTTAATATTCTTACAGTTAATAACAAATAAAACCTAAAATATAGTGAGGGCTGTCCCTTGTATTCAGCAATATCTCGAGTGCACAGGGTGGTTGGTTTATGCGTTTTTAACACCTTCTGTCAGCCACTCACACACCTTAAACTCACAGGACTCCTCTATGATGACTTCCAGCCTGCTGTGTTCTCCTAGAATGGGTTTGCCCATCTCCGAGATCCTCCTGGCTTCTTCTTCCTCAGGGGTGGGGTTGCCTGCAGGAGACCACATACACGTGAATTACAGTCCAAATCTGTTTCTTCACATCTATAATTCACTGTGCCATTTACAAAAAACACAAAAACACACAAACGTCTTGTATCTAAGTCATTAGTAGTGGCCCCAGAGATAAAGCATAAAGATGAAAAACATATCCCAAACACTGCACACACTTTCAAGGTGTAACTGTTTAAAGGTGCTGTGTGAAACATTTAGCCTCCATTACTTGGCATTAACCCTGGTGATACAGGTTGTTGGGATGGCAATGAGAACATTTCTTCATTGCCATGCCTACATGGGACTGATTTGATTATTCAATGTAGATGTTTTCCAAATCCAGCTTAATGACGAATCAAAGCCTTAAATCCAAAGTTACCTATCCATAACTATATATAGGGTTGGCAGGGCTTATTGGGTATTGTACACTGCCTGAAAAAAAAACATTCATAATTCTAAGAATCCAATAAAAAGTGACAAATTACTGACACCATATTTATGCTCTCTTGATAAACAAAAGCACAAATCAAGGCAGCGTAAAAGGAATGCAGCAAAATCCAACAGGAAACAATAGGCTTTTGTTTTCTGCTGAAAAATTTAATAAAGAGATTTAATTATCTCTACACACACTCTGGTTCATTGTGTGAGACTAAGGCTCCAATACACTTTCAATCTTGGTTATGGCCAAAGAATGGATGCAATGCTGCACATTACACCTTTAAGCCCAAGCTATCTTACCCTGATTTAGCAGCAATGCTGTGAAGAAAGAGAAAATTATTCAGTACAGTGGTATACAGGGAACACTATTTTTCAGGGCCTAATCCATTATAGTGGATTATGGCAATCTAAAACTGCAATAAGACTACACTACATTATAGAGTGATACAGGCATTCAGGCAGACAGATCATTCTTTCCTCCACTCATAGGCATCTATACAATAGGTTGCAAGGAATAAGCAACCCAAGGATATTAATTTTATAATTGGCTACAGCACCTATGTGACAGTGAAACAGGAAGAACAATGAACAACCATGTGTAATCTTCAGTTACAGGCTCTGACGTCGGCATTCAGCCATCTGTGTTGCTGTTGTTATTATTTTGATACTTGATCTTGGATATGGCTGTCGTGGGACAGTACTAGTATGTCAATCAGACTATCTGCTACCTGTCATTCCACACTCTACTTGAACACAAAGCCTTCTTTTAAAATGCTTACACACTTACCAGAGAGTCCTCGCTTCAGCCATTTAGGATCCTCAAGCACAATGAAGAAGGATTCCTGCTTCTCATACTCCTCCACATTTATAATGCGCACTTGTAAGGTCTGACTGGAGATATGCAAGCATCCACACACACACACACACACACACACACACACACACACACACACACACACAGATATGTTTTTATTTCATAACAAATAATACATGGTAAATAAAATATGAGAAATGATAAACTATAATCACACAAAACCTCCACAACCTAAACATTTACATTTGCTCTACCATCTAAATAACATCTAAATAACAAACTTAACTATTGTTAAAAAAATAGGATGGGAATAAAGAGTACACTATGATGTAGTAATATAAAATTAATAACATAAATAATAAGGCTAAAAACCTCATTACATAATGATTCACAAAATGCCAGAGGTCACTATTTACTATTGATGAAACGTAACTGAGGCTTTCCTAAGTGTACAAATAGTCCATGTGCAAACGCAGCTTATAAAAGCTGAAACTTTAATGAGAAACAGATCTGTCAGTTTACATGGGGTGGCAGGAGGTACTCACACCTGATCAGGGACAGGATTGCCTGTGGGTGTCAAGTCGTCAGGTAATTCTGTCTAATGGGACCTCCTTCACCTGGAATAGGTGACTGATAACCCATAGTAATCTACAGTGAGGTTCAGGTGCCCTCTACTTTAAACACAAAGTAGTGTCAGTATAAAGGTTTGAGTCTGATGTGTAGTAGTTTTAATCATTACCAATCATAACCATGTTTTTAGTTCATCTACAATTACCAAATTAGAACATGTTGAAATGTTGTAATGTGCCTGAGTTGCTAGATTTCAAAGGCAGTTTCAGTCTCATCTACCTTTAAAATCTTCTGCGTTACAGGGCAAATCTTGTAATATAATGTGTTTTGTCTTATCAACAAAAGGCCCAAACAAAAAATAAATTGATCATACTAAAACATATTGTTAGTGTAAACAAATGATAGTTTTGTTAAAAGACTAATAAAACACATTTCTTGAGATATATAATAACATACTTTTTATTAAGTCCTATTATGGGATTTGTTGACAGTGACAAAAGACAAAATGAGCAGAATACGGCTCCTTTACCTTTAGAAATGAATTTTAAGAGGCTTGTGATGATGGGAAAAAATCTTTTCTTAATGCTTAGTATCAAGAAACAGGAAGGCGCAACCTTAAGAACCGCAATGTCTGGCACTGTCACCTCTCTTGGAACAGAATAGACTGATGTTCTAAGGTGACATCCATCAGCCTCTATGGCTCCTACCGTCTTATTTCTTTGGCTCTGGTTGCAGATTGTGCCTCACCTGGTCTGTTCATTGGTGAATTCCAGCTCCCCTCTGGTATCCTCATAGTCCACTCCGGCCTTGGCACTGCCGTCCTCTGTATGGTATGGCACAGCAACGGTGCCCCTGGAACCCGAGTTCCTCACCACCGTCACCGTCAGAATGCCCGTGCTCTCGCTCACTCTCAGCACCCGCTGACCAAAGGTGAAAATTCCGGCGTGGTCGTCGTCCAAGATGGTGATGGTGGCAACCAGCGGCTCCACTAGTTTACCCTTGGGTGGTGTTCCCGTTCCCTCGCTCCCACCTTCGTCTAACCTCAGGTTCTGAAGGCGCACGAAGAAATGCTCGTCCTCCTCAAAGATGTCATCGTCCAAGATGCCCACCTGGAGAGCAGAGCATGTGAGAGTCACTTTCACCATGAATGCTTAAGTCCAAATTATTTTTTAATGCAGGCTCTTGAAACACAACACAAATGCAACATTCATAATAAACTGATTGTAAGGTCCCACTGTTATTTATTGTAAGTATATATCACATCACTGGAAAGGCCATTATTGTTTAAACTGTAAACTTTGTTATATTATCAAAATTATATGCATTAACTAAGAGGGATAGTTTCCTTTTTCCCCTTTGCTCACCTTGATCTCTTTCCGTGTGTCCCCTGGTTTGAACACTAAGGTTCCCTTACTGAATTCATAGTCTGCTCCAGCATTGGCGGAACCGTTTTCTGTACAGTAGTCCACATAGAAAGTGTTCTCGCCTGTGCCCCCATTAAGGATCACCCACACGGTCAGGGTGCCACAGTTCTCAGTGCACTGGTACTGTGCGCTTTCAAAACAAATATAAGAGCATGTAGCCATGTCCTCGTGGACTCCGGTGTTACGGCGACGTGTTTGCTCGGCGGCGTGTTTCCTCAATATGTTTCCAGCACCGATCATCATGCGTGTGGCCTGCACACGGTAGAAGGCGCGGCTCTTCTTCTGATGAACTAGGGCAGAGTAGTTTGCCATCTCGATCAGCTGGTCCAGGTCTTTGTCTGGATTTTTCTCCTTCAGGTCTTTCAGGATACGGACCGCCTACCCAAAGAAAAAAATGCACAGTATAAAGATCATGATTAGTCAATTAACTGTGTAGGTAATCAGAAAGAAATATCTGCAATTATACCGGTACACGATTAATCACATAGATAATTTTACAAGCAAGTATTTCACATTTGACTACAGGTTCCTCAAATGTGAGAATTTGTATCTCTTCTTGGTTTCACATTATAGTAAATAGAATATTTTTTTCATTTATTTTTCAATTAAATCATCTTGTACTCTGTTATATTCTTGACACTCTGGCACTCTAAGTGTAAAATTTCACTGTTTTCTGGTGTTTTATATATCAAATGATTAACAAACTAATCAAAAATAAGTGTCACAAAAAAGTCTTTCCACATACTTATTTTTTTTCTCTTCTTTTTTCTCTCTTCTTTTAGGAAAAAACGTTATTCTGTATTTTACAATGTTCAGTCAGTCTTGAAACGCGAGGCTATAACAGCAGCAACATCTTACCTCATCTTTGTTCTGGTCCACTTCATTGGCTGTCTGCACCGACACCGTCACACTGGCGGAGTTTCCAGGGCACGAGCTGCCGTCTGAGAACTTTCCATCCATGATCATGTCAATGCCTTTGGGCGCGAGCTCGCCTTCCATTTCCACCACAATACCATGTCTCTTGTCAGCGCGGTAACGCTTGTGCATGTATTTGTAGAAGAGTAGGCGGCGGTCGGCAATCCAAGCCAGGATCACACACACAGGGAAGTAAAGCAGCGTGACTGCGGCCTCCCACACCTGGTAATACAAGCAATGAGTGTTAAGTGATTTACAGCTTTATTTATTAGAAATACAGCCATAAAATATTTGACCTGAACAGAAACTTACCTCTACAATCCCCGGTGAGATGACAGCTAGTATGAGGTAGAGCCAAATGTAGGCAAAAATACTCCAGAAACCCGTAACGAAAAACACACGCAGGTGTTTGATTTTGCGACACTCTCCTTCAGGGATCACCCACACACAAATACCAATTATGACTAACATATTGAAGGCAGCGCTGCCCACTATAGTGCCCGGACCGAGCTCCCCTGCATGGAAGTTGTGTCCACACACCTGTTGAAGTGTTTAAGAGACAAAAAAAACACATAAGGAATGAAGTGTCACAAAACAAACATCTTTACACAGGTAAATACTAACCAATAAAAAAATATACAAACAACATTAATGAACTATTTGAGAATCAAAATACAAATGATATATATTTGCTTTCATTTAAATTAAATTTATGGTGTTCAATTATTAATTTAGCAGACAAGCAGGAATCCTAGTTTTTTCAGATATTCGAAAATTCAAATGCATTTTCGAAAATGTTAAATTTAGTACGAATTCACACTTTGTGAAGATTTACAGCACAGTCACAGTGAATATGTGTTTCTATTAGGGTACATGTGAAATACTGTGTACCTCAATAACAGAAAGCAGGATCTCTGGCGCCGAGGAGCCCAGGGCCATGAGTGTGAGGTTCGACACAGTCTCATTCCAGATTCGCACTGTTGTTACTATGGTTTCACCGTTGGGTTTGGTGATCGTCACCTTTTTTTCCTGCGTAAACACATGTTTGTGAATATGATATCAAGAGCTGAACAAGCAAACAAATGTATAGTTAGCTCTAACTCATGTAGCAATGCTGAAAAGCCTGTAATACACTGCAAATTTGAAGTTCAATAAAACCTGAGAGGTGATGACTTCTATAGATGACATGAAGCGGTCTGCGATAATGGACACACCCAAGAACATATACATGAGACAGAGGAAGTATATCACAGCTCTCCCCGCCTGTTCTCCCACCGGAGCCGTCTCTGGCAACCACACTGGCAGCAGGATCCCGGGTTTACACACCACTTTGTCCATACATGTCCGTTTGCCAGATCCTGTGGTGTTACCGGAGGGCTGGGGCTGCTCCTGGCCAGAAGCTCGCTCCACAACCTGGGGTCGGAAGGAGGTGCAGGGATGGGACAGGAGGAAGAGGGAGAAGAGGAAGAGGAGGATCGCGGAGATGGATCCCATGATATCCCTGGGTCAGGAGGGATGTGGGGGTGGGCAGGGTCACCAGAGGAGGTGCTGGGTCAGAAGACTCTCCTGGAGAAACAGAGAAAGGTTCATCTAAGTAAAACATACAATAGACTGTAACAGGTTTGCAGAACATACATATTATTCTAAAAGAATACTAAAACAAGTTTAAAAAAAAATACAATTAGGTGTTTATCAGCTGTAATACTGATTGCATGAGAAAGTTGTGTCCACTGTCAGTGATGAAGGCACATGCATGTGCATGTGTCACATGTGTTTTTCTACACTCCCTCATTGTATCTTGTAATAGATGTTTATGTGATCAAAATTCCCTAATAATACAAAATATAATAATAACATCAAAGGGAAAGTTCTACAATCACACATTTCCCTTGGTGATGCATTTGTGTGTCATCTGCATAATTATGGTAACAATTAGTATTATGTTGTTTCCCATAACCTAAAGAGTGGGGCCATGTTAACATGGGAGGCCTCCGAATGGTTCCTTGGGAAGTCATTTTTGTCTGCTCAGATTTATAGCTACCTCCAGACACAAAGTACTCTCTCTTCTTTAAGTAGCACTCAAACCATTTTAGTACCATGTCAGAAAGTCCAAACCAGTTTCCCAACTGACAGATGCAAAAATACTTAGACTAAATACTAAACTCTGCCATTGTCTGTGTTAAAGTGGATGTTATTAAAGGCCTTAACAATAACTGTCTGCTGTGATGGGGTCAAAACAATGACTAGAAGACAGAAACAGTTGTTCTGTGCCAAGTTGTTAAGCTGAAACATTCTTAAAGAGGCTTGTCGGCAGAATATCAAGTTAGCAAGAGGAGGATTTTAGATGTTTAATGTCCTCAGGTTTTTATGTTATAATAAAAATGATAAAACTGATTAAAATTGTCTTTAAGTGGACACTGGGCAATCACAAATCCTATAACTTATATGGACGCACTGATTGCTTCTCTAATTACCTGAATTTTGTCAGTTCTATGATAAAAGGAATACAATTTATTTGCAGGCGCCGGTGAATAGAAATTCAGAAGCCATTGACAGGCAAACAAGATACCCACGTTATTATTTTTTTCGACAATGATGTCAGAGAAGAAGGACCATTTTGCATTTCTCAGTTATAAACTATACAAACTGTCTTGAGGTTATAATGAACCTGAAGATTTTCGCCACCTGCATTCATCTTTTTTTTCGATTGTGGTGAATCTGTTGTATGGCGTCATCAAGATATCAATTGCTATGGAGACATTAGAGCCAGTGGTAAATTACCAACGACCTACACACAGATCAGTTCACCGGATCACTTGTCTTTACAGCGATCCAGTTTTGACACATTGTAATTCCAAATGGGCACTTTCTCACCTGAAAAAAATAATACCTAATAAAGTAACGCTCCTACAGTGAAATAACTGCAGCTTTGAACATGCCTCTGCCATCATCACTACAATGTTTTAGTACAATACTTCTTCCTCCCATCTTGGACTCAGGACCACTACAGAGACTCTCTATCACCCCTGAGGTACAAAGTGGTATTACGAGATTACTCTAGGATTAGGACAAAAAGCCCCATTCATTCAAATGTTAATTTAGTCTGTTGTCTAATCTAATCTTGTCTGCAATTGTGCTGTAAATTCAACATTGCATTGCATAGTGAAAGTTAGGCTTGCCCATCACCGGTAAACTGCATGAGTCAGCCTCATGTGCTACCATAACTTATTTATTGGCTTCCACATTCTTATAACTATTTACAATAGCTTTCAAAAACATCAGCCCTATCAATAACTGTTTTTGACATAATTATATATTTAGATAGTGGTATAAAAAATAGGGGAGAGACAGAAAGAATGCACAAAGATGGTATTGCAAAACACAAAACCAGACAACATTTAATGCTCCCTATTGACTTGGTCAATATATGTAGATGTAGGCAATAAGCACGTTTATCGGGTTGTTAATTGACTTGGAGCGAGGGAGGCTGTAGAGGCTGACCAATCAAATAGCATCTATTAAGATTATTAAGATAAGAATGAATAAACAGATACGCACGAGTCAAAATCCTCAGTTAAAAACATGTCAAATTGCATTGACTTCAAAAGTAGACAGGGGGCACGGCCATGACATTTTGAGATGTACCCATATATGCTGGTCTGATCCAGGAGAGCATTTTTAATTATGTGTATTTTGCACAGCAGAGAGCCTAATAAATTAGGCAGTAAGGCTGTTTACAGTGGAAGCATATCTGGGGATGTATGGGTGTGAGTACAGCAAAGTGATAGAAAGCTTTCAGTCCCTAACCTCCTGGGCCTGCCGCTTCCACTCCCCCTGCGCAGGTGACACTGCACTATTGTACAGCGTGAGTTGAAACAGATACGAGGGTGCTGCATCTTTGATGCAGCCGGAGCTCTGCCAGCTCATTATGGAGTTGTGATTCAGAAACACAGCCCAGAGGGCCACCGCATCGCATTTCACTTTCCAAGGCCTGCTATGGTTACCACGACCTCAGACTGAGGGCCACCTTATACCAGCCGTTTCTGGTTGGATGGTGGACAACGCACCAAAAATAACTTCCTTAATATTCATATTTGGAAAAGAATATTACTCAAGTAACAAAGTTACAGGAAAAAAAACGTATTTTGAAATCTATTCTGTATTGAAAGCCACAATTCTAGCATTGGTGGGTGCTACACCACGATACAGCAGCCATTATAATGTAGACACTAGTCAAACACCAAATAAAATATAAAATATTTTCTAACTGCATCTTTTATCTTAGGAAGAGTTTCACACATCAGCAACATGCTTAAGGTCAAAATGTAGATTGGATCTATGTGGTACATTTAAATTCAAATTATCTTCAAATGGAGCAGGGCCACAAAGGGCAAAATGTGAGAGCTAGCTTACCAAGAAGCCAGTGTTGGAATAGCTGGATGCATTATTGATTGATGCATTCATCTAAATATAGATGGGATCTCGCTTCCTTTCATGTCACCTATAAGCAGCTCTGTAAACATCATTCAGCGCTTGATGGATTTATCAGCCACAGAGCGAGTCACTCTCTCGCCAAGAGGTTTGGTAAATAAGGAGGTAAACTGTCAGACTAGATCTGGGATTTCTCTGCATTGTCACTGACTCGAATCTACTGATTTTGCTTCAGAAACAACCAATTTAAAAACAATCATTTCTTGAAATTATTAAAAATGTGAGGGTTGCTAACTGAAAAGCACAAAGAAATCTCACACTCTCTTCTTACAAGCCTTTCTCATGGATGTCGGATGGGGGTCGTAGGATGTTGACAAGTCTGTGGTCTCCATTGCCGCTTAGTACACAGGAACAGTGAGCTGGGTGACAGCTCATCTCCCCTTACTGGATCTGACACGGCCACTATCTGTCAGCACCACCAATAAGTGATTGCCTTGGATTATCTTACACTGATAGGAGTGCCAACAAAAAGGGGAGTTAGCACCTTTAACAGTTTATTATTTTCCCTCTTTACCTCGACAGTGAGTTTATGGGAGTTCTCAAAACTCAAAACTGAAGAGGTGACAAGCAGATGGGTTCACCCATCTCACAATTGATCATTGATCATTGATTACTATGTATCAGGTAACGTAAGGTAATGCACAGTATATATTGAAAAAAAAAACACAGCACAGCTTCACAGCACAGAATGATGTAAACTATATAAATAATATACAAATAATCAGAAACAGGTGTTCCTATCACTTTTTAAATATTCCAGTGGAAATGTTTGGGAGTCAGCCAAAACTGATGGAACTGATAGGGTCAGTGGATGCTGAGGTGCATAGTGCAAAGACGTCACCAAATTTCAACAATCAATCGCTACAGGCCTCCAAACTTCACGTGGCTTTGGATTTTTACCACAAGAACGATACTTGTTGCACTGCATTGTGTCAAGTGTGAGGTTTAGTCCGGGGGGGGGGGGGTTATGGTGACAGGGTGTTCTTTAATGTATGTGTTTGTAGGTCTAGAGTTTAAATTTGAAGGTTTTTTTCAGATTCATCAGGTGAAAGGAGAAAGTTTCTCTGAGCTCACTGAAAATTTGATTTTTAAGGGGCCAACAAGCATGATTTGCATCATCAAAAACAAGTTGGGAAGTTAATCCTGGTCACCATTCAACTTAGACACGTGTGCTGAGGTAACTTGAAGCCTCCAGTGCACAAACACTGAGACGGAGTCACTGATGGACTTTTAAGTGAAACAGGAAATGCCTTGTGTCCAAAGGTTAAACACCTGAAATTAAATAAATTTGCATATTCATAAACTGTGGAAAGGGAGAGAAGCAATTTTAAGGATTTTAACAAGATAATAAACCTTTTTGGGGGAAACAATAATATACAGAAATAATTTTTGAAAGTAGAGCATTACATCTACATTTTACAGGTGATGGGATCTTTAAAGTAACAAGTATTGTTCTGTCAAAAAAAAATCCAAAAGACAGTTGATGGAATTGGTTCAATAGACAAAAAGGCTCTTGAATGAAGTTAATATCATTATGTCTTGGCAGTACATTCAGAGGTTTAGACTTAGTCATATCTAGTGGAATTGACTTGGCAAAAATATACAATAAAATAATCATAGGTTTGTGAATAGCACTATCTGAATAAGAATTGTTGTGTTTTTATTACCATTAGATTCTGATAGATAATACAATACTTTTTTGGCTACATGGGAAACTCACCATGTAGTTGATTGTTTGTTGCAAAATGCAACCTCACCAATAAATGCAGCACAGAACTACTCACTGTACCTTCAAAATGCATCACTAATATTTCACAGAAAGGAAGGAACTACAATGCTACTGTTGAGCGTAACCTTTTTGTTTTAGCATGACTTTACTGTATCCACATGTAAACCAATAACATACTGTGTCTCAGTTAAACAGCCAGCCAATGAATTCTTGCATCTGTACATAATAATAATAAACACTTAGTTATCCAGTAAAGTCACGCTAAAACAAAAAGGTTACGCTCATGGTAGCATTGAAGACATTTTACACTGATGAGAGTGTTGTGTCAATCAAAACTACCATGAGCTTTAAATAATCCTGCTATTGATTATCATCACAGACACAGCCTCACCCTTCAGTTCGATTTCAAGTAGATTTCTTTAAATATAAGCACTTTCCCCTCTTGATGGGAACTTTTCATTGTCATTGTCTGGCACAGCCGTGCAAACTAATCGAACCCGTCCTTGGAACAAAGAGGCTTTGCTGTATGTTTTTCTATCTTCTCATCAGCACTGGTCTGGTGAGAAGAGAATGCTGGAGAAGGTTAATTACTTTAGTATTCACATATTTTTTTGAATATTGGGGACATCTTTGGTGTTTTACACTATACTTTCACCAGTATCAAAGTTTTGCTGCATGATGCTAAGATGCTATGTTGCTATGCATTTAAAAGTATTTGTAAGATAGACAGAAATACTTGAAACTGACTCCCACATTTCATATTTTGAATTATTGTCACATATTTGGAGCTCAACCCAAGATTGCAACAACAGAATATAATCCAACACCTTTCTTAACCCTTGGAGAGCCGAGCAATTTTTCCTCCAGATGATTAGGGTTTAGGGAATATGGTATAAAACACACACATTATAATACAATAACATCTGTTCAAGTTACACACAAATCATAGCTGTTAGAATGTCTCTCTGCTTACAGTTATTGTAAAGAAAGGAAAGAGATCCGTCCCTTTAATAAGTAACACAGGGCTTTAGTTAGTTGCTATGGGCCTGTCAACAAACCAGATGAACCAGAGGGTAAGATAATCCAGCGGGCCACACACACAGAATAATAAAGAATGGGCCAAACCAGTACTGGTGCCTTAAAGGTTTTGTTTAGGCTACATTTTTTACAAGGCTTGTTACCTGAAGCAAGATGGTGGAAAGATGTTGTGAGTTCAATCAACAATCACCAAGAGGAAACTACTCCCAAATTCTGGATGTTAATATTAAATTGTGTTGCACTACTTCCCTAATATGTATATTTGGTACATTTAAATAGTAACATGTAAAGCAAATAAAGAAAAGAGCTCTGTTTAAATATTTATGGACAGTATAAATCTTAGCTATAAAGAGAGAGTGAGAAAGAGAGACAGAGACAGATAGAGAGAGAGAGAGAGAGAGAATGCAAAGAAAACTAGGGTTTGTTAAAGAGTTATTTCTTGTTTTCATTATGTGATGCCATTTTTCCAGTGTGCACCAGACCCTGCAAATGTTTAAGCAAGTTAAAAAACCTTACACACATTCAAGTTTAGTTATATTAGTCACTGGATTATTGCAAGAATGCACTTCAATTTTGACAGTCTGGGTTAATTATATCAACGAAAATTCAGACTATAACTATTTATCTGAATCATTTTATTCCATGACTAAATTTCAACTAAGACTTTAACAAAACAAGACAAAGAGTAAAATGTGACTAAATAAATATAATTCTCATGTAAGCAAGTAAAACTTAATTTAAAAAACTGTTTTTTGCATATTGCCCTTTTTCTAGCCAAACGTAAGCATCCTTTACACTATGGTAAGTTAGAAACTCAAAACTCAATGTAGTAAACTACACAAGTTCTTCAGATAAATCTATTAAACTGTCAAGATATATAAGATATATAAAGAGCGAGAGAGAGAGAGAGAGAGAGAGAATAGATTACTGCTAAGTTAGATTCTTTATGCATTGTTTCAAAGACTGCAGAGTTACTGATTACATTTTTCTATATATTAAGATCTTAAACTCTTTTTAATGTGTATGTATTATTTGCAGGCGTCGCTCACGTGTACCTCTGCACTGTGTGAACTCAGTCACTCAGAGTATAAATTAACTATCACTGGCTCAATCAGTACCCAAGAGGAGTTCATTGTTTTTTGAGTCCATGTAAACGCAGCGGAGGAAAGATAAACCAAGACCAGCACAGACTGTGTTTCCTCTGCGTCCACCACTGGGTCAAAATTACCATCAATCTGGACAGCAGCAGTGCAAGCTTGGCTGAGCACGAGGCTTAGTTTACAGCACGGTGGGCATACTGCCACGCTGTTCAGTTCCTCCAGCATGTCGATCTACTTTCAGCTGCTATAGTTTATGCACAGCTCAGTTCCTCTGACCTCATTATGGTCAGCTCAAAGATGAAGTTAGAATGTCAGTCTACTATGACTATCCTAAACATTTACTTAGTTTTTGCAAAAAATGTTTTTGTACCTTTTGCATAAGATTACACTTGCTAGCTTTTTAAAAACATTATATCGTTCAATATGCAATCAAATTTTGTATTATTCACACACTAGATGGGCAATATGGCTGCAATCTTCCATCATAGTATGTGCAATTTCGCATTGCAGTAACAATATAATATAATAGTGATATGCATTACTAAATATTCATGAAACTCAATTAACCATTAATTAATGGACATAATAATAAGCAATAGATATGTCATTTTATCTAACAATGCAACGCAAAATGCTTACAAAAAACGTAGGCTGCCACAAAGGAGTCCTGGCTACCAATCTCTTAAAGTACTTGATAGTTTTACAATGATATTTTTGATAGCTGATCATCGAGTTAACTAAGTGGATAAAAGAAAATAAAAGAACACATTGAACAGTCTGATAAGTTCAGTAAATAATGCCAATTTAGTGTGAAAAAAACAAAAACAAAATCATGATATCAATTATCAATTATATTGATACTGTATATCCACCTCTATATCTGAGGAGGATTTCAGTTTAATCATGAAGTGCATACATTGAAATTCAGAAATTTTAAGAAAAGGCCTGAGACCTCAGCGTGGTCAGGCAGTTCAAAATCTGTCTTTTAAATGAAGCATTTAACACCACTGAGCCAATTTCATCTCTTGTTTCGCTCCCTCGAGTCACGCTGCCTCCGCTGACCACATTACATAAGTGTCCACTTCCTCAGGTGGGCTTAGTGCACAGTAAGAGGGAGGTGGACAGAGAGGCCACACAGGGCCTGGCGGTGAGGTGGCGGTTCGGTAGACAAACGGCTGACAGCCAGCAGACAGCAGCTCCTGAGGTTTCCATTACCTGAGACACCCTGCCTAGCCCTGCCCTGTCACCTTAGAAGGAACAGCATTCTCAACTTCAGAATGAATCCAGACACCGTGGACACCGGTTATGCAATATTCAAAATACAGCCAGAATCGGCGAGAAACGGCAGAATATACGCACGCGTATTACTGGCAGCGAGGGGAAATATGACAATGTGATGGTGTAAATAGTACAAACGTTGCTGCTTGCTGTCATGATGTGACCCATGAGCAATCACTAATCTATAAGTGGGAGATTTTTTTCTGATGTGACTCATTGTTCAGTTTTAGGTAACATATTGCCCACCTCAAGAATAACAAAAACGAAGGCAATGGAAAGTCAATACATCATTAACCGACATTTGTTTTTTTTTTGGATTTCAGATGCACATGCTGTGGTGCCTTTTATTGCTCATGATGAGCGGGCCTGAATTCAGGAGCAGCAATCTAGTTTAGAAAAACAAAATGTTAACAAAATGTGCAGAGGCAGCCAGCAGGCCTGAACACACAATAGACTGGGGGAGTCAATGAAAACAAAACGGGCACTGACACGCGCACACACCGACACACACATTCACAGAGAGACTAGTAAATACTATCCATAACAGCATGTACATTGCTGGAATCTAAAGCAGTGTAATGATTATCTAACAAAGTAAAATAACCAAAACTTAAATGAACAAAACTACAGCTGTAACTTTGATCTACATTATTTTTCTGGCTTTCACAAATCGTTATATTGGCATTATCCATCAATACCAAAGTGAAGGAGAGTAATGTAATTTGCTGTGGGTAAAGGAGACCCATCTATAAATCTTGATTTCCCCAAATCACACGGATGAAAGGTTTTCAGGAGGGTCTGATCAACTATACAGTTTTACTGATTGATCGTGGGGGAAACGTGAGAGAAATGTGAGGTGTAGTATGGCCCTTTGTCCTGTGGCGCCTGCAATGCTGTGCATATCAGTGGCTGTATACAAAGCTGCAGCATTGGTTTACTTGAGCCGTCACATACATGGGGGGAGAGTTGCATTTCAGGATGGGTGTCAGTGAGCTTGAATGGTGGACCGCTTGGATTTAGCTTAGAAACAACCAACACGTTATCTACCTTGTGCTTAAATGTAACCAAGGCACAAGAGGAGCCGCAGCCAAATGCTGGTAAAATATGCAAGTAAGAGGTAGACTTTCTTCACTCTCTAGCTAATAAAAAAACAATCTATTGGATGGCTGGTAAAATTTAAACATTTACTAGCCATTTGGCCAGTGGACAAAAAAGCTATCCTTTGCATCCTGCACGTCACCTAAGAAGAGACGCTCCTATAAGTTGACAATGAAGATAATTCAGTGAGAACATTGAGAACAAACAAACACATGAATAAAAAATAAATTTCTTTCAATGTTTTCAATAATTGTTTTCAATGTCCAAAATATCAATTTGTTAAAAAATTCCATCACAATTTCCCAAACACCAAGGCGACTTAGTCACAGTTTCAACAATCCAAAGATGTTGAATTTATAGTGCCGTTTTTAAAAAAAAAAAAAAAATGATGAGGAGAATAGGTAACATTTAAGAAGCTGTACTAGCAAATGTTTATTATTTAGTTTGAAATGTGACTAAAAATCATACCAATTTAAAATGATTAAGATTAAGATGAATTTAATTTCTTTTAATTCATTTCAATTCAATCTACGACGTATATTTGATTCTCAAGAGGCAATTTGAGGCAAGCAAATTTCAACCAAAATTTACATATACACAGGCACAAATTTTATAGATAATCTAAAAATATAAATATGACAATCTGAGAAAGAGTTTATATACACAGGTATAAATGGCAGCGACCAGTCTGTGGCTGGCAACACAATAACCAACCCTCCAAAGACATGTGCAGTCTATGCTCAAGGTAAACTGAGCAATTCCTGCACTGTGGCAGTTTCTCTAAGACTAATAGCTTTTGGAATCAATCCAAACTCCTTTCTGTTTGTTTTATGTATGGGTAATCCAAAACACATTCATGCTGACATTAGGTTAAAGTAGTCATACTGTGTTTCTAGCTTTTTTGAATCCTTATCTGAAAAGTGATATCATGTGCGTAATCAAATCTAATAGATTGTCATTGAGGGGGTGAATCTGCAGTCAGTCTGCAGTCAACACCTGCTGTCTCACACATCACCAACCCTTAACATTCTTGTGGGCAGACCGTGCTGTCATGGACACAGGAGATGAGTGTGCAGGGCTCTGTATGTGGTGCTGCCAATCTGATGAATGAATGAATGATGCTTCTATGTCAGCTAAAAGTTCAGCCCTTATCAGAATGTGTCCAGGAGAAAGCAGAGTGATCTTTCAGAAGAAAATTGAAAGGACCTTCTAAGTGTCCATCAGAAGTGCATGTACTCTACACTACTACAGACTAATTAACACATCCTTCACTTAAAAATTGGAAGCTAGAGAAAAGAAGCCATTGTCAAACAAAACATCCAATCTGCATACATGGAAATGCTGTGCAGCTGCAGGGGGTTAGATGTGCTCCATCCATCGTAAAGTAACGGTACATGGCGTGCTGTCATCTATACTGTAGCCAGGGTGAAGTGTATGAAGTGAAGTACATTTACACACATATTTACACAAATACTATATTTCACTACATTTTAATAGATATATTATTTTATTTTTTAACCATATGATCCAGTTTTTATATATTGTTTAGATAAAATACCTGGAAATATGTAATCTATAATTATCATATATTTTGTCTCTATCTTGCCAACATTAAAAATAAATGCATGCATGCATTACATGTGTACATCAATGAATCAATATTAATATACAAATATTATATATACTTGCGTCATTTTGCACAATAGCCTAAGTATTTACTTATGATACATCAAGTGCATTTTGGATGACATTTTTGTACTTTTACTCAAATAAAGTTTTTAAAAGCTTGACATGTATGGAAGCATTGTTTTCAGTGCGGCATTGCTACTTTTCCTTACTTGTCCCACCAGTGATCGTAGCTCTCAGCTGCCAGTGGTGAGAGATATTCAGCCAGCTGTGCGTGTTAAGGATTTAGAGCACTTGTGTCCAAAAAAAAAACATCATGGTAGGTGATACAGCTGCCCACCAATATAGAATAAAGCAATGTACTTAGCCTATTTATATTTGATTTATTAAATATTAGATACGTTGATTTAAGTCACTTATTGTTGACTGACAGCACAGTTCTTATAGTATACATTTCTTCCTTCCAGAGGCAATAATAGCTGCACACTTCTTTCTAGACAGGACTCGAATACATTTGGAGGGTCCTATGGACACATTTAACTATATTTACTTAATTTAGGAAAACAAACTTTAAGTCATAACTTGAAGTCATAAAGTTCACATGACATGACGCCTTATTATTAAGATAAATTTAGCTTAATAATAATAACAGCATGTTGTCAATCAACTCTACAGACGGGTCATGAGGGCGTAGCCCCGAAATGTGCGCGTTTATCCGCCGCACCTGTTCCCCTCTCTTCGCCTCTTACCTTCTGCTTTACGCCACAGCTCCGCCAAAGCCTCGCATTGCTTCTGGAAGTCGGAAAAACACACGTCTGAAAGTACTACCCCCGCCTCGACACGCAGCTCGACTCACGGAGTGAACGTTCCCGTTAACTCACATTGCTGTTAACTAACTAAACGGCGGTGATGCTGAGAGCCCACGCGGCGGGTGACGTGCTGCCTTCACGGTCTCTTCGTCCCGGTAGTTTCTTCTATAGACGGCTTAGGTAAATTGGGCACGCGAGTCGTTCTGGTCGGATATAATAGTAACATAAGTGTGACTTCATGGTTTAGTAAAATAATTTTAATGTCAAATAGTTTTTTTGACCCTGTAGCAAGGTAGTATTTTATATTTTATATTAAAAAAAATTCTCGTCCGAGTTGGTTTTCGACGGTACGTGAAGGCAGCACAAACCACGGAAACTGCTCAACAGATTGTGGTGGCATCTGGTGACTGTGATACTTGTGTATTTGGCCTTTTCATGAACTAATGCTGGAATATTTTTAATATTAAACTGTCATGAGATTGACAAATATTTTTAGAAAGCATAGTAGGCGTGAGTTCTCCAAGGATAAAAAATAAAGAAAACTTTTATGAATACATTAAAATACAACTTTATTAACACGAATTTATAGTAAAGGCCTACTTTCAGGGGGATGAGTATACTTTTAACAGAATTAAAATCAAGTACACCTACTATACTTTAACAACATTTTAATAAAATAAAGTAAAGCATAATAAACTTCAGAAATATCTCAATTCTGAGTGCTTGCTTTTTAACTAATTGCATTTCGTTTACTATGTATGTTTACTTTCAATGCTTGTACATGTAGAAAATGACATTTATACTTAAGTACAATAAATGTCAGATACAATAAGTAATATTCTAAAAGGTAACTTTAACCTCTACCAACGTCATTTAACAAAATAAAACAAGTATACATACATTAGTATGCTTAAATACACTTAAATGCAGCAATTAGTATATTCAGATTTTTTGCATTAAGTTTTATTATACTAAAATTTAACTTTGAGAATAGTTGTATAACATGTAGTAAAGGGCATAGTACATTTTAAACATGTTTATACTGAAGAGATTTATTCTAGTATAGACATATATTAAATGGATTTTGGCTCAGATCATCTGAATGTCTTTTCTAGAAATAAGAAATGGTCTAGGCAATAAATGGGTGTTTTTATAACCTGGATCCTCTAAAGTTGTGCCTTTTAATGGCTTGTAACAGATCTATGAAGGATTAATACATTTATGCATTCAGCATAAATTAGGCCGTTATTAGTGAGATTTTAAAATGCACTGAGAGGCTCAACTGTGATGATTCATGAGTTTTGAGTCAATTAAGAAAGGTCCATCCACCACAGCAACACATTCTATTACCACAATACCATTTGATAAAATAGAAAGGGCAAATAGAAAGTGTTTGTTTACTGTAGATGTAGGTCATGCATGTTAGTGAAAGGTTTTTCAGACCCATTTTTTATTGATTGAAAGAAACCAAGCACTGATATTTTCTAATTTTTTTATTTTAGCAAAATATTTCATAGCTTCCTAAGACCAAGTCTAAAAATGATTTCCCCCTATTTTTTTTTAAATAATTCAAAACTATTAAAAGAAATTAGAAATAAATCATCCCCGACAATAAGCATTACAATTCAGATACAAAAAATATTGCACACTTTTAAGGCTGATTTAAAGGCCAGTTTAAAGGCATTTTGGCATTTGTTTAGCAATTATGCATTCTACTGATCAGCAGGATTCATCCTAGGAGCTGGTTTTGGTTGGTGTGACCATCACTGAGCTACTCGCAAACAGCGTGGGCCAAAACCCCATCATGGACTTATTCTTCATTTTGTGCTGGAAGTGGACGTATCTCACCCCAGGGCCATAGCCAGAGAACACGTGTGACACCTGCAGGCCAGCACAGAAACATACAATGAAAATTGGATATGAACACATCACCTGCAGATTGCTTCTCTGGGGGCTTTTATCACTCACTTCCTTCCATGTGTGTGAGAAAGTGCTGAGGTCCTCAGTGGGGTTGACAGTGTGCTCTGAGATCACCGTGCTTTTGTCTGCACCCAGTAACCGTACATGTAGCTGGTAAATAGAGGTATGCACCTGACTCTCCTCATACCTGATGAGAAGGACATATGAGTAGATATAAAAGAAATGTACCAAGGGGTAATAAAAAGAACATTTTAAATGGTGTATTGTGTAACAAGAAATCATAATTAAATACAGGTTAGTGATTCCATCAAACGATGATCTTAATCTAGAGAGAGTCGATTTGGAATTTACAGTTTTATTTCTAAAGTCTTCTGAGACATTTTTGGAAAATATCTAGTAGTATAATAGTATACAATCTAAAATTGAGAAATGTGAAATCATCATCTACAGAGAGTGTTAGAAATCAGATCCTTTACTGAAGTAAAAGTAGAAATACTATCGTCTAAAGCTACTTCTAAACAAAAAAATTCCTTGTTGTCTGCCTGTGTGCGGGAACTGACAAGTCCATAGTTATAAGTGAGGATTCAAACAGTCTGTTCTAAGGGCTGGAGGTGGGAGGTGTTTAATAACCCACCAGTCTTGAATTACTATTTTGGGCTGAAATTCATCAAGCAGCTCTTCCCACAGTCCCTCTTCCTTTAGGTCTATGACCTGCTCCATGGAAAACCAGCTGAGGACAAGAGAGAGGAGAAATTTACCACATGCACATTATTCGATTACTGTTAAGGCCAATATCATTCACAGGTTGATTGTTGTGTTCTTGCAGGGATTTTGCATTTTGGCAATTGTAGCAATTTGATTTCATCATTTAATAACAGAACAAATGTCATTTAGTTTTCTACAAGGTTATCTAAAATGATGTTCATGTTGTCAGGCATTAACTTCTGTTTTCAATATATATCTGGGCTCCATTGGTCCTCCCTGGACTTGCATGATTCTGGGTAGCTCAGTGCAACAGTTTTATACCTGTAACCAGGCATGGAATAATAGTAAAAGTACTGCATCATAATATTTGGCATATAAGCATATAGATAATACAATATTATATTAAATCTATGTAAAAACTGCACTAAAGTCTCCATCTGAAAAGTTATTAAAACTGTCTGTAGGAAGAATTGATGGTTTTATTCATATGATGAATTTAAATGGTTATTTGTGTGGTTTACATTTAGGTTATTTTGGCTGTTTATTATTTAGTATCACAGTAAGATTCTATTTCTTTAATAAATGTTATTAGAAAAATTTCTTTTGCATCTTGTCAGACTTTTGTATGAGAGTGGCTACAACATGAAATAAATGTAAAAGTACAACGTAGTACATTTTCTTCTGAAATGTGTTGGATAAAGCAAAGTATAAAGTAGGATCACATGGAAATACTCCACTATCACATATCACATGGAATACTGTGTGATTAACGTCTGATCCCCAGGAACACCCACCTGTACTGAGGCAAATAACAGATCACGGCACCTTCTGGGATGCCACTGGTGTCATATGGGAGGACTTCTGTGCTTGTGATCCAGCCAGTGAAGTCACCTATGAATTGAGAGAAAACGTTTAGCTGATCTTCCTTTCCTTCATCCTCACTGGTATCTGAACATTCTGACCGCTCCTGTCTCTCACCATCAGGTTGAAAACGTGGAGGTCCATCGGGGGGCACTTCGGGCAGCTCAGCTTCAGGTGGAGGGATATCCTTGTTCAAACCTGTGTAGCACAAAGGGACAACTGAAATACACCATACCTGCTGCAGCCACTGTAATCCTAGTGTAAATATGACATAGCCAAAGAACATGTCTTTCTGACAGGATTACTGGGTGTGCCCCTGTGTGAAAAAAACACACATTTTAGGGATCAGTCAATACCTCTGCACGTCGACCTTTATGTATGTATGTATGTTTGTATGTGTCATTGAAAGAGTCAACACTTCAACATTTTCATTCTTTCAGAGAGGTTAAAGACAAAGGTGATCTCACCTTTATAAATATGACACTCCCTCCTTCCAATAACACTGTTTCTATACTAATGTCATTTTCTATTAGCGCAGTACAAATCAATTAGATTGGACCTATTTATATAAAAATCTATTAAATATAATAAATTTAACAAATTATAATTGGTCTTATAATTTGTTCATGATATTTCAAGCCTGTGTAAAGACAATGATTATAGGAACCATCTTGATGTTTTAAACTGATATACAACAAATGTATTATATAAAAAAGGTTACTTAATGTTTGGTAATTTTATGATGCTACTTGTTTCTGTGGTTGCCACACAGCCTGTTCCTTACTACATAGGTGTGCTGTACTTCTGTATAGTGATGACACAAATAGATCGTTCTTCCCCGCTAGAGTGTGTTTCTGAACTCTATCATTTACTAAAGCTGGTGAGGCTACTGTACACTAAAGCAGTTATTAGAGCTTAGAAGCTACAGGTTCACACCACTGTGACCATCAAAAACAAATAAACAGCAAAAATATTCCGACACTACCTCTGAATCTGTGTAAGAAACACAGAGGGCGATTTTGCAACAGCCTATATTTCTCCAACTATGACTCAAGATAACCAGGGGTGCAGCCCTCAGGGTGAGTCATATACAGACACTCAAACTGCCTCAGACAGAACAGGTTTGGGTTAGTTCACTTTTTAGTAATTACTACTGAATTAAAATGGGAATGATCTTTAAAACTTTTACTTATTGCTTCCTAATAACGACATTACTGTAATGAGCAGTGGTAGAATATAACTACAATCACTGAAGCACTGTACCTAAATACAATTTTTATGTACTTTACTCAAGTATTTCCATGTGATACTTCACTCCACATTTCTGAGGGAAATAGTTTGCCCTCTGCTCCAATACATTTTTTGACAGCATTAATATCTTTTCAATTTAAGCTGTGTAAATAATATATTTAAATACTATTTAGTTTTCTCTTCAATAAAGTGTATTATTATCATTAGTATTATAAAAACACAAAAAGACGTAGTAACCTACTACAGTAATTGAAGCATACAATTGGATCCACTATGAAGAACTACAATAAGTAAATATGCTTGTCTGTATTTGTTAGGACTTTTACTGGTAAAGGAGCAGTTTTAGACAACAGTATTTAAAATAAAGTATCTAAATGCTTCATTGATTATTGCCTGGTGATAATTAAGTTGACGCACTGAGATTGAATTGGTTTGATATTGAATAATTAACACATATTTGATAGATTCAACACTTCTTTTTTGAATTTGTGATACATATCACAGATTTTTTTTTAAAAAACTTGTGATATCTTCATGATCATCCAGGGTCTATATCACAAGACAAGATTACAAAAAAATCTACTTATGAGTTGGTTTAATGCATTTTTGTGAATTCAATACTCATTTAACTGCATATCTCAGATTCTTTTGTCTTGTAATAAATATATATATACCCTGGATCATCATGAAGATGTTTAAAAAAAGTTTTAAAAAATAACTTTTGTGATAAATATGTTATATGTATCACAAGTCAACTGTTGTACCTTCTCAATACAATTACCAACAGCAACTCTGTATCACAAGACAAAAGAATCTGAGATATGCATCACAAAGTAAATGAGTGTCCTAATTACAAATAATGCATTAAACCAGCTCATAGCTTGATTTTGTAATAATGACTTGTCTTATATTTGGTATATACCCTGGATGATCATGAAGACATCACAAGTAGTTTCTGTGATGTGATGCACAGGCCAAGTTAAAATCTATTGAACATGTTTCCGATATCCAATATCAAACCACTTCCACGTCTGTCTCAGCATTGAACTTCTGCCTCCTGTGAATTAAACCTGAAGCGTGGATCCGAGCGCTGAAGCAGCCGTCCGGCCGCTGTGGTGGTACCGTGAGGTGACGGGTTCTTCAGCAGGTTCCTCCCCAGCGGCCTGGCTTCGTACACGGACTTCCAGTCCAGGCCGTCGGGCATCGCCGCGCCCTGCAGACTCCACTCAGCCTCACAGCGCTTCTTCCATTCAGCAGCAGACATGGTGGAGGCCTTGTTACACTGATCCAACCAGGAAGTTTGGACTTCTCTTGTTTTTTTTTTTTTTTTTTTTTTTTTTACTATAGTCTGCAGTCTACGCCACACCTCACGTGCTGATGTGCTGCGTCACTCACGCTGCTCGCTGCCGTCTTAAAGGGACAGGTCTCTTAAAAAAGGTTTTTAAATGAAAAAAAACATGCTATCGCCCAGTTTCATATTGTAGGCGAATTACATTTTCAAAATGCATCATACATGTCAGTAAATGTAAACTTTAAGAGACCTGGTGAATCCTTCTTAAAATTATTATTTTATTATTTTTTTTCATCTTGCCAACCATGATATTTGACTGACCCTAAAAAGAAAGGCAGGAAAAGTAGAAGTGGGCGTGTCCTTAATCTGGCAGGACACAGACTTTAAATGTGTTATAAGGCCATTAAATGATCATTTCTGCCATAATGTAAATGGATCCCACTTTTTACAAAATTTGTGTTTTTCTTTATGTTTTCTTCTTTGAGGGGGGCGCCTTAGAGGATACTTTCTTTTAGAGCACCATCTAATCCTAATGAGCAGCAGGCACACTTAATATTTTAGTATGCCTTTCTCTCATGTTTATCTTTTGCTTTTTAACTCCAAAACAAAGAAACTAAATTAAATTTAAAAAAAAAAGCTTCTCTCTTTTCCCACCACCTAAAGGTTACATTAAAAGGCGCAAAGCTTCACAGCAATGATCTGTGAAAAGTATAACAATGACAGCAGGACAAAAGAGAAAAAGGGCTGAAATAAATAAATAAATACCTGAATAAAGCTAAAAAGTTTTTGAAAATCATTTCCACATACGTTTATGGCATCATTTTGAAACAAAATATGACTATAAAAAATCAAACGGAAATAAATAAATGACTTATATTTACCAGATTCATCAGTAACAGCCATACTGTCTATAGTAGCTCTTGTTTGTTGCCTCAGCACTTTGCCCCTATAATAATCAGTCCTCCATGATTACAGGACTATTATAGAAACACTCCTATACTGACCTTTGCACCCGTGACACCTCTGGACATTTACTAGGCAGAGTAGAATTTACAATGCACCAATATGGAAAATGCATCAGAATAGAAGCTTTTATTTATGTCTTACATCTAAATGTGAATGTTTCCAGATAAAACCTTTGACACTAAACAATGCACAGCCCACATGGTGCAGAGCACAACAATGACATGACTTCAATAGGCTGCATGCATTGAAATGATTTGTGACCTTTATTTTGTTCAACACTATTTATTGCGGAAAACACGTTTATGATATATTTTTCGCCTCCATTAGTGATATATTTTAGGATAGGTTTCATAAATGCTTTTTTATCACAATTTTATTTGTAGTAATATATGTCTATATTCCTCTCTGTGTATCTGTGCCAAAAGTCAAACTAGAATGCTCAAATTGGTCACTTTATTCTTTGATTTTAAATAAATGACACACAGGGTTCTATGTATGTCCACAGTCACCCACTGTCAACACTTTTTGATTGATTTGATTGATTAATAAATATAACATTCTCTGCATTTGATAAAGTATTTTTTGTTTTCCCAAAACCTTGAAAAAATTATTTGGGTCATGAATTTATTTTTTTCTTTCAGGACTGGAAATTCAATTTATGGTCAGCCTTCTGTTACTAATTCGTTGTTGTTAGCCAGTGTTTTCCATGATTCGGATGTTTTTGTTGGAGACCAAACCATTGAGCTACAATAATTTGTGCGGCAAACTGAATGTCCTCACTGCATCCATAGAAACTTCTAGTGGAGTACATATGAGAAATAAAGGTCAAGGGCACCACACACAGGAAATACTTTACAAATGTCTCCACCTTGTGGATTCCTAATGGAGGTCCACCGGTAAACTCTGCTTCATATAGCATTAATTAGTGATCAGTGATTTTAGGTTCAAACATCCAATATTACAAGCATAACTTTTAAGAAGAAAACAAGCTTCAATTGATGCATTTAACTAAATCAATTGACAACCCAAATTATTGCATATTAATTCAAACTATTTAAACAAAATTATCATAGTTTTTGTTTGTGAGCATTGATGGCAGAAGATTGATCTTTTGGACATAAACAATCCTGTAGGCATTATATTCCTATATTATATTTTTTTTACTTTTTTACTTTTTACTTTTTTTCTTACTATTTATTAGCATTTTCACTCCATTCTGTCGATAATGCATACTGTGTATGTGGATTAACAAATTCTGCGAATTTGTACATTGTGTTGTGTGTTTATTTTTTTTATAGTTTTAGTTCTTTTTTTATCTTCTTCAACTTTATCTTACTTTTTCTTTATCTGTAACGCTGCAGTAACACACAAATTTCCCCGTTGTGGGATCAATAAAGTTTATCTATTCTATTCTATTCTATTCTATTCTATTCATGCAAATAAAAGCAAATGTAAATATGCTGCTCACTGAAGAAGTATACAAAAATACATATATGTACACATATAGAATATATCTCTAGTAAATAGTGACAGGTTAAAATAAATATAAAATTGAAATCTATTACTATATTTTTATTAAATAAGATACCATTTTATTTGGATTTTATTTTCACGACAGCTGACAAGCAGAATTGCCCAAGCAGTTCACTATGGCAGATCGTAATGACATCTTGTATTGGTGTGTATTTCTATTACTGGGTATATTTATGGCTTTCTGTGTGTGTGCACACGGACTCATATTACATTTAGCTTGTTCTCACTGTAATTAAAACATGGAATGCTTAATCCACTCAAGATGCTCACATGCTGCAGAGTCGTGAGCTTGATGTCTTCACGCCTTGATACAACCTCTGCATATATTCTATTGTCCCTTTAATTCCAGTCATCAAACTATCAGTTTCATAAAGACAGAAGAAAAAGTGCAATACAAAAAATGTTATGCATACTGTACCTTATCACAAGCAGCTTTAGTATACGAAAAAATCTGTACAAAATGTTATTCTGGGACACTACTTATATAAAATCTAGACTTTCTTATAATTGAAAAGCGATTAAAATCTCTTAAGAGTAGTAGTGGAAATAAAGTTGAATAGAAAAATACTCTAAGGAGACAGATGAATACTGGATTCCAGATAAAAGCATCATGTATAGCTTGACAGCTGTAGGCTGTGTTTGAATAGTACAGCAGTCAAAGATTATGTAAGACATACATACATATGACATACAGTCATATGTGCTCAACTATTGTTAGACACATGCTCCTGCTTGGACAGGTCACGCTTATTTAAGCATCTTAATACTCTAAAGTTTCACTAAACAGAAATTTATACTGTCTCCTTTTTAGTAGCACAGATTCATTAAATGTATTTCAAAAGAGAAATTAAAAAAAAGAAGCCAGAATTAGTTTTTTTGCATTGATGGAAAAATGAATTTACTTATTGCTTGGGGTAAAACTGTTCCCTTCTCTGTCTCACACAGTGAGTTCTCCAGTGCAGAGAAAGAGATATGCTGGCCATGGCAAATTCCAAACCAGGCCACTTCCATATACGACAGTTGACACCTGTCATCCACCCTTCAGCCCCTGTGCATTGTGGGGTTTTTGTACTAAACCCTGCGTGTAAGGCGGGGACCCTGGCTCCCTGATAATTCATGAGTTAATTCACTCAAGTAGTCTAACAGTTGAGCAAACAGATTTGCTCTCCTAGGAGGGATGATGCAAACATTAGCTCTACTCCTGGTGGATGAAGAGGAACGCCCCACTAATAATATAAGTTCTTTAACCCCAGTTAAAGTAGCATGTCATTGAGTTTACACATAGAGGTCAGTTTACTCGTTGTGGACAGAAGTACTCAGCCTGTGAAAACAATTTATCTTATGTGTCCTAGAGAAAGCGTCATGGAAAACCTGTGTAAGAAAGATGAGGGCAGGGAAGTTATAAAGAAAGATGTTAATGAGGTTTTCGTATGGATAAGTCTCTTAAGTCCCAAATGCATGATAGTGCAGTACTAAGTTGCTGGAAAATCCCTTTAAAAAGGTATACCATATATGATTTGGTGCAGATTTGGCAGAAATGTAATATAATATCCATATGTGATTTAATTAATATGCAATTGAATGTATCACAGTAAGAAGTGTTGTGTTTTTTGTTAATTTTTAATCTACATGTTAATTATAGCACCCATCTGCAAAACACTGTAATGGCTCTAAAGACAAAGGTTAGCATAGGTTTTCCTACATGCTTGGGGTACCAGTTGCCACTAGATGCCCCCAGAAACTACACACTGTACCTTTAAAAATGAATTCTAGGAAAAGGCATCAATTGAAACCCTGATTATCACTTTAAACAAATCATCCTATTCAATGCAAGATATACACATATATATGCACATATATATGCACACATATATATATATATATATATATATATATATATGCATCTATCCCCTGGGATCATAGAAGTGAGCCTTGTGCAGATGCACGTTACATTACACATTACAGCGTGTCGTTTTTGGTCACATCACATGTGCAATGACCCATGGTCACATACTGTACTCATACTGAGCCTCTGGAATGCCTCCCCTTTATTCATTCAGTTGCACTGATACATATTAAAGATACTGTTTCCAACTGAAGCACATCATATTGTAGTCCTGTTCATTCTATTAAAGGGGCATTTTTTTATTTTCTGTGCAACAGAACCTGCTTGACTCACTCGTTTATGCTGTGATAAAGAGACAAGGAGGATTAACAAAGACTAAACACTTGATTTTTACATACCCCACTGTTTTCTTCCATTATTTCAGTTTGATGCAAAGCTTTAAAATATATATTGACAGTTCATATGACTATTCAAGTTACATTAGGAGAAAATAAAGTAATTCATCAGATTTCTATGGGTAAAAATAGTGCTAAGTTTCTTTTTTCCGAGATTAACGCAAAGATGGTCAAGTCTGATAAGAAATGGATAAATGACTGACTCGATGAAATACAATCTGGGTCTGGGGGGGGGGGGGTGCTCCTGTTTGACTGGGTGTAGATGGAGCAGCAACCCTGGTATAAATATAGCCTCCCCCTGACCACACTTTGTACACGTTACCCTGGTGGTATTAGGTTCAATGGAGTAAGAACAACCACCAACCAGCGTGACAAGTACGCCACCCAAGGCCTGCACAAGAAAGTTCTTCTTGCATAATATCCAGAGCCCCATTAACCATTTGTATGATCGTCATTCAAAACTCACTCAAGCCCAACTGGGTGTTCTTTTAGGCTGTTCAACAGTGTTAAAGGTTTTGTCAGTCAGAGCCTAAAAGGTTCTTTAGTTTGTACTCAAACATATAAATACCTTGAAGCTGAGGCCAGTTGCACAAAGAAATAAAGGTCAAAGGAAACTAGAATTTGACTGCAGTAAACTCTATTTCAATGCTGTAAATACCTTAACCTTATTTTCTAGGTGCAATTAGGTACATTTCATTACGTAAGCCTTAAATGTTATACTTACAGAGAAAACTTAAGGTGCTTTATGCAATCAGCCTCAGAGCTTTAAAAACAAATTTATTTTCTTATCTGCATCTCCCACCTTGTTCTCTACAAAACAGGTGTTAAAATTCATGTGGGAGAGAAGCTTTAAATAATCTCCCATAAAGGTGTTATTTATAGAGGCCTACTACGTCACTATATTTGGTTGCCATGTTCACTTTTGCACTGGTTCACTGAAATGATTTCACAATGAAGAAACCGCTTATAAGCATTGCTACTCTTGGCAGTTTCGGTCACGAGTAAAGCAAAAATAATTTTCCACTCACCTAATACTCAAGAGTGTAGAGTGGGGACACAGCTGCAGTTTGCAGCTACTCTGACACGGGTCAGTGCAGTTGCCATGGAATCCTTTCCAGGGGTCAAGCTGTACATGTTTCAAGGAAATGTCCTGCAAGGCAACAAATTATACTCACCTTCTCCACCACACTCGTTGGTATAAGAAGACAGAAACTGTGCAAAGTTCAACACTCTAAGGTTTCAGGGGAAAAAAATCACATCTGTGGACACTGTAATCTAATCATTCCACTATCCTTACAACATCTGATCCCCCCAAACTATTCTAAAACTTTTGCACCTTCAGTTATATCATGAATATATACTGGTCCAGGCTGTAAAGGATGGATATTTCTATGGCCTTGTGGGAGTTTCAGCATCGTGTAAAGCTTGCGGAACTCTGTGGACAACATTAGCAGAAGGCATCATATCGCTGCCCTGTTGCATAACTGTTCTAGACTGGAATTATTCAATTGCTGTGGGTCAAATATCAGCAGCCAGCAACTGTATCTGGTGTCTCATCTTCAGGTGGTATCACTTCCTTCTCTCTCAGCCTCAGATAATTTCAGTGCAGATTGAAACAAACCATGGAAACCTACTGTAAGTCCTACTTACGTAAATTATAGATGAGAAAACCACAAATGTTTCGCGTTTGCACCCAACAACTACAATAGCAATTGACAGTATGAGAAAAGTGTTGTATACTGCATGAGGAACTAAGAGAGTGGTACATGTAGTGATAGTACAACCTGTATAGAGACTAATTTGGTAGCCTCCTACTTGGGGGAGGACAGGCAGCAGACAGCTGTGTAACAGGAGACAGGGTTTCATTTCAATGCAAGGGCGGTGCGACCAGCTGACTCTCTGCTCGCGTACATCTCTGGACGCTGGCTGTGTTATACGTGCGGATGTTCAGACCGGGGGGGGGGGAAGGTAACGATATGAGGGACAGGAAGGAGCAGGTGTGAGGCAGTCAGCTGCCAGTAGGAGGGGGCTGGGGCATCCCACCGACAGGGTGCTGGGATGCCCCCATGTTGGAACAGCGCCTGGGGTAACGCTTCTATAGATCCCCACTTGAGCAACCTGTAGTATCGCAGTGTTCTTCTTGCATTACAACAACATAGCTGGTGAGCAAACATTGCCAACTATCTCTCTATTGGTGAAGACATGTTTAGTCTTGAGGCGTAATTTACAGCGAAAGTCTACTTTGGGCCTCACTCATGGAGTCACAAAAAACAGTTTATTACCTTTTTAGATTAAAAAAATGATCTGTAGTTGTTGTTTTTTTTCTTAAAGCTGAAAATATGCATTTATAAAACAACATATACATGCCAATGTGGTTTCTTGCAATGTTTACAAACAATACGTATGTAAACAGATGATTAGTATGATCAAATAACATGCATATCCAAAAGTGTTGCTGTGTTCTCATCATAAAACCTGGTGATAAACTGCAAAAGGGTTCTGATGTCTCATAGTGGGGTGACGCTTTATTGTCTATTATTTTAGGCTAAACTGTACTGAAGAGACTACAAGTAATGATTAAATGGTGCAAGACATTTGAGAGAATAGAAGGGGTCTGAGCTAATGAAGCTGCTGATCATCTTTCTTTCTCAACATTCCATGAACCAGTCAGTATTCCCATCAAAGATTCAGTGTCCGATAATTAGGACTTTAATTATAGTCTGACTGCGTGATCGTGGTTTTGAGGTCGTGTCCTCTCAGGGTCAGTTGGGGTGAACACAGCAAGTGTTTGCTTTATAAAAACCTAAAAATAATCAGATTGAGCTCCTTAAAAGCCAATTTTCCCTGTGGAGCTGCCACCATAGAATATCAGGCTTTTACTTATTATCGAGGCAGCCTCCATCCAATGTGAACTAGTTGCGATTAGCTCTTTGATGGGTGAAATGAATAAAAGAAAAATAAACTTTTTGGAAAAAAACCTGCGCACCTGACAGGAGCAGGCCTGAGCTTTTTTCCAGTTGCTTCATCCCCTCCCTAACGCCTCCACACCTCGACCCTTGTGCCTCAACACCCCCTTCGCTCTCAGATACTCCCACCATCCACTGGTGCTATGTATGGGCCAAGGGTGGGTGAGGGGCATGTGTGAGGGGGGGAGGGTACAGCTGCGGTGCCCGTCTTGGATGACTGTGATGTAAATGTGGCCCTTTCACAAACTGTTCAGAGTATCATGCATAGGCTCTAGCCAATGAGGACACAGCAAGCACTAAAATGGACAACCAATGGTCAAGTGTCTGCCCAGTATATAAACGGGGGCAAAGCCCTTCACTGTTGGGTGACCCCTATTTTGGCTGTGGTGAACAGGATCTGATCCCAAGGAGTGTTACCTCTGTTCTTGTCTGGTCTGCAGGTAAAGAAAATTCTGAGATTATTAGGATTGCAAAGTAAAAGGAGGAAGAGCAGAGATTTGAGGACGTGTGGATTCGGAGAAAACATCCGAACATTTCGAATGGCAAAAATAATTATAAAGCTTTTTTTCTTCTGGAAGAAGAATTTTGGAGTCCATATCCATTATGAAATTAAAGGATAAATGCACAGCAGTCTGCTTGGATATTTGCATCTGTATGATGCATTTTGGGGATAAAAAGAAGACTACTGTATCCCAAGTCACTGCGTGTCAAATTATTCTCACTTTACTGAAAATACTCGTGAAGCATGATATTTTAGCACAGCAGTAGATGCATTGTGGTTGCTTTGTTAACTTATTTGGGTCCCCCCATTCGGACAGTGATTTATGTGGACAGGTGCTCCACAGTTTGACCTATGTAAGAAAGACTGCCTGAAGGCCTTGAATATCCATTTACACTTTAGCATTTCTTAAACTTTTATTTAAAATGACAGTTTTTCGCAATGTGATTACAACCTCAAAGATTTGTTCTTTTTTCAAATACGGTTCTTTGGCTAAACGGTAGACTGCAGTTCACTCCAGATTTCATTTCACATAATGTAACGAGTGTGTCAATGCTTGGATTAATTTTATTATGCATGTGCTCAGTCTATCAAATGTACAAAAAGCAATGTGATATGTTTAAAGATCATTTTCAAATAACTGGATTCTGTTGGACCATGGAGGAGTGGACTGGGGGGGGGGGGCTGGTTGCAGCTTCTCAAGAGTTAAGAATAATGACTTAAAGTGTTTGCTCCTATATTGTGAGCTGTCATACAAAAAAGGAGTGTTTCCAATAGAAATGTGGACATATAACATATAATATAGTGATGACTTGTTCATGTGGTTACGTGTTAATGAGCATGTCCAAAAAAATGCTACTCATACACGCTGAAGACATTTTAAAGAAGACATATTCAGGCAGACGCGCTGATGCTAAAAATAACCAGGCGACACTCACAGCTCCCCTTACTCTATTTCAACTGGACATTTGAGCTGTTGGAAATTTAGTGACACTTGTTACCAGAATTCCTCTGCCAACACTTAAACTCTCTGCAGCTGTCTTGAAGAATATCCCATAACTCCAAATGCATGTCTGTTGGATGTTCATATCCCCTTCACAGACAGTTTTGTGTTTTAGATCCCTTGGGACCTCTGCTGAAGTTTCTCATCCTGTGTTTGCTTCTTTTGCAGTGTTGAAGAAACGCAATCATGCCTTTCGGTAACACCCACAACAACTTCAAACTCAACTACAGTGTTGATGAGGAGTTCCCCAACCTGACCAAGCACAACAACCATATGGCCAAGGTTCTGACCAAGGAGATCTATGCTAAACTGAGGGACAAGCAGACACCCAGTGGCTACACCTTGGATGATGTCATCCAGACTGGTGTTGACAATCCTGGTGAGACACAATTTAGACAAAAGTTCTTTTCCATCAATCACAAAAATCACAAAATTAAATGTGTATTATAAACTTTCCTCACTCCAAACTGAATCATGCTCCCCGTCTTCTAACGTCCGGTCTATGATTCTCTCTTAATCTTCAGGTCACCCCTTCATCATGACCGTGGGCTGTGTCGCTGGTGATGAGGAATCCTACGAGGTGTTCAAGGAGCTGCTGGACCCCATCATCTCTGACCGTCATAGTGGATACAAGAGCACTGACAAGCACAAGACCGACCTGAACTTCGAGAACCTGAAGGTGCGCTAATACTCATTAAACTAAAGAATTTTCTAGAAAACTAAATGAGCATGTCAGTCATGTACTTATGACTCACGTGATGCTTAAACAAACAAACTGGCTTTGCACACCATGCAATGTTTGTAATCTCTCGTATCCCTGTGATCAGGGTGGTGATGACCTGGACCCCAACTATGTTCTGTCCAGCCGTGTTCGTACTGGCCGTAGCATCAAGGGATTCACCCTGCCCCCCCACAACAGCCGCGGCGAGCGCAGAATCATTGAGAGGCTGTCCGTTGAGGGTAAGATTTCTATAGTTGGAGGGAATTAATATGCAAAGGTGAGGCTTTGATCCTGGGGCTAAACACAGGTGTTGATGAATGAAGTGTACGTGATACTAAGCGTCTCTGAAGGACAACATTTTAAATATACAATGATCTCAAGGAAAGCTGATAACTACTCTCCCCAAAAGAACATACAACCTCATAATTGTACATGTGTCTCTCCAGCTCTGACCAGCCTGGATGGTGAGTTCAAGGGAAAGTACTACCCCCTGAAGTCCATGACCGATGCCGAGCAGGAGCAGCTGATCGCTGATCACTTCCTGTTTGACAAGCCCGTCTCCCCCCTGCTGACCTGTGCCGGTATGGCCCGTGACTGGCCCGACGCCAGAGGCATCTGGTGAGTACGACGTCTCCCTGCCGGCAAGCTGGCTGTGAAAGCTCTTCACTATTTTCTCACCAAGGATTCCTTTGTACCTCAGCAATGTTTCATGTCGATCCTCTACATGCAACTCTGTCCAGGCACAACGACAACAAGTCCTTCCTGGTCTGGGTGAACGAGGAGGATCACCTGCGTGTCATCTCCATGGAGAAGGGCGGCAACATGAGGGAGGTCTTCAGGCGTTTCTGCGTCGGCCTGCAGAAGGTACACAACGATAGCAGGTCAAAACAAGCCCCAACCGTGCTGACGGCGTTTGAGGTTTTCTCTCACTCTTGTTGATTTTTGTCCACCAGATTGAGGAAATCTTCAAGAAGCACAACCACGGATTCATGTGGAACGAGCATCTCGGCTACGTCCTGACCTGCCCCTCCAACCTGGGAACCGGCCTGCGTGGTGGTGTCCACGTCAAGCTGCCCAAGCTGAGCACACACGCAAAGTTCGAGGAGATCCTCACCAGGCTGCGTCTGCAGAAGCGTGGCACAGGTATGCATATGTGCAGCTTTTAGACCGGATACGTGCGGCTCAGACTCTATGCTGCTCTGTTACTTGTGTGATCTGTACCTGATCCCTTGTTCTTCTTCCTCCTGTTTTAAAGGTGGCGTGGACACCGCCTCCGTCGGTGGTGTGTTCGACATCTCCAACGCTGATCGTCTGGGCTCCTCCGAGGTGGAACAGGTCCAGATGGTGGTTGATGGCGTCAAGCTGATGGTGGAGATGGAGAAGAAGCTGGAGAAGGGAGAGGCCATCGACAGCATGATCCCCGCCCAGAAGTAAAAAGGGACAATCTTACCTTTTTATCGTAACAACTTATGTGCAATTGAGCCATCTGACGGGTGTGCAGAGGAAACAGCTGCTCACCTAGAGACTCTTGACTCTGCTCACATAACATCCAGCCTTTTTTTCCCCCCACATTCTCCTGTGTTGGTTTGGTAACATCCTGGGACCAGCCTCCACTGAGCTGGGCTCGCCTGGCAAATGTGGCACCACCTACTTTTTGTTATAAAAAGTAATGATCAATGAAGCTGTTCATACTGTTCAATAAAAAGGGCCCCGATGAAAAAAAGTACATGAATGATTTTTTTTTTGTCTTTTGTGTTGCAAACAGGAGTAAGCACAAATGTATAGTTTCAGAGCTCATATATTAACATATTAATACTAAGTAAAGAAAGGCACTTTTACTTCAGAGTGTAGATTTCCATTTGATACTAATAATACACTACATTTATTTGACAAACAATTTATGTATTGATATTTAAATATCCATACTCATACATGCAGTTATTTAATTTATTTGTATATATTTAGTGAGTAAAAACAACTATTTACTTAAATAAAAAATATAACAGTCTGCACAATCAATAATTTTACCTTTCATACTACAATTTAATTCAGGACTTATACTTGATTATTAGATTCCTACTAGAGCAATGAAAACAAGACACCAAACGTGAAGGAAAAATGCCAACATCAGTGAATTTTATTAGTCTTCAGCTCCAAGTTCTCCATATATACCACAACCACTCAAGCTCAGTTTACAGTTTGCTTCTGCGGGGAGGAATTAAACAGCACAGTAGTGTCAAATTACTCATACAGGTCAAACTGTGAACGTTTTTCAGTCTCATTAAGTCTCTTTTGCATATAACATCAACTGTTCCCAAAAATCTGTTTTGAAACGACAGTGCATGTTAAATACTGAGCCCCTGGAGTTGTAATACTATACCGTCCACCATCTAAACCACACCAGCGACACACTCTCTCTGAGCAGGTATAATAAGCATTTACTCAACACTCAGGTCAACAAAACTCTTGTCAAGAATTTTTTTCACAGTAGATTCCACCTAAAAACAACGTTCATCCGTCATATACTAAGAGTGAGTTGTTTTACACAGTTATTTGCTTTTTAGCCCACTTCACTTCAATTATTTTAATTGAAATGCTCTGCAAACAACCCGATTTCATACTTGCGATCAGGAGACTGTGACAATAACGTTTCTATGGCTTGAATGCAACCCACTGCTTTCAACGAGTCAAGCAACTTCTGGGAATTTTAGGTTAAAAGTGAACCGGCGTAGCGGCCTAAACAAACTGCACAATTCATTACCAGTGTAAGTTTGGATCTAAAACTGACCATTTTTCTTACATACTGTACGTTCGTGGTACATGACATGGCATATCTAAATACTTCGAAGAATCCAGAAGCCGCCCCTGAATGTACTGAACCTATCCTTTAGCAAACAAGGTGGGGTGAAGACGCTGTATTTCACCAAGCCTATCTGTTTGTTTTTGTGAAAGGGGGAAGAACCCGGCGCCGCATCTAGCACCATTTTGTCTGTATCAATTCATGTCTAAAAACCCACCGTGCCTGCTATTCACAAAGCTTCCAGTCCTAGGTGTGCATCATATTTCATTTTTTCCCCCCCTAAAACCCAAACTCTGAAGTCATGCAGGATTGCAGGTTGGTTTTGTTCCCCATTGTCACTGACAGAAACTGCTTTAAACTAGAATTACTTCCCTTGCTCTAGCTATAAATAAACCTTGAGCTCTAAGATATATACTATATTCATATATTTTATATACAGCCACCAACTGACTGATATAAATCCTGTTTTTTAATGATATTATTCTAAAAAATAAATAAAGTACCTGTGCAAATATCCACAAATTGAAGTGTTTCACATTTAAGACATTGGCGCCCTCCAGTGGCTAGTTCTGGGCATTACCTATACAGGTACACTGGAAGGAGCTGATTCAAGTCAAAGCAAAGTGCATTGAGGTCTATATTACCTAATGCTAATATACACCACAATGAGAAACGTCCAAGGGAGAGGACAAGGACAGATTCCTGGTGTCCATATTGGTATCTGCTTCTCATCCCGAAGGCGGAGGACAAGGCAAACCCAGTCTCCCCTGTTGGGCTCCATGAAGCAGCACACACCAAACAGGACTGAGATGTCATACATGGATCGACAACATGAGTGTGAACGATGGCCGAGTGTTTCCCTGCGCGACGAGAAAACAGGGTCTCAAACGAAGGGTGGAGGAAAGCCAAAAAGCTCATCGTGACGATAGAAAAAAATGTGGGTGTTACACACGAAGGTGGCGGACAGCGAAGGCTGGCGTCCCTGTTCAAATGTAGGGAGTCGGGGAGTTCAAGATGGGCGGGAATGGAAATGCGTCGGGTGGTGTTGGTTTTCGGGTCACCATGAGCAAAGCCACAACTGAGAGATAGTATTAACAGTAAATCAGCAGCCAAACAACATGATCTCTGTAGCCTACGTAAATATCACAGTACGTTATTCACTAAAAACAGTGAGGGAGAATAGAAAGCTTTCTCAGTTTTTTTCTGTCTCTCTCTTTTTTTGTCATTTTTTTTCTCGTTTTTTTTTTACATTAAATATGTACTGTATGATGGCGCTGGGGGTAGCACTTTAAAGGCAACTGGACTAACGAGAAGAAAACACCATCCACACTGCCTTCATCGTGCCTTTTCCAGAACAATCCCCCCCCCCCCTCCCCCCGGATCCCCAATAGCCCACAGTCATCAATAATGGACAGACAAGTTTATATACTGTGCCACAAGAAGAAGAAGGTGGACATTTGTGATTGTATGTTTCTCTGTGTGCACGCGTGTGTGAAGGTGAGTGTGTGATCTGAGAGGTTCTGCTGCTTGGCTGATCCACTTTTGGTGTTTCCCATCGATGGACTGAGATGATGACTGAGGTGAGATCACATGGTGCAGTATAGAACTGAAGAACTGCATTGCACTGAAAATAAACTCGTTTCATAGTGGGACAACTGACCACTTTCCAAAAGGCAAAGGTCTGAACAACGAGCCACATCTGCAGCTGCATGGTGCGTAGTCTCGCCCTGCGTTATAATCAACGTGAAAGATTTGTACGATCGAGGGCTTCGAGTTGGAGCGTATTTCTTTTTTCTCGAGTATATATATCGTGTCTTCGGTAACATGCTTTTGAAGAAAAGGTAAAGGGATGAGCAAGATGGGAGGCTGGAAAAATCCAAATGCTTTGGACAACTTTTACTAACTAAGACCAGCGCTGACAGACAATGAATCCAGCCAACCAGAGAGCCGAGATTTTCTCTTCTGTGTGCGTGTGGAGGCCTATTTAAGTCGGCAGAAAAAGAAGAACAATTCTATGAAACTTACACATCCTTATAATATTTCACCAAATCAAGCTGTATTAATTACGCTGCTCATTTTCATATTGGTGCTGCGCGAATCTAAACAAGGATGCATGACGTTGCTGCACCATCTTTCTTGTGTGTGCATAGTAAATTAAGCTAAACCAAGGGGATTGTTTTTAAAAAACATTACTTTTTTTTTTTTTTCAAATTCTGCTCATCTCATGCAGAGAAATGTGGAGGATAAAAAATTGCATGATCTAGAGGCAACAACTCTACCAGTTCACGAAGCTGAAGCTCATTAAGTGCCAGCCTCTGATTGGCTGTTTCAGAAGTCTGTCAACCCTGGCTCCGTTGACCTTAATCCAGTGCGGTCGTCACTGCTGTATGTACACAAATCAAGCAATGCAGCCCTCTGTGGCTGCTTGTTGGACCATCTCCACGTTTGTGCGTGGCATTGTCCCCAGGTGATGGAAAGTCTGCAGATAATCACATCATTGGTAAGGATGAAAATACATGAATGGTGTATAAGAAGTTGACATATTAAAAAACAAAACAAAAAAAACAATAAAAAATAAATTAATTAAAAAAAAAAAGGACTGGCTGGTCAATGATGACCGAGAGACAAAAGAGATGATGTTTCTCTGAAAGTGACAGTGGATAGAAACAATGATCAGAGCAATAAATAACAAAATAAAGAGTCATTATGGCTAGAGTAGCAATAAAAAATACTCATCTAGGTTCCGTCTGATCCAGGTCCAGTGGGTGCAGTCGCTCAGTGAAGAAGTTGGCTGAGCTGGGTGGGGGGTGATAGGGTGGAGGAGGGGTTGGGTGGGTGTGTGGGTTGGGAGGGGGGGGGTGCCTCAGTCTGTGTGTCTTTACGGGTCAGGTATGTGTGTATCCCTGTGTGTGTGTGTGTGTGAGTATGTGTGCAGGGGGAGGGGGGCAGGTACTCATCAAAGAGACAGAAGGAGAAGTATTTTCTCTTGGGTCCAGCCCCTCGCCCCTTCTCTTCCATCTTTTTTTTTCCCACCCTTTAATTATTTCCATCCCCCTCCCTTTGGTAACACATACACACCCACTCACACACAAAAAAAAACACACACACACTCACACGCGAGCGCACCCTCCAACTCAAAGTTCGAGGTCCTTGGAGATTTGGGTGGCAATGTCCCGAAAAGCTAGTGGTGCTCCCCAGAGTCGCGTGTAGCGCACCCCGTTAGAAGTCTCGGAGGCGCCTGAGGATAGGTGGCACACCTCGGCCTCAAAAGCCACGCGGCCCCCCGCCACGCCGTGGGTGCAGGAGAGCAGAAAGGGGCCGGCATGGTGGACCTGGCAGCCACATCCAAGCGCCGCCTCCCGCAGAGCCAGTACCACCTCCGCAGGGTCCCGCCGCCCACCGCCTCTCAGATCCCAGCCACGTCCGACGGCCCGGGGCTCGGACGCTTTTTGATACCCAGGTAGATGGCAACTGCGGCGAGAAAATCAGAAACGCATTCAGTCATTGCTAAAATAACAGAAAATGATCTATCGCAGAGTTTCAGAGTTCTGTCCGTGCTGGTGCACTGACCTTGTGACCGCAAATCTCCTGATTCCCTCAGATTCATTTGTGACCCTGCAGGACAAACAGACAGCGTTACAGAGATAATCCACCAGAGGCCTCCTGACCAGCCCACAACTCTCGGATGAGATGACATTCAGCAGTGAGACCAAGCAGGCATCGACGACAACAACTGATCCCACCTCCCAGGATGAAAACAGGCCTCTCACTCGCTACCTTTAAAGCATGCAGATACAAATGCAGTCCTTTGACTTTAATCGCTTCTGAGGCGCGGCGACAACGGCGCACATTACCATCCATCGTTCCCCCCAAAAAACACACGGAATACACATTTAATGAGAGATCCAGCCCATGAACCACAAATACAAAAAATGAAAAACAATTGAAAAAAAGGGTATATTTATGCATTTGGGTGGCAGATCACAATTAATGATTATAATAATTATGTCCTGCAAAAAACAAACAAAAAAAATAATTAAAACTCAAGTTAAATGAATCTTTCATGACTGCATCCATGCTTGAAACCAAAGTGTGTGGGACTCTGACAGTGTTAAAATGATTTACAAGTCATGCAGACAAGCAATAATTTATAGATGAAAGGAATGGGAAAAAAAAAAAGTCAGGCGGGCATTCGTGAACTAAAGTAATTTCAGTGTGAGCAGGCAGACAAATGGAGCAGCACAGGCAGACAAGAAAGAAGCGAGAGACATGGGAACTTACTAACTGTTTTTGATCCTTGTGGAAGAGTACAACCCGAGACTGATTTGTTTGAGCCCTGGCGCTTGGACGGGTCAAGGTTGACCCTGATGCCATGACAGGTGGGTGGAAGGGGGAGGGGGAGCAGAACGAGATAAAGGTGGAGAAAAAGAAGGAATACAGGGTAAAAGCAGGGGAGTGGGGGGGGGGCGGGTAAGAGAGAATATAATTGAATCACAGGAGAGCAAGTGGTGGGAAAAAAAAGCGCAGCCCAGGAGCTGATTGGCAAGGATAAAGCTGAGGTTTGATAAGATTAGACATGAGTGATTATGACGACTGGGAGGGAGAGGTGAGCAGAGGATAATCCAGGGCCACAGAAGAGCTCGCCAAAAGACCTACGTGAGTAAAATGTGGCGATAGCCATGTATCCAGACCAAGGTTGTGCGCACGAGGGAAGAGCAGAATCTTCGCAACCTTGCAGCATGATTTTGTGTCAGATTTGACGTCTTTGGGGTTTGTCTTCACGTGGACATATTTTACATGAGAAGATGTTCTGTTGAGCTGACACTCAATGCAACAGCAGAACATGCTTCAAATGCAAAATTGCCAAAAAAAATGTAAGGAATGCAAACACCAGATCTTTGATCACCAAAGAGTATACAGGGACAATAGAATTAAAGCTGCATAGTGGGGTAAGTAGCTATGAGGACTGAAACTAACAAAATTAAAAAAACACAAAAAAATTAAAATAAAAGGATCAATTAACAAATAATTGTGCATTAAAAATAAATAAATAAATAAATAAATAGGAAATGAATAAAAGTAGAGACAAAAAACTGAAATAAAGGACACCAATACAAAATAAGTAATTTGTCAAATGAATTAACAAAACATATTAATATTTCTATTTCTACAAATATGTAAGTTTCAGTCCTCCATGTGCAGCTAGTGACATTCTAATAACAGCAGCATCAGTGTTTCAGTGAAAATAAAAATCACCTTCAAATAAATTGGAAGTTAAAAAAAAAACATTAACATGAATCATCCTGTTAATAACATCTGAAAAGTGATGCAAAATGATCTATAGTTTTTTCTAAAATCCTGTAAATACAGCCATTTATAAACTATTACTACTAGAGGGGGCATAGCCAAGTATAACCATCCTTTGCTCTTTATTTTTGAGATTGGTGGAATTGTCTGCAGCCCTTTTTTTTAAAAAAGTATTTTCAGGGTTAAAGGTGCAATGTTTAGCGAGATCATACACAATGTTTTAGTGAGTTAGCACTTACACATTTCACAACTAAACATCCTAATATCAGCTGTTTGGTAATTAGGCAGTTATCTACTGTACCTTGTGGTTATCTGAGCTTAGCAAAATACTAAAAATGATACAAAGTATCATTAACGTAAAAAAGGTTAATGAGCTTTAAAAGTGCTTGTAGGCTGATTTTTTTTTTTTTTACCTTTGAACAAAGACTGGTTAGTATTTTCTTCCTGTATGCAGTCTTCTAGCTAAGCTTAGGTAACCCACATATTATGAGGTGGAGTCCATGATTCTGGAGAAAAAATGTTGCTATTTGACCAAAATAATACATAGACCTGTAAGAATAATTATTGGATGCAGCTTAGTGGACAAGTGATCCACTGGGTTGGGCTATATTCACGGATTTAAAAACACACAAGCCGCCATTTTGTTTGGAGGTTTCTTGGTAATAATTATGACACACTGCAAAATGTGAAATTTCAACAAGTCGAAATATTTTGTATTTGGTACAATTATTCATATATTATTGATTTTAGTCTATTTTAATTATTTTATAAAAATGTTAGTCTTGTTTTCTTGAAACAAGACAAACTTGAGCCAAATCAAGAAACAAATCTTGAAATAAAAAAAATGATCTGCCAAAGGAATAGGATAATTCTACACATTATTGGACTAATTGTAACAAAAAGAAGATATTCTCACTTGTTAAAAATTCACTTTACTAGAAAACTTAAAAACTTCACTAAAGGGTGTTTCAGAAAACATTTCATGTGCAGGATAAGCCATGTAGTTGTTGAATCTGTCTTCAGTTCAGAACCACACTGGCTAGTTTCAGATGTTGAAGAGATTGTTGTGCTGTGTACTGGATGAGAATCATGGACTGAACCTTTAATGGGCAGAAATTTGACTTTTGGCAAGAATGAAAATAAGCTTATTTCCTACATTCCGTAAACTATTCCATTAATAATGTCATATATAATATATATTTGTTTTTTCTATATATAAGTATATATAAATGTGTCATAGTGTGCATCTACCTGCGAGTGAGTTTGGAGGTCAGCTTGGTGAAGAGGTTGGAGGTCGCCCTGGTGCGGGCGTGGGGCAGCGGGCTGGCGTCATGGTGGGACAGGGTGGGTGAGGTGGGCGGAGCGGAGTAGACCGGGGGTCCGCGATCCCGCAGCTGCCCCCCGTGAAAGGTGCTGCGGATCGTGGATCCTCGGGTCAGGCGGCATCGCTCCGAAGAGGAAGAGGAGGAGGCAGCTCCGGCCCCGGAAATGCTGAGCGTGGAGGGAGAGGCCGCGGGCAGGCGGTGGCTCAGAGAGCTGCACGGAGGAGGAGAGGAAAAGGAGGAATTAATCTCATGTAGTCACTAGAGCTCTATTTAATTCATTAGAATAAAAAAAAGCCTTTAAATAAAAAAGAATTCTGTATGCATTCATGGATTTTTCAACCTATCAAATTGCGCTGACAATTAGTCACACCCACATTTCTTTAATTAGAAAATAAATTGGAACGAATGCAAAGAGTGCGTCATCATCAGGTGTGAACACCAATCTGCAATATCAACTAAACTGAAATAAAACAATCCAAATGCAGTTTATTCTGGCAAAGAAAATGCTTTTCCTCTCGCTGTTTGTACCTGTGCTAACAACACGTCTGACATCTGGTCCCTGCACACCGTCATACCGAACAGTAACGGCCCCCCTGGCTATAGCTTTATTTTAGTTTCAGGTTTTTACACACACTGACTTTCTCCAGGCACTGGCATAAGTGTCTCTATACAAAGTCCCCTACCCGACTCGAATACAATACAACTGTGTTTTTCTTTTCATTGAACCTGCTGTTCAGTGAGAATCGATTTGAAGTGAAGCAGGAGACATATTGTGTCCAAGAGGTAACTATTTACCCACCAAAGATGAACCACAGCTTTTCATGGATCATCAGAGGAAGAGGAAGAAGCTGAGTTTTAGCTTCTGACACAAATCGTGTGATTCAGATGTGCAGTTAAGAAATTTCAGGGTCAAGGTGTATTCTAATATTCATGTTAGGACACTTCTTCAAGTCAAGTCAATATTCTGCTTGAAAACAGAGGAGAAGTAGATGCAATTTCAAGAAATGTTTGCAACATTTTTATTGAAAACCCCAATTCGGAAATGAGTTACTATTTAAGATTTTTATATATCACAAAACATCTTCGAAAGGTAAACTTTTATCTATCTCTTTCAGCTTCTGATACTTCACAGCTACAAAGAAGGAAAATGCGTTTTTACTGTTGAGGGGATAAAATTAGTGGAGCTGCAGAAACAGAGCGGAGGAGCTTCCAAGAAGAAACGACACACTGGGAAGTTCTATTTCAGATTTTCACACATTCTCCTAACAGCACAACTGAGGGTGACAACTGCTTCCTCTTCAAATATATATTATCAGGCAAAAACTTGTGAAGCATCCATCTTGCAACAACCTTTCAAGTTTTTTTTTTATGTTTTAGTGTCTCTGAGGGATTTGTAACAACAAATGTGAACATTTAACCCCCCAGAAGCAAAGTGGTACCTGTTGTCCTTGCCGTTCTGCAGCAGAGAGTGTCTGTCAGCGCCCGAGCGGTCGGTGCACACATACGTGTTGCGGCGTGTCATGGAGCTTCCGGGGATATTGTTCTACACAGAGAGGAACAAGGTGAGAGGCAGGGATGTCTCAGAATGTGTGTAGGACATGATAGAAGCAGCATTAGTTCATTTAATAAAATTATCTATCATTAGACAGATATCAAGACATTTAAAAATGGTCTATAATGCTTTATTCTCTACTGTCATTTATACTGCAATACATTACTTTAAAGGTTTAGCTGCTCACAAAATTTTAATTAATCAAATGCTCAAAATGACAATTATTACAGAATGTGTATGTCTGAAACCACAAGGCCACATGTATGTACATGTACTGGTATCAAAAGAAATCTGCAATGTTGCTGTTACAGAGCAAATGTAGTTAGAATATTGCAAAAAAAAAAAACTAAAATTCTGTTTTACTACAAATAAAAATACTTTAGTTAAAACTTAAAACAAGACCAAACTGACCGAATTTAGAAAAAAATAAACATAATTATCTGCAATGAAAAGGTTCAAAGATTAATTAAGATAAGAGTTCAAATATCAATTGTTTGTCCATAAAATCATAGAAATTACAATGAGAATGGTTACATCCTTATAGGTGCTTATAAGTCCATATATTCTTACAGTATATATATATATATATATATATATATATATATATATATATATATATATATATATATATATATATATATATATATATATATATATATAATAATAATAAAATAGTCATTATTTCAGCCCTACTACTGATTTTATATTAAACGATTTTCTTATTCTTATAATGAAGTGGATATTGACATATATAGAGACATTAAGTATTTTACTCCTGATAAAAATACTTTATTAATTGTTGTAGCTGAAGGTTTTCTCATGAAATATGTGTATAAGGTTGAAACTTTAAAGTAAAAGATATGACTTTTCAATGAGCTGGGTGTAAATGAACAGTAGAAACACAAAGTTAGAATTCTTGGCCCAAGTTAATCTAACGTTGATCTGTAGTGACGTTTGAGGCTGAACGTCCATGGCACCAACCGTGGTGGCAGTCATGTCCTTGCGGCGGTCCGGGATCTCAGACTTGTTGGGGTTGTTGGCACTGCTGACCATCGGACTGGAGGGGGGAAGGCTGTGGCTTCCCATCACGCTGCAGCTGGCCTTACGTGACGGCATGCGCCCCTCCCGCAGCTCCCGCTCGCCCGTGCTGGTCGGGCTCCGTTTGGGGTGCATGACGGGCATGGAGGGCCCGCCTTTGTTGTGGAGGACAGCAGAGCGCAGACACACAGAGAGCCGTATAAGGAATATTCTGCATATACATCAGGTTGTCCAAAATAAAACGGCCTACTGACACAAAAAGTGGCGCCATCTTATTACCATAACGCAAATATTCGCTTATTCAAGCCAGGAGAAGAATGTCCTTATTTTTTAAAGAAAACCACAGTTTTTTCAACAAAAATACAATCGAATTAATCAAAAATACACTCTATACATTATTATAATGTCTGTTTTGTAACAGATCTCCAGGTGAATAGAAGTCCATTTCTGTCAACCATCAGTCCAGTATTCTAATGCTACATTGTGTTTGCTAAATGCATTAGAAACCAATGGATGATTAAAAAACCCTTGTGCAAAAGAGGTGAGAGGAGAGACTCACAGAAGTCGCTGTGCCGTCTCTGCCTGTGGTAGGTGGAGGCACTGCGCTGGGTCTTGCTATGTGAGGACGAGGTGGAGGAGGAGGAGGAGCCCGTGGCTGAGGAGTGCTTGTTGGTCCCGTTGGTGATGGGGCTGGGTCGTACCCTCGCCAGGGACAAGCTACTAGCTGTGCGAGCCTCACTGCCATCCTGCGTCGGTAGGATTCAGGGTTTTTTAGTTTCCCAAAAAATATATATTTATATATAGTGCATGTACAATCGCCCATTTTGCTCTGTGCTCCAATAACAGTTGGCTGCAGAACCTTGAAAAACTTTCCCTTTTCCTGAATACTGAGATATTGCTTGGGGTCAGGTTCATCTATGTTTAAAAGAAACATTACTATGTCATAAGGTCACATTGCATTGGTTTCACATTCTTCAGAGACACATCACATTGTATAGTCATCTTTAGCAATTAGCAGCAAGTCCAATCAGGTTTGCTTCCTCCTCATTTGTGTGGTTAATTTAAAGAGAAAAGTTCAAGACAATTCCTTTATAGTATCTCTAAGGCCCCTTGGTGATCAAGAAAAAGACTAGTCTGTTTTTACACTCGTTACAATTCCCTGTAGTCAAACTGTTGTCTTAATACTTATTACTATAGAAGTAGAAATAAATATTGGACGGATCTATATAACTCACGTCGCCTTTGCGGCCCAGTAGTAGGTAGGTGGCGGTGACCTCGTTGTATTTCTGATTGAGCAGAGAGTCTTTGATTTCCTCTGAAGTGAAGCCCATCCCGACCATCACCTCTGAGGCAGAAAAATACCAAATATGAAAGTCAAGGACAGCAAATTTAAACATGCCGTAACTCCATTAGATTTATCATGGCAAAGACCTCTTAGTCACATTCTTTGAACTAGAATGGCGGGCGGGCCGGAGTAGTGGAGTAGCAGCGACCCAGCTGACTCACCTATGCGAGCCGGATCACTGTAGTCTTCAACAGGTTCTATATGGGGCTTCAGATCATCCCCGTCATACCCTGAATTTATCCACTTGTCTTTCATGACTTGCTGTAGAAAAAAAAACAGAAACACAGTCAAACGTCAGGGGGGGTTTGAAAAATACCAAGGTTAGTTAGGCTGGGTATGCTGCATGTGTTGGGAACCCCTAACCTCCAGGGTGCACCGTTTGGAGGGATTGAGCACCAGGAACCGGCGAAGGATCCCCTCACAGTCTGTGGACATATAGAAGGGCACGCGGTACTTTCCCCTCAGCACGCGCTCCCTCAGCTCCTGTTGGCCACATGGGATGCACGTTACACAGGCGGCACATGTAGGGAATTCAGCAAGAACATATCATTCAAGCCAGTAGAGGAAATCCCCACTTCCCCCACTCATAGACGCCGCTGTCTGTTTATGCTGAGCTCTTACATACAACATGTTCAACAGTACGCGCAAGAAATCCACACTCTGATGAAGTCAGACTGATTTAATAGTGTCTGCTGCATTAAAATGTAAATCCCAAGGTCCCTCACTGCAGGCAGTATGCGGGGGTACGGTCAGATATGAGAGGGGTTAAATGCACATTTGTCTCCACCCTCTGGTAAAGCTCTAGGGGGCCACTCATTGCCATCTGCTGGATTTTGGATAAAAATACTATTTTTTTTTTTTTTATCTCTACATCCTTCAACAAGGTACGGAATACAATAGAAGAGAATAGAAGAGAACAGGATTCTTTCTCACTGTTATTCATCTGTGGTGGAATGTAAATAACTTTTGAAAGGATCAATGTTAGGTGCTATGTATCAACTATATATTCTTTACACATACAAATGAGTGTATAAAAACCTGTTTGTGCAAAATAATATTAACACAATCCTAAATATAACCGGTGAAGCCACGTTAAAAAGTCCTCCTATTTGTCTTTCTTCAAGAAACACAGAGCCTACTGTAAATGCATGTAGGAGCTGCGTTTGCACACTGTGCCACATGTTCTGAACATGACATCAGGAGAGCTGTCAAGCAGGTGGACGCCATGAAAGCAGCAGGACCAGATGGTATCAGTGGGCGTGGCCTCAGACTAATTGCTGTCCAACTAGCGGCGGCCTTCACAATGATATTCAACAGGTCCACGGCTCAATCTGTCGTACTCATCACGTCCACCATCAAACCCACTTTTTTTTTTTACGACTTTTAACTATGACTCCAGCGTTTGTTAAGGACACAGACTACAGTAAAAAGGTCAACTTGAAGGAAGTAGAGCACCTGGCCCACGGGTGTCATGACAATAATAGCTAATAATGGACTTCATGTACCTTAGTGTCCACAGTGAAAAGGGCAAGACAAAGACTGCGTTTGAGGAAATTCAAAAAAAAAAAGTTCCATTTGAGCAGTACATTAGTGCATAACTACATGAGTTTAATACAGTAGCAGCAAACACGTCTTTACTCATAACATATTACATATCTATTATAATTAGAGGTATAATAATAAATAGAGTAGAGTGCCTGTGTTAACACATATTGCACACAGCAACACAGACAATGAGGCTCTTGCTGGAAAACATATAAAAACTCTTATTTTTATTCTTCAATGATTTGTTCTTATTTGCTGGCACCTGTTTATTTCTGTGATTCAGTAATATTTTCATTTGTAAAAAAATATTTATTTTTAAGAAAATATTGGTGAATCTATTAAGATATATAAAAAACATCACTGTCACTGTTTATTATAAAAAAAAAAACAGGATTTACATTCATATCATATTATATATCTTGCGGTGCAGCAACAGCCTATCGCGGGTTCAGTTTGAGTTTGCATTTATATTTATTTTTTATTGGTTCAATTTAGTTTATTGGTCAATTATTGTTTCTTTCAAATGTTGCTTTAAAGGGATGACAACATGTGCAGGAGTGTGCAGTTTTTTTCCTGTGAGGTTGGGTTGAGTTTTCCTCAGTGAAACCATGTTAACTTTGTTCCTTTAAATATTTTTGTTGTGAATGTTTTTTTTAGTTCGCGATGAAGCACATTTTTTGCACCTGTGAAAAAATAAATAAACGCTATATACTTTGTATATAGGCGGTTTATATACTTACGTTTGTACCAGAAAAACATCCCGATAAGAAAGTTATTCCTGGGCATGTGCCAGAGTATTCACATGTGGCCCAACACCTCCACAATTTTTCTTCTATAGGTTTTTTATATTTACAGCTGGCTTTTCTCATTATGAAATTTCGAGAAATTATGCAAGAAATTTAAGAGAATGTTGCATGAAGCCCAATGTTAAACACAGTTCAGAGCCTATCTTGTTGGTTTCTCCACCTATACTATAACAGCTGACAGAAAGTTCAGCTACTGTTACCGTTGTGTGTGAGTGTTCCCACACTGACATGCAGCCCCTCCTCCCATCCACTTGCCTTCAGGTTCTGCCCATCAAAAGGCAGCGAGCCGCTGACCAGCGTGTAGAGGATGACTCCAAGACTCCAGACGTCCACCTCGGGCCCGTCGTACTTCTTGCCCTGGAAGAGCTCGGGAGCAGCGTAGGGCGGCGAGCCACAGAACGTGTCCAGCTTGTTGCCCAGCGTGAACTCGTTGCTGAAGCCGAAGTCGGCGATCTTGATGTTGGCGTCGGCATCCAGCAGAAGGTTCTCCGCCTGAGTCATACATACATTGACACAGAGGAGTGGAGGAGTGGGGGCAAGGATAGCAAAAAGGATGTATGCAGTGAACAACCCGGATGGGGGGAGAAGAAAAAGGGAATGAGGAAAACATGGGGAGACAGGAGGAGGAACAGGAAGTGGAACAGGAGAAAAAAAAAAGCAAGAGAGAATGAGAGACAGATGGGGAGGGGGGTGGTGCTTGCATGTTGTCCAACAACACAGATACTGGACATGACTCATACTGTATGGTCACTGTGTGTGTTCAGGAATGTAATAATCTATTAGAACAGGAGCCAGGCTCTGACTGCATCCACCCTTCCCAGTTTCAACAGTGCTTTGCTGTGCGATTAAGATGCTAAAAGGGCTCTTTACACAGACACAGATTAACACTAGTCCCAGATTATAATTTTCAATTCAGTGTAATCTGTCAGTAAAAGAAATGTGCCAGTCTGGGACTGGTCTTAATCCCCCTCTGTTTCTGAGAAGCAGCCCCCCATAAACATCTTCTGAGCCTTCCTCACCTTCAAATCTCTGTGGACAATGTTCTTCGTGTGGCAGTAGTGGACAGCGGAAACGATCTGCGGACACAAGGAGACGAGACAAAACCTGAAGATCTGACGATTAAATGATTGGTGCGGCATGGGCATAGAGAGGTGGTGGAATACGCACCTGTCGAAATTTGGCTCTGGCTTCAACCTCCTTCATTCTTCCATGAGACACGAGGTAGTCAAACACTTCACCTGTGGGTGAGAATTATAGCCACACAGTTATCCTTATATTATAGGAAAACTTGTTTTGCAGTCAAAAGAATCATATAGACACATAAAGACTAGTCCACGATTTAGTAAAAATTAAGATTAGCATAAAGATAGGCAGCATTTTTCTTAAAAACAAAATATAAATGGATATATAAACTCAATCATCACTTATGTCCATAAGGTATACATTTTGTGGAAAGTACATTTTGTTTTTCAAAAGGCTTTAAGCACTCTTACAACCCCTTATGTTCTTCCATTTTTTTTTTTTTTTTTTTTATCTCTGGTTAAAGTTATATAGGGCTGACAGGAAGCCAAATTTGAAACTGTGCCTGTGACATTCACTAAGGTCACAGTGAGCAAACGATACATTTTGGTCAAAGCACGAAACATCAGAACAGGTGACAAGAAACTGACACAACCAGAAACATACATAGAAGCAAAAAGCTCATAGAAGCGAAAAGAATAAAAAGGCGAGCAGTGTTGTGATTACAGTTAGTTTACTTTACTGCAGAGAGGCTCCTCAGTTATTTATGTTGCGATTCCATAGTCTATTAACTCTGAATGTAGAACAATACAACACCTATTAGAGGAGAGTCCACACTCATCATTTATAAAAAAAAAAGAAAAACAGTCTTTACAGTATTACTATTATTACCAAATAAAACACCTGCTGAAATTCAAAAGTATTCCCCAATAAGGGCTGGGTGATTTTCTTTCAATAGTTTGTTATTTTTGTATGTGAAATAGCTGGACCTGCAGAATCACAATTTGAATTTCATACAGGCAAATAATTCATACAACACACACACACACACACACACACACACACACACACACACACACACACACACACACACACACACACACACACACACACACACACACACACACACACACACACACACACAATAATATAATGAGCCGACACCACAACCAATTTAAAATAAATGAATAAATTAGAATAAGAGACAACAAATGCATAGTAAGTAATCCATCCATCCATCCATTTTCTATCCCGCTTATTCCCTTTCGGGGTCGCAGGGGTCTGCTGGAGCCTATCCCAGCGCATTTATGGCGAGAGGCAGGGGGATACACCCCAGATGGTCGCCAGCCAATCGTGGGGCACACACACCATTCACTCACACACTCACACCTATGGGCAATTTAGATTTGCCAATTAACCTGAGCATGTTTTGTATTGTGGGAGGAAACCGGAGTACCCGGTGAAAACCCACGCAGACACGGGGAGAACATGCAAACTCCACACAGAAAGGTCCCAGACCCAGGCCCCAAGGCGGTCTTGAACCTGCGACCTTCTTGCTGTGAGGCAACAGTGCTACCCACTGCTCCACCGTGTCGCCCCATAGTAAGTAATTAAAATACAAATTTTTATTAAGTTGCGTTGTTAATAATTAATTATATCTATCAATAAAGTCACCTTAATAAGGAAATTATTTCTCCAATTTTGCACTTCTTTTTTTTAGCTAAAGTTTTAAGTTGCAAATTGTACATTAAAAGTAGAAAAATATCATATCAAATTATTTGATTAGGTATTAATATATTATAGTAATTGTTATCATATAATAATAATTATACAGTAGATTAAAACAATCATTAAGTGGGCTCAGATGCAAAATTAAATTGGTGAATGATTCCCACAATTTAATGTTAATAGTATTAATGAAAGGTCAATCATTTTCCCTTAAATCTGTTTTATTAGGTAAAAAATGAAGAAAAAAAATGTGGTTGCATGCTTATTAGCTACTGTTTCAGTGCACATCCAATTAGAAATGGCTAAACTAATAATTGAGACACTCCTGGAGATTTTTTTAAGGATCAAAATATTCTGAATACTAACATGCAAAAATGTAGTTTGGTCATAATTTAGACAAAATATAAATGGTCATATTTACTGCACATTTAAATCGAGGAAAATACTATACTAGTATTTAAAATGTCAAATTCTAGAGGTCCCATACCTTAATGAACATTTATCATAATTCCTGATTAACCACTTCATTTTATTAGTATTTGTTCTTTACTTCTGTTTTGTAATGTCTTTGTATGTTATTGTTTGAGCTTACTCAGTTTTATACATTTAATGTATACTGCATTCTGTTGAATATAACACATGTTTTTTTGATTGTACAATAAATGCTGTTTTTATTTATTTATGTATTTATTAAAGAACTACTAAACTGCATTATTTATCCAAAAACATATCATAGCCGTTCCGGGACATGACAGGCGAGGTACCCACCTCCACTGGCATACTCCATGATTAGGTAAAGGGTCTTATCCGTCTCAATCACCTCGAACAGCTGCACTGTAACCCAGGACAGAATCAGATTAAAATCAAAAACATATAAACAGATCCTGCTCATGTTATTAATAATAGCACAGCCGTCTGCCTGGCCTGTCTTAATACTGAGGAACCCGCCGCTAATGCTGTGGGGGGGTTTGATCCATATGACATTTCAGCTTTAGAAAAGCCAACCTCATGACCTCTACATGCGGTACTAAGATGCTGCTCGCTAGAATTTGGTCAATTGATGCTCTAAAGCTTATTCAAAGCAATATATCTCACACATGGACAGGCGGAGACACACAAAAAACAAAAGCCTGTGGACATGCATGCATGCGCCTTACCTATATTAGGGTGATTTAAGCCTTTCATTATTCGGACCTCCCGAAAGAGCTGGGAAGAAGAAGCAGAATTTTAATGTCATGATTATATTGGAATAAATAAATAAGACCAACATCACAACTACATTTAAGTGAAATAAGATCATGCAGTTGTCATAAGTTTTGTCCTGCTGAGACACCACCTCCTACTTAGAGACACAGAAACCTGTGAGTTGACCCTTCCCAAGCCACGCCCCTTTTGCTTTGCTCTCCAATGAGAGATGAGCAACGTCAGGTCAACTTTACTCTTTCCTGTATACAGAGATATACTATGTGAGGCTCGTCTACATAAAACAATAACATTTTAAAGATGGTAACATCAATAGCCACATGGCATTTGTGTCACAACCTTCACATTACACTGTGTATAGCCAGAAAGGATCAAGGCAGTTTAAGCTGCTGTAGGAAAAAAAAACACTAGTTAGACTCTAAGTTTAGCTCATGTATATCAGTCAATCTCCCCTATCACCAGGTATCATCATGTCCAGACTAATTTTATCACTTCAACGGTCATTTTAACATGGACAATGTGCCTACTATAATTGTGCACTTGCATATTTATTCACCACGGATTGTCAGTTTTATGCTAAGCGCCCACGTCAGGTAAATAGCAAATGCAACCGCACCTATTCTTGTGCCAGTAGATGTGTTGCAAGTGTGGTCCGCTCCATTAACAGTGCAATGGTAACTTGAGGCGGTTTAGCTGGGTGTGTTAAGACTGACCAAAAGCAGGTCTTATGTGCAAATGGGACACTTTGTGCTATTTAATTTAAATAGTAAGATGCAGTGACAACGCACAAAGGCCAAATAGGGCAGCAGAGGGGAAACATGACCAAGAAACTAAAAACAATGTTAAAGAGTGTTACTGTATAAGAAGAGTAGAGAGATGACTGAAACACTTGGCACTTTTTAAGGTGTGAGTAGTGCAGTAAATATGGTTCACGTCTAATTTTACTGAAAAAAACAGAGATGCAACCATTTCTAAAAAACATCCTTTTAATAAAACAAAATACTCCACTGCAATACTTTTGGTGTGAATTTAGCCTTTAGCATTTAGCTGAGCATTTATTTTTCAGAGAAGAGAAAAAAAGCCATCATTCACAAACTGAGTCATAGAATTTGATTGACAGGACCTAGGAGTGTTTTTTCATGTGGTTTGTGAGGCTTTTTGGATGACATGGAAGGTTGAGTCAGAGAAATGGGAAATGGGAAATTGTGAGCAGTTTGAATGGACGGAGATCTGTAGCATAATTTTATGTACGGTGAAGTGCGATAACCGCCACAGAAATGTTGTAATGTACTAATGGTTGATGATCATGAAGGAGATTATTCTTATGCAAATCGAGAAGATAAAGTTGTTTTTCAGCTCTATTTGTGGCAATTTCATAGTATTTTTTGGCAATCTACCCCAAAAAAATCCTATTTAGTAGTAAGTAATAAGTAATAACACCTCCATTTAGGTTTCAGGCCCCAGGTGCAAGTTCAACCTACGTTTAAAGGCGACCCTGTGATAGGTTAAATTCATATTATGGCTAAAACAACAATGAATAATTTGAGGACCCAAGACAATCATGTGTCCTGCTTTTGGGTCCACTCTGTGCGTCCTCCTTGGATGGACTCCCCCAACACCACACTTGCGCTAAGACCATGCGTTTGCATCGTCAAACAGGGCCCTTAGTCTTTTAGCACAGTTATGTGGAATCAATTCTGGTACTGAGATCAGAATAAGAATCCCTCCGAGATCGGGGGGTGGAGTACAGTGCCTGATATTCATCCAAATGAGAATTTTACGAGGGTGAACACAGCCAAAAAAAAACCTTCTCACCACAAAATAACAGCAAATTTAAATGGCCCAACACAAATATAAAGAATCAGCCAAAAACACACCAACTTCTCCTCTGTCTGAGCACTACTTGTGTGACTGTGTGTGATACGTCTACTCTAGGATATATTTGCACACTTTGCCAGAGCACAGCACAGGATTAATGTGAGCCAGCTCCCCTGGCTTCACATAAATAACAGTACAGTCACTCAACAAAAGACCATCGCAGAAAACAAGCGATTCCCCTCCACGTCGTAGACTCTTGCTATGAAGAAAAAAAAAATACAACAATGGTGCGATAATCTTTTCTCCTCTCCTTTCTCAATCCTCCCCCTCTCCTCTTTCCTGATGTTGTCTCCCTCCATTCCCTCCTCCTTCATTCAATTCCTCCAGCCGCCTTCTCCTCTAGCAGTGCCACAACGTCACTGTTGCCATAGCGACCCAGGTATTAAGACCGGGCTCTTTCCCAGCTTCTCCAGCTGTGCTAGAGGGAATCTTGGGATACGTAGTGCCGAAGCGACTCGTCATCCAGCGTCCCATTAATTCCCTGCTCGTCACGGCGAGGCCGAGCGGCCAGATCCGTCAAAACAGTAAAAAACAACCCCCCCCGGGCAACACGTTCGACCCCGCTCCCTCGCTAATGACCGCAAATAAATAGCGAACCCACAATGACACTGACAGGGACGGACACACATGCGCTGTGGCTCTCACTGCAATTCCTGGCTGCAATCAAAATGTAGCAGATGGAAAGAAATTGAATTAAATGTAACTTTCAGCCTCGGTCTAATTTCTATCTGACACATATTTTGCGTTAAGGTGTCCTGGAACATCACAGAGGGTATATAAAGAATCGGTAACCTCCTCCTGTAATCTATTATTTCTTCTCATGTGAAATTCTTCTACATGGATGTTGGGATTCGATTTTCACATCTGCTTTTTCACTCCCCCATACCCCCCCTCCCCACAATACATCTCCCTCTTTTCTTCTCCCCTCCACATACATTACCGTCCAGATTATGCTAATACAGGCTCTTTCATGTCCTCAGTACTAAGGATTTTCTCTAGCCCACGGGTATGTAAAAAAGCCCACTATCATCACCGGCCAATTGTAGAGTCTTCTCTCCAATCAGCGGCCAATCAGACCCCTCACCCCTCTCGTCAGGTCCTGTCCTAAATGTTGCACCACCACATCTTTCATGGCCGCCGGTCGAGTCCAAGCAAGCAAGCACCAGGCGAGAAGGCAGGAAAACTATGTAAAGGATTAGCGGCCCCGCAAAGCATCTACTGCTGCAGCCAGGTTAAGTGAAGAAAAACATGTTCTGTCGTGATGTTAGAAACAGAATCATGATGCGGCAAAGCATCAGGACTATAGTCCTAAGTCCCGCCCCTTTTTTGCTCTCACTTCAAACCAGGTGAGCTTATGCAAAATCATCAATGAGGTGATGACACTGGATCAACATGTTCAACAGATGGAAGATCCTAGAACTTGTTTGTATTTATATTAGGCTAGATATTGAATTTATGGATATGCACAGCACTTTATATTAAAGTATTGAAGTATAATTATAAAGTAAAATATAAATTTAGACTATATTACTATAAAACATTGTAGCTGATAGCCTATATCACTTACCAATAGAAAATGATTCAAGAATCATGTTTAGAGCTTCTTCTGCACCACAGAAGCTTCTTGAAGCCCATGCCATTTTGAAAGCTTGTTAAATTGACTATTTCAAGGAATTTCAAAAACGGAGTAAAGTTCCCATTGTTCTATAGGACATAAGAGTATGATCCTTTCAATTTAGGGATAAAGTGATTTTACCGGATGTGGCAGCATCATCAAGAGATTCAGGCCAAAAACTAACTTCTGTCAAAAAATGACTTTGGCCATTATTTTAATAGGGCAGCGATTGAATTTTTTTTGTTCTAAAAATGGGTCCCATGATGTGAGGACCAGACCAGACTGTGACCAGAAGGCAGAAGGAAACAGCTGGTGGATTTCCAATTATTCCATACCTAGTTCTTCCAGCAGGATATGTGACATATTTAAAGGGGCAGGGACTTAATACTATAATAATCTTTCAGGTGCCAAGCATTCCTCACCATACCCCTACTACTGTAATCCTACACCCCATGTGAAGAAGAACCGGTCTTTTCTTACTGTGCATAACAAGATATAAACATCTTCCAGTCAAACTAAATCACACGCACGCTACACACATAGGAAAGAACAATTATTTCATCCCTGATTTGATCCTTGTGGTCTGTTCTCTTCTTGCCCACAGGCAGAGCGGCTCAGGCAGAGGAGGGTGAGGGGGGGTTAGAGAGAGAGATAAGACAGACTTATCGCTCACTCAATGAAGGAAACACTTTGGCCCATATGTGCATATAAGCAGCAGCATTACAGGTAAATATGAGTTGACTGGACGTCTGTTTGGCTGCATTCTTCGTCTCTGACCGTCACATTTATTCCGTCACCACATGATAGACCCTAAAGGTTACGTGATTGTGTGATGCTGCTGCATTAAGCGCATATAACCAGGCCGGCAGAGACACATTTGATAGACGTGGTCGGATGACAAGATAAACTTCTGAGCGTGTGGTCAACTTTTGATCGCACGGCCTTCATGTCAGCCATGTTGTGTCTGGGTATCTACCAGTGCTGGTCTCCTGCTCCAGATGTCTTTACTGTAATTCTGGATCCTGAATCTGAGTCAAGTGTTTGTGTGCGTGTGTGGTTGAGGTTGCCCTTGATAGCTGGCAAAATCCAAAGTGTCCACTGTTCCGCTGCTGACCTTCATGCACAACAAACCTTGAGTGTCCACCATTCAGCCCCAACATGCTGACCAGCAGGAAGAGAAGAAAAATAAAAAAGAAACTTGGAGCTTTTCCTAAAGACGCCCCGAACAACGAAATGGCCACCGGAGCAAACATCGCCGACCACAAATCAGCTACAAAATGCATCATGGTTTCCTTTGTTATCCACAAGCAACGTGCATTTGGGGAAGACAGATTAAGAACATAAAAAAAAGGAAGAAAGGGGTGGTGGTTCTGGGGGGGGCCACAGAGATGAGTCACCCCCCCCTCTCTCAAGGCAGCGATTAGCCCAGAGAGGGTCGAGAGATGATCTCTGGAACAGAGGCCTCCTCTCACTCCCATGCAGTCCCTAGCACCTGCCAAACAGCATCACATCCCACAAGCCCCCCTTCTATCTCTCTATCAGCTGCTCTCTCATTCCTGCCCCTTTTGAGGAGGAACACAGCTGAGGATCAATCTGAACCTCCCAGTCCCCGACGGCATTTCAGTATGTTGTTGAATGACATCACCGCGATCACTTGTTCATGATGCACATTCCTCAATAAACAATACATCAGAATAAAGGGGAAATACTCACCTTTTGTAGGCTGGTTGGGTTCAACTGAGTTTTGTCAATGATTTTTATTGCAACCTGGAAGAGACATCAAGAAGGATTTTTCAATTAGGCAAAGTCCTCATAATCAGATTATTGCTCGTAAAAAACTCCTTTTCTACCTGTTTCTACTTCCAAGAATCCTCTCAACATACAAACATTTGGAAAAAAAAAAAAAAGGATTCCAAGGAGAATATTAGATTGGCTATATTTGTCTACCAAAGTAGGTGAGTGTGGACTGAGGCCACTGTGAACATTTACTTCAACGAGCTGTGGTAAAGTCGATTCGAGTGGTTTTAATCCCCTGCTGACTCGCATTGGCAGAGCTAACAGGGGCTGTAATAATGCCAATCATTACTGCCAAAATTGGAAAAAACAAAAACACTGGTTTCAAAGTGTTTGGGCATCATAAGGACAGCATGTCATAACCTGAAACTAGTCCCAGTTCAGTTCAATACTGTACACATATTATACTTATTTCTGCAGTCATTCACTATCCAGTGCTTAAATCATATAAACTGAACCAAAATTGAAATTATCTGATTCCTGGTTATTGTTTGTGAATATTCTATGGTTTCTTTAGACCCTGATAGTAAGGTCAATAGTGTTGGCAGCTAGGCTTTGAGGAAAAAACTAAACATTTATTTATTATATTTATATATATATATGACATTTTATAGGTCAAACAACTAATCAATTAATCATGAAATAATCTACAGACTAATTGATAATCAAAACAATCATTAGGTGCAGCCTATGCTGGGGAGTACTACTGCGAAAAAGTAATATAAAACCATTTGTGTCTCTAGAGGAAGCTGCGTGAAACCTGATAAATTGTCTAAGGTGATGTAACTTGAGTCAGTATTGGTTGGGGCTGAAGTCTACGAGTTTGAAAAAAATGAAAAAGCGGGAGTGTGGAGTCGAAAACGAGTTGAGAGAACCGCGATAAGGTAGGCATGCATTGCTAAATCGGGGGACAACTCATTTAACCACACCAGCAACCGTGGGCTGAAACCCATCCACCCTCTTGACTTCCTCCCTCCCCCCCCGGAGCTCCCGTTGCCCCGTGTCTCACCTCCTTGCCCGTCAGGATGTGGCGGGCCAGCTTGACCTTGGCAAAGTTTCCCTTGCCAATGGTCTTGAGCAGACGGTAGTTGCCGATGTGCGGCTGCTCGTCGGAGCAGGAGGCGATGGAGTTCCTGCACCGGGCGCCCAGCGAGCGGCTGGACTGGCTGGTGGCCTTGTCCGAGCGGCCGGCCCCCAGCGACACATGCTGGAAGAAAATGATGGGGATGGAGGTTAAAGAGATTAGACTCAGAGTGTGTGTGTGTGTGTGTGTGTTTGGGGGGGGGGTCAAACACTGTGCCAACACCAGTATCACACAGCAGCCGGCTGGATGAGGACCTCCATGACTGCCTGCACCCAGGGAGCACCAGGAGGTAAACAATCTGCCTGCTGCATGCTGGGTAGGAACTCTGCTCACCAGAGTTTGGTCAGACACTGTTTTATTTCTGTTTTAAATTCTTTGTCATGCCGTGTCATCATTTATCTGCACAGGTGATTGAATAGACTACACAGGTAAACATGCTTACAGTAAGAAACCTGGCTTTATACGTGTATAAATAAAATCTGAATACTGAGAAAGTGATATATCTGTGTCCGACACCAAAGTCATTCCACCAGTTTGCTTCATGAACACAAAAGTGATCTTGAGCTTCATGTTCTTGTGTACTGGCTCAAAAGATGTTGTTCAGCACATGAACATTTAAGCATATATTTTCCGTTTTGGGTTCATTGAGAAGTCAGCACCTCAATGCTGGAAGACGTCCTAATGCAGGATGTCAGAGTAAGAAGAGAACACTTTTTGAGGGCAGGAGGCAGCACTGAAGCTTTCACAGGCCTGTAAACAGTGAGCTGGGCTGCTGCTGCTGCTGCTGCTGCTGCTGCTGCTGCTGCTGCTGCTGCTGCTGCTGCCACCTGATTCTGCTCATTTCTGGACCCGAGCACATTGCATGATGATGATGAGTCTGAAACAATTAGCCAGGAAGCAGAGCAAAAGAGAAAGGGAGGACAACAAGTGCATTTACACAAACAGAGCTTAATGTATGACAGCATGGAAGCAGCTTCTTCTGGTCATGTGACAGACTCAAAACCGAAGAGATACAGAAAGGAATGAGATGGTGCTAATGGTGTGTGTGTGTGTGTGTGTGTGTGTGTGTGGCAGGGGGGCGGGGGGTAAAAACCTAAGCCAAGAAATGAAGAAACCAGGATGATGGCAAAGGGGGTGAAGCAGAGGGACAGAAAAGAGAGAGAAACAGAGAAATTGTAACTGATGGAGAAAAAAATACATACAGGAGGAAAGAGTAAAAAAAAAAAGGGAGCAGATGCCGGCACAGTGGTCCCTGGCCAGTCCCAGGCCCTGAGGCATCACACTTCCATCCCCCCAGCATGTCATCCTGCTCTCAGCCCCACACACACACACACACACACACACACACACACACACACACACACACACACACACACACACACACACACACACACACACACACACACACACACACACACACACACACACACACACACACACACACACACACACACACCCTTTAAGCCCCACCTTCAGGCACTCCTTCCATGCTTCCATTCCTGTTCTCACGCCCCACCTCGAGCCAACAATTTGGACCCTACTTCCAACCATCATAAACGCCTATTGTAAAAGAGTCCCAACCCAACAGCACCAGGCGCTTTGCAGCAGCAGCAGCAGCAGCAGCAGCAGCAGCAGCAGAGTACATTAATCCACCGACTGTACGCCTGCACATCACGCCTCACCTGTGTGCCAGTGTGGCAGCACAGCATCCCTCCCGGTCAATTCACTCATCTGTCATCATCGCTTAATTGTGGAGTGTGATGACAGAGGATCGAGATCCACTGTAATGGAAGGAGCGGATCTGCATTCATAATCAATCATGCACCTCGTAAACTCACACGCTTGTGCACATGCAGTTATGCACACACACTGGCTTAACCATCCCTCTGTGCTGAAAGCTCTGCTAACAAACAGATGGGAGGGAGTCTTTCCAGAAGTGTTTAGAGCACAGAAATGACATAATGCAACGTCAATCAGTCACCATCTTGACACACATTAATAAGGAGTTTAGGTGGACAAACAGATAGATCCAATGCGGACCGTGTTATTCTGTCTGTCTCACATGAATAAACCTCCAGTTTCTTTCTGCAGGCCGCAACTGTTTTCCACTGTGCTGAATGTATGGCGCTGTCTGACACCCACTGGCTCTGGGGTTGGGCGCTTCGTAGGCTGCGCAGCAAAGGACTGCACATCATTTTTACGCAGTAATCCCCCCTCGCTTCATGCGAACAACCCAGATATTCTCTATACATTTATTTTGGCCCTCTGTGCACTCGTCCCACCCATCCAATTTCTGGAGGATGCGCACACACACACACACACACACACACACACACAGAAGCAGCAGCAGCAGCAGCAGCAAGGAGTATAATGTGACATCACTATCTCTCCTCAGCCTTATAATAAGAGGTGACGGTTGGTTTTCGGGCTTTCTGCGCATATCCGCTGAGTGTTATCGTATGCGGATGGACTCATTTTTGGGCTGTTTGCCTGCCATCGGCTCTCCCCCTGCGCAGACACTCAAGGTTAGCCCTTTTTTTTTTTGAAAGAGCCTGTTCTGCTGAATTATCCATCCAACATCGCCCCATGAGTCCTTTAACCTAATGAAGGAAAAGAAATAGCTGAACGCGCGGCTCCAGTCCTGCACGGCGCACATAACCCGGTGAATGCACAATAAGGGCCACACGCAGCCCGTGTGAGGAGATCTTTGTCTGAGGATGCACGATTTATCTTGTGCATGCACACACACACACATGCAGGCTATAGGATGTAATTGCACTTACATGGTCTCCAGTACTCCTGTCGTTTCCAGACGGTAATGCAGATCGAGAGGACATGTTGTTTTCCTTTTTTCCCCCCTCCGCTTTTTTTTCTTCTTTTTTTTTTCCCTGAGTAAGAATCACGGTGCGTTTGCGCGGATATTTACAGGCTCCACAGGCGGAATAATAACATCCGCAGATGCGACCCAGCGTCCCGAATCAATCCGCCTCTTCTGCTGCCGGCCGAGCCGCGGTCGAGAGGAGACCTCTGCCTATCATGGCAGCAGCGACGGATATCTGGAGGGGGGTGTCCTCAAACAAGCTGCATTTTTGCCACCATGCACTATGCAAGGAAAAAAAAATTAGAATAAATAATAAAAAAATAAAACAAAAATACTGCCGATCAACGGTGCGGCGAACGCGATGCAATGCAAATCCCCGAGCATCGAAATGAGCGCTAGAACGCGGGGATGTTTGGCCGGAGCCCAGCGTCTCTGTGGCGACTCTCCACCCCCTGCCTCATTTCGCCACCGCACAAAACAAACAGGGCTCCGCGCGGTTCTGAGCCATCCCCGTCTGTCATTACACTGGCCCGATGCGCGGCGGCGCCGCTGCTAGCCCCCGCTCCGCTCCGCTTTGCAGCAGCTCGCAGGGAAACACGGCTCCGGGTGCAGCGGGGGGTGGGGGAGGGGGTGGTGGTGGTGGTGGTGGCGGTGTAGGGGGGGGAAACAGGCCGAGATGTTCACAAATCGGTATTCCTGGTCGGTGAGATGCGCACCGCCGTCAAGCCAGCAGGAACGCGCCCCGGACGCGAGTTCCGGTCGCCGGTTCCGCCGTAAAAGCCCCGGTGGCGTTTGCATAAACCGAGATAAGGACCTAAAAATTATCACATCAATTTTAACTTTAATTTAGTCTTGACTTCTTTAAATTCAGATTTAGTTGTAATTATATCTATCGACTATAATTTATAGTCTTTTTCTTTTTTTGGGGGGGGGGTATCAAGTATTTGTCAGGGATGAGATACAAAAGGTTCAGAAAAATTATTATGCAATAAGAGCCCAGGACACAATAACCCTGTCAAGTCAATTGAATTGTATCTGCTTACCTGCTAATTCCTCATTAGGGTCAAAGGTGAGAGGCCTATCATGAGGCTCACACACCATTCACACACACCTTAGCTTTTTTTGGGGCTGTGAGAAGAAACAGAAACATATTGTAGGTTGTTCAAGTTTAAAAGACATTTTGTTATACACAGATTTTGTACCTATTGCCTCAATTTGCCACTGTAAAAACTGAGGACAGATGAGCAACCATCCACAACAGATAATTATTTAAACAGTTGACACAAGATGCATCTTAATAGTGCTTAAATCTGTAAAAGAAGAAAACTAAGCACATTTTTGTTTTAATTTGAGTTTATTTTAGTTAGGTTTAGTAAACCCACAAAAGTTATTGTTTTGTATATATGTTATATATATATATATATATATATATATATATATATATATATATATATGTTAGTATATAAATATAAAAAGTAACAATTGTTTCTATTACCTTAGGTGAGCTGTTTTAATCTACACGTGGTGTCTCCCTAGAGCGATGCCTGATATGTTGCCTGAACCAACAGTGGCTTTAGAGATTACCTATAATTAAATGTCTATAGCAAACTATATCCTAAACAGGCTATACTGACAGGCAGCAGCAATAACACAAGGCTACAGTATTTAAAATGACTGGAGGTGAAGGCAAACATAAAGGAGCACACTGAAAGTGCATCAAGAGCTGACTTTAGCATAATTTAAAATCTATAGGCTATAGCCCACATTTGTTTTTGCCTATTAGCAAACCAGGTAATATGTCTACTGCATTGGTGATGAGAAAAGCACATTTCAAATATTATAAATATATATTTTTTTAATTTAAAGTACTTTGCTGACCAGCTTGTTTGTTCACTTATGCATAAACCTTTTGAAAAAAAAAGCAGCCAAAGGCTTTTGCATTTTCTTGCATTAAAAATGCATCATGGAAAATGTGTGATAATGTCATTCCCAGGGAATCCAAAACTGCAGAAAAAGCCCTGCTGCAGACAGTCAGCTATTTATCAGCCTGCTGAGAGGCTTCAGCAGGCGCAGGGAGATGACGGGGTGGATCAGTGCCCCACTTCTTCAAATGGCATACTTTTACTTTGAAAAAACCAGAGCTCCCAGCTTCCTGTCCGATCTGTCCAGCTCTGTCGCGATTGACGCAGCCGAGATGCGCCACATCAGAGAGACGCTGACAGGTCCAACACAGCACAGCCCACCGCCGGTTAGCAGCGTAGATTTGTGCGTAAATTACCACAAACTCTCGTTTCCATTTTTTTTTATAACTAAATGAAATTAGCCTTGTAAAAATCAACAGAAAAGAGAGAGCCTGAATTCATCATGTTTCCCCCTCTAATATATATACACTATATTTCATAGTCCTAGAGTTTTAGAACAGCATCCATATGGTTCTGTGGCTCCAACTCATTCCATCCTTATTCTACTATTTCATCAGTGACGACCACATTTAGCCTCCTCATCCAAATCTCAGTTTACAGCTTCACCTGCTGCTTCTTCCTGGATCACAGCAGCATCACATGGCCGTTTCCTCCAACCCCTAGTCCCGTTTTAACCCTCATTGTACGAGTGCAAGTGGGCTGATGTGGTTCTCCCACAAGTGCTCTTCCTTGAATCCTCCAGAGGATGGAGGTCTTCTGTCGAAGATGGCGTCCGGACTTTACCTGCTGCCTGGCCAATATTCAGTCAGTCGTCTCCTAGGTCAGACATCCCCATCAACTCCCATGTACCCTCTTCTGCTGATCATCTAAAGCCAGTACTGAGTACTGTGATCTTCAGTGTTGCAAAAATTAGGTAAAGTCACGAGGCTTTAGGTTGACTTTCCTATTGAGGAGAGGAAAACTGTTTTTCTAACTTTATGTTATAAAAACCTTTAAAAACAGGCCAAATTTGAACCATTAACAATAGAAGGGTTAAATACCAATGAGGTCTGTTGCTAAGACAATCTTAAGATTCAGTTTTTATGACATTGAACACATCAGTAAATGCCTCACTTTGTGTTACAAACAGGTGGTGGCTAACAAGTGGCTTTTAAACATCTTCACGCCGACGCAAGAAATCGAAGTACAAGCCGGAAGCTTAGCGGCGGTGATGCTGAAGTCATGTGACTGCGATGTAGTTTGTTTGTAGCCTAATGTTAGCGTTTTACTTTTGGCAATTGCTCGTACTTCAGGGATGAGAGCAGCAGGGATGATGTATTTTTGTAGGCCAGCCTGGAACTTAATTTTGTCCTGGTTTCCTCCACAAAAAGCCTGTGGGATTCTTACATAGGACTTTGTATTGCTGCAGAAAATAAGCTCTTCTGCTAGCAAAAGATGATGATACTGGCTTTGTGTAGCAAGATAATCTCTATAAATGGACACGCTAAATGTAAATGCAATCGATAGAAGACACATCACATCACACATCACAAAACACATCACAGTTGCATGACTTGAACTTTTCCAGCATGTCAGGTGTGTTGTCTCTGACAGGGTCATCCCTATGTTTCCCAGGGCCTATGTTGCAACATGATCCATAATATGTATTCAGAGGAAACATCCCACACCCTGTTGCAGGCATAGGTGACCCTTGAAACACATTAATGCTGTAAAAGGGAAAAGAATCTTTTGGCTTTTTAATGAGGAGTACAAAAGGTTTTCTCTCTTTTATTCCCTTCATCAAAGTGTTGCAATCTCATTTTAATATATTGTGATTGGTTTTATTTATCTATTCAATGTGTTTTCAAGTATTGTATTTACACATTTTTTGGACTGATGTTAAAAAGACCTTTAAAATAGTTTGAAAGATTCCACACAAATAAACCCCAGATTTTTTTGGTTGTTTTAAACTTCTTGGTGAAGGTGCCTGCACTTTAGGCATGTAATGCTTCACAATAGCCACCAGAGGGCAGCACAGCGTAACTGTTGTGACTGTTGCCTTGACTGGTGTAGGTATTGAGAAAGTAGCAATACTCTAAATACCTACTATACTTTGTAATATATCACATACTTAACACTTACAGTATGTTTCATATACGTACGTTTGCATTCAGCAAGCTGGATAGATTCCTTTGTGGGTTTTAGACGGTTTTATCTTGATAAATCTAAGGTAAATATGCATACATCAGCATAGATACTGACAGTATGTGTTATGTCATATATCTGCTGCCCTCCAGGTTGTACTTCTGAGTATCATTTTACTACAAATAGTTCCTGGGTTTGGTAGATCAGGCAGGTGCCCTCAGCTGGTGTCGTGGCTCACATCAGTCGATGACTTTTTAGTTTTTGGAACACGTACAGGAGACGGCACGGGGGCGTTCATACACTTCGTAAGGATTAGTGTGAAGAAGATGAGTAGGTTATGTGTCAGAGGTCAAATGCACCAATTGTTAAGTGTGAGGGGGGGGAAAGTCGGTGGCGCACCGTCAGCAGGAGGGCAGGGAGGATGTGGTCATTAGGCTCAAACTTTAAGCCTCGGCTGATGAAAGATGGACGGGGTTCAGGCAGCGGTGACATTCAAGTGTTTTCGTTGTCGGTAGTAGTCACAGAACCAATATGAACTTCATGAAGAATGATGCTGTTTTTGTTTTCGCTTTGCAGGCAGAGGCAGATTTCCTACACATTTAACAAAAGTTGTCATGAATATTATGTCTTATACTAAAATAATTTGTAAAAAGGGGTTGAACTGGATGTCAGAGGTATGAAGGTCTCCCGTTCTCTTTATAAGTTATTATTATTTAAATATACTTAGTGAAAGGCCCTCAGTGACTTAAACCGGACTTAAACATAAAAGTGACCTTTAAGATCAAATTTGATGTGTTATCCTTCAAAAAAACTTGTGACTACAATTTTTAAAAATGTTTTATTATTGATTTACTTCAGTAGCAATTATAATGAAGACATTTGAATGGAAATATAAAATATCTACATTTATGACAAAGGTTGTTGGAAAAAAAAAAGAAAAAAGAAAACAAACCAAACAAACAAAACAATCTAGACTAACTTTTTACTTGTTGGAACCACTAATATGATAATGTATATGAAATCAAGTAATCATCCTAAAACTAATATGTTTTTGAGGAGATAAACCTCTGAAATATTAGTATTTACCCATCATGACCCATAATATATTGTGCCTATTTAAAAAAAATGCCACAGAATGTTTCCCTCTGTTTCTCAACTACAAGAATCTACTTAAAGTCAATTTAAATATGAAGAACACATAGCAAAAGTGACGGATTGTTGATTTCAATGTTCACTCAAGGCAAAATGAAAATACAAGGTATGCACATTTAGAGGAGCATGGTTATATTCCTCAGTGGCGTATTAATAAGCTCATCAGTATAATTCAAAAAACCGTTCATCGGTGTTTCAGTGATTCCTTCTTGTGCATTCATCTAATTATCTGCTGTTTGGTAATTGGGATCGCTGGAATTGAACACAATAGACAGTTTAGCCTGCAGGTCAGCATGACCTCACTGCATTGTGGAAACAACATGGCCTGCAATCAAATCCTGCAGTGAATCTTTGGCCCCCTGTGGGTTACGGACCACGGGTCAGCCTTGTGTTTACCCTTTTATTCACCTCACTGAGAGGTCAGATAAGCTCTCTTTTGGGGTCTAATGCTGTGAGTTTACTCTGAATCCTACCTCAGATTTGGGTTTCCTGCAACACCTCTTCCTGATGGGGTACAGAACACAACCTGCTTACGTAAATAAGCCGGGGGAGAAGGCACAAGGAGCCAAAGGTGAGCCCCTGTTGCCATATTTCACAAGAGGAACCATTGTTTAGCTCCAGACTTATTCCTTGCCATGCAAAGTAGTTTCCGCTCTTGCAAATGTCCTGCGCCAATAAATATGTTGTTAACAGCCACAACAGATAAGTTACTGGTGGGTAGCGGAGCTTGTGACAAAGCAAAGTGGGGGAGGCTTCGTCACAAACACCGGAGCTGCTGTTAGTTGGACAAACACCTTTTTTTCCTGGCAGAGACGCAGCCAGACACAAATATGTCGCAATTGGGGAAACATTCTACGACCTTTTCCTCCACGAGCAAGAAGAGCTTTTTGACTGAGAGTATTGATTGACTGGTTCATGCAACTTTTTTTCTCATTTTTAAAATGTTCTTAAAAAATACAGACTCATCAAAAATCTACATTTTACGTAAGATTTAAAAGCTTAGTTTGCACTCCTGTACAGAAGCAGGGCCGTGCATTTCAAAAGTCAACTCCTGGTATCTTTTCTTTCCCCTTGTTTGTGTTTAGGATTACAACAAGAAAAATTCCTCCCAGAGAGTAAAGGTGAGGCTGGAGGTCTCCAGGACTCCAGGCCGTGGACTTCCCTCACGAATACACAGCCTCTGAGGATGTCCGCCTGTCCACCCTGTTTTCCATGAAAGATCTGACAGCACAGTCACTCACTGTCATCCCCACTCTCTCCTCTTTCTTTTGCCACTCTTCTATTTTTAACCTCTTGTTTTTGTTAAGTTATTGTGGGACCTGCAGAGAATGCGCCCCCCCACCCCCCGGTCACCAAACCGAGAAGCGACAAGGTCTTTCCTCCATCTTTTCAGTGTGGAAAATCCTTTTTTTAAACACTTGGTTGCATGTTTTTGTCGACTAACATATAACAATGTTTGACATTGAAGCTGAGGAACACAGCTGATCCCCCAAGGAGACACATGTGAAGACGGACATGCTTACAAACGTAACATTCCTGTTTGGGCACATGTGAATCTTTTTATCTTACTATGATAATTTCAGGCCCCATTGTGTAAAAGAAAAAAAAAAGTCAAATTGATGGCTTTCTAAGATAATAATTCACTATAATTGCTTCTTTGATAATCAGCGCCAGCTGGAGGTCTCAGGTTATTTGGTGAGCGCTGTATCATCGGTGGATTGGTGTTGGCCACGTCTGTGAGGCCAGGGGATGTGCTCGCATAAATACAGACATTCAGGACCAACAAAGCCTGCCCCTGTTTTTTCTCACTATTATATAGACGTCAAAATAGTTTAAACAAAGGAAAACAAATAACCCCACAGGTTGGGATGTTTACAGTGCAAGTGGCATCAGGCCAGCGCGGACCTGAGCAAAATATTTATATCCACCCGGAGTGACTTTTAGCACGAATCAAACTCGCGAAATTTAGAGGAATGACGCCTGTTTTTCTGATAAATTCTAAGTGAGGTTGGTGATTTAAGATATAGCCGGAGTTTATTTTAGATTGTACTTTGAACAAAGGTTAACTTCCTTCACTCCGCCTGTGATGGAGGCCCGAGAGCCGTGATTTAATGCGCCTGTTGATAAACGAAACAAACAGGTTGGCGTGTCTGCCTCGGCCAATCTGGAGTTGAGCGGGCACCGGCAGGCAGGGCCATGCACCTTCTCATCGCTAAATAAAGATCCACTTGATGGATACACTCAGATAACATAAATCAGGATATCCCATAAGGAGTGACGAAGTGCACCATTGTTTTGGTTCAAGTGGGCAGCCATCCTAACAGACAGTGTATACTGGACATGGGAGAGGACAGGAGGTTCTCTATTGAATCTTGCCCCGATAAGTCATGTCAGAACAGGTCGTTTCTGCAGTTATGCAATTTGTTGACAGGGTCACGCCTCAACCACAACCACAACCACTCCGACTCAGTGAGCATGGCATGTGACACACATTTGAGGAAACCATTCTTTTTTTAATTAATTCATTTTTTTTTTATTTGGTTTAATAACTGGATTCAATGCCGCCTTTAAATTCTTTAAATTTGAACAAAGAACACTCTAAAATCCTTTTATTGATTGAATGTTTCCATGAACATAACGATCATTTTCCACCCTGCCATTATCAGGTAGCAACACCCTAGAAAATCTGTAGCTCCCAAAGAAAAAAGACCTGAAACTAAATCCAAACCACTTACAAAAAAAAGCTTTACAAATTCCCTACATATAGCTGCAAAGGGTCAGTATGTCAAGGATTACATTGACATTTTGTGAACTTTCTTGCTGAGAGATAAGAGAGCCAAATTTATTTTAGCCTAAAATAAAGACTTGGAAACGGTTAACACAAGCATCTCTAATGCTTGTAAATCAGACACCTAAGCTGGATTAATGTCTTACCTTCGAAACAGCAGTTGGTCCATTTAATGTGGGACGGAATCATTAGCAACCATGCCAGGAATTTACAGACAGTTTAACAGGATTAGTTTACTGGTTACGGTGGCATTGTTTTGATGAGTGAGGGTTGAGAGCGGGAACCATTTTGAAACTCACCTGGTGTGGTGTTCAAGGACGCTTCGACATCCAAGCGCTGAGAGACTTCTGTAAAAATTACATTCTTTTGATATGCTGATTACATAGCTACCATAGGGTTACTTGGCAATTAGGAGTTTCTTCCCAAGCACTAATTCAGATTTCCTGGTAAAACCCGGAACATTCATTACCATCTGATGACGTTCTCATGCAATATTGACTTCATGTTTACTGTTTACTGTTGTTACAATGGGAAATACTTTCAGTATATAATATAGTTCAGGCAAAGTTAGCAAAGGTTTTGCTTCCATCATCTCAACTCATTACAAAGGAGTCTGCGATTGTGGTAAATTTTGCTTAGATTCTTTCTTTTATTCTGTATTTCTTTTTCCTTTGCTGTCCCATTCTTTAAAATCATTTTATTCTCCAATTCTCCAAAATCATTTGAGGAAATGTCAAATCTGCCATTGTTGTGTTTAACTTTCTGGTCTCATTGTTAGCTCAGATGACAGCAGATAGCAAGTAAAAGTTTGGCAGCTTCAATCCATCAATCAGATTTAAAAAATGACATGCAATTAGTCAAAGTGCTTCACATTACCATGTAAACCAAAATATATGAAGAGCAATCAAATGTTGAAAAACATATCAAATAAAATATATAGCGGAAAGTTTAGAAGAAGTGATTAAATTTGAGCCGAATTACGTGTCCGTTACATGGTTTTGATGTGAACCTGCCGGCCAATCAGAAAAGACCATGGCATGCTCCCAGATGACACACAGACAACACACATGGATTTCCATCAAAATGACGCTGTTTAGCAGCCTTATCTAATCAGTTAACAAATAAGTCAAATAAGTAAGGTAGTTTGATGGAATTTGATCTATCTAAAGCAGATTGTGCGTTCTTAAAGGAGATTTTGGCTTTCTGCAAGTTAAAAAATTAATCTAGCATTTCCTGTACAATTTGAAAGAGATATTCTAAATATTCTCAGTGAATAGTGTTTTCCTTTAAGGCAGCATGAACCAGTTTTTCTTGATTGTTGCCTATTGACCCTAATGTTCCCACTCTGATATTAGAATTTCTAAAAAAAAACACAGGGAAACCAACGGCTTGGTGGAGAGTAAACAAACCCTACTGCTCGATACTGACATGAAACAAATTCCCCGCTCAGCCACAACACTCAATTAGGTTATTTTTGATATGCGGAGCACGGCATGAGAAGCAAACAAATAGAAACGAGTGGAACCGTGAAACGTGCATGACAGTGTGAACAAAGACAGGGCACGGCTTGCTTCCGAAAACAAACAGTGAATACAGCCAGATGGATTTTCCATTGCAGAGCTGTGTTAATGAGAGGAAGCAGGGGAGTGCTTCCCAGGGATTGCATTGTGATACCGAGGCTGTTCCACCTTCAGCGGCTTGATCGAGGGAAACCTCCAGGAGTGTGTACCTGACCCTCTCAGTCAGAGATGGTAATCCCCATTTGGGTTACCTGGAAAACCGCCATCCAGCATCCGCCTTCCGCCAGCTATATGAAAGGATGTCTGATAATGCTCTTAAATATACATATTAGTCAGAAGTCGCACGCTGCCAAACTTAACAATAAGCCGATGCCAACTTCACTTGATGTTCTTCCTGTTCCGCACGACGGATTCGTGGAAATTATTAAAATAAAATCAAGTGCGCGGTGCAGCCCAAGGTCAACGTTATGTGAGGTCTATTATCGGTTACAGGTAAACAGCCTGAATGGATAAATGGTGTCAATAAGAAGGCGGCGCTGCAGTAAACAGGTTCCGAGAAACATTTAACCTGTGAATGCAACGAAACAGGAGACGTGTTGTTCTAACAATAGCTGTGTTTCCATCTTTTTAAAAAAATGCGAATTAGGTGTGATTCTATCAACCGGCTAGAGGCGAATAAACCAGATGCAATTGTGCAAAGAGTAGCTTCATCAGAAGATGGCGGTATAGGCTCTATAATGCATGGATGTATATAGGAGTAGAAGAAGTAGAGACTTGGAGTCTGGAAACAAAACCAGTCATTACGAGAAAAAATGGAGAAATCTTCAGGAATTAGTTTCATTTCTGCAAATTATAAATGTTCCTTTCATGTCCACGTGTATCGGGTATGTTTCATGAGGTGAATGAGTATTGTGGGAATAACAATGAAGATGTCAACAGTGGAAGTGGAGTGTTCTCTACGTCAAACCTTATTCCACAAATCTGTTTCCATTTCCTGTTTTGCGCGTTGACTCTTTTTAAAAAAAAAAGGCCCAAAATCAGCTCAAGTGAGCGGTATTGTTTTTTTTTCAGTTTTTCTATTCAACAAAAAAGTTTCATCAAATTTTGCTAATACTTTGAAGTGCGCATCAAAATAAGTTGATGGCAATACAGCCATTGACAGACGAAATCATGTTCGCTATCTGGAGCAAAATAGAGAAAGAGACAGTCCAGATACACATAACTGCATGGCTTCGATTAATCTAACAATCGTTTCATATCTTCTTGTTACTCCAAGTGACAAAATAGAAGTTCTTATGCAATCTCAGGCATTGTAGTTTGTCATTCCAAAATGTCAAGAAAATTATTTTTTTACAAATAGGATCAAAATTCAATTGTCAAACATCAGTCAAATATGGTGTCATTTATTGTACATTCTATGCTTCATAAATTATACAAAATGGTATTTATAACCAACATTTAATCTAATCTTCTTATATTGCACCACTTCAATTACTACTGGTATGAGTATATTTCTATTTTTTCTTTAATTTTATTTAACCTTGTTGGGAAACCCCTGAAACATAAAGGATATCAACAGCAAAATATGAAAACACTATATTTACTTAACATTAAATGTCCCTGTCCATTTAAAAATGTGTTTTTCTTAAATTGCTAATCCATTTGGATGTTCACTGAGCTTCATTATGTAGAGTTTATGTTCACATTCATCTACTGTCTCCGTGCTCTATTTAAATCAATATTTAGGACATAAACATACGGGCACAATTTGAGACATCACAAAGTAGTGTGTATTACGTGGTGTGGTTTAATTGTTGATTCCATGTTTAACATCCTATGTTTTTTTTTCATTCTATTTTACAAACCGATGCACACCCACTGAGAATGGACATGTCAGAGAAGTAGTCCACATCCCGTGTCCAGCAGGTCAACTTTTGAAAAGGCAAAATCATTTACATATTCATAGATTCTGGATTTTGTTTTAATTCAGTTGCAAATAAAGATTTTAACAAGGTAATTTAACTTGTTGAACCATGTCTGACAATTAATGATATAAAGTCAATTATACAAGTTTATTATAGTCTTAACACATATCTGGAGGGGATCTTTATCTTTTAATTATCTGTTGTTTTGGGCTTCTGACACTAGGTGGTACACTTCAATGAATCAAAGGCAAAGGGCTGGATTAACCACTTTTTATTTTTTTAATGATCACATACTGGATTTAAATATAAAATAAAACATGAATATCTATACTTTATTACAAGAATATCTTTAAGTATCATGAATGCAAAATATTGACCGAGGAGATTAAACCTCGGGCGACACGGTGGTGCGGTGGGTAGCACTGTTGCCTCACAGCAAGAAGGTCGCAGGTTCAAGACCGCCTTGGGCCTGGGTCTGGGGCCTTTCTGTGTGGAGTTTGCATGTTCTCCCCGTGTCTGCGTGGGTTTTCACCGGGTACTCCGGTTTCCTCCCACAATACAAAAAACATGCTCAGGTTAATTGTCAAACTCTAAATTGCCCATAGGTGTGAGTGTGAGAGTGAATGGTGTGTGAATGGTGTGTGTGCCCCACGATTGGCTGGCGACCATCTGGGGTGTATCCCTGCCTCTCGCCTTAACGCGCTGGGATAGGCTCCAGCAGACCCCTGCGACCCCGAAAGGGAATAAGCGGGATAGACAATGGATGGATGGATGGATGGAGATTAAACCTCTACTTTACTTTTTGTTTCTTAAAAATATATTATTCATATATATATATATTGTTAGGGCTGTGAAATAAGGCACCTGAAGAAAAAAAACTGACCAGAGTGTGTTCACCTATGATTTTCAGATGCACAACTACCACTGGGATACACATCCACATAGCTGTAAAAACTAAAATCCCTCTGTGTGAGTCTACGTTTCAAAGCGACCAGCTGGTCATCCAGATTCAGATATAGACCCAGCGCCTCTGAGGTCACTTTGCAGAATGACCCCTGCTGTGGCAGCTTGCTGTTGTTTTGAGAAGTCCACGAGCAGCTCGGACATGAAAAAGCTCCATCGCTGCTGCACCTCCAGTCTGAACAGGAGAGGGGAAGTTCCCTCCTAGCGCATAACGTAAACTTGGCTCCAATAAAAGCATCCGTTGGCACCTCAGTGGACAACAGGAAATCTTTGTTTATCGAAAAACATCCCCTTGTTGGCCTCGGGGTGTATGACCCCTCTTGTTGTGTGGCGGCAGAGCGTCATATAGCAGCCACGGTGGAGCCCCATATTTCAAGATCTTACTAAAGTGAACAAAGCTGTCATATCCTTAAGATAAACAACCGAAGGCATAAGTATGTGCACATATGTACTGGCAGCATCAGTTTTGCGTCAGGCCCTCGTGTGTTTGTCAAAATGCCTTTTTGGTATGCATTGTTTAACATAGCTGCAGACTGAGTGTCTGACATGTTCAGTGGTTACAGAACAGCTAAAGTTAGAAGCAGGCAAGGAAACACAATTGTACAATATCATATCCATTTCAAGAGTTGATATAGCTGAGCCAATATGATGATAAACACCTTTTTTTGTTGTTTTTCACGTGAAACACAAAACAGTATCTACGGATAAGCACAATAACATAGCTGCTGAATCTGCTTCGTCTACCCAGTCAATGGGTCTTTATTAGGTTTCCAGCAACAGATCCATTTCATTCACAGTGAGAGTTCAACACATTCCCATTTCCATACACTATATCCTCACATACATATGCACTATATACCAGAGATTGGGTATATCTGGTCAGGTAAATACATGATAAACGGCAGAACATCCTAGATCTGATTGCATTGCATCTGCTAGCAGTTGTTTCTGCAATGGTGTGGAGAAATAAAAGGCTAAAAGAGATTTGAGTTACATTTTGAGGATATTTAATACCACTTGTTTACTTCTGTAGATGTGTAGATCAACATTAGACAACTACAATTTATGATGAGCTTCACATTTCCATTAAAAATGCACATCTGGAGATGGAAAACACGGCAGTGAGCGTGTACAGTACGAGCAGTACCTGAAGTCAAGTTTTTTTAAGTGGCTGGTAGCAATATTTGGTACAATCAGTTTTTCTTGGTCAAGGTGCATATACATCTCATCGGCGTCTTCACAGTATGTCTGTGACTGCTCTCCTAACATTAACACCAACGGCTAGTCCTCCCTGTGAACTTTATTCATGTCCTCGGCTTTCTGGCTGTCGGCAGGCTGCTGCGTCACGTTCCTGGCACTCGTCCTGCGGTTTCGCCTTGGCCGGTGTTCCGAAAACCAGTTGGTGACGGTCATGGCGAGGCGCTGGAGACCCAGGGTGATGCAGTGCACCTCCGAAGTGATGGGGATGTCGGAAAAAAGGGCGTGGTCCCGGCACATCAGGATGCTGCTGCATTCAAAGTCTTTGACGATGTTGAGGATCTCCTGACGCTCGGCCTGCCGCAGCATTCCGCGTATGTTCAGCAGGGTGGAGATGTGTTTCTTCCTGTGGGGAGGAAGGATACGGGGAGGATGAGGGGAAGGAGGGTAGACGGGTGTTAATGGGAATCAGATCTGTTTGGAGTCGTCAAACGAGGCTGTCATGACTTTGAGTCACATCTGTCTGAGTCATAAAATCTGTTTCTGGGAAGCGACATAAAAACTTGGGGATAAAAGGTATAACTGTGAAATACTCACTTCGGCGAAATTCCCACTTTATTTTAACGCATCAGCTCTGCAGTTCTAGACACTAAAGCATCCACATACAGTGGTATATGTTATTTGGTTTCTATATATGTTCCTTGGTCATTGACAAAACACGATTAGCAAGATGAGAAATTCAAAAACGTTTTTAAAATAGAGTTTTAATAAGAAATTATCAGTTCTCTCAAAATGTACAATTTGAGTTCATGGGGGTTTCTTGTCATTTAAAAGTCTATTTGCATGTTCATTTTACAAAAAAAAACATGATTCTGTGTGCTTTTCGATGCAAAATGTCATGTCTGAACCACTTTTATGGTTACACCACTTGAACTTTTTTGACCTTGTCCTCATGCTGTCTTTTCTGCCTGTGAAGAAATCCCTTCATGAAGTGATTTCCGTCTAAGTGATAGACTGTTCTATGTCAAATTTCTGGTATGTGGAGTATGAATATTTCCTCTTCTCTTGTGTCTCTACAGAGTCTTTTCTTGCTGAGCCACAGTGAAATAAACGCCAGGATGTTGTAATAACCTGCAATAACTTTGTCAGGCAGACTGCTGAAGCTTTAATAGTTTGAGCAGTAATACAGTAAATACTGTAATAACTGTACTTTCTCCCCACCCATAATGCTTTGTGGCCTGTATTGATTTTATTTGTGCTGCTGTTTTATTTTTTTTGTAAAGCACATTGTTATGATCACAATTAATTTTGGATGTCTTCTATAACTGAAGTCTTACTTAATTACAGCTGAGATTAATGTCATCATTATACATATGGGCATGTGAGTATTTTATTATATGAAAACACTGATGGGAAATTGTCAACCTTTATTAACTCATATAACAAAGTTTTTAAGCATTTTTTTCTATTTCAGCTGTTCTTATTAAATGTTATTTTAAAATCTAACGTCATCTAAAGTCAACATCTGTCATTTAGATACACTGTGATTAAGGAGGAGAGGTCCACTTTGGAAGGTTTGTGTCTATGCCCATGTGCTAAATATGCCCATAAGCACATTTGCATGAATGGACTTCCAACTCTGCAGTTAAACTTAGCACCCAGAGAACTCAAGGAAGGCCGGCAGCTTTTTGATATCCTAAAATACCAGGAGGGAATGCCACGGCAAACAAAAGGGGTGAGTCAAGCAGTGAGTTAGCATGTCTCAAGGCCCGAACTACTATGTTTTGCTCCCCTTCTCCACACCTCTCCCCCTTTGATTCCGAGCGTGGCACCAGTCTGTCTCCTGCAGGGTGGCAGGAACAGGAAGTACTCGGCAGCAGCTTCCTGTCTGCTCCGCCGAGGCTTATGCGTCACACGCGGTCGTAGGTTGCCAACAGGCACCTGAGTCCCGGACTGAGCACAAACAGCCTCGGCGGCTGGGACCCCCCCCCTCTTCACCTCCCTCCCCCCGAGGCCTCTCACCCTCATCCATTCTCAAAACAGACCCGCACTGCTCTCCAAAAATAGCAAAGTTAATGTAGATATGTTTCCGTGCTCCTTTTCCTTGTTTTGATCCATTGTGACAAAAAAACAACAACATAGCCTACATACTCTTACATTTTCCTCACTCTGGCTGAGCGCCAAACACAACACTGCGAATGTGTAGCGGTAAGCATAAAAGGACCTTCGGGGGTACGCCGCAGAGATTTTCTGTTTTTATAGACACTTCCTGGTTGCAACGGAGACGTTCCAGCGCGATTCATTTATTAAACCCTCACCGTATATCAGGAAACTCTTTCACCAGGACAGCAACCTCCATCTGGATGGAAGGGGTGTCCTCCAGGAGAATGATGTCAGCTAAGTGGCAGATGATGCTGTCCAACCAGGATGAGCTGGATTCCTGAAGCAGAGAGCAGATATTTAATGAATATGAGACAGCAGGTAAAAGTATTTAGTAGCCTATAGAAAAAGGTCGGACTGATGATTACACTGGGCTTCCTTTGGTAACTAAACGTAAAGTCCACTGCGCTTGTTATCACTACTCATCCAAATGTCTTCCTCGCCTTCCGACTGCGATATCTGCTCAGATTAGCATGACTAGCATTCTTGTGAACAATCGACCTTGAGAGGAAACAGATATTAATGCCTCTGAAGGCCAGGGGCCAAATATTTAGGTGATTTACTAAGTGAATAACAAAACTCCACCTCTGTTTTTCCCTCGGCCCTGTTTTTCCCTCAGACACTCAGGAAAAAGAAAGCAGAATTCTTTGGCTTGGCATCCACTAAAAATAACAGCGTCTTTTTTAGACAGCCATTAAAAACTCACCCCCCCCCCCAATCCGCCCCACCACCCCCTCAAGTTTCCAGTTACCACAGACGCTCCGTCCCGCTCCTCGGCGTAAGAGGCCATCAAGGCCATCCCAGAGCCACATCAAAGCCAGCCAGCTGACAGGAACAGGAAGTTCCTTCTGAACACAGCGGCTTCCTGTTGTCAGGCGAGGTGACGGACACTTGTTTGAACTCGCGCGCAGAAAGGGGGCAAATGCCACGCTGTCAGGCCCAGTTGTTTTACACCCTCTTCCCCCTTTTGGCGAGTGCTAACGTAAGCCCGGTTCATCCATCTCAATCTCACTGACGGCAGCCATTTTTCAGAGCTCACTGTCTGAGTTATTTCTGACCTAGGAAGTTCGAGGGTCAGGCTCCATTCACAGCCACCGGACTCTGCTTTCTCAGCGCCGGCCGTGCTCAGTGTTTTCAAGAATCAGCATTTTGGAATTATTTTTAATGCTTGGGGTCCCATGAAAGGTAATTAATGGCCCTGTTTTTGGATGCTTGGGTTTCATTACCCTTCCAGAGGCCCTTGCATAAAGGAGCACATGTCTTTTGCATCTTTATATATATATATATATATATATATATATATATATATATATATGTATATATATATATATATATATATATATATATATATATATATATATATATATATATATATATATATATATATATATATATATATGTATGCGACATCTTCAGTAGCTATTCCCAGTTCTTTTAAATGAATGCGCCATTTGGTGTGAAGACCAGACTCACCAGATCCTTGAAGAGTCCTTTAAGCTGTTTGGCCTCATCTTGTAGGCGGAAAGCCATCCTCTTCCTCATCTTGGAAGATGTGCAGATGACCCTTCCTCGCATGATGGCTCGGACGTACTCCACCAGGACTCGCCGGTGCACCTCACCCACCAGCGTCTGTGTTGATCGATGAATGAATCACTGATTGGTCGCGTACAACCTTCAACCCTGTAGAGTTCTCATGCATGTTGAACACCGGCTGTATTTGGCCAAACAGATGTTACCTGATACGGTGGCGGATCCATCCTTCTGAACTTCTTGAAGTGTTGTTTGATGCTGGCTTCAATGGCCTCAAAGGCCTCTGTGTTGTTCAGCCATTTTCTCTTTAGCAGTTTGTCGAAGAAAGGCTGGAAAAACAGCAGACCGATTAGCGAACAGAGGAACGAACAGAGAACTCAACAATGAAGATGTTTCTGTTTGCTCCTCACATTTATCAAATCAAATCCGTATTATTTTTTTGCACTGCATTGTAACTTCTAGTCTTTTATATTTCCTCTAGCTTAGTGAATGGCTGTTTTTAATTTAATTCAAATGTTTGAGGTAATGGAATTTTATCAGCTTGGCCATGTAATATAATAGTCAGACAATCTTATATGCTGGCCGGGTGGAAGTCTTGTTGAGAGAAAACAAGGTTTAAGGGCTGAGATGAGATGTGGTCCCGTCTTAGGCTACTTACCCTGATGTGTTCGAACAGTCTGTCTGTTAGAACCCTCACTGACTGGTTGACGATGCGGTCTAGGGAGGAGTCGGCTCTCTGTGCTGCCTCCTCACTGCTCTGTGGGTCACACTGCCTGCAGCGCTCCACAAAGGATCTGCAGGGGGACACAGGAAAGATGAAGCTGTGCTTTTATGCAAACTACTGGAAACTTTTTTCTATACAACAATTGTTAAAGCTTAAAATGTTCGGTTAAATAACAATGTCATTGTTCTTTATCTACCTGAGAGGAGGGCAGCAGTTGACCAGAGCTATGGTCCTGGACACATATCCGTCCCCTCGATCCCCAAATTCTGCCTGAGTCTCGTGAAACATCGCCACTTTCCTCTGGAAACTGGACACATTAAGATTTTATGAAAACCTAGTCAATGCTAATGCAAATCTATAAATAAATAATATTGTCCTGTCTCTTGCTGTCCTGGAAACAGCAAAAATACCAGCACATGCATATTTTAATGAAGAACGAACATTACAACATCAGTGTAACTCCACATTACATTTGTCTGTTACTTAAAAAAGCGATTAAAAAAACATCTAAATTTGAACTTTGTTTGGATCCCAACTTTTTTAACTTTTTCCCCGATTTTATTCCTCACCTGGAGAGAAAGTCAGCTAACCCATTCAGACTACAGCGAGCAACTCTTGCGCCTAGAAACTGGTTTACAGATGTAGATCTGTCCAAGTCCACTTTCAGCCTCTGGAATTGTGAATAAAACACAAGTGATAGAAAAGCTTTATCTTTGGCTCAAATGACATGAACTTCTTTACTAAAACATATTTTTTAATCCAAGGTGTGTCACAATGATAGGCAGCAATGTACCTGGATGACTGAGCGTGCTAGGTGGGACTGATACTCCTCTATGTGCAGAGTCTGGGCCCATCTGCGCTCCTCTTCATCCAGAACCTGAATCATTTCTGTTGTCACGTTCTCCTGGAAAAAAACATAGCATAAGATAATAATGTAACTTCTATCCAGATTGTCTAAGAAACAGCCTTGCAAACATTTGTTTTCTTACCCTCACAAGACTCAGGCAGTCTTGTTCCAGCCTGTCCACTGTGTTCTGAGGCAGAATGGGTTCCAGTGAGGCGTAGTTGATGGATGTGGCTGCACCGATGCTGCCCAGGACATCCCTGGTGGACAATGAGAAATCAATAGAAAGAAATAAATAGGTTTATATAATATAAGTTTGATATGTCTTAATTGCATAGCTTCAGTCTGATCTGGTACCTGTTGTAGATGTTGTAGAACCAGTCCAGTAGTGAGTAGACATCTGTGATCTGCAGGGGCCCACTGGTAATGATTCGAAGTCGTTGGGCCACAGCTCGGTGGTAACTTTCCACATACACCTGGAAGGCAGCAAACTCCTCTGGGTAAATGGACACGGCGTTCCTCCTCGCCGCGTCAAGGTCATCCATCATCCGACTCCTCAGGCGCTCCAGGTACGAGGCCAGCTGGCCGGCCTGGGTGTCCACCTGGGGGGGCAGGCTCCAGTCCGCGGCCTCCGCCACGGCCTGCCTCCACTTCATCTTCAGTCGGCGGGGGCGCTGGCCGGGCTGGATCTGGGGGCCTTCTCGCTCCGGCTTGGTCTCCTCCCTGAGGGCCCAGGCAGCATCAGCATGCTCCTCCTGCTGGATCACCAGCACCACCAGCCCGAGGTTAGGACCGGCACTGGGCTGGCGGAGGGACTCTCGCACCACGTCCCACATCTCCTTCTGCAGGGCTTCATACAGGAGCTCCACGTCCTTGGCCTTGCGCCGGCCTGAGTCCAGCGTTGCGTTAGAGCTGAGGGCCTCATCCAAGGATGAGCACGACAGGGGGACCATGCCGAGAGAGGTGCGGGGGCAGTGGGTAGGAGTGAGGGTGGGACTGGCTGGCGTCGGCAGGAGAGACAGCAGCTCACATTCTCGCTCCAGCTCCTGAATGTGTGTGTCCGCCAGGAGAAGATCACGGTGGTTGACCAACTGCAGGATCTCAAGCACTGCAGGGAGCAAGGAGGATTCAAAATGCAACGTTTATTTGCAACAAGGGAAGGAAAAAGCACATGTGCTTTATGGTTACTGGGTAGTTGTACATGTGTCGGACTGGGTTATTTGTTGTTCATTTTGCACACTTCTATTCCTAGCTAGGGTTCCTGTGGAGTCTGTTAACAGTAGCTCGGTTGAACGTCTATCTGGAGGAACCTGGGGTAGGAGGAAGTGTGGTCATTTCCTGATTTCACAGTCTGCTAGTGATTGAACCCAGTGACTCAGTGATCTGGGGACCTCTCAGCCTCATCAGAGAGTTGTCTAGGATTGGGAGGAAGTATGACTGCAACTTGATGAGCAAGAGCAGATAAGCTCTTAGCAAAAGGCATATTCTTAGAGATGATTTTACAATCAAGGCCTGTTTTTTTATACCTGATGTTTCTTTGATTATTACCTGAAAGGGGTTCTCTGGTTTTGACTACTGGCTCCTCCTCCACTGCTTCCTCCTCAGTCTCTTGGGAGGCCCTGTCTGACATGGATTCCCTCTTCAGCTTGCCCAGACTGACCATCCTGAGGAAGGAGGGCCGTCTGGGACCCTCCGCCTCACTGTCTGCACTCAGGTCCACGCAGGGCAGGCTTTCTCTGCGCTCCTCCTTACGTCGGCCTGTAAAGCTATGCATCATCCACAGCAGCGACAAAGAACACAAGTGACTACCACTGAAAGGCATTCAGATAAGCAGATACACGATGTCACTGCATGATCCACACAGGAATGTGTGATTAGGAATGACGATAAGGAGACTGGAGATTTCTATCTTGCGGATCGGTCCAGCAGCATCCATGTTTGGAATGCCTCATATTCACACATCTGCTAAAATGTGCTGCAGCTGAGCATGAAGGACTGTCTCAGTTATAAATAGTCCCATTCAATAAGCACAGCAAGTACACAATATATCACTGAAAAACAAAAGAAGTTCCGTAGATCAACAACCTCTATAGCACATTACATAACCCCACAGTACTTTGAATTGCCCTGTTGTTGTTGAGATGTGCTATACACATAAGACTGTCTATCCTTGCCTTGCCTCAAGGAATAAGCATACTATATTCTGTGAGCTAGTCTGTTACTGACCAGCAAAGGTAACGATCCAGGACACCAGAGGCTGATATGTCCTAATGTCAGAACTCAGCTGTTCCAAAAGGTCTTAATATTCTGATTTGCATAACAACTATGATACAATAAAGAGTAACTATAAACAACTATAAAGAGCAATTACCGGTTATTGTCAAATACATTTATCGCATGGAAACCATTCGATTTTTTTCAGATTTCTGTTGATTTGTTATCTTTACTACCATTTTCCACCATTTTATTGTAATTCAGTGGAAGAATGGATAGGTGGATGGATTGTACGATTGAGCCCAAGAAAAGCAGCAAATTCATGAATCCTTAGTTTTATACATTTTACTGTTTGGTGATACTCTCATTAGTAAATAACATATAAAGAACGTAAGGAAGAAAGTAATACTCAACAGCAAAATAAACAAAGGACAGTTTAACTCATCTAACATTTGAACTCTTCTTCCTCCCACCCCTCCTCACCGGAGCAGGGTCATTATTCCTTCGGAGCTCCTGCGCAGTCCGGTCTTTTTCTCCCTCTCTGGTGGGAGTGTGTTCGAGTCTCCAGGGCTATAGTGGGGGGAGTTGTTCCCCCATACGTTGCGTCCAGATATGCGGAGCCCTTTCCCCAGTTTTCCCAGGGTTTTTAGGGGCGAAACGCCACAGATCCTCTCCAGGGTCCCCCTGAGAGGCCTTCCTTTAGGGTTCCCCGCGCCATGCTTCTCTGCGTTCACCTCGTTTTCCTCCTCTTCTCCATCGAGGGAGGACCTCAGGTTACCCCTGACCTCCGCCATGATAAGACCCCTGTCACCTCCGTGCCTGTCATCCTCATCCAGGTCAACATCCTCGAAGGGGTTCAGGTTCTTGTTCAGGTCTTTCAGCTCATTCAGATCATTGAGATCATTCAAGTCCCTGAGGTCCAAGTTCAGCCTGGGCAGGATCAGTTCACCGTTCACTCTGGGGAATTCATGGCAGCTCTTGGACCTTCCGGGAAGCTTCTTCAGAATGGGCATGGTTGCTCGTGGTTGAGATTTTAACAAACTGCAAAACAACAAGAATAAAGAAACATCAAATATATGAGTTTCTGATTCTCAAATTATTTTCTGCATTAAAGTACTTCATAAATTCTTATAAACAGATCCTGACCATAATCTTTACACAGATAATGAAAATAGGAACTTGATAAAAATGGACATTGTGTGGGAAACAAATTGTTGTGGCGGTACTATATTATCCATTAGACAGTTTATATAACTTAATCAAAAACATCCTTTCACGTGCTGGTTACGTAATGCATTTCAAATAGCAAAAAGGAAACATACATTCAAACTATACGACTGCTTTTACGTTTACTAGGCTGCACTCTTATACAACTACTACACCAGGAGCAAATCATTACAAGGTTAAGATAGGTTGACTGGAAGCTTATTTATCATGACCAACACATGGTGAAGGAAATACAGAATACAACACAGTATTTCTATTGTATCTCAAGGCTTCAATAAAGGTTACCAAGTTGACCTTCTGATTTAAGAATCTCACGGGCACATCACCCTGTACTTTTGTTACATACAGTGTACATTAGCAGGAGGGAGTCAATTCATATTTTTCTTTTACACATCAGGAAGTGTCTGTTCTTGAGCTGAGTCTCGCATACAACTTAAGGGATAGCTTTGCATTTTTGAAGAATGCAAAAAAACATATGTACATTTAATTGTCATTTTCAGCCACTGTAAAAATTGCTCTCAATCTCGTCCTGCATCTCTTACGTTGGACATTGACTTTAGGAAAGGATTTCTTCACAGCCAAAACCTGTGCTAATGCACAGGCATTTGAATATATTCCTTAAAATTCATAGCTGATGTTTATTATTACAATCATCACTAGTTGCAAAGTGAGCTCACTAGAAGAAAAACAGGCATGCATTTGAAACACTTGCATTTTTTCCAAAGATCATTTCAATATTAGCAGCCACTTTCCTGATTTTGAACTTGTACAATCCATTGTCTCAGTCCATGCCAGGGTTGTACTGGTCTCCCAGCTGTTCAGTAATATGTGAACACCTGGATGTTTCCTTGTAAAATCATATTTGTTTTTCTGTTGCCACTGAGCAGCTCTGGTTAATTGTCTTGTCCAGGAAGCAATTTTTTTTTTATATATATTTGATATTGGTGCCTCCTGCTTAATTGTGATTTTTCTGTTATTATATTCTAAATTTCCAAAAGATAAGCAGTACTGAGTTATATTAAAAAAAAAAGTTGTCAACTGTGTGAGGCATCAGAAGGAGATTTCTTTCTTCAGGATGCATTTGTAATCAGTTTGCCTGCAGGTTAAGCAGCAGGCAGGTGTAACTGATCTTGTTTCTGTGCTTGAATTTGCTCTTTAATCATTGGTGCTGAAACAAGTTAACACCTCTATTCACTGTTTATCATTTTCCCTCTGGAGAGAGAGAGTAGAGAACAGGAAAACGCTGGCATATGGCTGTAAAGACTTTACGACCCCTCTAAAAAAGAACATTTTCTTGAACAATAGGTTATAAGAAGAGAGCCGACACAGTCTAATATGAGCCCTTCCTTATTAAACAGTTGGATAGTTACAACTATTTGGTCCTGATTAGTCAAATATAACCCCATGAACTCAAGTCTGTGTAGGTTCATGAGAATTTCCTTTAAATGTTAGTTTTGCTCACTGTTAAATGACAAAATATATTAAGATTTTTTATTTTGGCTCTAAATTACTAATCGGTCGCCAAATAACTCAAACAGCAGGTTTTCCAAATTCTATCAGTCACAAAACATTTTTCACATTTACATACAATAAATTCAGCAGTGAAACAAGATTTGAACACCAATATTACACATTAGTGTTACCACAACAAGCATGAATGTGAATCAGTGGACACAAATGATAAGTAAGGCATCCACATCCAAAACATAGTTTGTGCATCAAGATAATGACACTTACCTGATAAGATTTCCTTGCAGTGTTTCAGTACAATGTCATCCTGGAGTGTGCTGGCTGTGCGGGCTGCCAGGTTGTGAAGTGTGTGTGCATATGTGTGTGTGACTGATGAGTGTGAGAGCGTGTCTGCAAGTACTCGGTGACTCAAGAGAGCAATGTGGCTGCCTGTGGTTTCCTGACGGGCTCTATTGTGGTGGAAGGTGATATGTTTTCCTGAGGAAAGGCCCGTCCCGTCCTTTCTCCCCCTCCTACGCCACTGACCCTCCACACCCCTCCTCCATCCCGCACACCCGCACCCTTGGGACACTTCTAATTACACTAATTGCAATAACTGTACAGTGAAGGAGGACAGAGTTGGACAGAGCATTCCCCTGCAATGTGTCATGTTTATATCAGCTGCGCTTTGTGTGTTTGTGTGTATCAAATGCACTTGCTGATTTCTGTCAGGAGTAAGAATATGAACTACAAGGATGATTCCGTGTATGTGGCCTTGAGTCCAAATTCCATTCATACAACAGCAGCAGTGTATTTTTCCTCAGCGGAAGAGTTTAAGTGGACTGATCTGTGGTAAAATGACAATCAACACAGGCTCTGCTGCTATGTCTTCGCTTTACTGCAGAGTTTCAAGGTCACTGTCAGCATTGCAGGGCTATAATGTGGCACAAAGAACAGAGGGATGAGACAAAACAGCCAAATGATATATAAAAGCAGAAATTTACACAGAAACGTGCTGAGCAGTAATGTACAGTTTAAAACTGTACATTAAACAAACAATGCAACATGACGATAAGGTAACACAACTCACGGTTAAATATTTCCCATACATTCCTGTATTCACCGTGTCCCCCTTCTGCCACCTAGTGTGCAGTCTGGTGTAGGCCAAGAGAATCCCACACTCCTATAGCAGACCACAGGGGTCTATTAAGTACTCAGATCAGTTATGAGAGTAAAAGTAGAAATACTGTTTTACAAAAAAAAAAACTCAAAGGGTACAAGTCCTAAAAAGTTACTTATTTAAAATTTAAATACACTGAGATAAAAGTACTTATAATGTATAAAAGGTACCCATTCTGTTATACTATTATAGTTGCTTATACTAGTTTTTGACCAACAAATATATTTGAGATTGTTTTAATGCACAATCTGGAATCAATTTAAATATTGTCAGTGGATTAATAGTAAATTAATACATTTGTAATCTTCCATACAAAATAATACCAAAACAATAGGGCAACAATTTAACATCATATAAAGGATATGTTAATGTATATGACTTTATCAAATATTACAACACAAAACAATGCACACACACGTTAAAAGAAACTTTTATTAGCAATTCCTGGAAAGGACAAAAAAAAATAGTGAATGTATTGACATAACTGAAATTGAGGATTATTTCCAGTGTTACATCATGCTGTCTTTAATCTATCTCCCTTTCCTGTAATCATGACAATAAATAGCATTCATAACCCTCATAGTTTACCAGATGTTTAAAAAATGTATCTTCATCTAATGGCAGTGTTATCTGAAGGTGGTGCTTATGTTCAGTGGGAAATGGGGAAAAACTGAACCACGGAGCTGTTCAGTGTTAAAACTGAATGCTTTCAAAGTTAAAGAAGTCTTTTTATGAAGTGTATTCTGCTTCGTGTGCACATGGAGAGAGCGGTGATAATAGTAAGATCGTGACACTGAAACTGTTTTCCAGTCAAGTTGAAGTGAATTGAATGCTTTGCAGCTGCAATGCGTTCTTGTCTTTTGGGGATACTGTCAGTGGGAAAAACGACTATTTCTATAAAAAGCTGTGCTGAATGGCTCAAAGAGTTAAGCCCTTACTCTATAATTAATAACGTGATTTGGTTTCCATTTCAAATCTTAAATGCTTTAGTGTTTACAGTGATAGCTGATGTCTTTTCTTGTCAAGAGTTGGATAACAACATTGATACCACCTTCATATCCGTTACTGGTTTCATTTAACAGAAATATAAGGAAAATGAGTGAAAGTTAGTTTGGCTCTGTTTAGAAGGTAACAAATCTGCCTACCAGCAGCTCTAATGCTCATTAACACATGTCATCTTATCAGGTGAAAAGTATTTCATACAATTAGTCCAACATATTGAATTATCTTATACTCCACTTATCCTGCACTGGCAGAGTTTGACTTACATCATGAGGCAATCAGCAGAGACTCTTACTGCTTTCATCCAAGAAATAATGCAGCACCTTTTTGTTTTACCCCAAAACATTTTAAACGTACGTTTTTGTATGGATTAAGACAATAAATAGCATATTGATGAGCTATAGAGGTGCTGGTAGGTATAGATTAGCCACCGTGGTATCAACCTTTTTAACCAACAGCACAAGAAAGTGAATAAACGTATTATTTAGGGTGGATTTTCTTTACTTCAACTTTTCTTTCCATTGTCCCATATAAGTGTCATTTTTGTTTTGACAGTTTGTGTTTATGTTTGTTGCTGGGGGATTCATCAGAGGGTCTGGTTTTGGCCGTGGGCATGGTGGGCGTGGTGCAATGGGTTGTTAAAGTGGTAGGGCTCATGCCGGTGGTGGCTGTGGCAGATGACCGGATGCACGACGCCTTCGCTCTGCAGCTCGTCCTGCTTGTGAACTCCATCCAGCTTTCCCACCAGCTCTCTGATGAAGGTCTGAGGATGAGCATGCGTCACATGGAGATAAACTGAATTTTACAGGGCGTTTGAATAATAATTTGTTGGCAATGTTAAAGCAGCCCAACAACCATTAATCTACTCTTGTTTACACCTGTGATGGATTACTCACAATTGCTATTGTTGAACTTGTCATTAATCAGAGCCTGTAGAACTGGTTATATTCTATATTTAACTTGCCTTAACAAATTCCAACAAATTAACACTATAGTATTGTGTGTGCACCAACAGCCCAATATGGTAATTTATGGATCTGTGCCATTCATCTATCGTTTTCCAAAAGCTACCAATATTCATTCATTCCAATAAACCCTACACTATATCTTCAATCTATTTAACATACACCAGTCTGGCTGTAGATACTCAAATGCATTTCTTTTTCCACCTGCTAGTATCATTTGCTCACATCTAAATTTGCGACTTGTATTTATAACTTTAATTCTGTTTATTTAAATTTAAAAGATTGTTGGGATGTAAAGACAAAAGAATTGAGAGATGGACCTGGTTCTGAGAAAATGATTGCTAGTAAAAATGTTAGTCATTAAGCTGTTATAGCACAACTACTGGCATAGATTCATCCATCTACCATAATTAAATACAATTAACAGGCAGTTTGTGATCTGGGATAATCAACATTTAGCATAAAAAGAGACCAAAATGTGCAGGTTAAATGTGTTCTTGCTTCACATATATTATATGCAGGTATATTACAGTAGAGTGAAAGCACAAACAGGTCAATTTTAAACATAAAGGAGGAGATTTGGGTTCTATTTAGTAGGAGGATCATCGTGTTGCAATGGAAAAAATACTTTGTGTGTGGAGTGAATCTGAACAAGTCAGAAAATTACTTGTTTGCATTGTCATTTAAAACATTAAAATAATTACAAGAAAAACACTGTTAAACATTTTTGTGGAGTGTTTCTTGCCTATATAAGGCCACAGAGGAGGAATTTTACACTCCACTCCCACTGATTGCATTGTTGTGCTGACCAAGCTTTACTGTGAAGCCCATCAGGCCTCCCTTCTGGAGCAGGAATCCATCAACAGTACCGGAGAAGCTCCAGCTTTAAGTACACCATGTTCAAATGCTACACAGTGTAATCTGAATGCACATGCCAGACGATAAACCATCACTTCTTCTGCTTACTTTGTATGGTAGTTGGAGATTTTATGGCCTGGTTAGATGTACACACCCAGATGTGCAACACAGCAAAGCAACCAGCCTCATTCTTGAATACAGACTAAATATTTGTTCTGGAATCAGATGCATTTGTTTGTCGTTAAAAGACATGAGCAGTGCAATGCCGATTCTGATCTTCAGTGTGGCTGCTCATTTCAAAACTATTATCGAATCGAGATCACTGTCTTGTTTCATAATATGAAATGACTTCACTGCGCAGTGATGTGGGTGAAGAGCTGCTATTGCATATTTCTTGATTGCAGGAGTTTCCTGCTGCGTATGAGGCTCTGTATGTCTGAGCACCAGTTACGCTGAGCAGAATTTCTTGTTAAGTCTCATTGTGAACTGGACCGCAATACTGGGGCCATCAGCACAAACCAGTCCGTCATCTACTACGGACAGACACATTAATGAGATTATTCTACTGGTCAACCAAATGGTCTTAGAAATGCTATGATGTCCATGTATTGTAACAATGTACACATTAAAAGCCGTTTAACATTTTATCCACACTCCACCTACAGACCTTGACCAAAGAAAAGGTTAGGATTAAGTTAACCCAAGCTGTTGTTGACGCTATTTAGTAAATTTTCATGTGTGTGCCCCAATGCCTGGGTTGGAAATGCAAATAAGTTAAAACATACCTCTGTGTTCTGTCTGCAGTTTTGAAGAAGATCCTGTTTACAAAAAATAAATTAATTTAAAAAAAATAAAATGACATGAAATACCAGACAATCACATTTTTATGTTTAACCATGTAATGACATTACCAAAACAATGTAAAAGAGTGTCTTCTGAGATGATATGCCTATCTTGCTGCATCATTTGAAAACCTCCATTACTCTTTCTATTTTATAGCCAGCACTTCGTATTTAGTATGAATGAAAGGATTGTGTTTGATAAAAAGGTCATTTTACCTGTAACTTTTTGACTCGCTCCTCATCGTTAGGCAGGTCAATCAACTCATCAATGTTCACCTCATCTGGTATATCATCTTCCTGAAATAAACACACATAACACTTTCACACACATTTCATACACTCACACACAGAACTGAAATTTTCCTCTCATATGATCATTTGCTTCAGCCTCTCGAGCTACGCTCTCCCCCTCAAGACTTCAAGGAATTTTTCCCATATAGTTCATTCACTTGAGAATATATAAAGCCAATGAAGTATCCAAACGACAGGGATGTTTCTTTGGCAGCATAGCTATCTTAAAATAGAGTTTTAAATTAACTGACATTCTTGTTTTTCTGTAATCATATTTGGTTTTATCTGCACCTTTGGATCTCCATCTATAATCAAAACAACATTCCGCATACTCGCAATAGTCTGAACTGTATTAACTAATTCACATTACACAAAATTTATCAGAATAATCATTATCAAAATATTGATGATATCAGAGGAGTAGCTTAAAGGCATAACATAGGAAAAACTTTAATTGTGACATACTCTACCTGCAATGTCGAATTGACAAAACCATTAATGTGGTTTTATTACAATTTGTAAGATTTAACTACTAGACTTAAATGAAATATAGTATTCATAGTGTTTAATTAGTGTATAACTCAATCAAAATAAGAAGTTTGAGGCAGGTCCCCCTATGTTTCATCGTCATGTTTCTACATTATGCCAGAACAGACAAGCCAAAAAACAGCCTTTTGCGTTGTTGTGAACACCATAGGTTCTTCTACATGCACAGGTTGCAATCTGCAACCTCGCCACTATGTGTCGCCAGAAACTACACACTGTACCTTTATGTCTTGGAAAAACTGAAACTCTATTTAAATTTTTACTTTTCTAAAAATGCCTTCTTATAAGGTGCCTGTGAAGATTAACAAAACACATCTTGAGGTTCTTTTATGCAACACTATTTGTACCCTACCATTCAAAAGTTTGTGGCCCATATTTTTAAGTAAAAACATGTTTTTCATTATATTTTATATATATATATATATATATTTTATACATAGTTAATGTGGGAATTACTATTGTAGCAGTAAAGGTCTGGAATTTAATGCAATATCTAGGTAGGTGTATAGAGGGCCGTTTTCAGCAACCATCACTCCAGTATTCTAATGGTGCATTTTGTTTGACAATTGCATTTAATGGATGATTAGAAAACCCTTGTGCAATGATGTTAGCACAGCTGAAAACAGTTTAGCTGCTTAGATGGAGCATTCAATAAAAGCTAAGTTTGCAGGAGAAAACTCAAATAAAATTTATTTATAACCTTGTCAATGTCTTGACTTTTCTATTCATTTTGCAAGTCATTTGATTAAAGAAAGTGCGATCTTTCATGAAAGGAACAAAATTGTCATTTGAAAGGCAGCGTATGTCTGTATGTTCAGACTTCAGAGGCTGAATATTAACAATGTTCACGTAATACTGTAACAGTGGCCTGCTCTGTTTGAACAAACAGCCATTGTACCAGCTGAGTGAACACCACTGCACTGTCCTTGTAATTAGGCTGGCCCCATGGTACATGCAGCACGGCAGCTCTGTAGCCCACCAGCTTCTTTTCTTCGGACTCAAACTCATAGGACATGTGCCTGCTCCGCACAGTATGACACTGCCCATCATCTAGGCCAGTGATGTTCACCATCATTACAAAAAAGCTGATTAAAACACTTTGCTCCTTTATTTGCTTACAAAACATTTCTTTTGGCACCAGGGCCCCATTTGCTTTCCAGAGCTGCCTCATTAAAGCATCATATCTTCTCTGCCTCAAACTACACAATCATGCACTTCATGTCCAAATGCTGCTCTCCTCATGAGAGATCCCAACCTTCCTGTCAGCTGCACCCAGCAGCCGGATGCACAGTGTTTACCTCCTCCTGGGACCTTTCCTTTCCGCAAACCATACCCTCTTCCCTCTTTTTTTTTTTTTTTTTTCTTTCCTCTCCCCCTCATCATTCGGCCTTCTCTCAATTTCACACGCTGCCCATGTAAGGCAGAAAAGCCCCGAGACACATACAGATGTCTGAGAAGTGGACATGAGCAGATCTTCCATCCACAGGATGTGTCAGGCCTTGTAAGGAGAAGCGGGCTGTCCCACCTCTCCTGCCTCAACACCTCATAGATCACAGGAGCTTAGTAGCAGGACTGATGTAACCTCACTCAGCCTTGATGTAACTTTAATCACACATTTTAACAACTTTCAAACAACAGCCTACTTAAACTGCCTGGGATGAACCACCTTGATAATAACACCATCTTTTATAACTCTTGATATGCTATAAGCTATTAACGCCAGTCAACATCCGCTCACCTGACCCTGGTACAGCCGGTCCAGGGTGTCGTCGATCCACTTCTCCAGGTCGAGCCGCCGCTGCAGCTCCTTCCTGTTGTACTTCACGGTGACCCGGGCGTGCCTCTTGGGGATGTTTCCCACCCGGTCGTGAGGGGACTCCAAATCCGAGGGGTCAACGTCGTCATTTTCCTCAATCGTCGCGTCTGTTCGCTCGGCTGCCATCTCTGGTCTGGACCGGTCCGACTGGTTTCTCGCGTCTCTCGCAGCAGCAACAAGTGCGGATCGAGCGCGCGGGGCGATGCGTGCGCGCTGGGAGGCGCCCACGGCGCAGGCTGCTGAGGATGGAATGGAATCAGATTTTTTTCTCTCTCTCTCTCTCTCTCTCCGTCTCCCGGGATGTTTATTTATAGAGTGCGTAAACACAGAACTGTTTTAAAACCTTTATCTAGACGATAAACCCATGGTAGTTTTATCACAAACACATGAAAATGATTTCGATGTTTGAGTTTTCAACTTGGGAAAGTAAGAAGTACAATATTTCCCTCTAAATAATGAAACAAGTACGTAAAAGTTGTAATGCTGCACTTAAATTAATGTATTAGTTACCTTCCACCAGTGCTTGTTGAGAGCTACAGCAATTTCTAGAAGGTCAGGAACACACCTGGCGCTGATTGGACGCCAGGTGAGGTCGCTAATTAAAACCGATGACGTCACAGGCCTCCGCATTAAGACGGAGCTTTTAAGCCACATTTCAAATAACAAACTCCAGTATTTTAGATCTAATGAGTACTTTAATATTTTATTGTCCTTATTGTGTCACACACACACACACACACACACACACACACACACACACATATATATATATATATATATATATATATATATATATATATATATATATATATGCTGTTTATATATATATAACACAGCTTTAAGGTTGAAGCTGTGTTAAAGTTGCCAAACATTATGATGCAGCACTATTACTAATCTACTCAATGATAAAACATTAACAAAACAAGCAATATACTATAGCAAAAATTAAACAGTATGCATAATGAGTGCTTTTAATTGTATTCGTACTTTACTCTTACTTAAATAACATGTTCACTTTAGAATGCCTGCTATTTAGTTTATTTCAACCTTTACTCAAGTGAAGGATCTGAGTGCTTCATCCACCACTGTATATAGTATACTACTACAAACAAAGGTGCTGTGATGGAACGTTGAGGCGGTTTTTCAAATAACAGACACTTACCTCGCCCCTTAAGTAATACACACACTCAACTGAAAATCTGTGTTAACATTCCAGTAATTATATGATGTCCCCATATCCTCCTCAACAATTGTTATTTGTTTGGCTGCATGATGTTATGGGACTCCAGACCTCTTTGGTTTTATAAAATCTACTATGCATAAACAGGTGGTCTAAGAAAACAGAGATTACGGTGATGTATGCATTATCACAGCATACAACACAATTTCTTTTCAGTCGTGCCCTTCTAGTAGTTTATTTATAATAATTTTAAATTTGTATTAATATTGGCAACACTCTCCGCACACCTTGGGTTCTTCACATCTTTTTCAAAGTTTAATACTACCTGAAATACTGGACATAAATCATATATAAAGAGAATCATCATATTATAGCATCTTCAGTGATGGAACATCTCATTTGGATTGGATTGTGTTTGATAGATTTTTTTTTTAATTCTCATAGAGTGGAACAATTAGTTGATTACTTAATCAACACTAAATAATACAGTAACTACTTTTAATAATCTATTATCAGAGCATGTCCATTGTGAGGATTTGTATCTTTTTAAGATAAAATAAATATCTTTAGTTTGGGGCTCTTGATCAGAAAAAATATTTCTAAAAAAAATAAATCCATGGATACCATACCAAGGGCTATAAATATATATAAAATTTCCTTGACCTACAGGAACAAAGACTTCAGTCCAGGATTGCATTAAAGCAGAACTTTTATTCCACATCACAACCACAATATGATGAAATTAAATGTGAATGAAAATATGTAACATAACACAAACTTTGGCATGAACATGAAAATGGCACATGAAAGAACAATTTGATCAGTAGGAATATACTGAATACAAATATATATTTATATAAATTACAGTAGTGGCTGGTTATGTGATAAAAGCACATTTTCCTCATATCCCTGCGCTGAATATCTTTGGGATATTTCACACATCCTTCACAGCCCATAAAAAACATCCAGATACAACATCAAGCGTCGGTTTTCATTCAGCATCATATAAATATATTTCTACATCTGTGACAATAAAAAGTGAAGCCTTGAACATAGGTTATCAAATAAATAAATAATATTAAGAATAACAAAAATGATGGTACTCACAATAAGGAAATAATGGTCAAAGGAAGATTGAAAAGCAAAACAAAAATTCTGTGTAACTAAAAATAATAATATTAAAGAAATGATTAAACAAAATAATGGTATTAAAGACAATAAAGCAAACATTTCTTCCCAAAGGTTTTCAAAGTATTGTGACTTCCTGTATTTGGTTTGAGTTGTAGGTCCTGTGAGAAGTGGATCGTATTAATTGTCTCTTTGGGTCTTAAACATTGACGAGCTTTGCCCCATATGCTTTTTCAATAATCTTTGTAAATCATCTTCATCAGAACGGTTCATTTGTCAGTATTTTGTTTCTTATGCAGCCATCTTCAGCATGAGCAGAGCGGCTTTCAGCCCGGGAATCTGCTCGTCACTGCATGAAGAGAAAGGAGCAGCAAGTGCTAATATTCTTCTTCTGTTTGTGTTCTAGACCGTTTTATCTCATCCCTGGTCCAGAGCCTAGGCAAGCTTCGTCCCTCCACATGAAGTCCTGCCGCTCACCCCTGGCCAGGCTGCTCTCCACAGGAGCGTGTCTGTACCCAGACCTCCCGTCGGGGCAGAGGGACAGGCTGAGACGGGCCGTGCTGTTGCTGATCTTGAACAGGCCGTTTGGGCCGAGGAAGGCGTCTCTTTCGCTCACTCCCAGGTTGTTCACAGTCTCCAAGTCGTTGTACACTGCGCTGTCGCTCAGCTGCTTCCTTCCCTGCAGTCGCCTCCTCCTCCTCAGGAGGATAATGCCAGCCACCAGAGCCAGCACCAAGACGGCCAGCATGCAGGAGACGGTGAGGGTGGTGGAGGATGGTTGGGAAGCTTGGCGCAGGGCGGGCTTGAAGCTGGGCTGGAGGGTGAACTCACAACTCGGACCCATGAAGCCTTTAGGGCACTGGCATACCGGCCCGGTGAAGTGGGTGAAGCAGGTGCCGCCATTCTGGCACGGACGGGCGCCGCAGGCGTCTGAGCGCACGCTGCAGTTCTTGCCGGTGTACCCCAGGGTGCAGGAGCAGGTGTAGTCGTTCACACCGTCTTGGCAGGTCCCGGCGTTCTGGCAAGGGCTGGAAGCGCAGTCGTCAATGTTCACCTGGCAGTTGGCACCGGTGAAGCCAGCCTGACAGCGGCACAGGACACTCTGGCCGAGGTCCAGACAGTCGCCACCTGCAGAAGGGAGAGATACTCTGCTCAGCATCCAGCAGTTCAGGGGCAACGTGCAGTGTGTATAAACAGGTGTGAATGGGATCTCAGGGATCATGTTTAACACTTTCTCTGTAATAAGTTGCTGCAGGAGAGTGAAACATACTCACTAAGGCATGGGTCTCCAACCCTGGTCATAGAGGGGGTGTAGAATTTTGTTCCTAGCAGTAACATGCCTGATTCTACTAATCAACCACCCTTTTTAGTCCTTGCTGAAGTTTGTAACAAAGGCCTAAAAAAACAGGGTTAGGGACCCATCCACTAAGGCAGGGCTGCCGAATCCTGCTCCTCGAGTGAGAGAGAGCTTTCCAAGGGCTTGTGAATAATTGGAATCATGTGTGTTGGAGTTGGGAGATTCCTGAAACATGTAGGATGGCAGCTCTCGAGGAGCAGGATTGGGCACCCCTGCACTAAGGCTTTTATTTGGCTAAGGAACTGCAGATTTGCTGTTTATCCACTAGATGCCACCAGAGCTGAGGCCTCTCCTGGTCCACTCACCGTTCAGACAGGGCCTGTTGCTGCAGCGGTCCAGCTTCTTCTCACAGTTTGAGCCGGTGTAGCTGGGGGGGCAGCGGCAGGTGTAGCCTCCGGTCATGGCCTCCACACAGGTGCCTCCGTTGAAGCAGGGGCCGTCGGCGCACGTCATGGCAATGATCTCGCAGTTCTTGCCGTAGAATCCCTGTGGACAGGTACACGAGTAGTCGTTCTCCAGGTCCTGCAGGCAAAGAGAGAAAGAGCGTGTTATGTTAGGGAAGGAATACTGAGTATTAGAGACATGAGACAAGTATTAGAATTGTTGTGTGAAGCCTAACATTGTGGAGCTAATAAGTAATGCTTTTACTCCTGGAACTGTTCTATTTGTTTTGTTTATGAGTATAAAGACCCAACCCATTACCACCTCAAAAGCTGCCTAATTCACATATTTTTGGTCTTTCCTGGACCAGGCTTGGAGACCCAAGCTTTTTTTAATAGAAATGGAGTAATTTCTGTAAAATAAAGTGCAATATTTATTGTATACCAGCAGAAGTCGACAACTTCTGGTTCTGTTTCTTGTATTGTAACAGTAGTCCCCCTTTAAATTAAACCCACTGGTCTTGCATATATGTGTGTGTATGCGTGTGTGTGTGCTCACATTGCAGCTGCCTCCGTTCTTGCAGGGGTTGCTGTCACACTCATTGGTTTCCAGCTCACAGTTTGTGCCTCCGAAGCCGGGTCGGCAGGTACAGGTGTAGCTGCCCTGACCCGTGTTGGTGCAGGTCGCTCCGTGGGCGCAGGGCTTGTGGTTGGTGCAGTAGTTGAGGTCCTGGTCACAAAAGAGGCCCCCCCAGCCCTCCTGGCAGTTACACTGCCATGGTTGGCTGCACGTCCCGTGGAGGCAGCCTGGGTAGCGGACACATTCATTGCAGGAGGGGCCCTGCCAGCCCATGCGACATGTACAGCCCCCTGGGGCTTCGCAGTAGCCGTGCTTCTCACTGCAGTCCGCCGAGCAGATGGCTGAGGAGGAGAGGGGGGGGGTGTGTGATTACAATGGGCACGCCTTCTTACACAGCTCACAAACACACACACACACACGTACAGGGCCCCCTGTCTGACCCCAGACTTCACTGTTGGTTAAGTATTAAGCCAAGCAGCTGGTAGGCACACTGCCGGAGAAAAATGCTTTCTTTTTTTTTTATCTCCTCCCCATTACCCACCCACCCACACAACCACACACACACACCCCCACACACACACACACACACACACACACACAAACACACACACACACACACACACACCCACACACACACACAAACACACACACACACACACACACACACACACACACACACACACAAACACACACACACACACACCCACACACACACACACACACATAGAACACCTTGAAATATGTGTGTGTCTAATGGGGGCCACACAGCTCTTTCTCTCATTGTAACTGAGAACAAAAGGCAGATGGGCGACACACACAACAGAACATCTTGCAAAGGAGTGAGACACAATGCTCCAGGACATCACTCAGATAAAAGAAAAGCCTGTAACTCTCTGAACGTATTTCTGCTTGAAGTGTCGAGTTATGAAATCAAAATCTCCTATGGCATGAGTTGTAAGATAAAAATACTCTTCATATCCAGACAAAAATGTTGGGTTGTTTTCTCTTGCATATAACATTGATGTTCCTTTTATACAGTTTCACTCCCAACTACACAAAAATATTGTTTTGCATAGTAAAAGAAGAAACTTCCTGATGATAAAGTTTGAGGTTACCTTTTTCTTTTAAAAGAATTATTATTCTTTTTTCTACAAATTAAGGTAATTGGATTTATAAAAGATAAAATATGTGTCAAAATTGACTATAAACCCAACTTAAGTCAGTCAATGTTCAATGTACTTAGCTGTGTGCAGCTACTTTTATAAAATCATGTTTCTTCTCCCTGAACTCTGACCCTGAGGGATAGTGGAGGGTTTGAGTGGCCTTCCTCAATAATTCTTCCAGCACACTTACGCTCAGAGCAGTAGTTCCCCTTCCAGCCCTCCAGGCAGATGCGGTTGCCCTCCTCGTCACAGGTGTAGTGGCCCAGCGTGTCGTCTCTCGGCCTGCAGTAGTCAGCGCAGCCGTCTCCAAAGTAGTACTCGTCGCAGTAGACGTGGTAGGAGTAACGCAGCTCGCTCTGCTCGCCAAAGTGCACGTCCTGGGACCAGTCCTCTCCTATGGCAAGCCTCCTCCGGGTGGCCAGGCGGCTCACGAGATTGTTCTGGTTGTCTGCAGAAGGAATGATTATGAGCATCTTGGAAGGAAAGTTTGTGTGACAGATCGATTGTTGATTTCATTCAGTCCAATGATCTCACCTACCTGTGTATTCAGTTGGAGATTCAGCGTTCCAGGCTTCAATGATCAATGAAAATGTTCCCTGAAACAAAAAGAAGTGAAGTTTGGGTGTTAGAATGGTTCAAACATGTAATAAGTTTTAATACGTGTTGGTAACAGTCATTAAAATTGTGAAAAGTCTAATGTAGTTTTATTATTTGTTCAATTTACCGGCCACTTGAAGTGGAAAGGCACCCTGATGGGAGCGCTGCTAGAAATCGAGGTGTGATCGGCCCTGATGACGTTGGTGTGTCCGGTCCCAAAGGTGCAAGGCGGCTCTGCTGAGATCACGTCCTCTGGGTGTTTTAGGCAAATTCTGAAAAATATGTGACAGTCCCTGTGTCTCCTGCAGATGCGCTGCGCCGAGTGGAAAGAGTGAATTTTCAGCTCGAACACACCGGAAGAAAATACCTGTGAATGACAGAACATCTCTCAGTCACGCTGCGCGTAAAAGCAATGTGATATTATATCCTCTCTTAAATGCAAACATAAACCAACTTACCACGTGCACTAAGGCCAGAGCCAGGAGGTATCTCAGGTGCAGATGTGCCATTTCTTCTCAAGAGTTTGCTTTCCAGTTGCAGGTGAATGTCCTCATTCGTCGTGCGCAATAATATTCCCAGAAGAGGCTGAAGAAAACTTTTAGAGGAAAATCTTTTCAAAAAAGTTTCATCACTTTAAACTCTGTGGTCCTTCGAGTGCCTTTTAAGTCCGTGTCTTCTTTTTTTATTCCGTATTCCCTATAGTCTGCACTTCACGTGTTTAGGTTGTGGTGCGTAAAGGCGCAGAGCGCTTTTATACCCTCCAATGCTGCGCGTCACGGGCCGAGAGGTGGAGCCGGACCAGATCTCAGGGGAGCAGCCTGCCTCGGGGGGTCTGTCTGGGGATTTGGGAAACCCACGTTACATCTGGACAGACTTCTTCATAGGAATATGTATAAGAAGCTGGCGCAAACATTACTGCATGAATCGCCCGAAAAAATGCAAACTGGTCTGAGTGATGGGTATGGAATCAATAGAAAAGCACCGAGGCAGAACAGCAGGCCGGATCTGATCAAAGTTTAAGAACAGTGCGTCATAGATTCCAAGCTGAACACTTTTATTAAACAGCAGTGTGATAGGAGTATGGTTTGCTCCAGAAATTAAAATTAAAAAAATATATATTAATGATAATGACAACAAAAGAACGCCATCAAGTTCAACTATTTAGACTCTGAGGGGAATTTGCCAAACAATGAACAAGCCAAGACATGAAGTAATTAAGGCCTCCTGCATTTCATCAAACTTCAACTTCAGCAATCACCTTTAACACGGTTATAAGGCCCGTATATCTTTGTTTGGGACGTTTTTTTATTTCTTCTTTTCGGGGCTTGGCTGCACACTGAACAAAGATCAGACGGAAGGGGCGAAGAATAGCACTTTTCTTTCTTCACATCCAACATTATAATTACTCTGACGCGTGTGAGGCGACAAAGAGTGGGCAGGTTCCGGATAAGGGCGCATTGTGCGTCTCGCGGCTATTCAGGCCGGCCTCTTCTGCTGGGAGACGGGTGGGTAGGGGGGGGGGGTGGAGGGGGGTCCCACAGAGTTTGGAATATCATGTTGCCTTTGTCTGGACCTCATGCGAACAGCTGTATGGTAATCAACGGCACATGGTCGACCGTGTGGGGCTCCAACCCTGCCATTGTTTCCACAAAGCGTCCCCCCAGCGCACACACACACACACACACACGAACCTCTAACCCCTTATTGATTTCTAGGAGGCTCTGGTCGCAGCACCTGTCGCTGGCAGGGATGTGGTGGAGGGTAAACACACCTCGACTGTTATTTACGCAGCAGAGCTGATCCAAACGTTCAAGACTGACACTTACATTTATGATCAAATTTATCAGAACAATAAGCAACAACAATAAAACAGAAACAGAACTTAAGTTTTTTTTATTTCTTTGTGCAGGTAAGATTTAGTATTGTCTTGTTTCCCTTATGGTCTCTCTGCTTTGAGGTGAGTTTCCAACACACTGGTTATTTCACGACGTACTTTAACATAATTACGATGAAAGTTAAATTGAACGTAGACGCAGTCAAATAATTTGAAGATCACAAAAGTGTATCAGCAGATTTGTTTATTAACCCCGAACTGCGCAATCCTGTGCCTTGGATCACGTGTGTGTGTGTGTGTGTGTGTGTGTGTGTGAGATGGTGATAGAGATGGCGGAGGGGGTCGGACCTATTGATATTATAATGAGGGAAAAGGACGCGTGCCTGAAGTGGCCCCCTGTATATCCTGGCACGCTTCCCTGGCTGCAACATAAACAATAAAGCAAAGTATAAGATGCCTGAAGTGTGTGTCAGCCTATATGAGCCCGTGGCTGGAGTTCTGCTGGTCTTTGGCACACGGATCCTATCCAGAACAGGCACTCTAAAAATGGGGGCCAAGGAATTCCACGGAATGCCAGAGAGGGGGGGTCCTGGCAAAATTAGGTCAATTTCAAATCCCTTACATTTATTGCACTAATGTAGCATAAGCTCATATATATATTAATGTATAGATATACACAATGAAAAAAGAGAAAGAAAGAAAAAGAAAAAAAGAAATTAAGTTAAGTAATTAATTAAGTAACACTATTGTATATACACTAATTAGTAGCATCCATTCTTTGCACGTTGCACTGGATTGTGTATCGGTGGAGGGTAAAAAACAATGTTGAGATAACAGGATAACAATAGAGTAATCTTTAATTAACATAAAGAATATACAGTTTTGTAATCCAATGTTTCATTCTAATATTTTCCTCTTAGAGATTACAATTAGCAGAAAATCACACATTAATTAGTATTAGACCTGTGTATTAGAGGAGTACACGTGTGGCGAGGAGTTGTTTTTCATTTTATCATATTTAATTAACCTATTTTTTGACTTTTGACTTTCACAAGTCCCCATTAAACTGACTCAGTTATGAGTTTTATTAAGTATCATTCATCTGTTACAACAAAATACTCTGTTTTGATGTATTTCAGACATAAAATAAGTGAACAATATAATACTACCAAAGGGACTGCATACATACATACATTCGTCATTAGGTGGGAGTGAAATTTCACAATTATTTAAATCTGTGTTTCAATTTAAGATCCTAATAATTTATGGAAGACATACAAATGTGTGGGGGTAACTCTTAATGTGAGTAGACAATGGAATATAGATAATAGAATATTAAAGTATATTCATTTTATGTAGAATATTAAAATCTGCATCTGAAAAGGAACTAAAACTGTCAGATGAATGCAGTGGAGTGGAAGTATTTTTACTTGTTATGGAGTATTATTAATAATAAAGGAGCTATCTAATCTAATCTAATCTAATCTTATTATATAGCTGTATTGGTAAATAATCTAAATGCTTCTTCTGCCACTGTTTTATTATTACTGCTATTTATTTTTTGACAGGCCAGGTGTATAGCATGGTGTGAGTGTACATATCAGTTATGTCAACAGTCGTGTCACGCACATAACCATACATCATCTTATCATTTGGGAGAGATAGAATCTCCTCTTTTACACTATTTTAAATCTATCCTACCTGCTGCACCTCTTCCGGGGAGGAAGCATTCTCTGTGTCAGCAGAGCAGATGGACAGTGCTCCCTCTCTGCTGTTGTCATGTGTATTACTTTGCGCAGGAGTGTGACATGAGCGTGCCACGAGGCATGGGAACCGAAGAGGAGTCATGTCATCCCCCCGCAGGCCCTCCCATTAGTTAGTGGCCAGCATCTGCCTCATCCACAGCTCACTAACAGCAGCTTGGAAATCCTTCTCCCAGAGGGACAGTTGGAGAAAGAGAGAGGGGGGAGCTGCTGCAAATCTGACCCAGGCAGGCCCTCAGGGGAGAAGTCAGCCTGTTGTGTCCAGTTCTGCAGCCCCCGGCCTGCTGTCTGACTGGGAGGTGGGGGTGAAAATGGGAGGTGTGCAATGGGTGTCTGGTGGGTGTGATGTCCTGTGTGCAAGTGTGTGTGTGTACACAGAGCCTCATATTTATGCATGTCATTTGGTTGATTGGTTGATCTCATTAAGATGCTGGATGCGGGAGCATTGTTGGGTACCAAAGAAATGCACACGGTTCTGCCACCGCCCCGTTGAGCAAATTTATGGGTTGAGTCAACGAGTGAACAAAGTGTCTGGAGGCGTATTGTTAGGCAAATCACTGACAAACAATAACAAAGACAGCGGTACTGTATCTTACTGTCCTTTATCCTTTGTCACAAGTTGTGTAATTAATGGTTTTAAGCGTTTTAGGCAATTTCCCTCTCATTTCCTCAGGGCATCTGTGCCTAGTTTGGGAAATATACTTTTCTTTTTTTTCAACTGTCCTATAAATTACTACAAGAGAGCTGATTTATGATCACACAGACAGAAATACCGTGCTTTTCTTTGTCTTTTATCTTTTCCTTAATTTCACATTAACTTCCTCTAATCTCCTTCTCAGATTAGTCAAACCAATCACTAGGACATTTTAATGACAACAAACATATTGATCAACATGCTTTGCAGGAAGAAAAACATTTTAATAATTAAAATGAAAATAAATCTGTGACAGAAGCAATAATGAGGCATTATACAAAATATGGGTTTACCAAAAAAGTCAACATTAAATATTACATTAGTTCAATATGAACACATTTCCTTCATAATCATTAATTTTGTCCACACATTCCTTTATTATTTATAGTTTGTAGCTACATAACCAACCAGAATGCAGTTGTCAAAAAGAGTTATGAACAGTATGTACACAGATTAATTCCAGCATTTTCATCATCACTCTAGAAACATCAGACTCTCCAAATAAACCGTCTGTCTATCCCCTCAAATAACATAAAATATGTATTTCCTGATCTAACACCCCTATAGACAGGAATAGATCATATGTCATGTTCAAACCAGTACAAATCATTGTTTCTTACAGTTTTTTTAGGCAGAAAAGTATTTTTTACTCTATCAAATAATATAGTATAAATGTCATAGTTTGGGATTAAATTAGCACTTAAATTAAGCTTATAAGATTTTATCATGACTACATTAACAGCCACTTGGTTAGAAAGGTTAGGAAAAGTAGTGGCTGGTTACAGAAACCCAGACACATTGATTGTGATTATTAATTATGAGTTCAATGTTTTTATTAGTTCATCCATCCATGCTAACCTCCTGTGTGGACTCCAATGACTTATTTATTTTAAATTAACAACAGTCATATTTCATGATTGGTGCTTGGTGTTCAAATGACAAAGTCTGGCAACAGGAGTCCTGCAAGACTCAGTGTGGGGATCCCTCCTCTTCTCCCTCTACTCAGGGACCATTAGAAATGCATTGATGACCTATTATTTGATCCGTAACTGCATCACAAAACACGTCATCCTTCTGCCATCCAGCCATACCAATGTATTTTGACCAATTTTCAAAATCACACCCACCCGCTGTCTATATTTAAAGGCTGAACCCCCTAGAATAGCCTGGTTTGGAGTTTGTGAAGCACCACGTAGACGTTCCTGCCGTGTGGCTGTCATGTACATAGACAGTTACGCAGCCTTTGTAAATAACATCTGTATTTACTAATTCAGTAAATTTGACCCACGCAGCCGTTTAACCTTCTTTTTCCTTCCTTCCTCAGTTTTCCCTACCTCCAAACAATTCAGCAGTAAGCCATGTTCAGACTTGAGTCCTGCATAATAATTGCAGTGGGCTGATGCACCTGGCACGAACACAGAGAACTCTGTGACGAAGCAGTGCAGGTCTGTCCAGCTTAGCGGCGATGCCGTGCAATGTAAACTGGCAAGGTGCTGCATCGGCCAGAGTGGTCGCTCATCTTGTTAAAGGGCCACGGCCTGCCGATGAATTTAGAAGAGCAGAGTCATCGCTTTTTTTTCATCACAGTACAAAACTCTTTTCAAATTGCACATCAAGAACCCATAGACAGGTGAAAACAGGTGTGTCTCAGTCCTCTGACGCTGGTAACCATTGAATCGGCATGCATCTTTACATGTGGTAAGCTTGCCCTCTGCCTTGCTTAATTGTCTTGTTTTTTTTTTATAGATTTTCTCATATTTTTTGTTGTGGCACAGAGATGGTTGCTGTTGGCACTATTTGTAGCCAACAGCAACAAAATACGGTTAAGTACAGTATGTTATATGCACTATATTGCCAAAAGTATTTTCTTACCTATCCAGTGCACAAAGCAAGTCCATAAAGACATGGATGACAGAGTCAGAGAGAGAGAGAGAGAGAGAGAGAGAGAGACAGAGAGACAGGCCTTCTCATCTAATATCATACAAATGCACTTCTAGAAGAATGACCAAAAATTCCAGTGTAAACACTTCTAGATCTTGTACAGCCTCCCCTGAGGAGTTGATGTCACTTAAATTCATATGTGAGTCAAGGCAGGTAAGGGAATTTTTGGCAATATAGCGTATGTTGTTGTGTGAACTGCATATCAGCATAGTGTCATGGGAGTGGATTATGCATCTTCAAAGGTAGAGGAAATACTGTACTATCGTCTCAGGACCACACACACTTCTGCACCGATCTTTCTCTACTGTAGCTGTGTTGACAAATATTTTGTAAAATGTTTTTTTTTGTAAGACACATTCTGAAAGTCGCCATTCTGAATCACACACACACACACCCACACACACACACTGCCGAACAACGGATATGATGAGGTAGATAAAACTGAAGTGTTTTGCGTCGCAGCAGATGTATAATGACTCTTTTGTTGGGGCACAAAAGGGGGCGTGATAATGATTTAATCCAAGCTAAGGGGCTGATCTGCCTTCTCCCATCCCACCTTTCCTCCCCAGCGCAGACTGTCCAGCAGCAGCTTCAGTGGCAGATGGGAGATGAAAGAGGGACTTGGGAGGAACGGGGGAATGAGAACAGGTGGGGGTGAAAACTGAAGAAAAGGAAAGGGCACGGGGGGTCAACTTTGGCTATAGAAAGGGGGAGGGAGCCTACATATAGACTTGCAGGAGGACAGTTCGATAGATAGATTTTCTTTCCCTTTACATTGTGCCGCTTTAGATCCATGTGTCTTCCTGCCAGATGTCGAGCAATTCGAGCAAAAGGTCTTTGGGTTTAGACAAATATACATTATATTGAGCTCAGTAGCATTTTTGGAAAAAATGTTTTCTACTATGATTTTTGGTCATTATTTTTAATTTTTCTACTTTTACTATTTAATTAATCCACATAATGCTATGAATAGCACAAAGTAATGCAACCTACAAAGGCATGTAACAACCAAATTTAGTCACAACAGAGTTTAGTGTAAATATTCCATTTCAAGTAAAGCAGACAAAGTCGTATTTTTCGTCATAAAGAGAGGAGTTAGAATCAAGTAGACGACAGTTTTATAGCCACTCAAATTGAATAATGCCCTTTCAGAAAGGCTTAAGTCTCAGGTTTAAGGGCTCCATAAAGAACTAAAGGTAAAAGACCAGCTCACAATGTGAATACAGCTGCCTATTCAGGACCCTCAGCCCCCCCAGCCAGACACTAATGCTGCCCCCTGCCTTTGAGCTATGGAGGAAGCCCCATCTCCCGCCCTCCTCCCCTCCCTGCTGCGGCACGCCAGGCCGGCCCCAGCAGCTGTTTAACCAACTGAGGCAGAAGGGGCTGCAGGGGAACAATGCGATTTGACTCTCCCTCTTTCTGTGTGTGTGTGTGTGTGTGTGTGTGTGTGTGTGTGTGCTTGCATCAGTATTTTTTCATCACTATTCAAACAAGAACAGATCGCTACAGACCAGGCAACCCCCACCTTAAAATTATATTTGCACATTCATGGGATAGACGATGGAACCTCCATCTGTGATATATCAGAGTGCCAGTCAGCAAAAAAAACGATTTAACAATGAAAGATAGAAACATTTGTTACTTTGTTGACAGAAAGCATGTGAATTATTACTATTATTATTAAGTTGTATCCATTTCTTAACTGCCCAAACAAGAGCAAAGTAATGAATCTAAAAATGCACCTTCTGCATTTCTTTTATTGCTTTTTCTGCAACATCTTCTACAGCAACTTAACGCAATAAATTACTATAGTATGTATTGACTATCATTTCATGAATTTGTAGTTACATTCTCTGCAGCTGAGCATCTTTGCTTTGATCTGTAACTATTTCACCCAATATTTAACTGTGAATGTAGGATCTTTATTTTTTTTTTGAGAATGCCATAAATGACAAAATAAATCACAAAGCAATATGAATAAATTCCACTGGTTAAATGCCTAAAATCCATTTAAGAAAAGAGTCTCCCTTAACAGCAGGAATTTGGAATGAATGTTGAATGAGTAACATTAATGATGCAACGTGAAGCTGACACTGCAAACTGGGACAATTAGTAACATACTGTATCTGTAGAGATGAACGTAACCCAATTACCTTAGAGTGTGTGAGGCAATAAAACTGTCACATAAACAGTAGGATAGGATGTAGACATAGTGAGTAGAAACTCATCTGGAGCATCACAATGACAGGGATAGTGGTTCAGCTACCATATGAATGGTGGATAATGAATGAACCCTTTAAAACGTGTAGACTGACATATAATATCATATTGCTTGCTTTTCACAGGTAATGCAAAAAAATATAAAATATACAAAGAAAAATAATGATACTTGGTCAAATTATGGAAATTTTACAGTGACTAATCACTATCGGCTCCAATGTGGTGCTAAATGCACCTTGATCAATTTCAGGCATTGAGTATCAGCAGTTTCTGGAGCGGCCTCACATATGCCTGCAAGGAAATATGTTGCACAATAAAATGTGGGAACAGTTTCACTGATGTAGCAGCCAGCCAAATGTCAGTATATTCATTGATATGCCAAGCAGACTCAACAATTTTAAGATGACCTTGTGCATAAAGACTCGCCAACCAATTACAGTGCTTTAAAAAAAAAAAAACATTCATACCATTCGGGAGTTTTATTGTTCACACCATTGAATCAAAAGGGGTGCATATTGATGTTAAATGTCTTATAATTAGTTACTTTTTTGTAGTCTAGGGATTTTTCAAATGTGTCTGTACCTGCAGGGCCAGAGTCAGTATCTTTGCAAAATAGTGTGTTGCAGCTCAGTAAGAATGTGGATGAATTTGAGAGGTTTTTCACATCACTTAACATCCCTCACATAGTAGTCAAATCAGTCATTATGAAATGAAAAGAACATTTTTAAGAGTATGACACAGCTGCAAATCTGCCTTGAGCAGGCCGCCCTCAAAATACAGAGTGTGCAAGTGTGCAGGAAGCAGACAAAGGAGATAAGACACAGGGACAAGCTCCAGTGGCTCAGATTGGAGGAAGTGTGCATGCAGCAACAGTCGAGTGCTTCACCAGTTGCAGCTTTATGGGAGAGTAGTAAAGAGGCAGTGGCTCTCATAAAAGAAAACACATAAAATATAAACAGTAGTTTTAACTGTACGTCTGTCGGCGTTGTGTAACGGCCAATAATTACACATCCAATGCAGAAACTTCTCTAATTGCAATAATTTCAAAAATTCACATTCTGTTGAGCTCATCTTAGAAGCATTCAGGATTTGCTTTTCTACTACTCTAGTCATATAGACTGTAGACTGTAGACTAATACCGGTCTTGTTTGAACCGATGTATTGGATGTCCGAAAGGAAAAGAGGGATCAGAGAGTTTCTTTGCATATATTTTATCAGTCATAAAACTCTGGGAATCACAGCATCTTGTTTATCAGCTTCTCATCGTCACAGTCTGCTCTCTCAGACTGTCTGCGCAACAGAGCCCCCTACTGCAATCTCTGCAAAGCTGGCAGCGAGTCTGCAACTTGGACCTCAGCAGAGGATGATTTGGCAGGCTCACACACATTTTACTATAATATTTATAAAAGAGGCCTCAGCAGTTATTTCACAAGCAAACTTAGACAAAAACTATAAAGAAACAAAATCCAAGACAGAAAAGGTTGAACTCCTAATTAAATACACTTTCTGATAATTGAAACCCTGAATTATTTTCACTAGAACAATCTGTACACTTCTTCTGCTTAATACATGAGGGGTTTATTTCATGTTTAAGGGAAATTCTTGAAATCGTCATATTCAAGTGTTCATGTATATAATGTAAAAATAACAAATCAGACAATCACAAATTATTCAGTTACAGATATTTTTCAAAGTATCTAACACATCTTGTTTAGCTTTCAGACGTATAGACCATATAATGGTCAGGTGTGGAAAATCCACTCACCATTACAGTACATGTGATAATCTCCAGACGTTAATGCAAGGTAGCGCTACAATTTATACGCACAAATAGATTTGACTGATTTTCCGGTAAGGAACAGTTAGATTCATTCTTTCAACATTAAAAGAATGGAAAGGCTCTATATGTGTTGTTTGCTTGATAATAAAAGAATGGATTAGAACGGAAGTGGTTGGAGTCACACTTTCAGTAGCAAAAAGAAAAAAAAAACTCTGCATGTTCTTTCTTTGTGGCTAACATTATTTTCTCAGTCCATTTTCATTTAAACACACAGACAGCAATTCCATCAATACAATGTCTCTACAGTTTTAAAATATAACCACAGAAAATCTGTTGAGCACTATCAAAAAGTACAGTAACCAGCGGTGGAGTCCAAAGGAACTTAATGGCTCCTGTGCCTGAAGGCCATGTATGAAGTCAGTGATACAACTTAACATCTCTGCTCGACACCTCGATGCTATAACGCTGGCCGTCCGTTTAGTTTGTCATGCATGAGCGCAATGGCTCCACCTGTGAAGTCTCTGAGAACCTGCACCGTCTCCCGTTGGAGCTGCAGCGACTCACGCACAAATTCCTGCTGAGTCTCCGCCAGCTGCTGCACTGACTCAGACAGAAGCTCCAGGGATCGTGAAACCGTCTCCAGTAGGATGTTGGTGGCGTGTTGCTCCTGAAGGCTCAGCGATGCATTGTTTAGCATGTTTTCCCTAATGTTCTGTGAGGACTGACCTGGCAGCGGAAGTGTGGCCGTCGAGGTCGACGGTCCAGAGGACGCCTGGGGCTGTCCTTGTTTCGGGATGCCGTTATTTGCTTGGTGATCCCCGGTCGGTTTTGCCGCCGGAGTGGATGCTAGCACTTCATCCCTTTGGTCATCATCTGAGTCTGCAAATGCAGCATCCGGATCTAGAGTCAACAGAAAAATATATAGGTGTTTACTTATTACTATAACACACTGCAATAATTCAAGCTTTTCTTAATTTATGTCTAAATCCTGACAACTCACCTTCTGTAGCCAGTAATTCGTCATTCGCATCATAGGAAAGTTGCGAGTCCCCTGCAAGAATTAAAGCATCAAATAAAAAAATTCCATGCATCTGGCTAAACAACTTCTTAATTAAGATATTAAAACTATAAAATAAGTTACCCCACTGGCAAACATGCATATGTATATCTTGTAAGCATGAAAGACAATATTTTAAGAAAAAGTGACTTGGAGTTGTTCAACATAAAATATAAGAAATAAGCTTAACAGAGGCAAATATTGACAACATTTTTATTTTAGGTTGAACTATTTTTATAAGCATTCATATGAAAAGAGCCATTGTAATTAGACAGACTGGTCTGTTAGACCCACATCCCAAAAAATTAATAAACCACAAGCATAAGAGAAATGTGCAGCTTTTATAATACAATAATCCCAAAATATGTAATTTCATAATATGTGAGAAAACAGTGTTATTGGCTGTTGAAGACATGCAGATTTTGGTCATATTACTGATGTATTCATGTTTTGGGAAAATTAATACAATACAAAGATTTTCCCCTTCCAACAAACCTAATGAGTCCCTGCCAAACTAAGCTATCACTGTTGCAGGAAACTACATATCAAATTTTGGAAAACTTGTTACATTAGTGGGATTATTACATCAAAAGCTGCAGATCTGAATTACGTTTGGGGATCACTGCATTTGTAACGATGTTATGGGTGTAACACTGGTCCTCTTTGTTACCTGACTGTGGAAGTCCACTTGTGTTGTAGGAGTTTGGTGGCGGCATAGACGTCAAGTCCAACCCACCGTTGGGAGAACTCTGCATTCCCATCATATCCTCCTCTTCCATTTCCTCTTCCTCCTCTGGCACATCGTCATCATCTCCCAGGGGGCCAAAGTCACCCGTGCCCTGGTCTGCTTCGTCCATCTCCAGGATCTGAAGCACTATTTTCTCTGTCTGATTAAGGTCTTTAGAAAGACGCGAGTTGAGGCCCCTGTTGGGCACTGTCCCTGATCGCATGGCAGCCACTTTCCGTTTAGTGTCACACTTTAGGTCAGACCATTTCTTGATGACTTCGATGACCTCACGTTGGCACTCCCCAATCTCATTTACACGTGCTGTAATCTCTGCCCATGTGCGCTTCTTCATGTCTGTTGGAACACCACGGTTGAATTTGCCTTTGTGGGGAAAAAAAAAATGAAAAATGTCAAGTCTCACAGTGTCAGTGATTAAAAACATACTGCAATCTTTAGTATGCCAAAATCCCTTGTTGTTGGTCAATGCAATTAGAAGGTGAATTAAACAATTCTGAAAGACACATACCCACAACAACCATACGATGTTTCCTCACTTCGTCCAACAGTATGTGGACTTCACTGAAAGAAAATCGAGCTTTTCTTTTCTTGAAGCGTGTAACACTGTCATGGTTGTAGTATAACGGTGAAGACATCCTCCAGAAGCAGATCAATAGGTGTCGCTTTTTCTTCTCCGCTGTGTTTCAACTTCTCCAGCTGTCTGTCAGGAGGTATTGTGTCAGAAATCGGTATTAACAACAAAGTTGAAAGAGCGAGCGAATATTAACTGAAAAACTGCTCGTGTGTCAAGAATGTATTGTTTCATAGGCTAAACTCCAGTTGATCTTTGAGACTAAGGACAATATACAGGGCTGGTGCACTTTTTTTGAAATCAAATTTAGTGGTTTAAGATTTTTGTAAGACTTTAATATATATTATTTAATACCCTTTCTGCAGCAAAACTAATTCTGTTTTGACAGAGCTTTTTTTTATCTGAAAAATAAAGAAGATTGGTTGGTTGAAATCAATTTTGTATCCATATGTCAAAAAAAAACTAACCAAACGGCAAAGGCAACGAACTATGATCCTATGTTACATCTTACATTAGATAAAACAGAAGTAAAGAGAAAGCATTATAATTTGAAATTGCATGTTTTATCACAATTTACTTGTGAGAAAAACAGTGTGTAAATAAATTAGGCCCTGATCAAAATTTAAGACCTAACAAAATAAAATATGACTTTTTTTTTTTTTTTTTTTTTACATATTTTGTAAGCTTAAATTCTAAAAAAAAAAAAGACTTTCTACAGACCCACAGGAACAAATATAGTATAACAATACTCGTGCAATAGAGCAATTTGCAATAATTACAATCATACTTTGACTGTCACAGTCTCCTAAATAAGCAGTCGTGTTACTCATGTCAACTCTATAACGGAATGTCTCTCTCATGTATTTTGTGAAGCAGTCATGAATGTTAAACGCTCCTCATGTGTGTTTAATGTTTTCAGTGAGGAAACTGTGCCCAGAATTTCCTTATTGGGGACAATAAAGCACAAGCAAATACAGCATATCCTAACCTTAATAGTTGTCTTGATGAAAGCTCCAGTCATTAATATTGATGTACACACTCATTCAGGGTCAGCTGAGCGCTGGTCGTGTGTGCAGTCGAGTCAGTTGATCAAGTAAATACTACGCAATAAATGCACATTATCAACATTTCAACTGCAGCAACTGCATAATGCGCATGGGCCCAAGTGTTCCCTTTAAACAGGGAATAACGAAGGTTTAGTGTGCACACAGCAATATCAGTGTTAGCTTGAAATAGTGAATGAACAATGGACGTAGCTATAGTGACTTTACACACGCGGCTAGCTCGTTAAATCTAGAGCCCACTCACAATTACACTCAAATAAAACATTCAATTAATGTCCTATGTATTTAACAAACAAGAGCTATTTATTTTTCGTCCAGTGACACGTACACTTGGTGAGCAGGCTTTACTAGTGTTGTGTTATACAACAAAACACACTAGGTTAGCTCTCTGTACAGCAAGACAACGACAGCTAACGCTAGCTTATACTGAGAAAAGGCTAATGAAGCACCCCGTTCACCTAACCTCACTTCTTGGGGTGTAAATAATAGCCAATATAGCCCATGAGATGATGAACATACCCCCGAGCCAAAGAAGTTGTGATTTGGTCCAGAAACGTGAAGATAAACTTCCTTATCGACAAGATAGCTAACGGTATTGTCAAGCTCACCAACATGAAGCTAACGCTACACAAAAGATGTCCGGTTTAATGTTAGCGGTTAAAGTAAGTACGGATGAACGCGGTCATATAGGGATGACAACAACGCTTGGCCTTTATTACTGGTTTCAAACGTTATTTCTGACAGTATTCCATTTAAATGTGGTTATTTTGCAAATCACGATGTATTTATTTATTAAAAATTATCTGTTGTTGCAGTGTGCTTTTATTTTGAAGATGCCTAGTTTCCGGTATCACGCGTTAGCTTGATTCAATTAATGAAGCTAAACATTTTTTCATATATTTTCAATATGAGGACTATAAATAAATAAATAAAAATATATATTATAGTTTTTATTCTAGTTATTTATTTATATATTATAGTTAAAACAGACATTACAAAGTCAAATCAAAATGTGTTTTTTAGGATCTCAATAAAGAATACTTAATAGAAACACAAATGCACATTTGGGTTGAGTTTGGTGTTTAAAGTCAATTTTGATTTTGATTAATACATTTGAAAAATAAAATATATTTTTTGTATCTCCATATATCAATGAAATAATGATAATATAAAACCACCCAGAGTAATCAAATTATTGGCATTTTTAATGAACCCAAGCCCCACCATACACCATATAACATAATTACCTATTATTGCCACAGTTGTTGTTCAGTACCTTTGGTGAAATATGGTAGACAAGGAAAAGAATCCACACATTTTCAGCTGCATTCAACTATAAAATATTAACTGCCTTAATCTAAACTTCATTAATTAGTTCCCATTTTGACTTCAAATTGCCATTGTTCCATTCATAGTTCTATTCTAACAAATTCTAACAAAATGCTTGATCCGTCTAGAAACATATCCCAGTGTGGCCAACAATGAATTTATTATTTTGAAATAAGGACTCTCAGCATAGGCAGTGAACTAAAAAATAAGAACACAGAATAGGACAATAAAACACATTTATCACACCCTTTTTATTCCAAATAGGACACAAGGATTTATTTTGCCAAGTATTTGAATGACTGTGGCTAGAACATCATCAAAAACCTCTACTAATGGCATTTTCACTATTGGCTGCATGCATTAGCAACATACATGTTTCACACATTGTGCTGACATTGGCTGGTGCCGAAATTCCCAATACATACACAGTTAAAAGTAAAAACAGCCAGTTTGGTGCTATGGCCAAGTTACACTACCTGCATTCAACATTAATTGGCACAGTATCAGCCTGCTCAAACATAAGTCTCATAATATGTTATTGTCCATTAGTATAACAGAAGAGCTATGGGGCTGGGTATAGCATATATTTACATTAACAAACTAACAATATTATGTAACCTGAAAAAAATCTGGGAATTTTTAGGTATTTTAGATATTGTTGTATAGAACTCACTTGCATAAACAGTAACCGTGCAACACTGATGCAAATAATAGTGTATACATCATTAAACCATGATTTGTGTAAAATAGGCCGTGTTGCAAGTGAAACAAATCATATAGTCCATCATAGCATCTGCCTAGACATACTTTAAAGTGTTAACCAAAAGCAGTGAGCTGTCTGGTCAGTGGACTTGCAGAAGATTCCACAGACACCACCTTAGGGATGCATGGACATGTACCGACTGGCAGGCGACTTTGGTTACTGGTTAGAATTTAGAAGGAGCTTTTCTTCAAAAGGTCACTAAATTTCAGATATTAATATTAATGTTGTTGACATAGACAGGTGCAACATAAAAGCAGAGTGAAGGAGATGTCAATCAAGCAGTGATATTATATGTGCCTACACAACTGAGAAGGCCATAATTAGGCAAACTTGGTATCCCAACTATGCAAGTAGCAATTCACACAATAAAAAAACATGACAGTTTTGACAGTTTCAGCTTTAGGCTTTTGACTCAAACTTAAAAGTAGGTTTTCCTGTTTTGTCCACTGTGACAGTAATTGTCCCCAAAGAGCAATTGTTCTCGGATAGCCTGGGGTCAAGGTGGTTAACTTTTAGGCTTTTTTTTTGAGACATTGTTTAACCTTTAGCATTTTGGCATTAAAATAGTCTAAAAATGCATTACTCGTCTAACACTTTAGTCAAGTCCAACATATCTTTGTGAAACTGGCCCCCCACACACAAAAATAACCTCCTTCCTATAGATTAGGATTTTCACAAATGTCAGTCTCAAGTATCTTGATCTTCTCATGCCATTTAGACTTGCATGTATCAGGCAGATCAAGAGAAAATGCCAAACAAGTGGAAAAATTATACTAATTTTGAATATTGTACTATCATATTGGTTAAATACATGTCCAGAGCTTTTAGGACAATTTGTTTTTTTATTAAACCCATTGTGAGTGCAGGTTTATGCTCTTCTCAAGTTATGATACAGTATCAATTCTGTCTTGCAATTATGTAAAAGCGGCACCAGCCATTTCATTTAAATTAAAAATAACCCTCCAAACACAAGGGAGTTTTTGAATGTCAAGGAAAGTCGAAGAAGGAAGGTCGAGAAGATATTTTGTAACGTGTAGACAAAGTGGTTTTGTGTAACAAGCGTGAGAAGTATTGTCTGGACTCAAGAGTACATGGTCAACTGAAGCCACTGAAAAGACAAGAGCAGAGAAGACAAGTTCATGAAAAATTAACTGTTTTCATTAACAGAGTCACATTCTTTTAAAATGTTCTCTTTCCATTGAAAAGTTTAAAATTACTGAGATGAACTTACCTCCTTGACGTTAACTTTGATAGTCCCGTTGTTATCCTTGTCCAGGGTTTTGAAGGCACCTGAATCAGAGCAGACATTAAGCCAACTACACCTTCAGTTTATGAGATCAGATTTCAAGACAATCATTTTTATCACACAGATAAAAGCTGTGCGACTAACAACAAAATAAATTTAGCTCAGGACAGCTCTTTGAAACTTACGGCACATGGCATCCAGCCTCACAAGGCAGCCGATGTAGTTGTCAAAGTCCATGTTCCCGCTTTCATCGCTGTATCTGCGGATTATCATCTGGTACAGCTGGTCATTGAGGGGGAAGCCTGAGGCATGATTAGCAGACGACACCACTGTCATTTGGCGATTGAACGGCATCTACACAACGGGGCTGTGCAGATAGGCTGCTTAACACAAACACAGCCACACACGTGGTACAATATTCAAATCAGTAACGGCAGCTGCTCAAAGACAAGCCTTGCTAAAGAGTTCAGATAAAATCAGCATTATGTTTGCCTCGCTGCTTGTATGTCAGTGACAGTGCACAGATATCTAATAAATAGTAAAATTATCATAATTACATGTAGGAGTTCATCTTACAGTGCATCTGACCTTAAACAACTATTGACATCCGGTATGGTCCATCTGAAAAAAACATGCGTAGCCACATGACAGTAATCAAGGGCCTGTTTGAAAGATCTTCCTGCATCTTATAGCCATTTATCTCTGCTATTAATCAAGTGTTGTCTTGCCTTCATCTTTTCAGCAGCTGAGCAAATGTTTGAACAACAATATAGGGTGGGAGGGAGGGACTTACCTGCAGCTGTGAAGGCACCAGGTAGCTCATCTGCACCAATGACACCAGAGCCATCTCTGTCATAATTCTTGTATACACCCTGAAAAGTGGGGGGGGAATAAAAGCATTTATGCCTTATGAAATTTCCAGGTAAGTTATTTCACAACCTATAAAGACTTAAAAAAAAAAAAAAAAAAAGGGTTTCTTTAACAACCTAAATGGATAATATTTACCAGATGCTACATAATTTAGGACAGATAAAACATTTTTTAAAATTATGAATATTTAACAAAAGATGATTATATTAATAGCAATAACAGTAAAGATGGGTTTCTCTTGTACATTCAGCAAACAGTTTTCAGCAAATTTATAGACGTAAAAAGGGTGACTTAGTACAATAATTAACTGCGGTCAGAGCAGCGGAATGTACTGCAACACAAAACAGATGTGTAGGACAAATAAACTGGGCCCGCTGTACTTGCCTGCCATTTTTTTATATTGTTCCAGAGGTGTTTAAATTCGTGAAAGCCCAGTTTTCCGGTGCTATCGCTCTGAAATATCATTAAGGACAACAGAACAAGCACAATGTAACTTCCATTTTGATTCCTTTACCCCATTTTCTAGTGATATAATTAATGCCTGGGGAAAACTATGTCTGATCAGTGTTTAACCTTTACAGTCCCAAATCCTGATAATCTAATGCTGCAGGCTAAAATGAGTGTTGACATGCCCTGATCGTGAAAATCTGTTTTGCAAGATCATGGCTGCTTTAATTAACTGTGGGCGTGATGGAATCTGCTGAGCCAACACGATTGGCTCTTTTTTAGGGGCAACAGTAGACAGATTTGCTCTTTTTTGTGTAGCTGTGACGGTCAGCTTCATTTTATCACCGAAATTAAACATAACGCCTTGGAATAAATAAGAGGATACATCCATGACTGCCACCATGCTCCTGCAGGATTCAATGCTGAAACCATCTGTCTGCAGGTCTCCACCTAAAAATATGAGAGAAAAACAAAATTCACCATGTTGTATATGTCTTTTTAATAAAAAAAGCATGTGTAAATAGTGTAAAGGACTCACAGCAGACCAAGAAAGAAAAACAAGAAAATGAATACAGACAGGGATGTTTAATGTAAAACATGTCTTACGCTTTGCAATGATTCTGTTTAGGATGTTCATCAACTCAGTCGGGCTTACTTCCATGTCCTAAATGACAAATATTCACAAAGGCAAACATCAAAAGCCTGCAGATACACAACTGCATGGGATAACAAAATGGCTGATGGAGAAGTAGCCTTTAAAGTTGCAATACATTCAACTAAACTCCAATTTAAGGTTTGCGTTTTTCCCCTGCAATAGCCCTTCACTCTATATATTTTCTGCTATTATCTTTCTGTTTACTGTGCACTTTCCTAACACTGTATCAGAGCTGTGTTAGGTGCTTGCTAAAGCAAGTGGAACATCCTTCTGCTGCTGCTACACAGCAGTTCCACTGGAAGAAAACACAGTGGATGCTTTTATTGTGAGAAAACCACAAAGAATATATTCGGTTTGTCACTAGAGTGAGCAATGTAATTGTAACCAAAACGTGTCTACAAACAAAATGGTTTGTTTGCAGGGCTAATTTTTGCAAGGCAGTAATGGAAAAAGAAGCAGCTGCCACAATGAGTTGTTACATGAAGAGATGCAGGTGATGGACTACATACCTCCAACTCCTCAGTAACCAACTTTACTTATGACCTGAGCGGCATGAAATCTAATGGTAGTTCCTTAAGACAATTACAGTGTGTTTGGTTGAAATACACTTGCTGGACATAGAGAGCATTTGCCGCAATATGAAACCACACTTGCTGTTACCACAGAAACCAAATCAATCAGTACTAAAATCTTTTAAGGTTTACACCTTTTAATATTTAAAATATATATACTGCCAAAAAATTTTAAAGTATACGGAGGGACACTCACGTCTCCGGCTAGTTGCTGGAAGACTCTGCGGAACTGTTTCTCCTCATCGCTCTCATGCTGCTCTGCATATGCAATCGGCCTGCGTGGTGGAGGCTGCAGAGACGGAGTCAGCAGCAAACATAAGAAACAATGTCATCATCCGGAGTTAGCAGTACAGTGATGGGGCGATTAGCCTAGAAAAACAATATCTGTTACTTACAGGATCCGAAGGAACAAACTGGGCTGGGTCGATGTTGCTACAAAAACAGGATCAGACAAGAAGAGTGAAGTTAAAACACAAGCATTTTTTGGCTTGGACATGTACATTGTGCAGATGCTCACCTGACAACATCAATGATCCCACCAATGAATTTTTTGGCAAAAAACATCCTGTCAACTGTGAATGTAAAATGCAACACAATTAGGCTAAAAATATGATTCACCTGAGTGCAGATTCTTCAACATTTTCGTTAACTTAAGAATTAACAGTAGCACTATGGTATCTTATTTATAGCGGTTTTTCTATGATGTAGGTGAAATAAAAAAGTTTTGCAATTGTGGCAGCTATGATAACATTTCAATTCGGCTTTGCCATTTTCTAGAGCCTCAATCTTTGGTGTCAAATCGCACCTTGTATGCATTTGTCATAAGGATTTTCCATCACATTGTTAAATATGTTTTTGTATTATATAGTTGCACTTTGAATTTGTTCTTTCGTTTACACGTTTAAGAACAATGGATGTCAATTAGCTATTAGTGTAATTTTAATTATATGCCTAAAATATTTGATTAATAAATAAGATAAGCCTTAAACTCCAATGTGCTGTAGTTTTGGTTATAGTCGTCGCACAGAAAATGTGATTGAAAAGTATGGTTTCGTAAAAAAGATCTAAAAACATTTCCTGTTTTACATCGTCACTATTCGCCCTTATTGGGTTTGAGTTATTTTCGTGCTTCCGCAGCGGAACTAAAACAGCACTGGTTGGGCTTGTTATTCATCTCAAGCAATGGCATGTCCTGTGACACTTTGATTACTCAGTCCAAACAGTGGCACACCCACTGGCCCCACTTAACGTGCTCCTGTAAAACACTCGGTGCCGCACCCAGAGTTTGAAAACTGAGACGATTTTAAAAGGCTGTCATCCTGTACTGCACGTTTATAATCTTTAACTTTTAGCTTACTAGCAAGACAATGTCACACTTTGCACAGTGCTGCATAAAAAGTGTGGTATTAAATGGCATTACCCAAACAACATAAACCTAACGGTAAATATTAAAATTATCATCGAAGATTGACATTATGTCAGATTAGCTCGCTATGTCATTTGCATAAACTGACTAAACGACGCATCGTCTCAATGTAACCATACGGACATAAATTCCTGACGATAGCCTGCAGCTAACTTTAGCTAAACCAGCTAAGCTAGCGTTAAGGAAGCTACACGGATAGGGACTCTAAAAAATTAAATTACATGCAAGACACACAGTCATTTAACGCGATAAACGACCGCAATGTTTTATACATATATTTTAAATCGCTTAAAACGATAGTTTACTCATCTAAAACCGTGTTTACCGTAAAACAAGAGCACACTCGAAGTTGTTGGCAGCAGTTCCGAGAGTAAACTCAGCTGGCAGGAGACTCGGTGAACACGCCCCGACCGACGAACACAGAAGTCAGTTTCCGGCTCGTAGCTCTCGATTCTGCGTTAACGTTCTCCTTAACGAAGGATCGGAAGCTACGAATCAGAAACTGACTTCGGTGTCACACGGTCCGATTCCCACTGCATGTTGTGCGGCGTTTTTTAAGTAAATGTCATCTAGCAGAAATATGGAGTCGCATGAGTGTCATTCTTAATTGCATTCCTGGATAAATAAAGGTTAAATAAACACAATGGGAATTTTCATATATTTTCACATGTATTAGTTTATTTATTTTTGAATATTTTTTTAAAAAAATATTCATTTCATATAGTGTAATGCATCGCTTTAATCTTCCTTATTATTTTTTACTATTACAGTATGACTTTTGATTTTCCTTGAAGGGCCAAGCCAAGCTGGGATTTAGTTTTGTCAACTTTGGTTGGGCCTTCCTGCCCAAGTCATCAAGATGCAGGTGACAAAGTCTTGCCCTTAAGCTTCATGCTACATGCAATACCACTGTCTGCCAAAATTTTAAAACTTGTTTTTAAAAATTCATAATTGTCAATAACAAGGAGTCATCCCACTTCCTTCTCTGTTGAGAGTTACTTATGCACAATACTTGACTGGTCAGAATGTATCAGGTCACAACAGCTCTTGCACCAAGGATTTTTGTGTGCAGGAATGAATAACAAACTTTAATGAAGTTTATTTTTAACTTTTTTATTTTATTAAATTGATTGACTACTAAAGAGCAAAAGAAATAAGAACTACTGGCTGCCAGAGAATACTTATTATTTAACTGTGCCATAGTAAAAGAGAAAGCAATGTTAAAGGAGACAATACATGCCCCTAACAAACGGTGCACCATTTAAAAAGGAAATAAACAGGCCTTCCAACAGTATAAAAAATATCGCCAAGAAGTGTTGTTACAACAGAGAAAGAATCTGCCAAACATAAATTTCCAGGCTTTTTGTTCAATGTTTACTTGAGAATTACACAGAATTGCCTAAACGATATGAACATTAACAATGTATTTTATGCTATGAATCTGTTTGGGCACAAAGTAGAATGTCCAGTTGGCTATGGCCATAAATGGCTATAAAAGAAGAATAAATATACCTGAGCCTAACTACGTAAAATAAAATAAAATGGGAATATAAACAGAATATCATGTCTTGGCAATATATTGACTGTGAACCATCTTTTGCTTATGTGTGTAGGGTTTTTTTCAGGCAGTCTTGCAGGATCTGTATTGTCTGTCTCTCAGCAGGTTAATAACAGCCCTCTGATCGGGAAGCTCAGTCATTCTCTCACCCCCCTCTGTCCTCTACTGACTGGGAAAATGTCACTGAACTTCATTGAACAGGAGACACCCATGGAGCTCTTTCAAGGACTCAAGTTGGCCCCTAAACCCTAGTTTGAGGACCATTACATTTGACAGCCGATGCACCACTTGCAGGTTGTTTTTGTCCTGGTTCTTCCCTAAACCATCCCAATTCACTTTGACATCTTTAAATGGAAGACTTTCTTGGAGAGGTACATTTGTATGGCAGTCGAATAATTTCACAGAGGAACTGGAGCACCATTTAAAGGTCCTTACAATCCTTCTGAAGATTTGCCAATGGACTTGGGGCATGTTTCAAAATGATAGCACCACACTGAATAATTAAACGCGGCTTAATGAGGAGGGAGAGAAAAATATGTTTTCATTTATTTTGACACAATCCTATTCTCTGATAATTGGATAATATAAGCAGTGATTGCTCTGTACTTAGTATGGATTATGCCAAAATGTCAGGGAACTTTTTTTTGTTCTGACTGCAGCTGAGTCATTCTTCTGAATTCTTACTTAACAAAGGGATTAATCTGTGAATGTAGTTTGTCAATTTTTCAAAAACCACCCACCAAAAAAATGATTGTTGTTCAGATCACATTCATATTTTTTACTGAAATTCGTCACAGGAAGACACAATCTTTTGGCAATTGCCATGAAGGACTGTATATGAATCATTAAATTATTGAACTAAGCATCAAACGTTGACTTTAGTCGCTTGCTTTCGAGCACCCACTCAGGTTCAAAAGGCTCAACATAGGATTGAAGCAGGATTTAACAGCTGAAATTCACCAAGCTGCTTCTAAAATGGCAATACAGCCTTTTATGAATACAGAGTATGTGTGCACTGTGTGAACATGCTGATATTGCTTTTACACAGAATGTGTGCACTGGTCCTGAATAATTCCAGCAGGTGGAGTCAGAGAGCATTTGACCAAGCTGAATTATGCTGTAGCAAACTACTGTATCTTCTGCATTCACCGTGCAAGTCATTTACTTAATGGGCCAGCGTAGAATTAGCTGAATATAACCACATATCCGTGGCTAATGGTGTTTTGACTGCACTGCTACATTTCAATCGAGCATATAAAGGTCTGGGTGTCAGTATCTTTTGACAAACACATTGGCTCATTGTGTGGAGGTTGGCACCTGAGATTGGCATTTTAAAGGCTTGACAAGGTTTCTGTTAGATTAGTCATATCTGACTGAATATATATATATATATATATATATATATATATATATATATATATATATATATATGGTCAAAGAAGAGAACATGGCACCATTAGTTTTAAAATATTTTCTATAAATAAAGATAATAACGATCATAATATTACAAAAATAATTATGATATGTTAACTATTATTAATCACTGTCTCTTTCCATTCATCTTGGGCTGATTGATGTTTCCGAGCAAGTGTTCCGACTCTGACATTTTTACAATCGTGTCTCTTGTTTCTGACTTCTAAAAACTGCTGGAGTTCTTCTCATTGCAGCTGTTTTTATCTTCGCTATATCTCCTCTTAATCCCTCATGGCCAGCACTACCGCGGTTGCCTTGACAGTGCAGACACTTCGCTGGCTCTCTCTTCAGCCGCCTGGTCTCAGTACTATACTATCCTACGCTTTCACCAGGCACAGAAATGGGATTCCTGTGTCCATGAACCATGGTATTCATGCATGACTGCTGCCACTTGCGATAATGCTCAATTTCAAAACATCTCTGTTGTTCCCACCCTTCAAAACCTCATATGGAATCATGAAGAATATGTAAGAGTTTCTCACAGCTACAATCATGATTATGATTTTGTTTTTCTTCCTGACCTCAAGTCAAAAAGCCTCCTCAAATTAAATGTTCATCACTTTTTGGTGTGTATTTTGAAAAAAAAACCCTATAGGCTGAATTTGTATTGCTTACTAAATACAGCATGGTCAACCTTTATATCGTTCTACACCTGCCTTGCATATGTGAATATGCTATTTTTTTCCTCTAAACCATATGTCAGTAGTTCATTGCGCAGTGCATTATACCCAGGGATGTGTTGTCATAATGGGGAATAAACCACATATAGTTGAAACACATTCAATTAACTGTGAAACTAAATGCATGTGTTTAAATATATCTATATAAGCTGATATTTAAAATGTGATGACATAGTATGTGCAGTGCAGAACCAGTGATTTCTATCCTTCAGAACCCACTCCAGCTAAAATTACTCCATCCATGAAATATAGGTATCCATGGTTACATCAGGAGCCATGTTAACGGGTGCCTCAGTGTATCTCTATTCTCTAGCAGTCTCCACCTTTTTCCTCTTTCATCATTTGAAAGAAATCACTGTGCCACCTCAAGGTTTCCAACAGCTGGGATTTAGTTTTGTAAATGAGATTTGCAGGGGATAATTTCACTAGTTTTGATGAAGATGGACTAGGTATTAAATATCTGTGAATTATAAATGCAATCTATATTACGTCTGCAGTTACCTGCTTGACTTTGAGGGAGAAGAAATGCAGAGCAGAGTAGTTCAGTGCTACGGAGGCTGCAGGTTGAAATGTTGTATAGGAGCATCCCCCATACGACATATTTGCAGTCTTCAGAACAACCTGTTACCTTGACAACGCAATTTTATCATTCAAGCCCATTGCTACCTTCTCTCACAGCAGGAATCAAATGTGGCTTAAATGTATGTTGCTGCAGGGTGTGACACCTCTATTTAGGTAGAAATGAGACATCGGATGGGTTTTGAGATGTGCAAAAAATGTTGAATTACAACTTCATTTCCTTGCTGCACTGTGGTGAAAATGTGAGATGTGTTCTTCCCTCGAGAATGTTTGGAAGCGTGCAACAAAAAACTGACAGTATGATTGAGGCAGGCACTGAAAGATGTCATTTTTAGGACTGAAAACACTGTTGTCTTTTGTATACACAAAACTACATGACAGATATTTTAAGCATCCCAGATATTTCTGTAATGGCATTAGAGGGGATAAACCAGAGGGGATTAGAAAGAGGAGTTTATAAATTTAAATTGGCAACATGTAATTTCCCCAAATACCAGTGACCTTAGGGTGGTTTCTATTTCCAATGCCTTTACTCATGCCGTTACATGCCTAATTGTGGGGCCATATTTTGCAAGTTTGTTAGTCATTTGATAATTGTCATGTGAGCTATGTGCAAGTGTTGTGTGAGGCTGCTGTTGTGTCTCTGTCCCTGAGTTCCATAAGAATCCAGAAAGGAATTCAATGATTTCCCAAAGGTATCTAAATCAAATTAGCAATAACAGTTGAAAAAAAAGAGAAGAAAACTCTTATTTGATGTTGACACTCAGACAAGACTGAATTGTCAAATTACATAAAGTAGATACGGTGGCATGCAGGCTAATTTGAAATACTGGAATCAAGATTTAAAGCAGCATAGTTAAAAATGTATGACTATTCACCAAAAACAGTATATATATATATATATATATATATATATATATATATATATATATATATATATATATATATATATATATATATATATATATATATATATATATTATCTTCTTCAACTTTATTTTTTCTTTTTCTTTATCTGTAACGCTGCAGTAACACACAAATTTCCCCGTTGTGGGATCAATAAAGTTTCATCTTATCTTATCTTATCTTATATATATATATATATATTTTGCAAGTTTGTTAGTATAATATATATATTTTTTATCATTCAGAGGGATTGACTTGCACACATGCACTGATGGTCTACATGCTGTCTTCTATCAATCAATTAATCAAACAATCTTTTTTTGTCACCTGTGATCACAGTGTGACCACAGTTAACTTATAATCATATCAGCTCCAGTTGAAGATTGTAAACTGCATCTCGGCAGCAAGAAATCTACAAACATACTCAGAATTAAATACCGACATGACCTCATAGTATAGAGCTTTGTACGTGTGTGATGTCACCTTCTTTTCTTGTTTGGTTGAGCTCAAGAGATTAGGGGTGTATTTGCTGGATAATGAACAAGGTCAAATAGTGTGGAAAGACTGCGTGCTGGTTAGCTCATGAACGTCACGGCCGTCTGATGAGTTGCAGAACTGTGAATTATAACTGTTTCCATTATATGCACAATACGAAGAAGTGACTGTTGAACTCATTAGAATTTATATCTAATAATACAGAACCTATTGTGATTTTAAAAGTGCCTTTTGCATTGAATTTCAGATGTTAGTCATTATGCAGATTTCTCTCTGGCCACAGCGATACAATAATATCCTCCAATGAAATGAAATGTTTTAATCTTGATTGGAGATCCAATCAGTCTAAGAACTGCTGCTTTGAATAGTCTATTGTATCACCCTGCTATATGGGGCCTTTATAGGAGAGGTTCCCTTCATCCCAGCAAGGATTGTTTTATGTGAAGAGACAAAGAAAAACAATAGTAATACACAGTTATACACAGAACAAGAGCCCCATTGCTTACTTTGTGGCCAGTAGGGAAAGCTGCAGTGACCGATAACACTTAATATGTAGACATGCTGGTATTGTTTGGAAATAAACTTGAGAAAAACAACTCTCAACACAAAATGAATCAATTACCCAAAAAAGAAGAAATCGCTCCTAAATTCAAACAATTAACATCAGCCCCATTAACTGTGTATTCACACACACGCACACACACACACACACACACACACACACACACGTATTTCCTTAAAGGCCCTATGAAATTGAAGTTAGAGCATGTTTGGTGATGTATTTCCCAGTAAACCAAATTATTTGAGGTTTTCACAGTTGCAGGAGGGATTTAAATCTCTTTTGATTGGACTGCAAGGAAGTGTACACATGCTTAGCATTTAGCAAGGCCGTTATTTTAAAATAATAATAAACATTTAAAACTGTTTTACGGGAAGGGAAAAAAATTACACTTAAAAATCACATATTTGACATATCCCCCTAGATACATGAACAAATAGTATAGAGGTACAGGATTAAAACTGTGAAAATGGATTTTTTATTTCATAGGGCCTTTAAATTACCTGATTAAACTTGTGCGGGTGCAGACTGTGCTTTATTGATGCCTTCTTTACCTTCCTGTTGGGGTGTAAAAACGATGCTTTTATCAGTTCTATTAGTACAGTTTGCTCAGGTAATTTCTCACAGATATCTGTCTATCACACCTATGTGGGTGTGCGGGGCATTTTAGTGTAAAAATAGCTGGCTGGCCGCGGCCTGTAAAAGCCCATAAGCTTTCAATTTATTTTTTTTTCCTCCACGCAACCACCTGTGTTCGAAATGTGATCACGCAGAAGACAAACATTTGGTTTTATCCCACGAATGCTAAACTCAGCGAAACGAGCCGACCAAAGTCAAACTGCCTCTCTCAGAAGCAACAAGAAAAACAACATAATGAGGGACTTAATGCAGTATCCATTATCTTACACCCCGTCCCCCAGTAACAAGCCCCAACTATCAAATGAATCCATGTAAACCAGGTGTGAAATTTATGATGCTGTTAACTACATAATTGTCGCACAGTAATCTTGATTCCTCATTATATGGGCATTGTGTCCTTGTAAACATTCCCATTGTTCACATTTGATATGTGCTCCGATTCGGCACCCCAGAAATCAATCTATTCATGCAAGGTGTCGGATGCAATTATATGAACACTCGACCTTTCACTCAAGTGAGACAAAGTGAAGGGAAGAGGCGCAGAACAAAAAAAGGAACAGAAGACAAGTGATGTTAAAATGAACATTTATAATGACTCTTTGTTGCCGTCGCAAAAATAATCTTTAAAAAACAATTCAATTATTAACACTGAAATGCTGACTTCACTGGTAGTCCACGAGTCATAAAACACAACTCACTGAATTTCTTTTACAAACACAGTACTACAGTTACATTAAATAGTCATTACCGTTAAATCTATTAATGAATAATGTTCAAATAAACTAATAATAAAAACAATGACACTTTTAAAATCCTCTCATTCCCTCACCATAGTAGCTGTTGTCTTTTTTTTTTTTTTATCAACAGTGTATCATTTAGAAAATATACTGCTTCTGAGATGTTTCTCTGACAAAAGCAGAAAACAGACTGGCAGCATAACAATAATGGAACATGAGCTCAAACGTCATACAATTAGGGTGATGTTTTTCAAGGGGAGTGGAAATGGGACGTAACCATTCCAGTGATCTAACATTTAGTTATGTAGGCTGGCAGCCTTTTGGCTCAGTTATGGAATTATTTGGCACTCGTTACTGACAAATATTTGCCATAAAAAGCTTTCAGGCTTTTTCTAAAATGGCACAAGAAGGCATTTTTTCCTCGAATTTCTGAATATATCCAGAGGACTTGTTCATCTTAAAAGACATATAAATGCTGTCCTAGAAAGCCCTTTAGGTAGTTAACACTGTGGACTTTCACAGATTCTCCTCGTCACGAACGAAAGACAGAACCATTGTCACTGATACCAAAGAGAAATGTACCCAATCAATGCAACATCACTTTGCTTAGGTTTAGGGAATATTGGATCGTATGCTGTCAGTCCATTTTTTTTTTCTGAGATGAAACGAACAGAGGTTAAACCGAAGTAAAAAACCAAACCCCGAAAGAAAAGTTTACAATGACGTGAAAATGTTTGCAAGGTACTGGCATGCTTTCTTCAGTTTACACTTAAGCAAGCTTTCAACCCTGCAGAATAGTCCAGGTAACCAGAAAAACAATGACAAAGAAAAGGAAAAAAAAAAACAACAGTCTCGCAGAGTTTGACAGTAAAAATGGTGTAAAATATCCAACACATACATGAGTTCTTGGGGGGTGATGGAGAAGTCAACTAAGTTCATGGGAGGTTCAGAGGGTCAGAAGACAAAAATGGCCTCATGTCTGGTTGGCAAGAATCCTGTATTTTCTCAGACGAAAGGGCTCAGAAATACCTTACTCTGTTTAAAGGGTGGACACAGCAGCAGGTGCTCAGTGGGATGAAACACAAATCATGTCGGCTGAGAGAATGAGCTCAGGTAGAAGAGGTTTTAAGAGGAGAGCAAGCAGCCTTAAGCCAGTTTGTAGCGTTTAAAACCAGTCCTAGCCTTCTTGTGAAAGGGCTCCATGGGGGGTGGGTGGGGGTGTGGGGGGTTGAACGTCCAGAACATTTGTTTTTGGAGTGAAAATAAACACAAAACATAACAACTTTTGGAATGATAGCGTTAATTCGTTTGGCATTCGGATGTGAAGCAGAAAATGCAACGACGGGGGGGTTTGTAGCACAAAAGAATGAGACAGAAACATCATTCATGTAACTAGGCCTTTACCGTTCAAAGTCTAACGTCTCCTCTGTGATTTTCATCATGTTGTGGTGGCAGAGGTAATCTTCATTTTTTGCTGGTGCCGATTATGTCTCTCAGATCTGGCCGTTATTAACAGCGAGAGCTCGAGCTTGCATCCCTTTAGTACCGTCAGCCACCCAGGGTTTCAGTTCCAATTTGCCGGAGAAATGAAAAACGTTTTCGAATTTATAAAAAAAAAAGAGGATGCAAAAAAAAAAAGAATTGTACGGATCCTTCGTGGTGTTTCACATGTTAAGTTAAAAACAAAGCACTCAGTGATTGACACAAACCTCTGCTGAAGGGAATGTGAAGGAGAAGCCTTCGAGTGAGGAAGCAGGTGCTACTTTTCTATTTTGTCTGAGACTCCAGCCCTTTCCATCATTCATGAGACCCAACAGGATCAGGGAATAAATAAATAAAAGTAACATCAGAGCAACATAAAAAAAAAACAAAAAAAAAACAAAACAACAAAACAACAAAAGAAAACTGTTGAAAGCATTTCATTTCACACCCAATATGACCCACTGATCAGTAAAGTGCATTTATGCAACACCAAACAAACAAGATAATGTTGACAGCGTATCGGAAGTTGTGTTAAAACATATCTGGTTCATGACTATGGCCGTGTGAGGCCTACCTGACTATATCTGAAATCTGTGTTATTGACATAGATATTAACTCTACATGTATTTGACATTCCTGCCCTGAATTTACATTAAAGATTGATAACATTGTGACAGAAATAAAAAATTGAAATAAAATAAAGAGTAAATGGGTACATTCATAGATTAGATCTGGGCTTTCAAGCTGTGACATAAAAAAAGAAAAATTAACATTATGGGACAGGTTACATGAGGTTCAACCTGTTTGTAAAACAAATGCATGTCTGATATCTTAAAAAAGAAAAAACACAAGGAGCCAATGCACTGAATAACATTTTCACGTTTGCTTGTTTCACATTTTTAATACTCCTCACTGTTCCTAAAAAATATCTTCTCTGATGATGTCGAGAGAGATGAACTTGACTGATGACAATTTGATCTGAGATGTGTGTGTGTGTGTGTGCGTGCGTGCTTGTGTGTGTGTGTGTGTGCAAGTGTGTCTTTGTCTTTTTTTTTCAGGGCCAACATGATAATAATGAGCTCCCTCCCAACTCACAACATAAAAAAAACAACTTTCTTTTTTTTTTTTTTTTAACATGAGGCGAGTAAACTTAAGTGCTTTACATTTGACTGCATGCAGCGTTATGTCTTTGAATGTTGCGAGACACCCTCGCAAAATTTTTGTAACTTTTTTTTTTCCTCCATAATTTTACTTTGATACCATGCAATAGAAGACGTGCAAAAAGATAACACCTAACTCCACAAACACATTTTTGATTGTTAATGGCTATGTTATGAATGCTTATAACATGTTATGCTTAGTCCATGCTGGCCTATAGAGACATTTGTGAGAAAACAGCAGTACTTAAGCCACAGGTCAAACAAACACACAAGGGATGCATGGAGTGTAAAACAACATGGATCCATAAAAATCACAATCTTTAACTCTTACTCTATGTACCTATGGGATAAAACAATGCACAAAAAGTTCTTTGTCCTTTGTTTTCTTAAGTAATGTATTTGATTATCTTTTCTTAACTTAAAAGACAGTGTTTGATTGGCACTTGATCAGCACTTCTAAACAAGTTATTGATATCTAACATTTGATCGCACATCTACAATTTCAGAAGCTGCGGAGGTCTAGTTTGGCACAGGTTGTACTATGGAGTCTATTATTACTTTTACTATCTTACCAATACTGTATAGTATTCTATACACCTCGTTTTATGCTCCAGCCTTTAAGAGCATGTTTCTAATCAACAGACCAGACATCTTTTCAACTAAAATATTTTGTATAGTTTACTTATCAAATAGCAGCATTTTCATAACTTACAAAAAGTACATGTAAACCTATTCATTCAAAATCTTAGTAATTTCAAAGGTTCATACAACAGACATAAAACACAAAACAGGACAACATGCTACTATATTGCTTCCAATATTCTTTACATTTTCTTACTGTCAAAACTAAATCATCAATGACAGAAATATGGACACCACCGGTTGATGATGAGTCATCATAATGCACAAACAAATCGCGAAGCTAATCTTAATCAGGCTTAGTTGGCACTCTCATCATCCACACAAATATAACATAGTTCACATTGTATCGACAACGCTGGACTGCATTTGGACTACAAACTAGAATAGCTACAATAAAGTACATATAGATCATATGACATGACATATTGTATTCCACAGAAATGAATTCTAGTCATTTTCAGATAAGAGGATATGCATAAAGGATGTCATTGTTTCGGCTTGAGGTCACAAACAAGTTCCCGTCTTACTTTCACTATATCTTATGCATTCTGTCCTTACTATGCGTTTGTTTAGAGGCTGAAGCGTCAGCTCCGTTTGTTCAGCCAACATGTGAATATTTATTCAACCAAGATTTTGACTTCTTTTGGAAAAGAAAAAAAAAACACGTTATCTTCCTTTAAAAGGCCAAAGTTCATGGTCTAAACCTTTCTAAATCCTACTTGTTCTTCTTAAGAGAGGGAATTTGATACTTTGAGCTAACGTTGCTGGTTGGTCTTGTGGATGTCACAGTTTTGGAGGCAGGTGTTTTCTGTGCATTTTAGCCATTTGAACTTTACGGCCTAGGAAATATATTTTCATACCCTCATGACCTATAGTGCATAATCCCCCACCAGCAGCACACCCAACACACCGCCCATGAGAAGACAAGACAGGAGGAAGGAGAAAGAGGGGGAGAGAGCACAGTGTAGGAAGAAGCACAAACAGGGATTAGGACACAGGAGGAATCTAAGAGCGGTGAGGAAAACGCCAACATGCAGGGGGAATAAAATGTTGAGAGAAAGAGGAAAGTTGATGAGGGGCAGAGAGAAATAGTATTTGGCACAAATGTATTGATCAGAGAGCTTCGAGGAGGAGAGCTCCCTGTGGTCAAGCAGTCCAGTTGCATTGATAAAAGTCCCTTGTTTGTGCTTGTATCTTGTTATCTGCTAAAATCTTGGGCAGTTAAAGGTTATTATTACGCTATGATTTCACTAGTGGCCAGATCGGAGATATGGATGACTGTGAAGCCTTCCGGACTTATAATGAAAGGAAAGATTCCAGTTAGGAAGAAAGGTTCACACATATTGTTCAGACACAAAGGGATACTTTGAATCCAGTTACTTTTCAAGCATGAATTATGAAAAGGAGAAGAAAGAGAGAGCGAGGAAAAAAAAAAAAAAAGCCTATTTATTTAATTTTTCCAAAAAACGGGAGCGGTTCCGATTCACTTGGACACTTCTCAGCACCAACCCTCACAGCCGTGTTTTCAGGGAGCTGATCATAGAGCTTGGGTTGATGGGGACAATTGAAAGATGTCTTTAGAGCATGGGGGAGGAGGAGGAGGAGGAGGGGGGGGGATTGGACTGGAGAATACAGTGCAGGAAAATGTGTTAAGTGTAATTTGTGGTTCACTGATCAGAAAAAAAACGGCTGCCAATTTAAGTGCAGCGCGTCGGTACCGGTAAACAGAAACATCACAAGACGCTGGAGTATAAATGCTCTTGTGGAGATATATGTCCCATCTGTCATTATTGGTAGGTTTTGTGTTATGTGACGTAGATGTGCACATTAAAAATATACTCACACCCCCCGGCAGGGACAGACAAGCTTTACATTGTGTTCTTAATGTCTCACAGTGCAGTCTTCAGAGACCCAGTGTACTCGGGATGAACACCATGGATAGCAGCACAGAAGGAAGCCAAGGTAATCTTCAAGTGCTTGGAAATGCTCTAGACAATTAGCCCGCGTTAGACCGACAATTGCCCATAAAAGACAACAATGCCAAAACATTTTCGTGATGTCTTATTACGTGCTCCGTGAGCATTAACGTGTTTTGGGAACGATAAAAGGCTGCCCGGATGAACTGCAGAATGCTTCTTTTTTTTGTTTTTTATGTCTTAATGCAAATTGAGAAGGACGGCTCACAGAAAAAAAACTGGGGCCGTGCCTTCTTTTCAAGTGTCACTCTTTTTCCCTTTCATTAGTTGTATGTCTCTTGACTATTTGGTACCCTTAATGTAAAGGCAATAGTTTCTTTGTTCACAGATATTGGTTCATACAGCTTTTTCTTATCAAAACGCTGTTTTAGTGCTTTGTTCCCTTTTTGCGAACTGAACTGGTAAGACTGCTGCTTCAGGAAGAAGGTAGTCTGAGCTTTGAAGTTAATTATTGGGATTTACAAATATGTGACTAAGGCAAAAAATATTATCAGGTAAAATCTGGGGTATGGCCAATTTTGAGAAAAGAAAAAAAAAGACCTGGCATTAGGTTCGAGGATGGACTTGAAATCCTAAGACTGGATTGCTTTTCATCATGAAATGCTGAAATCAATCCTTTTTCATTATGTGAGAGGCTGGGTCAGATCCAATGGGCTGCTAATGGCTGGACGACGCATAATCTTTTTTTTCTTATTTTATTCTTTTTTTTAAATCAAGTAAAGAGAATAGTCGCCAGAGAGATTTGATCATCTGATTTGATGGTAAAGGAGATATAAATCTAATCCTATAGCACCAAGAAAGGGTTAACATTGTTTGTGTGTTTGTAGCTATGACTGAATATGCAAATATGTTTGTGCATTTGTGGGAGCATTATCTATGTGTGTTCATGTAAAATATATTTATACATTCCTGTGTGTCTCCTCTATCCTCTCACATTGATTATTTAACCCCTGAACTATACTCACAGACAGCAACTGTGAAGTTCAGAATGGGTTTGAGTTATACATTTCTTTCACTGCAACACAACATATGATCCCTGTAAATAAAAAATAGCGATAGGCTAATATTGTTTTTACATTCAGATCAACCTGCATTCACAGGTTTAAATAATCTATTTGTGTTTGAATGAGACCATGTCAATAAATAATGGATGAAAATATAAAATACCCAAATTTAGAAACTTCAATTATGATATGAGCCAGAATTCAACACATGTCAACATAGATATGGTTTTCTTTAAAGAAAGAAATTCTACTCAGATTGCTTCCCCACAAACTGAAATTACCTCAGGTGCTTGTCATAAAACCTCTCCCCGGTTAACAATGCCTTCTGCATTGTATACAAAGAGCAAGGTTTGAGTAACGGCTCTTTTAAGCTGGCTGGAACTTCATCTGACACTCTCAACTCACCGGGAGCTGAGGTTCGCAACTGAAATTAGAAAAACCAACAAAACCCAAAATAAAAGGAAAAAAATTAAACAGCTATGAGGTTTTGGAGGAGGGTGAAACCCTGCGGCCTCACCCTTGAATCTGCAGCTTGGCAGTGGACCAGTTCAGCTTACTCTGATCACCATCGTCAAAAGGACTCGACACAAACTTTTAAAAAACATCAGGACGTCAGTCCTAAAAACACATTCACATATCACACACACTTATCTTGGTTGTCTCCCCCACCTCCTCCTTTGTGATTCTCTCATTTGATACTGAAATATTGAACAGATATTTGGACGTTTCTTTTTTCTATTCATCGTGACCCTCTCAATTCCCTTCTGTCTCTGTCTTCATCCTTTCCTTCTTTCCTCTTCTTTTGCCTTTTAGCCCACCTTTTGTGGGTTGGTAGCGCGCACGCCCTGCTCGTATGTGATCCGCTGGCTGATCAGATACTGCGCTGCTTGTGTAGCGGCTGGCGACCCTGTTATGGTAACTTTACGGTTCCGAGTACCAGGAATGAATTCTCCCTTTTTGGAGATCTGGATGCGGGCTCCTGTTAGCTCCTGGTACTCTACCAGCGTTTTCCCTCCTTTCCCCAAAATGGCACCGACCAGATTTTCGGGCACCGCAATCTCAACCACGTCCTTGGCTCCATCCGCCAGCTTCTCTGTTGCCAACAGGGAGGAGGCCATCAGTGGCGATGAAGCATTTAGGTAACCGTTGGAAGCCCCTGTGGCCGCCGCTAGAGAACCCAGGGAGAACCCGCCAAGGCCTGTAGGGTGGCCGGCGCTGCTGGAGGCATCGCTGGCATAGGAGGCCAGGAGGTTAGCCGCGGCCGCCGCAGCCGGGTTGGCGCTGGCCGCCACCGCAGCGAGGACCCCGGAAGCGGCGGCAGGGTTGAGGCCCAGGCCCAGGGTGTTAGTGTTGTAGCCGTAGCTGGCGAGCGTGTTGAGGGCTGAGGTGATGGCCAGCAGATCGTTTCCGGAGAAGCTGGACATGGTGGCGGGGAAGGCGCCCATTCCCGTCAAGCCGGCCTGGCCCAGGAGGCTGGAGGCAGTGGCAGCTGCCGCGGCTGCATTGGGCAGAACCTCGGCCGTGTTAGCATACGGGGAGCCGGTGGGGTTGGAGTTGGCCACTGGGCCCGAGACGTTGGAATAGCTGATGTTGAGGCAACTACTGCTCTGAGGGTCCTCCTGGATCTTCTGCACTATGATTTCCACGGCCTTGCGGTTCTGCTCGGGCTCGCCACTGATGGTTACCACCCGCTCCTGCAGGTTGATGCCCTCCGGCTTCTGGGAGAGCTGCACCCAAGCTCCCGACTGCTCCATCACTGCCTTCACCGTAGCACCACCCTTGCCAATGATCAGCCCAGCTGTGCTATTGGGCACGATCAGTTTAGCCTGCAGAGACATAGAGAGTTAGAGGTAGCAGCAAGAAGGAAACAGCAGAAAGATTTAATTGCATAAATGGTTGACAGAACAGGATATTTCTCCCTGAGTCAGAGTAGCCTACTATACCAGCCCCCGCTTTACTCAGCGATCTGTTAATCCCAGGGGTTTAGGCTGCAGCTGCCACACAGCTCTGTCTCGCTATGAAAGACTGTAGGTAAAAATAACCACATACCCTCACATTTTCCTGACCCTACCAGACTGTGGGTCGTGGCTCAGAGAACAAGTTATGCTTGCGACGAATAAACAAGGCATCCTGGAAGTGAACTGTTCCTACAACACTGTGACCACCCATCCTCATGATGACCCTATTGACTGTACAGTGTACTCACCTGCTTGACGCGGTCAGGGTTGACGGTGGTCTGTGGCTGCAATATGCTAACTGGTTCTGGTTTCTGGGCGCTCTGGGGCATCTCGCGGACTTTCTCCGCAATGAAGTTGTGGACACCATTGAGGGCTTCGACTGTACCCTGTATCAGACAGACGCGTTCTGTTGTTCCTGTGTTGAAAGAGGAGGTAGAGGAAAAACACAAGTGATCAGTTGCTCTTATGTGCTCCGAGTGTGTACTTGGCGAGCAGATCTGAGGGATTTGCTCAGGGCTGCAACACAAATCTAAATTTATATTAAGACATCTTGGCAATGAGAAATGTGTCTTGACATTTCACAAGGAGACCCAATTACTAAGCTATTCTTTGCTTCCTCCATTTACACAATCAACAGAGAAACAGCTGAAAGAAAGAAGCTCGCTTGGTTAGTGAGCCACGAAAGGGGGGGGGGGGGGGATTCCTCTTCAGTGATGTAACTCTTTCGGTGCTGTAATACTGAGCCTTCCTTGCCCCGCAGCTCTTATAGACTAAACACACACTTGTTCCTCCTCTAGGCTTTTTTCTACACCCACATTGACGACCCAACCAGCATTCTGTTGCCATGGTAAATGAGCCGAGCTGTGGAAACAGGTGATGCAACAGCAAGTCCTTTATGCACGATTTTTAAAACAATCTGCCTTTTGTGCAAACCTTCCTGCCTGCTTCTCTCTCTCTCTCTCTCTCTCTCTCTTTCTAACATTTTACTACTCCTTGGCCGAAGTGAATATGAATTTTCTTTCATGACTTAACAGATGAAGTAACAATCAATGGCACAGAACTACAATCCCTCTCCAAAATGTTCTGCTACAAAAATATCTGACCACATGATCATCATTGAGAACCTTTTTTACTCATTTCTATTTCATTTTATTTTAATTTCACAGTGACTGTATATGTTGTTATGAGTGAATGGTCCAACTATCATTTTTAAGCTGTATCAAATGACAATGTGGGTACTTTTTGTCTTTGTTCTTATTGTTATTAGTAGATTTATTGTTTTTGATTAATATATTTTTTCTAGTGGCTTAGATTTTAATAAGATAATTGTTTTGCATTATGGTGTAAAGTTTACTCCTGTGGACCCACCTTGGAAGTGACTAATGGGGATTCAAACAAATCACTTAATTTAAATACTATAAATACATTTTTGAGAGAAAAGGCATTTTTTCCTATTCATAAAGTGGGAAACACCAGCTGATATGGTTCTGTTCTTCTTTAATAATTTGCATTTCCGCACGTGTTTCAATGAATTGCATCTGCATCTGTCCTCTGGCCATCTAAAATCAGCTGTTCTATGGGAATATGGTCAATATCATGATTGACTTCATGCCAAAGAGAGTCTAATAACTGATTTGAATTGTCAATAGATCAGTTCAAGCATCTCAGAACACAAAATGTCAATACTAACCCTAATTGGGCAAAATGGAGGACACTTAAAACCTTAAATTAAGATGTTGGAGATACTGGTCCCTGTATCATTCACTACCACTTCATTTTCACTGCAAGTGACTGAAATAAATCATAGCATGAAAACTAAGAGTTTCGGAGCCCACAGAAGCACAGTTGGTGCCACTTGGTGTTACTATGCTGCACCTGCCTCTCATTCTTGAAGTGACAAAGCAACAGGCTGAAGCCTGACTTTACAGGCACTTGACCTGATGGCAGTTTTTATGTAGGCACATGCCTTTATCATGACACATTATTTCTAACATTTCATTATGTTAATCATTAATTAAAAATGTATTCGGCTTTCCAGTCACTGCTTATGGTGGTTATTCTAAAAAAAAAAAATCCTAAGTATATTTGAAAAAAACATAGTGGGTGTTATTTTCCTATAATAATTCCTATAATAATAGGATATTAATTCCTGTGTATGAAATGCTCTTGTATCAAATATGACAAGGTTGGAACAGATTTCTGTGTGAAAGCTAATTACAACAGAGATAAACAGGAAGAAATTGGGGCTTGCAGTGATTTCACCTTAGCCTGACTTGCTGGAATTTATTTAGACTGAGCAACCTCTTTGCATGCCCTACCCAGATGTAACACATTATAAACTAGGCCATGTTGAGTGATGCAACACGCCCTTAGAAGATATATTGCCCTGAGTAATCATTGCTTTTTCTTCACTTTTTCAACATTCAGTGCTGGGGAGTCCCTCTTTTATGTTTGGTACAGTAACCTCTAGTTAAAGATCTCTGCCCCCAGAAAGCTCTTTATAGACAGATTGTGCCGCTGCCGGGTCAGTTTATCCCGAGGCGTAGAACATGGTGTATGACTACAAATGTTGCCACAGATAAGATGCCATGAAGAGGACATGAAACTGTCTGAATATCTAATTTAGATTTGCTTCCCTCCTCAATTCTTGAATTGCTTGCATCAGCTTTTACCGTCTCTATTTAAAGGTGAAGAATTTCACACAAAAAAATGCTATAGGCCTTGGATTGCAGCAAGAGTCAGCTCGTCCTCTTGTTGGCAGGAGGGGAGAGAAATGTGTCAGTACCCCTGAGAGAACGCATCTCAGCCTTCAGCTTGCCCAAGGGACCAATGACTCTCAGGTTTTCTATCTTGATTCTGACGCAAGAAAGTTTCTGTCTCATTGCATGAGCTTTACATCTGCACAAACAACTACCTATGCCTCCGGCTGTCCATATATCCAGTGTCTGATTAATTGACTGTTAGCATGCCACGTATAAATTATCCTCCATAAATTTACTGTCATGGCATACTATAATTTACAATTTGAGCTACTATCGCTATCGAGTTGTCAGGTTGTTGCAATATCGTATGTGAGTTAAACATGGATTAGAAATGTTGGCATCATTTGTCGTTTGCTATTTGCTACAAATGAATCAGAATAAGTCTCTCAGAACTTTTTCATCATATCACACCCTGACCAGAAGTGTCCAATAAGCATACTGTTGGCTTTAGAAAAAAAAGATTAAAAAAACAGGCGCAGAGACTGTTCCTTACAATTAAAACAGAAAAAAAGACATTCAACTACAGAAAGGTGTTGCTTCATTGCGTATACCTGGTCCTAATAAGATGCAAGGCAGACAATGAATGCAGCGAACATGTAAATTGTTAGAGGCAAAAATAGGATTCTATGGGACCTTTTGAAGTAATAGATTAGTATAATTTGGAGCTGCACTGATATACGATCTGAGGTCTGTGTCGCATTCAAATACACCAGGAATTTTATTATTAGAAGCAGGTCTGACACAAAGTGCAGTCTTCCAGATTAAGATTCTGATCAGTGTTTAAACATTTGTTTTGTTTAGTGTCACACCTGACCTTTGGACTAACTGGCATTTTAACACTGGTACAGCAGATTTTAGTTCATTAGTTTATTAGCATTAGATCCTCGCTCAATACCTTCCCCAGCCAGGCTGTAGTTCTCAGGCCTAAGCCCAGTTGTTCCGAATGAAGAAGTAAATCTTTAAAAGTGGGTCACACATATATTATTTCATTGTAAATTTAAAAAAAAAAGGCTCAGTCGTTTCCCAGAACAGCTGGGTGCTATTGAGTCTAGAAAACATTACTCGAACAGTAGGAAATTGCGCATTTGTTTGGGGAACGACTGTATTTTCAGCAGTGGATTAATACACATTCAATTCTCTAGTGAGTATTTATTGCAACTGGGTTTTCATGGTGCAACAGCGTGGCTTCCTGTTGAGATATGTAATGTATAATAGTAATAATTTATTAGGGTTTGGCTACAACACTTGATCATAAGATCAATTTGTTTTTACAATTATATACTATTTATTGACAATAAGACAAATATAGATATAATCCTTATTCAACCAGTAGAACTGACTATTAACTTTAGTATAATTAGAATTATATATCAGAAATGCTAATCAAATAAATGAAATGGTAGGCAGGCTTGAGAATTGCATTGACAAGCATGACATGATTGAAACAAAAACTAAACAGAACTGGTCATGTGACAATGTCTATCATAAAGATACAGTGAAATAATTTCAATATTTAACTCCGACCTGTATATTAATGCTAGAGGTGACTTCTGAAGTCATCGTCAGTCAGCAATAAGACTCTATAACATAACATAAACATAAACCTCACTGTAGTCACTGTCATTTTTCACTGGTCACTTTTTTCTCTTAACACACCCTGCACCTTAAGTGTGCATTAGCTATGTATGTGTACATGTGGGTATGTGCGTGGATATGTATGTCCATATATATATATATGCAAATATGTGTGTATGTGTATGTATGTAGGTATGTACGTCCATGTATGTATGTATATATGCTTTGCTTATGCATACTTTTTACTTTTTTTCTTACTATTTATTAGCATTTTCTCTCCATTCTGTCGATAATGCATACTGTGTATGCGGATTAACAAATTCTGCGAATTTGTACATTGTGTTGTGTGTTTTTTATTTTTTTATAGTTTTTTTTTAGTTTTTTTTTTATCTTCTTCAACTTTATCTTACTTTTTCTTTATCTGTAACGCTGCAGTAACACACAAATTTCCCCGTTGTGGGATCAATAAAGTTTATCTATTCTATTCTATTCTAAGTTATTGATGCAAAGTGGTGCACATCCTGTATATTCTCCTTTGAAGCACATTCATTTCTTATCAACTCACTGCCAAAACACTGCATTGTCAACATTACAGATAGTTTATAGGCTATCTGGTAGCATAAGGACCTGTGAGTCAGCTTGTGATAATTAAAGGCAGACTAGTAACTTCCGTGTTTAAGTGCACAAACATACATATTTAAAGATACTCTCCTGATATTTAAGATGTATGAAAATGCTATATTTTGAGTAACGTTTGTCTTTTCCACAAAAAAAAGATAATTAAATTATATTCTTAAAATCCAAAAATTACACCCCTTTCTTTTCCATGTTAAAATTGTGATTAAATGTTGAAGAATATGTGATTATATTTCAAATCATAAGTTGAAATGGCTGGACACAAGATGTCTCCTACTTCACTGTGAAGTTTACTCTCAGTGTTTGTGCCCTGGAAGGTTCACGTTTACACATTGCACCCGCGTAAGAAGAATATTGAACCAGACGATTTGTGATGTGCCCCACGATTGGCTGGCGACCATCTGGGGTGTATTCCTGCCTCTCGCCATAAAATGCGCTGGGATAGGCTCCAGCAGACCCCTGCGACCCTGAAAAGGAATAAGCGGGATAGAAAATGGATGGATGGATGGATTTGTGATGTCACAAATCTTTCTTGAAGGCCCTCTCCTTAAAATTGCATTTTCAGTGAATTTCTGCTGCAGCAAATAAATGTGAAAACAGTCTTCAGGTGTCAAACTGTTTCTACACTGTCAGGCCAAAACATTCAACTGTAGGAACATGGAGAAAAACAGATTTGTAAGTGGAGAGGGACTTTAATCTGCACTGCACTGCAAATTATTTTAATATTCTCTTGACAACAGCAAAGAAGTTTAAGCAAACAAGAGAAACAAAAACCTCTGGCAGGCAGTGTTAAAACGTTCACCTTCCTAAACGAGCTGGAACATTAAGGAATTGAATCACTCATTTAATTTAATAATGTAGGCAAAATTCTGTATATTCACATGCAGGTCTGTTTATAGTGATCATAGTGGTTAATGGTAACTATAGCTTGTCTGACATAATGGGGATTGTTTAAAGCTGTTATTGCACTTTCATACAAAGAAGACATGGGTTTAAAAAACAAAAACAAAATTGAGGTTGCAGATGCAGATATTATCTGACATTTAGTCCCAAGAATGGAATATAAATTCTCTTATGAAGTTGTAGTCTCTAAGCCCAAAATAATGACTTCATCTGAAATACCAACTTCATTAACTGCTTTCACAGGCTGAGCAGTTCTCCCCTGTGATGGGTAAACTGACCTGTGTGAAATTGGTGGCGTGCTCCTTTAACTCAACTGACCTTTGCCAATCACAAAAACTGCAGCAGCATGACATCTAATACAGTGCTCGCAGATCACAAGGTGCTCGTGTTATTCACTATGAGCATGTTAAAACTGAATAATCCTTTTTGAATACTAAAATGTACCAATTCTTCCTGGTGAAGGCTGGACGGCAGTTCTCTGATTATGGGGGCACAGACTTTAATCAGGGGTAAAGTAAAGACTGTAGTTTCCATTAGTCCATGATGTAATCCTAGTTAAAAGTGATAAGTGATACCTAACATTTGGGAGCATTAGAGCAATAGTATTTACTGATATAAATTTGTATGTATATATATATATATATATATATACATTCTTTACCACTTTCTTTGCCTGCAGCAAGTACCTTCCCCTATACTCTATGGAATAGTGATGATTTCCAGCATGATCTCACATTTAGTGATTGATATATAATGATAAGTAATGGAAAACATACAGCCAGTGTTTCTATGACATCACAACAACTTGTTCGTGCAGTACAAAGTAACTCAATACATGTACTTGGCCGGAGGCCAGCCGCACAAAGCAACGGGTTGGAAGTTTTGTTTTCTAAGTTGATGTTCGAATCGTGCACTCCCACGGCTCTCGTTGCAGCTGCCTAAATACGCGGATATGCCTAAGTAGGTGTGAGGAGGTGTGTGTGCATGTGCTGAATGCATGGTGTGCTGCATTTATAGATGCCGGAGCCAAAGTTCAGATAAGTTCAACAACACAAAGACAGCTCCCATGTGTTAGGAGGCAAGCAACTTTTTAGGAGGGGTATGATGTCATCTTATCTGGCCTGAACTCTCCCAACAAGAACCAAATCTGAGAGAAATAGTGAGTGGGGAGGAGGAAAGAGGAAACTTGGCTTGCGTTAGAGCAGCTTGAGTACAGCTGGGAGAGGGGTCATGTCCACAGAGAGATTGAAACAGGCTATTTCTGGGCCTGCCCCCCTGTCCCCTCGCTCACATACAATCATGCATCATCCACACCCTTCACTATCTCCGCTCATTCATCTCAGTCCGCCACAGCAGGGCCCAGTTGCACAGTTCCCATCAAGACCTTTTTGAATTCATGGTTTCATGTCTTACACTGACGGATGGGAGACATGAGGTGGGCGGGAGTCTCAGACTGAGCCATCACAGAGAGGATTGCAGAAGAAAATGGCTGTACCGGTTGTTGTCCCTTGATTTCTCTTGTGTGTGATTGTGCCGTTGAGAGTGTGCTCTGGCTGCCGCAGGATGAGAGATGAGGGCGTGAACTGTGTGTAATGGCATTAGCATGCTATATTAGCCCGAAGAGCCACTGATTCAACACGGAATGAATTTAGAACAGATGTAGTTGATACGTTTGCCCTGAAAATGTTTTCCCACAAAAAGAATCGGGACAGAATTCTCTTTTACGATGGCGTTAACAAACTTCACCAAGTGGCCCATTCTTTAAAACAACTGGGCCAATTGAATTTTTTTTTTTAAAGCTGCAGCCTCCACTGACTTCTCAGAGAGTGGCACTCTCAGCTATTGTGCAGTGTACAGTAGCAGTCGTTTCATTTTACTTGTGTGGGCCAGAACAACCACCCAATCAAATCCTTGCCAGCACCCTCTCCCTGAACTCCTCTTCTCACTCATCACAATAATGAGTAGGGGGATGGGAAGAGCAGGTGGTGGCCTATGAACACCACAATCTAAAGAGAGAAATAAATGGTAAATGGTAAATGGACTGCGTTTATGTAGCGCAGTCTAGTCTAACGACCACTCAAAGCGCTTTACAACGCACGCCAGCATTCACTCATTCACACACACACACATACATACACTGATGGCAGCGGCTGCCAATTCAAGGTGCCAACCTGCTAATTAGGAGAAATATAGCACTTTTTTTAATCCAAAGGGCTTTTACAATGTTTTCATGCTCACTCACACATGCACATACAAATTCACACACCGGTGGCACAGCAGTCTGCAGAAATTCTGGAGTTCAGTATCTTGTCCAAGGACACTTTGACATACGGACGCCCCTGGAGCAGCCAGAGATCGACCATCTGATTAGTGGGTGAACTGCTGTACTTCCTGAACCGCAGCCGCCTGAATCCAGATACATATAACTCCTTTCATACGTTTCTATGCCAATGAAGTAGCCATAATTCTTTCCCTCATACAAAGTTGACCTCATGAGTGAAGAATGTCGAGCCATGCCCGCTGAACATGCATCCTTTCATCATGGCTAAAAGAAATAAGATGGGAGAATAAGCACATCCGTCTTTCCTTCTCCTTATGTGCTCCGTAATTTTTTCTCCATGGTTCAGTCAGTCCAATATATCGCATGTAGCTCCCATAAGAACCAGTCAAATTTGAACCATGTTGTATACTGCATTATTTGTGATCTACATTACAAAAAATAATGGTTCTTTTTTTAGCTGAAATTGATCACAAGACAGATTCAGATTCCCCTGTGTCATTTCTATTTTATACTAGAGCAAAGAACTGACTGAACATTATTTAAAACATCTGTAGTATTTCTCACGTCCATTTTGTACTACTCATATTTCATGGGTCATAAGCACTGCTATTGCCTATCTAAAGAAGGCATTGTATGGTTTAAATGCATGTACAGTCAAAATTATACTGTACTACTACACAGGGATTATTTGCTTGCATCAGTTATCGCGCAAAACATCTGGACCTAATAAGCAGCGAGACGCTCAGCACCTGTTATTTTTCAGCAGGTTGAAGCCTCCTCTGAGGCATGAAGGACAAACACCCAGACTCCTCTACGACTCAGGCGTTTGCGTTCGGAGGATAAGACGGTTCGGCTTTGACCTCAGTGAAATAGGGGTCGCTGAGCTGCATGAGCATCCTTCTCCTGTTGCTATTTCATAGTGAGGTTCTTCAGCACAATTAATGCTCACGGACTATGCTACATGCCCCCTGCATCAATGCATTTGCCCTTGTTGTTTTTGTGAGTTCCTCTAATGCACAGACATCGAATAATAGTGTACACTGTTAAAAAAATGTATGGAAGGGTACAACCTGCTAGCTGCGCAATTTAATTGAAGCTGAAATGCGGACTTGAAAGATGCATTTGACAGCTGTAACATCTACATGCATGTTTAGTCCCTCAAGGACATACGTATAATCAAGCTCAGAGTGTTCATGATTGGTGTGTGATTGAAATGGCCTGTAATCATTCAGGGAAAGCTAAATAGAGAGGAGATATCAAATGGTCTCTTGCATCACTCTTCCGACTCCTCTCATATATTCACCCTTATGCTCATCAATTTTAATTACTCGATGTTCGTTCTTACCTGGGTAAAAGTCTTTGGATTTGGACAGCTTAATAGTGGCACCCGTCTCTTTCTGCAGTTGTACGATGGTCTGGCCGCCCTTGCCAATTATAGAGCCGGCTGCATAGCTGGGGATCAGCACCTTCAGGAAGTACTCACCCTCCTCTGGGGGGAGAGACACACAAAGTGGGAGAGGGTCACATCTCGTGAGGCAGCTATGCACATCGTCATACATGCCATACAGGTGCCCAGCCCCTGCTACCCTGAACAAGCAAAAATTCACAATGCGAATACACGGCATTGGCATTTACGTGACAGAAACATTTTGTTGTGTCTGTGCTCCTCTGGTAAAGGGAGGGTATCCAGGAGGAGATTTTACATTTTTTAGTGGGATTCTTTCTAGCTTTGAGAGCATTCACATTTTTATCAGAGATTGGTGACATGTTCTGTGTCCTGTCCCAGATTTTCTTGTAGAGTAAATGATGACCTCCTTTCCAGTTTGCAGAGGTCTAATTTTAACTGTTTTCAAGGAGTTTTAGCAACCTCTTACTAAATACAAGGCTGGGTCCGGCATTGCTAATCATCCCCTGCACATGAATAAAGGGAATGTGCAATAATAACATCAATATGAATGCACAACATGTCCTGTATCCTTCTGTATCTTCTGAGAAAGGAAGTTACTCACAGAGGACTTAATGCAAACACATGAAGTCATTATCCATGCAGTCCATGAATGCCAATACAGAGTGATCCTTAGTAATGAACAGACGTGTGAAGAGCATATGGGAACCAATCCCACAGATTTGTTCAGATGGTATACTGCCAAGATGGTCTAAAGCTCTTATTTTGGTGGGGGCTGCTGTGGTTTAGAGTGGCTTGTAGTAGTCAGTGATTGACAGCGTGTCATGTTTCTCTTTTTAGTTGGGAAAGTTCCTCTCACACAATAGTAATTAAGAATTAATCAGCACCAAGGTGGGAAAAGTGTCTGTCCATGAAAACCCTGATCACATTGAGTGCGCTAATCTAGTAAAAAGCAATCAGCCACATATTGAGCTTTGAATATAATTAAAGAGCTTGAATGAGCCAACAATGCATCAAAAATTTTACATTTATGGATGTGGAGCGACTGTGATTGCCCAATGAATACCAAATATTTTATCCATGACGTCATAGTAAACACTTTGTACAGGTGCGTATTTATTATACCGAAGCTCTGATACTAATAATCTCCACTGCATGCTGATTTCGATGCAATGACGTCATGTTCGATCCTTTTCAGCTGCCTCAAGGGTGACGTCATTCGAGCGGGCAGAGATGTAAAAAAAAAAAAAAAAAGCACTGTCCATCTTTGTACGGCAAGATACATGAATACATTCTGAAGTCTACTGTGATGCAAATTCCTATCCTCATTGGTCTGACAATATGTCACTGCATCCTGTCTTGGAGGGTATCGTATGTGTGGACTTGACTGGCATGATGGGGAGGAGAGATAGATGGATGGATGCATAGATAGATTGATGGAGATGGACCACCCTGCACGGAGACCAACCTGTTGCCTCAGTAGGACTCAATAGAGTCAGATGTGAATAAACATGGCAGTGTGACATTAAGGAATTTCACAGCCTACATGTAAGCCCCTCTCCTTATTGCATTAATATGCCCCTCATGTTCCATTCAGACACAAGCTTGTTTTCGTACACATCACCCACAACCAATGGCTCTGACAAATATGCAGGCAGTGACATGACTGTTAATAGAATTTCACTTTTGATTTGGATAAATTAACAATGGTTGTGAAGAGGCAATTTCAAAAACCAGGATGTGTTATAATTTAAGTGAATGCACAGACATGAAATGACATCTTGCACCACTACTGAAAGCTGATAAATATGACAGGTGTTGGTCAATATGTCATTGTTTATGAAAACATAATTTGAAAAGAGAAATACGAGATAGACCGTGACACAGACACCACACAACCATCTCTATTCATCTCTGGCCATTGTCTGATTTAGGAATCTCTTACTATATTGCAGTCAGCTCTCTGCGTTTCTCACAATGAATAACAATAAAATGACCTTGGTGAAAAAATAAAGATCATGCATGGTTGACACAATAAACCCTCTGAGCTTCCCCCCCTCACTATCACAAATTATCTGACACCAAACATAGAATTTCATTTAAATGGTGGTGATTGCAGAACCCAAACATCCGAAGACCTGTTGTTGACAGACAAGCCCAAACCCACTGCGTAACTTTCTGCTCATCCTCAACCAGAGTAAACCCAGCAGGGTAGGAAGCCACTAAGATTCCCTCCATTGCCCTCGCAGCCACATTTGCTGTCATTAGTCAATAATTAATTCCATCCTAGTGTCTGAGATAACAGTAACAGGTTTTAATGGCGTCATGTGGTAGAGTAAACATGGCAATCTGTTGCTGCAATCCGCCAGAGAACGGGAGCAGTGGGGCACATTGGGAAGCCGAGCCAGTGGGGTGTTAGTTCAAACCCCTGCTTCCAATACTGGAAGGATGGCTTGGAGGAGAGACACAAACGCTGAGCCAAATGTGTTTAGTTAAGTCACTCAAGGGGGGTGGGTCAGGAGGAAATGCCTTGTGACCGTCCTCCCTCCTTCTCACTACCCCAGTACCCATTCTGCATTTCAATGGACTAACCTGCTGCTGACAGGCAGCAAGGGCGATGGAACAAAAATGAGCAATAATGGACAAATGAGCTCCGGGTGTATAAAATTTACACATAGTCTAGCATGATGGATAAATTCAACAAGTCGAGACAAAAAGAGTTTTGAAGCTTACCCATTCTGAGATCTGCTGGTTCTCAAGTCCTCTGTCAGATCGCCATCAATGCCGGGGCACAATCTCTAAAGGGTATCTTAACATTAGCCTAGGCATAGGTGCAATGGTAGTGTTGAGGAATGCGGCCAGTCGACCTTTTTCACCGAGGTCTAATTCATCAGTGGGTGCAGAAAAAGAGATTTCACCGCAGCATCCGAGCCATGCCTGCAGCTGGCCAGAGCCTCAATTGTCTGAGAAAATGCTAATGCAGGCTCTCAGTGTTTTCAGTGAAAGACGGCACGCATTGTTCAAGCCTGCATCGGTTTGAAGGGGGGGGTCTTCCCTGCCGCATCACCCTTTTCACTGCTCTCATCCATATTCATCGAGTGGCCTGTCCGTCTGCAGCAGCGCGCAGGACTGACACCTCGCTCGGCCAATCAGTAGCCTCCTCCTTCCGGCACGTCATGTCCCCACCCCCCGATGCTGGTCCCAAAAAATTGAATTTTCTCCCCTACTCCGCCTCTTTTGACGCAGCACTATAAAGTATGGCAGTCCATTCACTCACTTTTTTTAGTGGAAAGTGACAAAGGTGAAGTGGCTGAGTGGAGCGGACTTCAGCGGTGACTGGGGGAGCATGTAAAGTGACCTTCAGCAGTGGCTAGAGAGGTGTATGGATAAAATAGGCAGATGATGAAGGAGGTGGAGGAGGAGTGATCAGAGACAGCGTGCCTTACGCCACCCACCCTCCTTTCCTCTTTTCCCCCACCCCCAATCCCTTAGACGGCCATGTTTGAGAGGGCGGAGGGGCTCATCAACCATTGCAAATGGCAGTGCCGCAGAATGGTGGAGGGGGGTGATGAAGCCAATCACTACGCCTATAAATCTTACACCGAGAGGTATCTTAAGTGAGCGTATGTGTGCAAAGACCGCAATGTGCATGTATGTGAGCGTCTGTGTGGACACGGTGGTCCAGCTTTATTTAATAGTGATTTCCAGGGAAAAAAAAAAGGAACTCCTTTTTCCTTAGCTGCTGATCAGTTTCATCCACAAACCAAACCTCAATATTGTGGCCCGTTCGGTTTGCAGAACGAATGCCTTCCAGAAAATTCTACCAGTCTCATTCAGTGAGAGATGCTCTAGTATATAGACACAGCCTCCCTGTAGACTCCACTCCCTCTCACGGTCTATCTATCTCTCCTTTTCTCTCCGCTTTGCTCTGTCTTTATCCCTATCGCGCTCTCTCATTCTCTCTTTCACTGCCACCTGGCAAATTCACAGTCCGCTCACGTCACATCGCTCTGCAAGGGCACCTGTGTCCTTCCCACCAAAAAATAGAAAAAAATAAATAAATTTAAAAAAGACAGCTCACATTCCTGTGCCAACCTTTCCATTAGCAACATTACGAGATCATACCTAATCCCTCAGCCACACAACCTTTTGGAAGGCACATGCTTGCCAGCAACATGGGGCTCGGAGTATGGGTAATTAGAAAGAGAAATGAATGAAAGATGTTCGTTTTGAGGAGAGAAGGGCAACGCTGATAAAAGAAGAGTGATTTCCCTCATTCAGCGTCCACGGCTCCTAATGCACAACGAGAGGGCTCCGCTTTGAAAGAGCACAGGCTTTCTTCTCTTTGTTGCAACTGCCAGTCATGTTAATGATCAGTTCGGTAGGAATAACGTGATCAATATCAGACGTAGTCAAGGGGTTGGTGATTACAGGGGTGGCTGAGGATTATCAGGCTGTCTACCACTATTGCCAGACAGGCTGTAGGGTTTACAATGTAACACGGAATGTATACAGATCCTATGAAATGGTGATGGCGATGTTTAAAACACATTATATAAATGCACAGGGTGAGAAGCTACGGACGAAGTGGAGCGCCTGTTACGATCTGTGGTTCAGTTTAGCCTTAAAAATACACACGTTTTGTCACATAGGTGCTCACAACATCACACACTGGCTACCATTTTATTCTGTAAAACTGCTATCATGGAACAACCGTATATGTTAATATTTTATGCTAAATGTAACCATAGAAATGTTATATCCTTTAGATAAAATGCCTTAAAGATATGCTGTATATCACAAAATTTGTCAATTTGAAAATTAGTAATTTTAGGAAATGCATAAACAACAGCAGTTTTCAAATAGTTGCCATGTGCTTTTATGTATATATCTCCAATACTTCATGAAAAGATTAATCACAAACTAAATGTCAAACTACAAATGTAGAGTGTGTATTTGAAGTTCATTCTTTTCATTTGTATTTTTTGTATTTGAAATACTCAACAAACCCTACCAGTTAAATTAGAGGTCCCATATCGTTTACCTTCCCTGGTTTTATTTGAAATCTTGATATCCTTAACAAGACACAATTGTGGTGTTAAAGCATAAAAAATCATCATTATCTTCCTCTTGCAAGATTGTCTTTGAAACTCTGAGAAAATACAGGTCATTTGGTCTATGTCTCATCAATATTAATGAACATCTCCTCTTGATAGACTGATTTAAAATGCTGTGAATAGAGGGTTGTAGGGTGACTGTGTAGTTGTGAGATCACAACTTTAAATGGGGCAATATTTATTGAACAGCCAGATGATCTTATAATCAAAGCAATAAAAATCTCACTTCCTATGATATGAGTACAATAAAATCTTAACCTTTATTTTATAATGTTCAATAAAAGTGGATTTGGCGCTAAAAGGAATATTGCATACGTCCTACTACAAGAAGTCATCTTTACCTTAGAAAAAAAAAGCAGCATTGCAAATATCACTTTTTCATCAGTGCACGATTAATCTTGAATTTCCAGGTTCCAAATGTATGGTGTGGCTGTGATAGAGAGATGGAGTAATGGCTGGCAAAATTGTGTGCAATATCATTATCGAAATGTCAGCAGTCAGAAGCGGCAGATGTCTGTGTAAATTATGTATTTTTTTCATATTTATCAAGATTTTCCATATGCAATTTCACACCATCTAGCCATTCGTATCACCTGGAAATTGAATGGGATGATCATGGTGAAGTCTCTGTGCTACAACTGAATGATGAAAACTCTCCTTAAGGCGAAAACACCATGTGATGTCCCTGTTCTAGTGGTTTCAGGGGTGCTAATGGAGGACGTATGGGCGCTGAATCTGCTCTAAAATACTGTTTGGTGGGACAAGGGTCCTTTTGTGCCTCACTGAAATTACATTTCTGGAGGTGCAGTGAGGTGCAACAAGAGACACTCTTGCTGTTGGAAATAGGATATAATGCTGCTATCATGGAATGGCGGGGTGTCTGGAACACAGACACAGACAAAGCAGTTTTTAGCAACATATGGTGAAGAAACCTGCCTGTTCTCCACGGACGTCTCATTAACATTAAGTTCTTGAATAAGTGGTCCCCATGAGCTACAGACCATGACAATCAAAAGCTGAAATAAGATGCACAGTAGCTGGCACACTGAATCAGCCGTCATCCTCACTGCTGCACTCCGACATCTTACTGACGAGTAATAAAGCGAGTGTGCGCGCGCACACACACACACACACACACACAGAACTCCTTGTTGATCCTTGTGGATCAATTTGTTAAAATGGTGCTGCAGTGTTTCTATTTTCTTGTCTACCCTCCAATTCTCAACACCCCCTGGTATTAATGTGTAACGTGCATGTAATATCAAAAATGGTAATATCCTTTTTGCTTAACTGCACTAAATCATATACATGTAGGCCATTTTTACTCCTAAGTAAGGTACTAATTTGAGAAGAGCTATGGCATCCATCTTTGGAGTATTTGTATGTTTTCTAATGAACATTCTAGTATTTCTTAATAGTCATTTACCCATATCTAGTTAAGGCATACTACTAAACAGATGCTAAGGTTTTGACCTAATATACCTTGGTTATCTAGGCAACAAGAGTTGATGTGTGTTTAATGGGTTGTATCACCTGACGGTTTTCCTGTTAGATTCATAATTTTTACGTAAAATAAACCACAATCCAGACTCCTTACTGTTCATTTAGTCAACTAAAAATCTGGTTAATTTCTTTCCAGTGCCCTGAGCCCTGAAGGAATATCCCACTAATATCTTCCATCCTCCATCTGAAGTGCACAAAACAGCTGTTTCGTATTCGTTTCATGTTCATGAATGAACGCTGAACTGTCCAGCGTGAGAGCAGCTCCCTTTTAGGGCACACACCTTTTATTCAGGGTTATCAGGCCATTTTGCAATTCAAGTATAAAGCTGTGTGAGGTAATGGGGAATTGCTTGCATTGTACAATGCTTACGGGTATGTGGTTCCTACATTTTAGGAACAAGAACTCATCGAAAACATGTTCGTCTTCCCTACTGATACCATATAGCTCTTGTGTTATCCTATATAATTTTTTCTTCTACAAATTAAGAATTATTCATATCTGTCAACAAAGACCTCCCCAGAAAGTGTTGCTTTCCCTTTGGCGTCTGCACAACAACACCATCAGGGAATCCCTGCAGGAAGCTGCAGCCACAACAGCAACTTGTTATGAGCAGCGTGTGAACGAATACTTGTTGTGTTCCTCCTGTCACAATTAAAAGCCTCCGAACACTTGTCACTCCTCTTGAGTTGAACGGAAGACTTCGACGGCCCAGATGTTAAACAAGAGAGGTGACAGGGTTCAAATTCAAGGCGCTGAGGACGCCACTCTCAGTCTGCTGGATGCAGCATACGAAGTAGCAGCCGTTCAAAGAAAAACATTACTCAGTGTTTTAAAGTGCCAAGTGCACAGGTGCTGCATGTTTTTTTTTTCCTCTCCTTTGCATGTGTTTTTTTTTCTGTGCAGACGTTTGTTTCACTTCCACCAGTGTGCACGCGGCGGCTCCTACAACAACAGATCAGACTTGATGCGGGGGGGGAGACAACGTTTGGACGAGCAGGGTCCCTCTTACCTCCGGTGTTGGTGCGCTTGGTACAGCCGGCCTCCTCAGCCGGAGTTTCCAGCGGTCGTTTGCGGGAGTCCGGGTTGTCAGCCTCCATGAGGGGCTGCTGCAGACTGTGGAGGTTAGGATTTGAGTATATCCCGTTATGGTCCACGGCTGCTCCGACACCACCGGCCATCATCATCATCTTTTTTTTTTCTTTTTGCCGCCCCCCCCCCCTCTCCCCCGGTGCTGTAGATCAAATTTTGCGCTATTTCTCCCCCTCGCACCACCACCACATAGCCCGATGACGCGCACCTCGATGTAGGAGGGGGGGTAAAAACAAGTTGAAACGCTCTATAAGGGATCAAAATGTGAGGCAACGCCGGGATTCTGGGGGGTGGAGGGGGGGTGTGGGGGTCCTCCGCTTTCCGCTGCCCTGCGGCTCTGGTCCGGCGCGTCTCTCTCTCTCTCTCCCACTCTCTCTCTCTGTCTCTCTATCTTTCACAGAGCTAAACATATGAGAAAAAAAATCCCATTGAGTAAAACGCGCTCATTTAACGCGCCGCTCCGGCAGCATGCCGCTTATTGTTGACGCGCAAAAAAAAAAAAAAAGCAAACCCGCGCCTTCAAATAAAGCGGCAGCCCGACAACTGAGAGACGGAGCAAGCCGGGGGGTGGGGGGTGGGGGGAACAGGAGAGAAGAGGGAGGGGGGAGATCGCTTTCATAAAAAAAAGTCTTCTTCACGCCATGTTTTTTTTTCTGCGAAGTCTTCAGCGTGATAAGTGCAGCTGTTGTTATTGTTGCCTTTGTAGTGGGGGGGGGGGGTATAGTTTGGTGATCTCTGAAGCGGACCACAGTGCCACTGACCGGTCAAAGGACAGCAAAGACCATCTAATGTGAGCCACATCTTTCAGATTACTTTTCCTGAGTCTCAAATATAAGTTTTAATGTGTGCACATATTCAAGCGCTTATACAATTCTGCCTCTGATTCCACCCATTCGGACACATTCCTTCCAAGGCGATGACATATCGGAGCAACTCGGGGTTCGGCGTCAAAGACGCATGGACACATGGTGCAGGAGGAGCCGAGGAATCGAACCCCCGTCCCTGTGCCTGGCGGCGGACCCACTCTGCATCCTAAGCGCCACAGACGCCCTTTAGAATATAGAAATAACCCAATTGTTTCCAGTAGAGTTACGATTAGTAAGGGGTGCCTCTATCCTAAATCAGATTAGCAGTGGTGAAGGCAGTGCTCTGTATTATAATGTGGCCTAATACTCAGTGACAAATATTATAGTGAAAGTGTTAATTGAGTAAAAGTACAAATTTAAGATAGAAACAAGTGACAAATTATTAGTATATTTTTATGCAAAATATTTAAAATCATCTGAAAAGTAACATTTGTGAAATATGTTTAGATGCAGTGGAGTAGTAGGTACAATGTTTTCCTCTGAAATGTACTATAAAGTAGCATCAGGTGGGAATATTTAAAGTGCAAGTATCTCAAAGTGGTATTTGAATATTTATGCTTTGTTGCTTCCACCACTGCAGTTAACTCTCTCCGACTGATGGAACACAATGTGGTAATGTTGACCTGTTAGAACTTACTGCTTTAAATTCAAGAAAGAAAATGCAGTATTGCGGGAGATAAAATACCCACAAACAGTGGTAAAAACCTAAGCGTGTCATTTATTTTCTGCACATTGCTGAACACTGCACACAGCAGCGGTTCCCAACCTTTTTTCTTTAAGGGCTTCCCTTTCTTTCACTGAGTAAACAGACTACCTCTGATGAAATGAAGTTTTTTATGGAACTAATACATTCAATGCAATAGATCAGATGATATGTTGTACATACAACCAATGTGTCAGACGAATGTGGTGGCATAGAAAGTATCATATTTTCCCCTGAAATTTAGAAATTCTCAGGAAAAGTACAAGTATTGAGTATTTGTACTTAGTGACTGTCCACCACAAATGGTAACTGCAGGAAGGTAAAACAATAAAAAAAAAGGTAAAGCAATTTGGATGAATATTGTGCAGATCATGTGAACATTGCAGCAGAGATGACTTCCTATTTCCTATTTTAGGAATAAATCATAGTTCTTTGCATTATTGATTTTTATCCGTCATACTTATTATTTAGAACAAATTCAGTTTTTTCCTCTCCTGATTGGCCACTTTTTTTTCTATTAGGCCTTTTATCATTTTACATTTGTACTTTTACTTATTTACCCAAGAAGGCCTTGAAATCCCCCCAATCCCCCATTAAGCTTTGACTACCCCTAGTGGTAATTAAAGATGAAGAGACAGCTTATTTCTACATCCATCCATCCATCCATTGTCTATCCCGCTTATTCCCTTTCGGGGTCGCAGGGGTCTGCTGGAGCCTATCCCAGCGCGTTAAGGCGAGAGGCAGGGATACACCCCAGATGGTCGCCAGCCAATCGTGGGGCACACACACCATTCACACACCATTCACTCTCACACTCACACCTATGGGCAATTTAGAGTTTTACCAATTAACCTGAGCATGTTTTTTGTATTGTGGGAGGAAACCGGAGTACCCCGGTGAAAACCCACGCAGACACGGGGAGAACATGCAAACTCCACACAGAAAGGCCCCAGACCCAGGCCCAAGGCGGTCTTGAACCTGCGACCTTCTTGCTGTGAGGCAACAGTGCTACCCACCGCACCACCGTGTCGCCCCTTATTTCTACATTTTAGTTTTAAAAATGTCTTAACTGATAATTCAACATTTATAACCAAATAAGCTTCTATCAATCAAATAAACAAAATAATCTTGCAGAACAGGAAACATATTTGATTTTGTTTTATTAAAAAAAAACTTTAAAGGGCCAAGGAGATAAAATAGGTATATCCACACGAAAGGAAGTAGAAATTAGAAGAAACCTCGATAGGAAAAAATAATAAAGAATGATTTTGTGTCCAAAATATGTTATTTTTTCAGAATCCTATCCTGTCCCTTTGATTATTTCAGTGACTCTATGTGGGGGTCCTACACCCCCAGATTGGGAACCAGCCATCTATAGCAAATCATCTCATAATCAACATAATTCCAAAACTGAATCCTGCTCGCTTGCAGTGTCTTCAGTAAGAAAACCACAAGCAGTGATAAAATTTACATTGCACCTTTAAACACTTATACAGGTGAACACTTTTTTTATCACTTCGATGGCGTTTGAAGTAAAAACTCCTCTTCCTTTACCGGTGCATCCTTCTTCTCGGTGTCCGCAGCGTTGGCTGACTCAGAGCTGGCTGTTAGTGCTGACACCCTCTGGGCGAGTCGCTCCAGGACCAAATCAGCAGTGCAGGTGAGACTATGCTGAAAAACACAATTTGGGGGTGTTGAATTCATTTTTTCTGAGCTTTGAAAATAGTACAGCAATTATCTTGTGATGAACTGCTTTTGAATGAGTGAGGTTGACAAAGCTGGACTTGTTTTTCTAACAGAAAATTGTCATTCTCTCAGGTGTGTGAGGATCTTTAGGTCAATTTCCATTTTAACTAATGGGAAATGGTGGAATAAAAATGTTCTGAAAGCATATTATTGAAGTATTAATTCATCTACCAGACACCCCTGTTTTAGATTGCTGTATTATAAGCGGCTTTTGCGGGGATGTGACCGTTTTTGTCAACTGCATGTCACCAAAGGTTGAGAGAAGAGAGGAGAGGCTTTTAATATCTGCTCAATTAACTGCAACATCTGCTTGTGACCAGTAGAGGTCAGCAATGCACTTCTCTGGGAGAAAAACAATCAGTGATGACAAGATATGATATGCACAGAGATATACTGGCCCTAAGAAGTTGTTAGCCTCATTATTAACTGCCCTGCTACAAACCTGCAAGATATGCAGTCCCTTTAGCGTGAGGACAGCCATCTCCTTCAAACCGTCCCCTGTCAAGTCTAAGTAGATGATGGACAGCAAAGGACTCTTGAAGCTCCGCCTCCACAACAGCTGAAAGTGTCCGTCACGTCCACTTCCTGTCGCCTGGAATTTGTAACAAAGAAGTTCCTGCATGGCAGAACGGTAGAGAACACTGTCATCATTAAGTAAGACCTCACCACAACAGACAGCTATTCATCAAATGCCTGAAAAGTTCAATTCTGTCTTGTTCCATCACATTCAATACAGTATCTGTAACTTTACTAAATGGATTCATCTGAAGATGCAAAATAAAAAAAAATCCATGAAAAGACCAACAAAAACAAACAAACAATAAAACCAAAACCTTGGAGGTTGGGCACCAGTAAAATAAAGTAGCTGTCTGTATATAAAGTGGTTAAAACTAGCTCCGCCTCCAGCAGCTAGAACAGTAACATGCTTCAGTAGTAATAATCCAATAAAGTTATATATGATCATATGTTAAAGGGAAGAAAGTGGTACTTTTACTTCAGTAGTTTCAGTAAATTCTACTGCTTTTACTGCAGTGAAATTTCTCATGCAGGAATTTTACGGTACTTATATGATATATTTAAATGACTTATTGTTGCCTTTGGTCAAGTAAAGGATGTGAATACTTCTTCCACCAATGCATTTTGGAACCCAATACTCATAGTAATAATATGTTTAAAATAATAGAATTTAATGACTTTAATGAGACTTGTCAATGATAACATGTATTCTATATTTTATAATGATAGAGCATATATAAATCCTTATTCTTTAAAGGGCTATTAATGAAGTCCATAAGAGAAACAATGCTCTGACCTGTCCATATGTTCCCAACAGCACCTCCTTCTGCCCATCAAAGTCCAGATCAATGACCAAAGCGCAGAGCACGGCGTCCCACTGGTCACTCTCTGAGAGGCATTTGGAGTGAGACAAGCCGCGCTCCTGCACATCTCTGACACACAAAGAGGAAACCAGCTGTTCAGATCTAGCCTAGGGACATTTTGATGTCTGAGAGAGAAACTGCACAGAAGCAATTGAATACTCTGCAGGACTTTTTCTAAAGCTATATGACACTGACCTGTAGACAACAGCCATTTCTATAGTGCTGGTGACCAGGAGGTTGTATCCTTCCAGCTCCATTCCTGAAAAAAAAGCAAAAATCAAATAAGCATACATGAATATTACCAAACTGGTCCATGATTATGGCCAGACATACGTTTCATAAAAATAAAACCAACAGACACATACCTTTCTCTCTGCTTGGCTGGTTTGGCTCAGCTTGGCAGCTCAGAGGAAACAGCAGGACGATAGAGATCGGACTGTCAAACTGGACTCGCCAGCTCTGCAAAACCTCTGATAAAAGCACATAATAGAGAGATAATCGTATCATTTATACCCTATTCTGGAGCTGTCTTCATACTGAAATTGACAAAATAAGAAGGTTTGTCAACACAACAGCCATGGTTACCCCCGCTAAATACTATGTATATATATATATATATATATATATATATATATATATATATATATATATATATATATATATTATATATATATATATATATATATATATATGCACTCTTTCTGGTTTGCCTCACCTGGTCCGGTTTGGTTAACCAGTGCCAGTCCAACGCAGCCATTCTGACAGCCAAATGCAGACAGTCGCCGGCCGCCAGGTATAGTCAACACATCCAACCATAACACACTGCAAGGAGGGAGGGGACACACAACACGCTGAGTTAGGGATCATACATCCAATTATAAAATGATGTTTTATGTTTTGCTAAATGTTGGATTGTTACATAGTCCTAATAGGAAAATTGTTCATTGAGTAAGACATGAACATCCATTGAGATGAGGAGAGACATGCAAATACAGTTACTGTAGGAGAAATACTACAATTTATATGGAAAGTTTGAATATCAGGTTGGTCAGGTGTTGATAAGCCAAGTAAAAACCGGACTTATGATAAAGCTATACTTTGTACTTTTTTCTGGTATAGTGTAACAAACTAGGCATGTTACTCTTACATGTGTTCATAAATAAATAAGTTTAGGCAAAGATTCCATTCTGTTGGTTGATAGCGCTGGAATTTCCTGAGGTCTGTGAATGCATCTTAGAGTAAAACAGCAGTAGCCTGTGTTAAAATGAGGACAGTGACTGACAGACTGAGAGGCTGACAGATGCTCCTGGTGATACAAATACAGACATTTGATTACTAACATATGACGGCTTATTGCTGACACCATGACAAAAAAGCCCCAGCTTGCTAAGCCTAAAAAGGCTCACACTACACAAGTCATCATGTAACAAGAAACAATCACATAAGATACAGAAATATAAAAGTCACACAGCTGACAGAGCTAAGGGCACAAAGACTAACTTGCTGGGGAGTTGCTGGAGTTCAGGGAAAAGTCTTTCCACCGGCTGCTCTTCAAACTGGTGGAGGGATGCATTCTGGCAGAGACACGAGAGTCAATGGATGGCGCTCTGATGTTTGCATGAGGAATCAAAATGGACATCTGACAGTTTTAGCTCTCGTGCTATAAAAGTTTTTTTTAAATCCTTTTACACACACAAAAAGAAGACGATACAAATGCAGCTGCTCTTTCTGATCGAATCAAATCATGCAAAATAGAGAAGGTCACTTAAGAATTTATACAAAAGCAGTATTAATAATTAATTTGCAATACATTTCATATGTCATTACCAATCCTGGTTTATCTGTATTAGACTGTAGCAGGATCACTGATTGGAGCAACTTCCCATAGGGTTGTGTAGAGGTATGGTTGTGCATTTAGGCTAAAACTATAATAACACACACACCTCTTTGTACAGGTGGATCTTCTGGTCATGGCCACTGAGCAGAAACACAGTCTCACTGCTTCCATCATCACACTGAACTCTAAAGAGGGCAAAGAGCAGTTGACATTCACCATGTAGACGCAGTCTAGACCTGTATATTTATTTTTCCATTAGTACACGGTATATGCCCCTGAGCAGCAAACTTACTCTGTGTGATAGAGCTGGAAGGGTGTGAACTGCAGCTCCAGATTCAGGCAACTTTCTGTTCAAAGAGGCACATCAGCATGTGAAACATCTGTCCGAGTGAGCACCATACACACCCGTGCAGCAGTGTCACTCACGAGCAATAGACTCCAGGTTGAACTCTGAGCCAGGCTCATAGTCACAGTAGATATTCAGGAACGGAGTAGCTTTGTCACCAGAGTCCTGCGAGAGATCAGAAGGAATGCGTTTATTATTGCACTAAGTATTTATCACTACGGTAACATGTGCTAAGACTCCTGAACTTTAATATGGGGAAAAAAATACCTTTATGAACGTGATGCCCACCACCAGGCCTCTTTTGGGTGAAGACTTGTTAAATGCATCAATCGATACAATCTCTGCATCAACTAGATAAAGAAGGCAGGGTCAACTTTTTGCAGGATCAACCAACAAGACAACAGTTTATACCACATCTTTGAGATTTAAATGACTTTGAATTACACTAAGCAGATTACTAAAAGAATAGGGAACTACAGCGACCGAATGCATGAGGCAAATGGTGGTCACACCGGATTCTGACTGGTGTTCTGAGTGCCCAGACCCAATTAAACTAAACTGCATGTTTCAGAGTGGCCTTTTATTGTGGCCAGTACAAAGACACCTGTACAAAAATAATGTCTAACCAGCATCTTTATATGCCACAATTATGTGGAGGAATGGGTTATCTCGGCAAAGGAGAAGTGTTAGACAGATTTGTGGACATTATTAGAGATAAACGGTTATTTTGTGTGTGTATGTTTTATATCTTCGAAAAAACTGGAGTAAAAACAAAAGTGTTGCGTTTAATTCAGGTGAGGCGCTCTCCAGGTGTTGCGCCAGATGTGTAGCGTTACCAGGTATGTAGGTGAACTGGACCTCCTTGGCCACGGGTCGGATTTTGTGCTGCAGCTCCTGGTATCTGAAGCTCACCACCTTCCCTTTGAGGGTGGCCGCCAGCAGCTCCTGCTCGCCGGCCTGACACAGCCCGTAAATGTTGCTCTGCGACGGGAAGCGGCTGAAGCTGTCCTCCACGAAGGGATACGCCTCCCGCAGCATCCTGCGGGATCAAACCGCACGGTCCGCGCGTGTTTCCGTAGCCGCTCTGCGCCGCAACTCCATTCAGATATTCGTTATCTGGTTCCCTGTCTGTCCGCCTTCGCCCGGTCACCCGCAAACGGAGCAAAACATCCGGTTTTGGAGGGAGGCCGCGTTCAAGACTGTCGGATATACCACGTTCGCGAAGGAGAAAATTAAGCTTTTAATGACGAAATTAGAATTTCGAGTTTTTAAAAAATACATCTATTATTTCTGTCATAACATCTTCTTCCAACTTTATTATACTATGTTGTCGACGTTTTTGTTATATATTTTTATCGTTACCCAAGTATCCTCAGTTTGACCGTAGTAGTCACCAACCAGAGCCCCTTAAAGGCAGCACGCGACTCTTCTTCATGTTGTACATTTTTTGACAGATTTAAAAAAATTGTATTGCATATGTAATACTGCCCTCTACTGTACTGTCTGTTACACGTTTATTATTGATAAGAGTATGGTTTTACACCCCAAACCCTTTACCTATAGTATATGTGAGGTAATTAGGTAAATAATTAGTTATAATTTTAAATAGTCATCTGTCTCTTATGCTATATTGTGTTTTTTTGTGGAAAACAAATAATTATTCAAGTACTTTATTTAAGTACATTTCAGAGGTGGATCTTGTACTTTCTACTCCATTGAGTTTATCTGACAGCTTTAGTTCCTTCTCAGATGTAGATTGGACACAAATTATTATCATAAAACTTATGCTGTTTAAACTATGGTATTATAGAATTAATATGATGCATCACTGCTGCTTCTAATATATCCAAACTAATCTGAACCAATTTGGCTAATGAACTACAACATTAAAAAAGTCTTGTGTGTTTGTTGGTGGTAAAAAACTAAACTAAACTAAATATTAGTATAATACACTATAGTAATATTACACTGTCTGCTTTCGATACTTTAAGTTCATTTTTCTGATAAGACTTTGGTACTTTTAATCAAGTAACATTTGCATTTTTATTGAGTATTTTTAGATGGCAGTATTTCTATTTTTACTTAGAATCTGAGGAACTTCACCACTGATTGTAAATGGGCATGTGTGCCACACACACACACACACACACACACACACACACACACACACACACACACACTTTTACTCTGTAAATATATAAATTACATAATATTATTGAAATACATTATGTGCTTTTACTCTGCTCATTGACAAAATAAAGCCTTTTGCAGATCACATAGTGTAGTGATTATTATGTTTGCCCAAGCTTTGTCAGACAAACAGTCGACACGGCTGTGTACAATGCAACAATGATAATGACAACTCATACTATTTGACTTGTCGCCTAAGCTGTCAAAACTGACAAAACAGCAGAGTTTGTTTGTTTTTCTTTTTTGGAGTACATGCGCCTACTGAGATTTAGCTTTTTACAGTGAAATGTATTATTTTCATTTAATTTCTCTCATGGTTACGCCCTAACCTCTAATTTTGTCTGTCTATTGTGATTTGATAACAGGCTACAGTTTCAGGAAATCTGCATTTTAAAATTCTGTCATTCCCTGTCTGAATTCAGTGTGGCTCAATCATCTGCTGACAAACTATGAGACAGAATTTTGTGTCGCTAGGCTCATATGCTTGTTTATATATAATTGATATTACTAAATTTTATATGTGCTTATACATTATGTTTGGTAGAGCCACAGGAGGTACCTTTTGTTTCTTTTGTGTCCTTTTACAAATAATTATATTTATGTTACATTGTTACTTGAGTAGGACCTATAATAAAGGATATATATTTATACTGGAGGATTTCTGGAGTCAATCCCAGCACATTACAGGCGAGAGGCAGGAATACAGGTCACCAGCCTATTATGAGGCACACACACCATTCACCTACACCTATGGGCCATTTAGAGTCTCCAATCAACTTCAGCATGTTCTTGGACTGTGGGAGGAAGCTGGAGAATCCAGAGAAAACCCACACAGACACAATGAGGACATGCAAACGCCACACAGAAAGGTCCCAGCTCAACCTTTAGAGAAATCTTTATTAGCAGATGACTGTTAAATCACACTGACCAACTCACAGAAACATCTGGTTCTGAAGAAGAACACTTGTCATACAGTAGATGAGTAAGTTAAGTACTTATTTATACATTGCATCAGATTTGGGGTGTATATTACACAGTATGTTGTTGTAGAAAACTTAATTAATTTAAAGTCAATGAAGGATTTTAATAGGAGGCACACAATTTTTAAATTTCAAACTAGACTTCTATTAGAGACACAACCCAGGCTAATTATAACAGCTGCTCAGGTTTTTGACACAGCTGAACAAAAGAAATAGATAGTTTTAAAACACAAAACTGCTTCGATCAATGTGATTTTACCAAATTGAACAGGTCCATTGCAACAGACATGCACATATTCACACACACACACACACACACACACACACACACACACACACACACTGCCCAAAAAGTTGTCACAGTCCACGTAAACACAGCAAAACAGACATCGAGTGGGTCACAAATGATGATTCAAGGACCCATACAGTTTATGGTCTGATCTGTCAGACACATCGGACAGTGGCAGAGAGGTATTTGTAGGTGTGTGGACAGGGATCTCCTCCCATCAAGGCGTTGGTCACACGGATGTAACAAATTGCTTTATTGTTACACCTAAAGGAAATGGCAGACAAAATTATTCTGCTGCATTTTTCATTTTTCCTTTTTTTCAACATTTTGCAATTGCCATATAAACACATGTTGTAAAGATTTATAAATTATCTACTTAGTTAAAAACATCTAGATTAATTTAATGGTGTCCTCAGAAACACTTAGTCACATATACCTGTACCTATATTATTATATTAATATATAATAATAACTTGAACTAGGACTGAACTTAGGGTGACCATGTAAATGTTTAGTTGGGATAGCTCAAGTAAAAACTGAATTAGTAGGACCTGGTGTTTTCTGTAGATAAAGGTTCAGGAATAACATCTATCACCAGGTCCATCTGGCAGGTAATATTAAATTCTAGAACCAGATTTTGTGCTCAAGGGGTCAGTTCAACAAAGCCAACCTCTTCACATGTGCTCTAATTGTCATTACACTACATTTACACCTACATTTTTGGTTGGTGGACCTAGACAAAAAAGGATATAAAGTTTCACAAGGAAATGAAAACCTCTCTGCAATGAAACCATAAGGTCAGGTGCTTCAGTTATAAAAACAGAAAGTTTAATCAGTGATTTACTTACAAATGTTGAAGTCTTTTGGTAACGTCACTTCTGCAAGTGGTACTTTGTTTTGTCACATAGCTCATGGGGCTCCAACAGAAAGCTTTGTTTTGACGACCGTAGACAGCAGACTCTACTCGAATCTTCTTCCCAAGTACTGGAAAGAGACAGAGGCGGATCCATAAATATACATAGAAAAATATAAAATACTGAGGAATAAAGTATATGTGTGAAACTTACAGCATCTGAATTGCCCGAGATTTCCCTGGCAGATCCGCCCCACAAATGCAGAGGGACGTAAAATCTGAGGAGCAGCTGGTTGGAGGTAGGAGTTCCCGTGTCTAAAATAAAAGGCTGATGGGAATTGACTGGGCACTGGTTTGCAGGGACACTTACAGTTGCACTTGCAGCTGATCGCATGATTTTTTTTGGTGCTGATCGATTTTTTGCTGATGGGAACTTTATTTTTTTTGATAGCGGGAACTTTTGATTTTCGGTTCAAGGGAACTTTAGTGCCACACATTGTTTTCTTTTTCCAGGTATATTTTGTTGTCTTTCCAGTACCACATTTTGGTGTCTTTGCAGTGCCACACGTTGTTTTCTTTTTCCAGATATACTTTGTTGTCTTTCCAGTACCACATTGTGGTTTCTTTGCAGTGCCACACGTTGTTTTCCTTTTCCAGGTATGCTTTCTTATCTTTACAGTACCACACTTTGGTTTCTTTGCAGTACCACACATTGTTTTCCTTTTCCGGGTATACTTTGTTGTCTTTCCAGTACCACACTTTGGTTTCTTTGCAGTACCACATGTTGTTTTTCTTTTCCAGGTATACTTTGTTGTCTTTCTAATAGCACATTTTGGTTTCTTTGCAGTACCACACATCTTTTTCCTTTTCCAGGTATACGTTGTTATCTTTCCAGTACCACACTTTGGTTTCTTTGCAGTGCCACATTTTGTTTTCTTCTTCCAGGTATGCTTCCTTATCTTTCCAGAACCACATTTAGGTTCCTTTGCAGTGCCACACGTTGTTTTCCTTTTCCAGGTATGCTTCCTTATCTTTCCAGAACCACATTTAGGTTCCTTTGCAGTGCCACACGTTGTTTTCCTTTTCCAGGTATGCTTTCTTATATGTACAGTACCACATTTTGGTTTCTTTGCAGTGCCACACATTGTTTTCTTCTTCCAGGTATGCTTCCTTATCTTTCCAGAACCACATTTAGGTTCCTTTGCAGTGCCACACGTTGTTTTTCTTTTCCAGGTATGCTTTCTTATCTTTACAGTACCACACTTTGGTTTCTTTGCAGTACCACACATTGTTTTCCTTTTCTGGGTATACTTTGTTGTCTTTCCAGTACCACACTTTGGTTTCTTTGCAGTACCACACGTTGTTTTCCTTTTCCAGGTATACTTTGTTGTCTTTCCAGTACCACACTTTGGTTTCTTTGCAGTACCACACATTGTTTTCCTTTTCCGGGTATACTTTGTTGTCTTTCCAGTACCACACTTTGGTTTCTTTGCAGTACCACACATTGTTTTCCTTTTCCAGGTATACTTTGTTGTCTTTCCATTAACGCATTTTGGTTTCTTTGCAGTACCACACGTTGTTTTCCTTTTCCAGGTATACTTTGTTGTTTTTCCAGTACCACATTTTGGTTTCTTTGCAGTGCCACACGTTGTTTTCCTTTTCCAGGTATGCTTTCTTATCTTTACAGTACCACACTTTGGTTTCTTTGCAGCACCACACATTGTTTTCCTTTTCCAAGTATACTTTGTTGTCTTTCTAGTACCACACTTTGGTTTCTTTGCAGCACCACACATTGTTTTCCTTTTCCAAGTATACTTTGTTGTCTTTCTAGTACCACATTTTGGTTTCTTTGCAGCACCACACGTTGTTTTCCTTTTCCAGGTATACTTTGTTGTTTTTCCAGTACCACACTTTGGTTTCTTTGCAGTGCCACACGTTGTTTTCCTTTTCCAGGTATGCTTTCTTATCTTTACAGTACCGCACTTTGGTTTCTTTGCAGTACCACACATTGTTTTCCTTTTCCAGGTATACTTTGTTGTCTTTCCAGTACCACACTTTGGTTTCTTTGCAGCACCACACGTTGTTTTCCTTTTCCAGGTATACTTTGTTGTTTTTCCAGTACCACACTTTGGTTTCTTTGCAGCACCACACGTTGTTTTCCTTTTCCGGGTATACTTTGTTGTCTTTCCAGTACCACACTTTGGTTTCTTTGCAGTACCACACATTGTTTTCCTTTTCCAGGTATACTTTGTTGTCTTTCCATTAACGCATTTTGGTTTCTTTGCAGTACCACACGTTGTTTTCCTTTTCCAGGTATACTTTGTTGTTTTTCCAGTACCACATTTTGGTTTCTTTGCAGTGCCACACGTTGTTTTCCTTTTCCAAGTATACTTTGTTGTCTTTCCAGTGCCACATTTTGGTTTCTTTGCAGTGCGACACATTGATTTCTTTTTCCAGGTATACCTTCGTACACAGATTTCTGTCCTTCTGAAAGTAAACTTTGTTTTTTTACTGAAACCACACTTGGAATTCTTTTTCCATGTATACGTTCGTACACAGATTGCTTTCCTTCTAAAAGTAGACTTTGGTATCTTTCTGAAACCACACTTGGGCTTCTTTTTCCAGGTATACTTTGTCGTCTTTCCAGTACCACACTTTGGTTTCTTTGCAGTACCACACGTTTTTTTCCTTTTCCAGGTATACTTTGTTGTCTTTCCAGTACCACATTTTGGTTTATTTGCAGCACCACATGTTGTTTTCCTTTTCCAGAAATACTTTGTTGTTTTTCCAGTACCACACTTTGGTTTCTTTGCAATGCCACACGTTGTTTTCTTTTTCCAGGTATGCTTTCTTATCTTTACAGTACCACACGTTGGTTTCTTTGCAGCACCACATGTTGTTTTCCTTTTCCAGGTATACTTTGTTGTCTTTCCAGTACCACATTTTGGTTTCTTTGCAATGCCACACGTTGTTTTCTTTTTCCAGGTATAATCTGTTGTTTTTCCAGTACCACACTTTGGTTTCTTTGCAGCACCACATGTTGTTTTCCTTTTCCAGGTATACTTTGTTGTCTTTCCAGTACCACACTTTGGTTTCTTTGCAGCACCACACGTTGTTTTCCTTTTCCGGGTATACTTTGTTGTTTTTCCAGTACCACACTTTGGTTTCTTTGCAGTGCCACATGTTGTTTTCTTTTTCCAGGTATACTTTGTTGTCTTTCCAGTACCACATTTTGGTTTCTTTGCAATGCCACACGTTGTTTTCTTTTTCCAGGTATGCTTTCTTATCTTTCCAGTACCACACTTTGGTTTCTTTGCAGCACCACATGTTGTTTTCCTTTTCCAGGTATACTTTGTTGTCTTTCCAGTACCACACTTTGGTTTCTTTGCAGCACCACACGTTGTTTTCCTTTTCCAGGTATACTTTGTTGTTTTTCCAGTACCACACTTTGGTTTCTTTGCAGTGCCACATGTTGTTTTCTTTTTCCAGGTATACTTTGTTGTCTTTCCAGTACCACATTTTGGTTTCTTTGCAATGCCACATGTTGTTTTCTTTTTCCAGGTATGCTTTCTTATCTTTCCAGTACCACACTTTGGTTTCTTTGCAATGCCACACATTGTTTTCTTTTTCCAGGTATGCTTTCTTATCTTTCCAGTACCACACTTTGGTTTCTTTGCAGCACCACATGTTGTTTTCCTTTTCCAGGTATACTTTGTTGTCTTTCCAGTACCACACTTTGGTTTCTTTGCAGCACCACACGTTGTTTTCCTTTTCCAGGTATACTTTGTTGTTTTTCCAGTACCACATTTTGGTTTCTTTGCAATGCCACACGTTGTTTTCTTTTTCCAGGTATGCTTTCTTATCTTTACAGTACCACACGTTGGTTTCTTTGCAGCACCACATGTTGTTTTCCTTTTCCAGGTATACTTTGTTGTCTTTCCAGTACCACATTTTGGTTTCTTTGCAATGCCACACGTTGTTTTCTTTTTCCAGGTATAATCTGTTGTTTTTCCAGTACCACACTTTGGTTTCTTTGCAGCACCACATGTTGTTTTCCTTTTCCAGGTATACTTTGTTGTCTTTCCAGTACCACATTTTGGTTTCTTTGCAGTGCCACACGTTGTTTTCTTTTTCCAGGTATACTTTGTTGTCTTTCCAGTACCACATTTTGGTTTCTTTGCAATGCCACACATTGTTTTCTTTTTCCAGGTATGCTTTCTTATCTTTCCAGTACCACACTTTGGTTTCTTTGCAGCACAACACGTTGTTTTCCTTTTCCAGGTATACTTTGTTGTTTTTCCAGTACCACACTTTGGTTTCTTTGCAGTGCCACATGTTGTTTTCTTTTTCCAGGTATACTTTGTTGTCTTTCCAGTACCACATTTTGGTTTCTTTGCAATGCCACATGTTGTTTTCTTTTTCCAGGTATGCTTTCTTATCTTTCCAGTACCACACTTTGGTTTCTTTGCAGCACCACATGTTGTTTTCTTTTTCCAGGTATACTTTGTTGTTTTTCCAGTACCACACTTTGGTTTCTTTGCAGTGCCACATGTTGTTTTCTTTTTCCAGATATACTTTGTTGTCTTTCCAGTACCACATTTTGGTTTCTTTGCAATGCCACACGTTGTTTTCTTTTTCCAGGTATGCTTTCTTATCTTTCCAGTACCACACTTTGGTTTCTTTGCAGCACCACATGTTGTTTTCCTTTTCCAGGTATACTTTGTTGTTTTTCCAGTACCACACTTTGGTTTCTTTGCAGTGCCACATGTTGTTTTCTTTTTCCAGGTATACTTTGTTGTCTTTCCAGTACCACATTTTGGTTTCTTTGCAATGCCACACGTTGTTTTCTTTTTCCAGGTATGCTTTCTTATCTTTACAGTACCACACGTTGGTTTCTTTGCAGCACCACATGTTGTTTTCCTTTTCCAGGTATACTTTGTTGTCTTTCCAGTACCACATTTTGGTTTCTTTGCAATGCCACACGTTGTTTTCTTTTTCCAGGTATAATCTGTTGTTTTTCCAGTACCACACTTTGGTTTCTTTGCAGCACCACATGTTGTTTTCCTTTTCCAGGTATACTTTGTTGTCTTTCCAGTACCACATTTTGGTTTCTTTGCAGTGCCACACGTTGTTTTCTTTTTCCAGGTATACTTTGTTGTCTTTCCAGTACCACATTTTGGTTTCTTTGCAATGCCACACATTGTTTTCTTTTTCCAGGTATGCTTTCTTATCTTTCCAGTACCACACTTTGGTTTCTTTGCAGCACCACACGTTGTTTTCCTTTTCCAGGTATACTTTGTTGTTTTTCCAGTACCACACTTTGGTTTCTTTGCAGTGCCACATGTTGTTTTCTTTTTCCAGGTATACTTTGTTGTCTTTCCAGTACCACATTTTGGTTTCTTTGCAATGCCACATGTTGTTTTCTTTTTCCAGGTATGCTTTCTTATCTTTCCAGTACCACACTTTGGTTTCTTTGCAGCACCACATGTTGTTTTCTTTTTCCAGGTATACTTTGTTGTTTTTCCAGTACCACACTTTGGTTTCTTTGCAGTGCCACATGTTGTTTTCTTTTTCCAGATATACTTTGTTGTCTTTCCAGTACCACATTTTGGTTTCTTTGCAATGCCACACGTTGTTTTCTTTTTCCAGGTATGCTTTCTTATCTTTCCAGTACCACACTTTGGTTTCTTTGCAGCACCACATGTTGTTTTCCTTTTCCAGGTATACTTTGTTGTTTTTCCAGTACCACACTTTGGTTTCTTTGCAGTGCCACATGTTGTTTTCTTTTTCCAGATATACTTTGTTGTCTTTCCAGTACCACATTTTGGTTTCTTTGCAATGCCACACGTTGTTTTCTTTTTCCAGGTATGCTTTCTTATCTTTCCAGTACCACACTTTGGTTTCTTTGCAGCACCACATGTTGTTTTCTTTTTCCAGGTATACTTTGTTGTTTTTCCAGTGCCACATTTTGGTTTCTTTGCAATGCCACACGTTGTTTTCTTTTTCCAGGTATGCTTTCTTATCTTTACAGTACCACACTGTGGTTTCTTTGCAGTACCACACGTTGTTTTCCTTTTCCAAGTATACTTTGTTGTCTTTCCAGTGCCACATTTTGGTTTCTTTGCAGTGTCACACATTGTTTTCTTTTTCCAGGTATACCTTCGTACACAGATTTCTGTCCTTCTGAAAGTAAACTTTGGTTTCTTTCTGAAACCACACTTGGAATTCTTTCTCCATGTATACGTCCGTACACAGATTGCTTTCCTTCTGAAAGTAGACTTTGTTTTCTTTCTGAAACCACACTTGGACTTCTTTTTCCAGGTAAACTTTGTTGTCTTTCCATTACCATATTTTGGTTTCTTTGCAGCACCACATGTTGTTTTCCTTTTCCAAGTATACTTTGTTGTTTTTCCAGTACCACACTTTGGTTTCTTTGCAGTGCCACATGTTGTTTTCTTTTTCCAGGTATACTTTGTTGTCTTTCCAGTACCACATTTTGGTTTCTTTGCAATGCCACATGTTGTTTTCTTTTTCCAGGTATGTTTTCTTATCTTTCCAGTACCACACTTTGGTTTCTTTGCAGCACCACATATTGTTTTCTTTTTCCTGGTATACTTTGTTGTCTTTCCAGCACCACACATTGTTTTCTTTTTCCAGGTATACTTTGTTGTCTTTCCAGTAACACACTTTGGTTTCTTTGCAACACCACACGCTGTTTTCCTTTTCCCGGTATACTTTGTTGTCTTTCCAGCACCACACATTGTTTTCTTTTTCCAGGTATACTTTGTTGTCTTTCCAGCTCCACACATTGTTTTCTTTTTCCAGGTATACTTTGTTGTCTTTCCAGTACCACACTTTGGTTTCTTTGCAGTACCACACTTTCTTTTCTTTTTCCAGGTATACCTTGTTGTCTTTCCAGTACCACACTTTGGTTTCTTCATGAAGCCACAGGTAGATTTCTTTCCTGTTCCACATGTTTTCTTCTTTTGATTGGTACACTTATGTTTATTTCCTTTGCCACGTATTTCCTTTCCTGAGACACACTTGAGTTTCTTTATGGTGCCGATGCCCCATGTTTTTTTCTTTCTGAAGGCACACTTTAATTTGTTTCCAATTGGAACTTTTTGGTTGTTGCTGATTTGGCCTCCTTTTTGACTGCTAATGGGAGGTGGTACTTTGGGTCTGTCACTACTGTGAATGCAAAATTGTTATTTGTGATGTTAGAAGTGTTATAGAAAGATTATTGTTCATCTGATCACATTTGCAAGGTGTATTGCTGTATACGCCCCACACCTGGGGTGTGTCATGTATAAAGTTATATAATGAGTTGTTCTCAAATTTCCATACTGTGGCACTTAACAACCCTGCACACAACAAACTCTGCCAGTTACTTGGCTTGTAATGAGTTGTCAATACATTTTGAACAGGCATACCCTCCTAATGACTCTGCAGGCAGCAACTGGCAAATTGGACACATAGGATGGCAGTAGCAATACCCAGAACCAAGTCAGTCCACTCATCAACATAGCTATGAAATCTCACATTATGCTGTATAATGTGCTGAATTGGTCACATGTACAGTACTTGTTGTATAACTGTTGCATATTGTGCTATGGTAGGTATGGAAATAAAATAATGAATAGAATTTGAGGTGTACTGGATTCTAGAGATTAAAAATAATTGATATTTCCAAAAAAGACATTGTATTACCTTATTGTTTCCTCTGATGTCCGAGATGGCAACGATGTAGACAATTCCAAATTGGCTTGACCTTGAGTGCACATAAATGAGATCATGATTTCAACATTGTCAATAAATTCAGGAAATATGGACACAAATATACAATATAGAATAAAACACCTCCACCAAATCCAGTGGATATACTGAAATACACACAAATATACTGAAATGTTCAAGAAGTATTTTGAAAATATCATTTCAACTTTAGTATATAAAGCCTATGGAGCAAATATTAGCAATATATATATATATACAGTGATCCCTCGCCACTTCGCGGTTCACTTATCGCGGATTCGCTATTTCGCGGATTTTCATTATGCATTTTTTTTTTTTTTGGTGCATTGTGTTCTGCATTCTGATTCGCTAAAAACTCACTTTCGCTTCTTGTATCAAAACATGCTACGAATTGTGCTATCATTTTGTCGTCTCGTTTGCAAAGAAGAAAAAAGAGCGACAACAGCTGCCTATCACTATGTTCTTCTCCCGAACAAACACACCTGCACCGCGGGCTTCAGAAGAAGAGAACACTGCAGAGCGCAGTCAGGATGCAGCTGCCCAGTCTGAAGAGCAGTGAAACGGCCTACACGCGAGTCACTGTATTTGTATACATGTAATAGTTTTCTATTTCGCGGATTTCAAGTTTTAAACATCTTGACTGAGGTCTTTTATGGAAAATGATTGTAGCTCCCATTTAAGTTCTGTAACAGTTAACTAACTTCTTTAGTTAGTGTGTCTTTACTCACCAGTTAATGACAGCAGGATGAGCATGACCGCCAAAGCTGAAAAACATTCAAACATTAGTCTAAATGTAGTTAGGGTCTTAATTCCTAATTGTAGCCCTCTGCCCTACCCCTTCACTCCTCCGAAGTGAAGGTAGTCCCGTTTCTTTCAGCAGTTAGGGTTAGGGTAAGGGCGCTAATGGTTTTTTTAGATGAATCTTTTGTAAACTGAGCCAAAACTGATAAAACTGCAGAACCTTCATACTTTTATTAATTTGGCATTATTATGTAAGTTTTGCCTGACTTAAAATAATTGCATAAATATTTGTAAGGAAAATGTATGTGATTATTGCTTTACCAACTAATGTAATGTTCTCTTCTCAGGAAGTGAGCTAAAAAATGTTGCATGTAGGCTACATTTTGCATTTTGTTGAGGAAGGAACTTATGAACTTATGTGTGAATCAGAATCTTTTGTATATCTTTTGTATATATATATATACAGTGGGGAAAATAAGTATTTGAACACCCTGCTATTTTGCTATTTCTCCCACTTAGAAATCATGGAGGGGTCTGAAATTTTCATCGTAGGTGCATGTCCACTGTGAGAGAGATAAACTTAAAAAAAATCCAGAAATCACAATGCATGATTTTTTAACGTTTTATTTGTGTGATATAGCGGCAAATAAGTATTTGAACACCTGTGTGTCATCTAGAATTCTGACCCTGAAGGACCTGTTAGTCCGCCCATTAGAAGTCCACCTGCACTCCATGTATCATCCTTAATCAGATGCACCTGTTTGAAGTGGTTAGCTGCATAAAGACACCTGTCCACCCCATACAATCAGCAAGACTTTAACTTGTAACATGGCGAAGAACAAAGAGCTGTCCAACGACACAAGAGAGAAAATTGTACACCTCCACAAGGCTGGAAAGGGCTACGGAGCAATTGCCAAGCAGCTTGGTGAAAAAAGGTCCACTGTTGGAGCAATCATTAGAAAATGGAAGAAGCTAAACATGACGGTCAATCTCAATCGGAGTGGAACCCCATGCAAGATATCACCTCGTGGGGTCTCAATGATTCTAAGAAAGGTGAGGAATCAGCCCGGAACTACACGACAGGAGTTGGTCAATGACCTGAAAAGAGCTGGGACCAACGTTTCCAAGGTTACTGTAGGTAATACACTAAGACGTCATGATTTGAAATCATGCATGGCACGAAAGGTTCCCCTGCTTGAATCAGCACATGTCAAGGCCCGTCTTAAGTTTGCATATGACCATTTGGATGATACAGAGGAGTCATGGGAGAAAGTTTTGTGGTCAGATGAGACCAAAATAGAACTTTTTGGTCATAATTCCACTAAGCGTGTTTGGAGGAAGAAGAATGAAGAGTACAATGCGAAGAACACCATCCCTACTGTGAAGCATGGGGGTGGTAGCATCATGCTTTGGGGGTGTTTTTCTGCACATGGGACAGGACGAGTGCACTGCATTAAAGAGAGGATGGCTGGGGCCGTGTATTGTGAGATTTTGGGGAACAACCTCCTTCCCTCAGTCAGAGCATTGAAGATGGGTCATGGCTGGGTCTTCCAACACGACAACGACCCAAAGCACACAGCCAGGAAAACCAAGGACTGGCTCCGTAAGAAGCATATCAAGGTTCTAGCATGGCCCAGCCATTCTCCAGACCTGAACCCAATCGAAAATCTTTGGAGGTAGCTCAAAGTCTGTGTTTCTAAGCGACAGCCCAGAAACCTGACTGATCTAGAGAAGATCTGTGTGGAAGAGTGGGCCAGGATCCCTCCTGCAGTATGTGCAAACCTGGTGAAAAACTACAGGAAACGTTTGACCTCTTTAATAGCAAACATTACGGATTACACATTCGCAGGTGTTCAAATACTTATTTGCCGCTATATCACACAAATAAATCATTAAAAAATCATGCATTGTGATTTGTGGATTTTTCTTTTTAGTTTATCTCTCTCACAGTGGACATGCACCTACGATGAAAATTTCAGACCCCTCCATGATTTCTAAGTAAAATAATAAATAAAATAGCAAATACTTATTTTCCCCACTGTATATATATATATATATATATATATATATATATATATATATATATATATATATATATATATATATATATATATATATATATATATATATATATATATGTATATGGAGTTTTTTGAAATTACAAATATACTTGTGGTTTGATGTAGCCTAAACAAATCTTCACTGCTGCTCTAGGAAGCGTATGGTCCTTTTTGGTTTGTCTCAATTCCAATTCATTAACCACTCTTTTGATTGGCTCAGGCTAATCACAGGTGACAACACACTAACATCTAATTCACATGGGCAAAATAAAAAAATTAAATTAAAATCTAGAGACATTAGATTTCAGATATTAGCTTGTAGCCAGACTAGCCTTGTTGGCTTCCCCCCGGCAGGAGGGGGAAGCTGCGTCACACAGCTGTGATGTCACGCTGGAAAAAGAGACTTTTACAGAGCTTTTCTAGAGGTTTTTGAAAGATAAAAAGTCTATGACTGTTGAGATCATCCATGTATTTGTCTCATCCAGGAGGTAAAAGTTATGAGTTGCCAGTTCAGGCTGGCTAACTGGTCCAATTCCTGCCATGAGGTCATGTTTAACCTTAATTACCAGCCAGGATGTGTTGCTTACCTGTAGAAAAGATCCAGCCTAGATCCCTACTAAACCCTGTTTTCTATCCTTAGGCCAGGCCACAGACACTTAATAATATTAATAATAATAATAACAATTATTATCATTATTATAAATTCAATTTATATATCTCTTTTCTGGGTACCCAAAGTGGGTCTTGAATGTCCTGTTTAAAGGATGGTAAGGTAGTTGATTGAGAGATAAGGATGGGGAGGGTGTTCCGCAGGGAGATTGCGGCAAATGAAAAGGTCCTGTCACCCCGGGTCTGTAACTCTGTCCTTGGGATTTCCAAGCAGCTGGCGTCAGCAGATCTGAGGCGACGGGTAAGGCCCCCTGCCACCATCTCTCCAATTCAAATATGTAGAGTTTTTAAAAAAAAAAATTATGTCTTTGTGATATATAGCGTTGTGAAGTGATAGGGGATATTTTCTGCTTCCATGGTTCTGAAACATGTACTTATTTCAGAAAAGATAGGAACCAGTTAAACAAGTCGTACCAGTAAAAGTCCCATTTACATCCTCATATAGATAGTGTCAATTTAAGTTTGGACTGGTCTATCTGGTAAGCCTTAGGCTAGAAAAGAGGTTTTCAAAGTGGGAGGCTCAGTTATGTGAGTGAACAAATCAAATATAATAGGGCTATGTCAAAGAGCGAAATTAGGCTATTTTGGCTGAGTTGTTGATTGTCTATAGTATCAAATAACAATATGATGAAAAATTTGTAATCTGATAAAAACTAATGTAACATTTCATTTTGTCCATATCGTTTATCCCTGCCTCATACACCTTCAAAATGTAAACTTCCCTTCAATGCACATATTAAAGTGAGCAGTTGATGCATTATTTCCCCCTCTGTATCATTCATATACTCACAGGCCAGAAGTCCTGGCTTCAGCAGGTCCATCTCCGGTCACTGGTCTGACTCCTTAGCAGGAGACGATTTTTCAGTCTTTCTCCTGTCAATTCTCTGAAGAAAATGGCCACATTTCCCCCAGCCAGTAAAACTTCTTTCTGTAATGACGTTTCAAACCTAAGGGAAACAACACTGTTTGACTACAGGGACTGGAAGGAGGTATTTAACAGTATTTACAATAAAAACATGCTAAATGTGTCAACACAAACTTATTGATGAACATGTCATCTTATAAGGTTTAACTTTTATACAGAGGTGCATCTCAAATGATTAGAATATTGTGAAAAAGTAAAACTTATATAGATTTATTGCACATAGAGTAGAATATTTCAAGCCTTAATTTCTTGTAATTCTGAGGATTATGGTTTATAGACAATGAAAATCCCATAATTTTCATGATTTTGTTCTTCTTATTACTATTATCATTACTTATGAAACTTAATTGAATAATGAACTGTAAATATCTCCTTAATACACTGATTGATTGGTTGATTAGTAATGATTAGGTTGGAATAGGGGGTGTGTATATATATGTATATATATACATATTGTAACATGGACCAGCTCTGTCTCAGGTTCTGGTTCCAGTCTCGGATACTAGGAACTGAGTAGACTGGCATATTAACAATATTTTTGTTTTTTACCATTTTATATCTTTACTTTGTAGGTGAAAAGTACGCTAAGTGTCTTCTTCATTATGTTCACTCACAATTCAAATATTTATCGATCTGACTCAACATTTTTTAGTTTTGAATGAAGAAGAGGGGGGCGACACGGTGGAGCAGTGGGTAGCACTGTTGCCTCACAGCAAGAAGGTCGCAGGTTCAAGACCGCCTTGGGGCCTGGGTCTGGGACCTTTCTGTGTGGAGTTTGCATGTTCTCCCCGTGTCTGCGTGGGTTTTCACCGGGTACTCCGGCTTCCTCCCACAATACAAAACATGCTCAGGTTAATTGGCAAATCTAAATTGCCCATAGGTGTGAGTGTGTGTGTGAATGGTGTGTGAATGGTGTGTGTGCCCCACGATTGGCTGGCGACCATCTGGGGTGTATCCCTGCCTCTCGCCATAAAATGCGCTGGGATAGGCTCCAGCAGACCCCTGCGACCCTGAAAAGGAATAAGCGGGATAGAAAATGGATGGATGGATGGATGAAGAAGAGAGTACTTTATTCTACTATAGCTGGCTCATTCTGTGACAGAACTGTAGGTGTGGAGCAGTTTATTCTATTATTTAGCAAGTTTAGCACATTTTCAATAAAAACATGAAGGAATATCATTTTAGAGCCCCATTATGTTCAATGTTAAATAAATGATTCAAACATAAATATATGGCAGATTTCATGCTGTCACTTTTCATATCACTTTTATTTCATGTCACTTTATTTCAGCAGCAGTCTGTCCAAAGTCAGCCTACACAAAGCATTTCATGGCATGATTTAGAATAAACTGCTAAAACTAAAGCTGTCTTTCAGCATGTTTCCTTTTTTACAAAACGGGAATTTGAACATTTCAGAATATTGATGTAGCGTTTCAAGGGGAAAAAAAAGTCATAATTTCTGAGATTAAAGTCATGAATTTGCTCGAAAAATGAAGTGTATATTTGCTTGAAGGATTTCGTGGTAATGAGACAACACTTTCATTAACAGAAAAAAGCACATATAAAATACAAAACAAATACAACAATGCAAACATACTGCAAATAAAAAACACGCTGCATGAAAACAAAACAAATTCGCAGCAATTTAACATTTGTGGCGAGCAAGGCCACCATATGAGGCCATTTTGTCACTAGAGCAGGGCGGGTCCACGTGTGTCTAGTCCAGCGTGTAGATATTCTCCTGAACTGGTCTTCTCATCCTGATCTCATAGATGATGTGAGGAGGCTCCTCAGACGAAAAACTGTAAGATAAAACATCTCCCGTTTGCTTCCAGACTGTCAGATTCATGTTGATTTTATAGCTCCAGTTTGGTTCGTGTTGTACTCACCAGCTGGTCTTTAAGGCTCGTCTGTATATCCCACCTGCAGAGGAAAAACAGGCTTTTAAAATCACTAAATATTTTGATATATTTGCTTATGTGATTTGGACCGTCACGCAACAACACTAATTCAATATCCTGGAGTATATTCTCTTGATGCTAATGTGTAACAATAATGAGAGGAAACCTACGTTTGAAAGCCAGAAAGACAAAAACTGACATCAAGATCATCAAGACAGTGAGCGACAGAGAGAGGATTGGAACATTGATCTGAAGGGAGAGAGCTGGCAGAGAGTCATCCACCTGGCAGGGAGAGAGTGAGAGTGTCAAAAATTCACTCAAAATCAATATTAATACAAATGGACTTTTACCAATTATTATTAGTCACTGACCCAAAAATCAGAAAAATGCTTCAGATGATTAGTTGATATAATTAGCTTCAGATGAATTATAATAGATAAAAGCATGTTGACTATCCATATACAGCCATGAAATAAATACTGCAAAATCCTACTACAGTAAAAGTACATGATAAAAAGTACAATAATAATGAGCTTGATGTAGTTAAAGTATTAACATTGGGTTAATCCACCAGCGATTTGGACCATCGTTTTAGAATGATGAGTGTTATACGTTACTCACAGCGACAGTGTCGGAGCGCAGCAAGGTGGAATTCCTCCTCAGGAGGTCCAAGTGAGACGACAGCAGTGTTTTCCAGTTTACTATAAAGGGAAAAAAGTCAAATTTCAAACTATAAAGCTATGTAATATGGACAAATCAAATATCATTATATTGCTGACCTCGATAGTGTTATTTGTACAATGCGTTGAATGAATGTGTTAATATTTTACAGCACCGCCCTGCGATGTCACATGAGACGGAATAAAATAAAGTAATTACATGAATATTGTTGTTGTTTTTTTTATCCTAAGATTATATATTTATTTAATCTGAATAGATTATCTTCCCTTTTTCAAACCTTCTTTCTTGTATGATTATCTTGCATGACTCAGCTATTCTAACCTATGGTTTACTATCTAGACCAGTTTGCTAAGGTCAGAATTATAATTATCATTATGTAACTTTATGGCATTGTAGCCTTTAAAAGCAGAAAAATACTTCATTTATACCATGTTTCCATGGTATATCTATTAAAATATACAAACTCTAAATGATATTTGGTCTCATATCATGATAGCAATATAATATTGATATATTGCCCAGTTTGAAGAATCAAATCATTTGCTGTTGCCATAACTTTGCTTTCTACAGCAGTTGAAAAGGCCCCAAATCGTGTACACTTAAATGTTTTTTTTATTATAAGAAGGTGTAGTTGTTAAATAAATATTTCATTTTCAAAACACTTAACCCACAATGAAATGGACACAACCTATATTCAGGACATGGACTTGTGATGTCACAACTACATTTACCCACCCTCCGATCACAGCCATTCAAATTAGCCAATGAGAGGAGAGGCTTATAATATAAATGAGATAGACACAAAATAACCTGTTCTTTTTAGAGCTCCAGAGAGATACTTGAGAAGGGAGATATAAAACTAAAAAATATGATTTTTGATGCCATCAAACTGCTGCATCCTGCTGCAAATAATCAAAAATCCCTATTAAGACATCCCTCTTTACTACGACAGACATGCTGCTTTTCCAACACTTTTTAGTATAGCTATTCCATCTTTTTTCCTGGATGCACTTGCATTTAATTTGTAATACAACACATACGATGCTTGCCCGTTACCGCAGCAATTGTTGCATCTTTATTAAGGGGAGTAGTGATCAATCACCTTCATGCGGAAGTACATTGAAATAGGTCAGCTTTACACATGATCCATGATTATATGAGTATACAAGAAAAAGGAAATTCATGAGAAAAGACAGCATTCCCATCCACCCATGCCCTCATCACTTATGAACCCAAAACCAAATTTTACCCTAGTAAGTACCCTAGCTAAGTGGAAAAACTTTTTTTTTTGGAATTAAGGTTAATTTATTATTTAGTTAATTTAATTATTTATGCTCACTTTCGAAATATAAAAATTAAAGCAAGTAATGTATGTACGTGTGTGTGGATACACACTTGTGTGTATTGCTGGGGACCAAAATCAGTGCTGTAACCAATTTGATGCACATTTGGACACAATATGTGTAATGTTAATGAACTTTAAACAAACAAACAATCATGCTACATTACTGGTTATAGAAAAAGGGGGATGGTCTAAACCTGTGGAGGTGGACGGCTCCGTGACTCGATCTGTCTTCGTTGCTGTGATCGTTGTTGTTAGAGGAGAACTGGTAACCAGGCCTGAGAGAGTAAAAACAGATTAACTCTGTATGACCCTAGCTACCACAGCACAACAAACATTTAGTGTTTCTATACTCAGACACAGCATATAAGACTCAGCATCTCAACAACATTAGACAAGGTCTTAATGAGATTTACAACTGCTTCACATCCTGGTTCAATGTTGAGCAGGTGAAACCCAGGATTAAAGGTCCAAAGCAGGCTTTTGAGGGAATTAATGCATAAGTGGCATGAAACACCTTTTTTTTTTATTAAAAATATTCAATACTGTATATATATATAATAAGACACAGGTTCAGAATATTACACAATCCCATTTGTGATAAATCATGTAAAACGATGTTTTGTGGGGCTTCAACAAGTATTTTCTTGATAATTCGTTTTGTCTATGAAATTGTAAAAGATGCTTCCGCAGTGTAACACGTTAAGATAACTTGTCCTAATATATAATTTATTCTAATGAAAGAGCAAGATAAAGTGGAATCATCAAATTTTTGGTAAAAATGATTCATCTAATATCACAATAGTTAAAAATTACCTAATCAATCGATCAATCCAATAATCATCACACTTTTCCTTCTTTCATTTAGCATCTCCGGTGTATTGGACAGTAGAGTGAGACAGGGTGGACCCAGGATCGCTCACCTTTGACCACTCTCAGATTCATGATCACCTTCTTGTCATTAAAGATCCCGTCAATGTCCACCCTGCAGCAGTACGGCCCACTGTCCGTCCTCCTCACGTTCAGGATGTCCAAGTCCATCTGTCCGTCCAGGACGTCCCCGGTCAGCTGGTACCGGTCCGCCACCTGCAGCACCAGAGTCAGGATCCGATCAGTCAAAATGGTACACTGTCACTTTGTGGTTCTGGTCCTTTTTACAAACAAAACCAGGAAGAACAAACATCAGGAGCTTAAATGAAGATGTACATGTGTTTTTCTTGCTGTAACAATTACTCCTAGTCATTCTGAGCAGTCTTCCTTCCTTATTTAAATTTGGATTAAATTAACTTCTGTATTGTTTAACTACTTTTGGCAGATGTGAACACAGTATTTTAATTTCAGGTCAAAACGTCAAAGTCTTGGTCTTAAACCAACTCTGGAATGTAATGTGACCTTGACCCAGTCAGATAACTCTATGTGTAAGCCTGAGCAAAACAGCTGCTGAAGCCAGGGGATGTTTGCAGGTTGGGGTTGTTGGGGAAGGGATGTGCAAATATAAAAGTTGGTAACATCTCCCTACTGCCCGAGGCACAGTGAAGTGAGCATGCTCACCTGGCTTGTCGCGTTGTATTTTCGGATTTTTCCTTTGTGTGAAAAAGAACTAAGCCAAGTGGAAAAGGTGCAAAGTTCTGCAACTTATCAACTAGACTCAGATAAGAGCAAACAAACTGTGAGAATGACCTGAAGCAGCTTTTTGCTTTTCGTTTGGCAAAATACTGAAGACTTATCTTAAAAAGTAACTGGATTACTGTACCAATTAGCTTACTGCATTAAAAGAGTTGCTAGTGAAAATGTTGATGTTACTATTCAAGTTCAATCTACTCGGTATATGATAGGTTCAGTTCAATCCAGTTTCACAAACTGAATATAACTGAAATTGATAGGATAAAGACAACTCCAAAGTCTGCTCTGTGTTTTAGTGACCAATGCAGACCATCACCAAAACGAATCAACATAATGTTATAACTCAAGAGACGAGGCTCATGTTTTTCCATGACTCTGAGCCGGTGACTTTACAAACTGATTCTGAGGGTAAAGTATGTCTTTGCTGACCAACTGGGCGCCGACGTGGTGAGGTCACAGCAGCTCAATCCAACCGAACGAACTGGTGATCTGACCTTGGAGATGACTCCGTTCTCGTCCGTCTGCAGCAGGATGTTGCTGCACCAGAAGGTTCCGCAGCCGCCGCGGCCCCAGCAGACCCGGCTCAGGCCGAAACGTTTCACAGAGTACTGACAGGACAGGGAGGCCACGCCGCCCTCCGCCACTTTGAAAGAGCAAGCAGGAAGGAAACAGCCGCCTGCAGCAGAGACACACAGCGGGCGGAATCAGCACAACACAAACAACCGGTTTACACCTTTACAACAGCTCAACAGGTAAAAAGTTAATTGTTATGTCGAGATGTCTGAGGACATTCTGATTTGCTGGTGAGTAGTTAAGTTTTTTTTATATTCATGACATATAATTTTTGCAAATGTTCCTTATTGAATTGAAAATGAACCAAACTGTACTCACACACGTGGAGCCAGACAAACAGCAATGGGTGAGAGGGGCAATACGCTCAAATTATGTTTTCAACAAAAAATGATAGGACGTAATGTGATTTGAAATTGCAATAAAACAAGTGAGAACACAATATGAGAATGATTAGATAAGATACCACAAGTGAGGAAGATGTTTACATGAAAAAAAAATGGTTAAAACATGGGTAATCAGAGATAAAAATTCAACATTGTGCCTTGTAATCAAGGATGATGAATCCAGACTCTGAGTAAAACCTAATTCTAATGTATGGCTACATTTATTTATGCATAGGGCCTGACACATGTCAAGTGAAAAATGAAAGATTCTCTTATGTATATGATTCAGTAGCAAAGACAGAAAATAGCATCAACATGGAGGTTAAGTCACTAACAACACTAAAAGCACTGAAAATACAAGCTTATAACAAAACACTCAGTAACATGATATTGTTGGATTTTGGAGGATGACAGATAACAACAAAGAAGACTTAATCTGTGCAGTGTGTTTTTTCAATGTTTACCACATTTAAAATAGTAGATGAACAACTTCCTATCAACAAATCAGATGTTAGTTATTGTTGACAGGACACATCATGATGGAGTTGAAGGTGGTTGAAAGTTCTGAGCCACATGTCAGAAAACTGTTCATCAGATGTCTGTTTGAGTCGTGATGTCAGCAGTTTGTGTCTCACCTGACAGGACGAAGAGGACGATGATGACGGTGCGGGTCGGAGGCGCCGGACAGCGGTGCGGCGAGGTGGTGGCCATCATGTATGTGTGTGTGTGTGTGTGTGTGTATGTCTTTATTGTCCAGATCAACGACAACACAGTGTGACCCTGTGACGGAGGGATGAAGGAGGGGCAAGCGACACACACTGTCTCTTTTTGTGTATGTGTATGTGTGTGTGTGTGTGTGTGTGTGTGTGTCTGAAAAGAGACGACGATGAAGTCTCATATTCTGAATGTCTGCTGTGTTTTAACGGTCTGCACATCATCTTCATGAATCATTCATCACTTTTAAAATGCAGAAAAAAATGAATGATATTTTCTGCTCTCTGTTAAAGGAGAACTACTTTGTCTTTTTGTCTTATTGTCTACAAATCTCATGTGCAGTGTCAGTTAAAGAGTAAATGATGGAAAATCTGACACTTTTTTTAGTTTCATGTATTAATTTGAGCAACATTACAGTCTTGTCATTACTCAACACAGATCTAATATTATTGGCTTAGTGACATTTAAGTCAAATGCTTCATGTACAGTACAAAATTAACTATTCATCGTCTATTTACATGACACTTTTATACACACAGTTATTAATACACAGCAGGTGTTTTTATTCCCAAACTGTATCACAAAACTTCTCACAAAACTTATAATCAGTTTTTGAAACCATATAAACCACAGGCATAAGTACATCAGCAACAAAAAAAATATGCATTAAAAAAGATACAATTAATCAAATATTAAGATTCAAGATGTTAAAATGAGTCAACCCAAGCAGAGAGATCTTTCAATATTCCAGGGAGACGATTGTAAATTTGCCAGATATCCACCTGACATACTTAATTCAGACTGCTATAGCATTGTATAAGTTTCAGATCTACTTCTAAATACTTCTGTGGATTTTGCTCCCTATGACTTACATTGAAAGCAAATATGAAGGAGACTTTCATGACCAATATGAATAGGAGGAATGATTACAGCAAAGACAAACCTCTTTCACTCTTCATATGGACATCTGGCAGTAAAGATATACTGGAAAACTGTGAACCTGTCCTTTAATCCGACTATGACGTGTTTTATGTTGTGAAACTACAGCATTGATGAATGTAAAGTAAAACAGAAATAAAACAAGTTAAAATGTCTAAAAGGGCACGGATGAACACAATGTGTTTACAGTGATGGGAGGAAATACTGAGGACAGAAAGGCTCTCTGTAATCCACACACACACACACACATGCACACACATACACGCACACACACACACACACACGCACACACACAGTGACGCTGACTGTGTGGAGATGTCGCAGACACACAGAAGACTCCATTATACACATCAAATATTTTTCTTTTTCTTCTTCCTTTTTCTAAAAACTGACACTATGAGAAGCTTTTATTGTGAAAAAACTAAATCGTTTAACCCTCACATACATCATCAGATTTAAAACATTTCTATATTTGAGATCAGTAAAAAAAAAAAAACAAGAATACATTTCTTAAACTTTTCCAAGTGACCTATAATAAACAAAAATAAAAACTTTGTTTTTGTAGCTGATACATTTTTATACATAGTAGAAGACTATGAAGTTGATATTTATTTATTATGTATCATTACATCAAATACTATCCATAGGCTCGAAGTTATATGAAGCGAAAACATTAGCACTAGATAAAATCAGTCAATAAAACCATTGACATGGATTCATTAACTTAAGAATATAGTTTAATTTTATTATGTTTGACTAGTATTTCCATCTTTGCTGCACTTATTGACCTTCTAAAAAAATAATAATAACAAAATAGGTAATTTTGTCAAGAGATCATCTAATTCATTAAAAAATCAGTTAAATAAATTACTAAAAACTCCCAGGCTGGGGTAAATGGTGAATGTGGTTCCTGTGAACTGAAATTAGAAGAAACATGCTTATATTATTTACTCTGAGGTAAGACAATATTGATTCATAGAACAAACATTGATGATCAAACAGTTTCCAGAGCCACAGGGAGAAAAAGAGGTTTCAGTCACACTTGCAGAAGTCACTTATTACAGAAGCACATCCAAACAATGTTTGAACGGTTAATGTTTGTGACTTTAAGATGACATATTCTGCACATTTCCAGGTGCATGTTTATATATTCGCATTATTTCGAGTTAAAAACTCTGAAAAAGCTATGTCTGAAAGAGGCTATTTAAACTCCTGTTTTTTCTAAAGCCTTCTAAATAAATCCACTTTATTAGAATTAGTGAGCTTCCAGAAACACCCTCAAACAAACTATAATAGCAGGATTCCACTTCTTTCTTCTCTTCTAAAAAATGTAAAACCTCTTAATCCATCATGATGTATGTGAATTAGATCTAAAATACAGAATCACTTGAAAATCGGGGCACTAATGATGCGCTTGTCAACATTTTTAAATTCCCAATATCCACTCGAACCACAAGGTCATGAATTAGATGATTTTGGGCATTCTTGAGAAAGGATCTCCACAATGTGACAGTATAAAAAGATGTCACTGCATGCAACACAACCTATATATATATATATATATATATATATATATATATATATATATACACATAGAGCCAGACACACAGCAATGCCTGAGTATGTGTATATTTATCAAAGATTAGGAAATAATGTGATACGAAAATGCAATACAACAAGCGAGAACACAATATGAGAAGGATTAGATAAGATACCACAAGTGAGGAAGTTTTTTACATGAAAAAAAAAGACTAAAACATGGGAGTTCAGAGGCTGTGTCCTGGAGGGGGGCTACATTCCCAGGTATGGCTCCATCGGTTGATGGAGGCGGAAACTCCACTTACTTTCTGTTTTCCCCTTTATCGAGAGCCACTGGCTGCGATTTCTGTTGAGATGTTGGGCAGGGCAACCTCATGATATCACAACATATACAAACAGGAACTAGGTGGGATGTGGCTAAGGATAAGTTTCGTTTTCATGGTACACTGGTTTCTCATTTTACAGCCTGGCAATGGAGAAACAATACGCAAAAACTGGAGTTTGTCACGCTGCGTACAGCCAGCACCTGAAACTGGCTGATTTGATAGAAAAAGCTCAACATGTACGCAACAATTATCTCTTCAAGGAAGGCATCCCTGAGTACCCTCGCCCGGAGTTCCACGCAGCCCATCTTAAACACGACACGGAACGCACCGGGTTGTCTGGCATCAGGGGCAGATCAGGTTTCTGTGCTTCCATGGATCGCGTGGAGCGTCTGAAGCTGCTGTGGTGGAGCCTGGCGCTGAGACCTGAGGACGTCGCGTCTGCCGAGAGGAGGCTCCTGGAGGACATGTTCCCGGACCTGACGGAGGAGCAGGCCCGGGCACAGTCAGCCTTCCTGGGCAGGTTCGCCACCTCGCCCGCCTTCCTGGATTCGTCCAGGATGGGCTCGTACCGCTTCATCTTCAGCCTGCAGGAGCTGCTGGAGGCCTACAGCCAACAGGTACACACCCTGTCACCACTCAAATGCAAAAGTAGCAAAAGGTCAGTAAAGGTTATAAGACCCTCTATTTGACTCTCTGTGGTCGGGTGTTAAGTTTCACTTTCACATTCCTGACATTATTCAGCTGACCTTTTCTATGGGAGTGTGTCCATCTTCCCCATGGGGCTGTTGGGGCGTGGGGGGCAGGGAGCTTTCTATTAATTCCTGTTTTTTTATTTGCTCCAGTTTTGCTCCGGCGATCAGCCTGTCATGAGAGTGTTCAAGACGGCCCTGTACAAACAGGAAGTGATGTACGCCGTGCTGGTCCACAGCCCAGCCCATCAGGAGCTGTTCTCAGACTTCCCGTTGCTGACCGATGACCCGAACGCCGTCTGCACTTATAGAGATGGTCACTTCATCTGGAGGCCTGAGGCCATGAGTGAGACTCACTAGTAAGGATTTATTATGCTGCTTCCACTGAAACACTGTAGTTTAAATAATATGAACATTTACAGATCTATATGTATGTAAGTAATTATAATTTTTATCACAGCTACTACTCCATGCTGCATTTCATACGGCATGGAGAGAAATAGACACACATGGTGTCTGTCAAAGAATGCTGCTCCAATCGTTTAGGGAGTTTTCTGATTGGTTGGGGGTGGCCACGACTTGATTATTAATGCAGGAAAATAAGTAAGGAAAGATGGCATGAAAGTTTGACAAACGCAATGTCACGGATATATTTATAAAACCCTCAGTTACAAGGGTCGGGATACCATATCCTTATCTATTACACCTGAGTGAACAATGGCTGATAGTAACACTGCAATGCTTTTGTAATAAGAGCCAAATAACTCCAAAAGTAGGACTTTCAGCGATTAGTTTCGTAGTTCATTAAGAATGTTCTTTGTTTCTGTTTGCTCTTTGTCTTTGTGTCAGTTATGAGTTGGTTCAGAGACGAGAAGAAAAGCAGGTGGAAGCAAGAGAGGTCTATGTACCTCCATACTATGTGTGGGATCATGTCGCCATCGCCCTGCATATGAGTGGGTCAGATGAAAATGAGGTATGATCCTTCTTCTCTCTTTTTGCCCAGCTCACATTCTACATATAAATTGTACATGGTGGATTTGGTAGGAAAATATCAGATATTTTTTACATTCAATATCTGTAAAGATAGAATGTGTAATATATGGGCAACATTTAGTTTAAAAAAAACATTGAAAAAATATTTTCAATTTCTGCTATACTCGCTAGACATTTGTAATATCCATCATTATTTGACCACTCAGAAGAATTGAAAATCTGCCTGCACATGTCTCACTGAGATGACACTGCGGAAATACATCTGTAGCCTCTTCAGACTGTAAAATTGTGGTTATGATGCTGTTCTGTTCTTCTTTTTTTTTAGGTGCTGGAATTTGATGCTGAAACACTGAGACGAAACCTCACTTACTGTCCGGAGGGAAAGCCTCTACTGGCACCACATGACACCTACCATAGTGCTAAAGACCTTGTTAAAAACTTGTGGCCCGACTATCCGTCACCATTGGAGCACTCGTTCAAAATTTAGGCATATTTTGTAACGAAGGCACAAATTTGCATGAAAGGGAACTTCTTTTTTGTTTTATTATAATAATAATAATAATAATAATAATAATAATGCACTTCATTTGAAAACGCCGGACGTCAGGATACCCAATGTCAATAGATAGACAACATACTATAGACAAATTGTATCCAATAGCATTGTTTAGAATCAATTTTAATATTACATACATTTACATTTAGTCATTTTGGAAGAGAGCAGCATGAACTGCCATTGTTTTATTCAGGTGGAAGTAATTTATTTGCAATGAACAATGAAAGCAGTTTAAAAAAATGAAATATTTATTAATTACACTCATTACTCATTTACAACATGAAAACATTTATGATGGAGATGTTGCAGGAGACCACTCAACCTAAGATGCAACCTTCCTCTGACCATGCTCCCTTGTACCAACAGACTGTTTCTCATAACTGGCATAAAGAATGCCATGAAAATATTAAGTTGTTACTCTGTTACAGGAGGTCATGAGTTCAGTTAACTAGGGACCACCCTAAGAAATTGCAAAGAGAGGGTAGGGCTGTTTTTAATGTTGTAGGTTGTTTGAACCTGACAATAAGATAATCATTTGTAGAAATCTGTATGGATGGTTCTACATTATGCTCTCCACAAATAAAATCAATGATCTATACCTTTACTGAATTATGGATGTTTTATTCAAATTTCTAGAATCTGCAGCCTAGTCAGATCAAACATGACCAGGCCAGTAGGTGGTGCAATGGGTGAGTTTCATACTGTTTTACCAGAGGATGAACAAGCACAGACATGCATGCACACAACTTTAAATATAAGAATCAGCCTGTCAGATAGAGCAATTTTCATCATTAGATAAATTCAAATCCATATGTTCTCAACTGGCAAAACCTGATTAAATTTAAGTGGAAAAACAAACATCAATGTCTTAGGAAACACAAAGAGGGAATTTTATGCTAAAGAGCAAAAAAGACTGTTAATGTATTTGAAAGTCAATCTGAAGCGTTCTGGATGAAATTTCAGCGGTCTCCTTTATATGGGCATCTTACTGACGTGAACAAGTATGAATATAGTAAAAATACTTTTTCCACCACTACAGGAGACGTAAACGAATTAATTCGTTAGGCGGACTTTTATTCTGAAGGCCATGCTCGGAAGTAGTTTACGTCATTCTGGTTAGCTTGCTGTGGAGCTAACTGCGTTTCTGCCTGGTAATCTTAATAAAATAATAGAAGACATCAATATATAAATTATGGCAGCGACATTAAACTGATGACAGGGTCTGTCGAGACGTTAGACATTTGGTTAACAAACGTGTATCATCCAGTAAATACAATCAGTGCTGACCAGTCTGCATCTTGCTACGTTAACTCAGCGGCTACAGCAGCTAACTCGAGCTAACCAGATTACACTGAGGCTAAAGCTGATTAAATGGATCATTAAATGCGCGAGAAGCGGAGCGCCTGATCGAGCCAGCCTGGAGCCGTAAAGGTGAGTGTTTCCACGGGTGTGACCGTCACTTCGGCTCCGGTAACGGTCTCAAACTGCTGCCGATCCGAGAACACGCCGAACTCCATTCCTATTCCTTGAAATTCTCAAAGTTTCCTGGTTGAATTTCTGGACCAGACGATGTTTTTAAATAACCCCAGAGTCTTGTGTACTCATCTACAGTTCGGCACACAATGTTGTCTGTTTATACCCGGAGGATTTATGCTTTTTGTTTATAAAATCTACTGTCTCTGTGTACCGTTACTGTTAAGTAGTGTAACTTACTGTAGTTTTGAGGAACCAAATAACTGTGGATTAAAACATTTTCTCTACCATTAATCACCTCCTCCACTTTTTCTTTAAGGATATGAACAATAACTAACTAATTCTAACACTGAGAATATCATAGGAATATTTTTTTATGTATGCAATTTGTTGTTAAACTTATAGCCATTATGTCTTAATAAGTACTATACATTATAAATGTAGAAGTGGGTTAAAAGTAATAACATTGCTTTGTACACAAGTATACCTAGTGTAGGCATTAGTCTTGGAATAAGAATTCAAAATTAATGAATAACTTCATTGTTCATTGCCTCTATATCAGTCCAAAGACCAAACCACTACTTTTACTGCAATAATAACTTCATCAAGTTTTACTGTAGTGTTCAAATGTATAGTATCCTTTCAAACATAAGTTGATCAATATCTAATTAACACTTGAACAGTGATTCAGAACAAGCTTTATTGGCTAAGATGTTTGAAACAATCATTAGTCACAGCCCGAGTCGTCAGCCCTCACTCAGATGTGATCAGCAGTTTGTGATGATCCAACGTGTGTCCTTGCAGGATGCTCCAGGGGCCGTACGGCAGCCTGGACCGGGACCGGCCCCTCGTCCGGCTGCCTGTCACCAGCTTTGCTGTGGCAACGGTCCTGCTGCCTCTGACCGGCCTCATCGCCTGCCTCTCCCTCTCGATCATCTACCACTTTGAGGAGTCAACATACACACACTGTCAAGTAAGTCGTCATGTGGTGCAGCTTCTGAAACGTGAATATTTTGCTCACTACTGTTTTTTTTAGTCATCTATGACCATAAACTAAATATCTTTGAATTTGGTAAACAGTGATCCACACTTTAACAATGGTCTGACATAGACTAAACAACTATTGATTAATGGAGATAAAACCACTAATTAATGGATGATGGAGATGATTATAGTCTAAAATGATTCAGACAGGAGACACAAAGCTTAATGATCACAGCTTCAGCATGTGCCCTAAACCTCTCCACCATGCAGGTGTCAAACTACCTCCCGTCCATCAGCGCTGCCATCAGCCGCGTGCCGGAGCGCTACATCTGGCGCTGCTGCATCGGGCTGCACTCTGCACCGCGATACTTGGTGTCCGCCGCCTATTTCAGCTTCTATCGCAGCCGCCTCACAGCCAAGCTGCCAGTGCTGCTGTTGAACGGACTGACGCTGCTCTTCAGCTTTGCTGAGATCACTGGCCTGCTGCTGCTCACATACGTGTCCTCCACTGAAACCTACAGTGAGCGCCCTACGCACTTCTCAATGCATCCATTCAAACCTGATAATTAATGATGATTTGGACTCTGCTGCAGACTCTGATTCACGTGTTTTGGGTTGCAGGTGTTCATAAAAACGGCTTCATCGTGTTCATTGCCAGCTCGCTGCTGCACATGCTCAGTACCTGCAGGCTGTGGCATGTGATCAGGAGACACACTGTAAGCCCAGAGGTAAAGCCAACCTTCATCATCTTCAGTGTTGAGTTTCTCCTGCAGATGGCGTAAAGGGGCTGGCAAATGCGATCACATTGTATTTCAAGAGGAGAGTTTGTGGTGCTTGAAGGTATTCAAGATTCTCTACAAATTCCAGGGGACATTTAAAGAGGTTTTGTGTGATCACATGGTCCTTGGAAGTGCTTAAGTGATGTTACGTGGAGCCTATGGGCCTTGGAGAGGAGTCTTGTTTTGCTTTTTCAGGGTGTCCCGTTGGTGCTGGAGGGGCATATAACCTGCTATTGTTGTTAGTTATTCGGACACTAGTGGTCTTGAGGAGTTTTTTAAGAGCTACATTCCAGAAGTCCAAGTGTGTTTGAGGAGGTCCAAGGTATGTTAAAGAGAAAGATTTAGGGCTACTTGAGTAATAATAATAATTATAATCTTTATGAATAAAGATTATAATTAGTATTATTATTACTTAAGCATAAATATGAATACGCATTATTATTATTATCTTTATTAATAAAATACCAACTATACACAAAATGCAGATCCTGTGCTTTACATTTTAACGATTAAAGCAAATACATGCATAAATAATGCATACAATTGAGTTAAAAAAGCAGAAACATATTTCAATACAATGGTGACATGGTGTAAAAGTGCCTCACAGCAAAAAGATCACAGGTCCTTAAGCTGGGACTATTCTTTGTTCAGTTTATTCTCCCCATGTCTGTGTGTGTTCTCTCTGTTCTCCAGCTTCCTCCCACATTCCAGAACATGCTGTGGTTGATTGAATACTCTAAATTGCCTGTAGGTATGAGTGTGTGAGTGAATGGTGCGTGTGCCCCAATAGGCTGCGGACATGTCCAGGGTGTGCCCCTTCCTCTGCCTGTAATGTGGTGGAATTAAATGACTAAATGACTGATATTTTAATAAAAAATATAGTATATTGTTTCAGGTGCATAATTTAGTTGTTTGTCATTGGAGAGGCTTTTAGTCCTTGAGGGAGTTTTGGGATGTTCTTGTGGAGCGTTTTATGGATTTTGAAGCGGGTCTTGGAGGACTTGAGGACACTGCAGGGGTTACGAGGATGTTCTTGGTGGGGTTGTGAGGGGCCCTATGCAGACCCAGGTGGTCGCTGCTATGGAGTTGTAGGAGCTCTTCAAGAGGTATTATTTGTCCTGGAGGAGGTTCAGGATACTTGGAAGGTTTTGGAAGTGCCTGAGGTCCATTTTCGGGTTTTAAAAAATAGTCTTGATGAGGATCGAGACCAGAGCAGGATGCATATCTATATCTGTAAATCTTGCACTTTAACATCATCTCTCTCTGTCTCAGGAAGTGAAATCATACCACTGGAAAGTACGTCTTTTCCTGGTTAACATCAGTTGCTGTCTGGCTGCTGCATACTTCTTCCGGCGCCACAACAAGTTCTGTGAAACAGGAAGTAAGTGTTCCTCCGTCATGCGCAGTGAGCTGTTTCTAAAAGATGATTGTGCTCAGTGTCTCTATGCCGTCCTTCCTGCAGTCTACACCCTGTTCGCCCTCTGCGAGTACCTGGTGGTTTTCTCCAACATGGCCTTTCACATGACAGCCTTCTGGGACTTTGGGAACAAAGAGGTGATCGTGGCCACACTGCCTGAAGACAAGCGATACTGAGTGCGTCACCTGCTCATTTTTATAAAACCAAAGAACGTTTTATTTTACATTACTGAACACACTAATGACATTAAACTTTAAACTGATCATTCCAAATCCTGTGTTTTTTTTCTTTCTGGTCTTTCTTTCACAAATTTGTAATTGAATCCTTCAATCTGTTAGTATTTGTAGTGGAGGGGTGTCAGTGATGTTGCTATGTGGCTCATTGTTTAGAAAAAACTATTATAGTATAGTGAACTGCTGACATTTAAATGGTACTATTCTGTACATTTCAAGGTCTATATAACAGTTGTATCTAGAGTACGAATTCCAATTAGATGAAGAGTGTACAAGTTAAAAAAACAAAAGCTGATATCAAATGTCCACCTGCTGTCCTCCTTCATCACATCAAGCCTGAGGCCACTGGGCTCCAGAAGAATATAAGATGCCGTTGTGACGATTCAACATTCCTGGCCCTGAACTGTTTTAATCTCTGCTGTCATAGTGTAGCTTTGGTCCACAGCAGTTGTCAGATTCCAGAAGATCTCTAAAAACCCACTGTACACTACCTGCTCAGCACCAAATGGATATCGGGCACAGTAAAGTGTAATCTTGCTGTTTTATGCCAAATATATCAAATTAAAACCTGATGTGTTGCTAGTTTCTGGTGAAAACCAGTTGACAAAACATAAGTTAATGTAGATTTTAAATTATCCATCAGGTTCATAGATATGTTTGGTCTCTCTATAAAAAAAATAAAATAAAAAAAAAAATGTATTATAAAATTCAGTTTGACCATTGTCATGTCTCTCAGCCAGATGTCATGTGCCACAACAGGAATTTATGACTATGATCAGCTCTGACACTCACATTTTTCTGCATCATGAGGCTGTTTCACCATTGGAGGAAAAGCAGCAGCAGCAGAGTCAGGAGGTGAAGATTAAGACAGACGTAATGAATGAACGCGTGTATGTTGGATGTGAGTCACAGCAGCGGTCCCACAGCAGTTCGATAAAATGTTCTCACTCAAAAATAGAAAAACAGAAGTCACAAGTTGTGATGTCACACTTCTTCTCCCCGTCGTTCTGCTGACTCTTTGGTTTTTTAAGAAGTTAAATAAGAGAAAAAGTGAGTCACTAACACTGACAGACGACATGTGATCGCATTGCTGGTATTTTTATTCTGCCCTGACATCAGATGTTTTAACATGGTCAAAGTTCCAAAACTTGAGGTGAACGTTTGTAGAAATGTTGCCTGCAAAAATGTCAAAAGTCAGGTTTCCAACCTAAATGAAGCTTGTTTGCAAAGTTACCCGTACTTCCTACTTGTGATGAAGTCAGCTTGTTTCAGCAAATGGCCGTTCATGCTGTAGCCTTTGTTTATTAAGGTTGTTGCCATGGGGCTTCCTCGTCCAACTCACATGTTTCAGATCAGATTTAGTATGGCTGTATTTAAGAAGTTTACATTTGGAGTAATGACGAGGAAAAGAAGTGAAATCCTGCTACTATGGTTTGTTCACCCAACCTCCAGAGCCACAGGACGCTCTCTTAAGTTGAGCAAAAAGAATAGTGTACTCATCGGGAGGAGGGCCTGAAATGGATGGGAGCTAAAATGTCCTGTTTCAGACAGAGGCTAAACTGAGGGGCTGCAAAAAGAGCCAGTGTTAGTTCAATAAGGAGCTTTATGAGAGAATATGAATATAGACCTGAAAATTAGCTGAATATGACTTTTAATGTCAGTCTGTGTTTTTACAATATGTTATTATGGCAGATAGAATGTCCCAGTACTGTCTTGCAGGCAATATTGTGCAGTAAATGATTTGACAGGCTGATTTTTATTTGTGCCAATTGCTGACATATTATTATGGTTGTTTCAGTAAATTAGCTGCCCACATTCTATCTATGTGTTTTTGTGTCTTTTTTATTAATCAGCAGGAGATGGGAATATTGGTTGAACTCTCAGATTAAACACAACTACAGAAACATCACCAAGTCTCTGTGTCTCAGTTATCTATTGTTGACTCTAAGGAGACGAGGGACAGGAAGAGGAAGTGACTCGCCGCCAGTGAGGAGTTGCTCTGCAGGAAAAGACGACATCCTGAAACACTGAAGAGAAAAAAATCGCTCTGTCACACAAACAGCCAAAATGTGCTGAAAAAACAAAACAACAATCATTAAAGTGTTCTTGTGTTACGTGTAGAATTTCACACTAAAGAACCAGGGGGTGAATTTTACCTTTCATTTCCTGTGTATTTATCATAGAATATAATAATGTGTAGTTGCTGTACATATACATCTAAGTGTATGAAGATTGACTGGAGTTCCACAAGGCTCTGTTTAAGGCCCTAACTCTTTGTATATCATATGTCAAGTATATGAAGATATTGCAGTGTTTTTTGCTGCTTCCCATGCAGGTTTCCAAATCTATTTAAATCCAGTAAGAATGTGTGTCCTGGTGCACATCTTTCATACTTTTTACCACAGTCTTTTCAGTCTAACTGGTCTGATGATGCGGGGTTGGGGGGGAAAACGATAAGAAGTGTGGAATTGGGCGGCGTTTTTTTTTGTGTGTAAAGATGTATTACTCTACTAAATGCTTTTTATTTTCCAAGTTTTATTGTCCAAACCTCTTCATAACAGATATTTTATACGTTAGACAAAGAGATTGTGTATGCATGTTTCCTGTTCCTGTTTCCCTTCCCTTTTGTGTGTATATCAATTTCTACACCTTAATATACAGTTTTATACATCCCAACATTTTATTTAGCAGCAACAGTCTCTTCTTCCTATGGGGAAGTTTGTCTCCAGGTCATTTATTAACCTCATTTCCCCTTTTGCTTCATTTACCTGAACTACAAAACACCTGCACACCAAAGGCTAATAATTAAAACCACTGATGTGAACTTCCCTATAAAAGGCAACTTCTGAAAGCTCAAGTGATTTACGAATTCATTCAGAGCAAATTGGTGGCTTGTGTGCTGCCAGGAGCTGGAGGAAATGGAATTTTGTCTATTAGCAGCTCCCTGATGCTAGCAGGTCTAAGCCGCTAACATTAGCTTGTCTGGACAAATCCCCCAAATTCTCCCATCGTCATAATTCCAATAATCCTAGCAATAGCAATTGTCCTATTTTTTTCTGAGCCTTAGCACAGATAATTAAAATATATATAATTTATAAAATGTAAAATGATAATTTAGACCAATTTTGGGAATATTTAGCAGTAGTAAGGATTATGGTATTACAATGTAAAATTATAGGTTAGTAGAATTTACTGTTGAGTTGACAAACTTAGAAGTAAATTATATAAAATATTTAGTTTAATTGCCCATTGTCGCCTTGATTTTTTTTTCTTTTGCAGTGTGGTCTGTGTTTTAGATGATGAATGTCTGTATTCTATTAGTGTAACTTCTGTTCTTCTATTTGTGCTAAGACGCTCAATGAGAAGCACATGCTAACAAGGTAGATGATGGATATAACCCTCTATTAAATTAGATTTTTTTTTTTAAAAAGTAGACTTAGACTATTCCATATAGAGTAAATGTGTGTTAAACTTTTCTTTTATGCGAAAAGAAAGAAGAGACTGAACTTGTGTTTCAGTGAGGACAGGAACCTTTTGTGGACATTTAGCTTTAATCTTTACCACATTTAATCACATCAGTGCAGGTGAAGTTGGTCTTTTTGAAAGTCGGTCAGAATGCAAGCCCCCAAAACATGTTTTCCAACACAAACATCCAAGCTACGTTTCCTTTTTCCAAGATAGGATTCTTAATCAAACACATTAAAAATAATGATAAAAAAAAAGAATATTTAACAAACAGTCTGTCAGGCACAAATGGGCCCCTGTGTGTTTGTGGTGGGCTCGGTCCTACAGCAGCACGCAGGGCTTCCTGTTGACCGTGGGCTGTGGGTTGAGGAAGGACCTCACGGCCTCCACGAACACATCCTTTATGCCTTCCTGGTTGAGGGCCGAACACTCCAGGTAGCGGACGGCGTGGATCTGGCGGGCGAGGGCGGCGCCCTGCTGGTTGCTGACGGGCGCCTGGTTCTGCTCCTTCAGCTTCCTCTGGGTCTCGCTGTCACTCCGGAGGTCACTCTTGGTGCCGACCAGGAGGATGGGAACGTTGGGACAATGGTGAGACACCTGAGGAGGATGATGATGGTGATAGCCAGCCTCAGCAATCACAGAACAGTGACAAATAAAAGACCCAGAGGTGGAAAATAACTAACTTTGGCCAAGTACTGCACAATTTTGAGTTCCTTGTATATGAATATATCCATGTGATGCTACTACTATATATTTTTCTGCTACATTCAATTTTGTGGTCACTTAGATATGTCCTTTATTTATTTATTTTTTATTTTGCAACTCATTTGATAAATAAAAGTGTGGCCTTTCATGGAAAACACATAATTGTCTGGGGGGACCCCACATTTTTGGACAGTAGTGTATTTGACAGCTCCAGTTACTTTTCAGGTGAAGATCTAACACTGGAGAATGTAACAAGCTCTTAAAAATATGAAATATATTATTACTTTAAATGAGGTATTTTTTCACAAATGTCCTTTCACTGCAGTAACGTAACTGAATACTTCACTCACTCAAAAATGGAAACACAGATTTTGATGCTAAAGAATACTGGACATAAATAGCTATCTCAGGCTGCTAAAATTTAAATTAAGCTTCATATCTACATTCATGGCATCATAACTGAATATAGATTTTGATATTACATATTTGAAGTATCTTAGATGGCCAGTATGAATATGAGTGATGATTATAGTGAGTTCATAAGGATCCTAACTGTTGTATTAAGACGCTTGGAAAATTGCGAACCTGTCCTTTAATATTGGGATCTTTGAGCTATCAGTTACTATCTGGTTGTTTAGGTATGACCCCTGTTACCGTGCGGATGTGTGAACTCTGACCTCAGGATGCCACTTGTGTTTGACATTCTCGTAGGAGGCGGGGCTTGAGATGGAGAAGCAGATGATGAAGACGTTGGTCTGCGGGTAGGACAGTGTCCTCAGCCGGTCGTACTCCTCCTGACCCGCCGTATCCCACAGGTTCAGACTGATGATCCTGCCGTCCACGGTCACCTGAACACACACAAATAGAACTTCAGCTTGAATGTAAAAACACAGGTTTGTTGTTCCTGATTTTTACAAGTCCTGCATCTCTATTGAATTATGAAACTCATCTAAAATAAATTATAATGATAAAAATATCTAAACACACACACACCTGGCTGCTGTAGTTGTCGAACACAGTGGGGATGTACTCATTGGGAAAAGCTCCAGTGGTGTAAGAGATGAGGAGGCACGTCTTTCCCACAGCTCCATCACCCACAACCACACACTTTATATTCTGCATGATGCCCTCTGACCTCTGACCTCTGACCCCTTCAGCTACCTGCTACACACAAACACATTTCAAGAAAGAATCATAAAGTAACAATTTTTGTAATATTACATAATAATAAAATACATGTAACATAAGAGAAATATAGATGAGGGTCTTAGAACACGGCTCACTACAGCCACCTGCTGCTATGGAGTGTGTCTTCACTTTGTTCACACCTGGATTCTAAAGAGACACAGATTTGAGAATGTGTAATTAGTACTTTTCTGCTCAAGTCCATGCAAATGTTGACTAGAGGTTTACGCTTTCTCCAAAGATTCAGACATACACTGAAATATGTCCTCAGAGCAGGTGAAAGCCCTGACTTTTGACATAGAAGCAATATTTCTACATGTATTCACCTTGTTTTGGAACTCTGACCATGTTTAAAAAAGGTCACATCAGACATCAGAATAGGATACAAATAACAGGAAAGCACAAAAATAAGTGAGTGAAAATAACATAACAGAAGATTAAAAAAAAAAAAAAAACATCACCTGTGTGTTTACCTTTAATGAGTGTGATTGGTTAACTCGCGGTGCTGCGGCCGACTTTAGACACTTCAGTTCCCTTCAGTTAACACAGTTTGCTCAGAGACACGTGACGTCCCATCGTCTGACTGCAGAGAGGAGGGGGGAGACAGGGGGAGAGTTTGTCCTTATTTGTGTTTATGGAAATTATTGCTGCAGAAGGAAATGGCCCCCAAACAAAACAGAGATGTTATCCTGTGCACACACACACACACACACACACACACACACACACACACACACACACACACACAGCCAGATTGTGTTAAGTCCATGAGGAAAAACACAGCAGTAGCAGTATAAGAAGAACTAATAGCAGTGTTTGGGGATAGGTGATACTGGTAGTAGACCATTTTGAGGCAGTAGTACTGCTTAAGGTTGTGTTATATCGGCACACGTTACTGTTGTTTCCAATATGTTGTCTGTTTCCAGACATGGTGCCAACCCCACATCAGGTGGATCTTATCATTTTTTTCACTTGGGAGTACATTGGGGTTAAGTACATCAACATGCAGCCTGGAGGAGCTAGGAATCGAACTTTCTACCTCTGAGCCACAGCCCAAATGAGGAAATCCACAACTTTCAGGCGTGAATCAGTTCAAACAGGGCATGTCAAACTGGTTGTGTGGGTAGTTCATTCTGGAAGGGGCATTGAGGCCACACCCTGGGGCATCCACGGCGCAGGCCTTTATGGCCGTGATATAATTCCTGACCTGTTTCTGGATCACCTCGTCTATTATAAGGGTTACCCTGAATATTTCATAGCTATCAATGTCTTCTCTCGACCATAAAGTTTATGTCCAAATTGAAATTTACTACCTGAAGCCACCTGGCTTGTGTCTGAGCTGCAGAGGTTAGTTTTAAATGCTGGGAATTGATTAAAATAATGTATCAAATTAAACTGATAATATACTGTGAATAATAATCATATTACTCAGTCTGAGAAAAACAGCAGCACCAGCTGCAGGGTTCTGGTGGACATTTCAGTGTTTTAGTTTTACCGTAGCTTCATGATGTGAGTGTTTGCGAGTTTGAGATTCTTCAGGAGGAAAGCAGAAAATAAAAGATTGAATTATTAAACGCAAACATAGGAACATAACTCATACGTGGATTGTGTGCTGGACAATGAAACACTAACAGTGTCACTCCAGATGTCTGGATAGAGAAAGTGGCTCAGCCCAGGCCCTGGGGACGGTGACCCCACCCTCCTCTCGCTGGCTGTTTCTGGGCGGAGGTCTGCTGATCTCACTCCTGCTGGAAGCCCTAACCTCTGATCTCACATTTTTTTTATTTCCTCCTCCTGAACCTTTTCTCATCGAACCTTGTGCAGAGCCAAACCAATAACATGATAGTCCCCCCCCTCAAGCCTGCATCTGTCAGCTCTGGGCTCTTTAGTTTCCTCTGTAATGGAGATGTGAAGGCTAATGGTAATTTCCTTAAACAATTGGTCACTGATGTTTTTTAACAAACAAACAAACAGGAGGAAATAGTCCATTTGTGCGGGTCTATTTTCAGGGGTGGACAAATCCGGATACACTCACAAAACACTGCAGAAAAAAATAAGTCACATCTCGTACTGTCAAGCTGCAGCAAAACGTTTCTAACACACAGTTGCAGAGACACGGAACGACGTTGAAAGAAATCTCTCAGATGGTGAAACAATGACATTTGGTAACTCAGATGTAGTTGGAAAAAAAGGAAGCTTTCAGTAGAAAAATGTCATTGTGGTTTCATGTTGAAACGAAGGTACAACAGAAAACTGTTTGAACTCAGACAAGGTGTTTGGCCACCTGATTGAGATGAGGGTTCTATTTAAGCGGATAGTTTGGGGAAATGCACTTCTTTTAATTTAATCTGAATATTCAGGTTGATACCTGTATCGTGTGTTTACATACCATAATGTGAAGCTACAGACTAAAGCTAAAGACCCCAGGAGACAGAGGGAAAGGTAACAAAGTTACCAGCCACATATTCAACATCAATCTTTTCATCTCTGTCTCAGAAAGAAACTAAATGCATTTCCTAAACTCTCAAAGCATTCCTAAAGTATCAGGACCTATAAAGTCCTACATTTTTCCCATTCTTCTAATGTTCAGTTAATTGAGCAGCTATAAATCTGTTTTGCTGAGTGACCACAAGATGTTAACGGGAGAACCTCTGACAATGACCATGGTTTAGCCGATGTCAGTTCAACATGTTTGGTTCACACTACAACAACTATTGGATTCATGTTCCCCAGAAGATGAACCCTGTGCTGAAAAATCACACATTTATTTTTTACTAGTGGGAGGACTTATTGAAATGATTGAATGTAATATCAAAAAATTGATTCCGTGTGTGTGTGTGTGTGTGTGTTTTTAAAAGGCTTATAATAGCTTTGATGATGCCCTGACATCGAGCGTGACTCCAGACGGTGACATGAACAACGTGGCGAGTTGCAGCATCAGAACAGTTAGTGTTAACTTCTGCTGGTCCAACAAAGCAAATGCAGAACTGACATGAGTTGAGCTGCTGTCCCTCTAACATCCACTAAATGCTGACGACAAAACTTTAACTGCACTAAAGTGAACAGGAAAAAAAAACACCAACTTCTCTCTGCAAATGCAAAGGCGGTGTTGGAGGCATAAGCCCTTTTACCAAAGCTTGTTCAAGGCAGCATTGTTCCACCTCACTATTCTGTGTAAAAGGATTGGGGATGACATTTAGGGCGTATTTGTTGTGACTATTGATGCTTTGACATTATTTTTGCGTAAACATGCTCATGAATGCCCATCTGTTCTGCAGCCTCTCATTTTTTTACTTTAGCAGGTACAGAATGAAAGACTGGGGAGTTTTATTGTAGCAGATGTCATTCACATTACATTCTTGGACAGACGGAACCACACTACAGTGGGTCTGAAGACAGAACAGAGAGGGAACGGCTGACCGTCAGACCGTGAGAGGGAAAAAAGAAATAGAACACGTTGAGAACAAAAGAGGAAGAAGAGTCAAGATCAGTAACCTGCAGTAGCTGAAAGTGACTGAAACACCCTCATTGTGTAAAACAGCAAGCTTCCTCTCAATCAGTTTGATTAAAGTGTGAAAGCACAAAAAAAACGACCGACAAGTTGTCCGTGTTATATTCTAGTGACACTCAAACGAATCCAACAATGTAAGTTAAAAGCATGAACATATTGACATGGTTCATCACAGTAAAAACTATTGACCTGACCTGAAAACCTTTTGTCTCAGGCTACGGCCACAGCTTCAGGACATGTGAGATATGATCTGATTCATTAATGGACAACAGAAATCCAAAAGCATGTACCTAATATTACAGTCAGCCACAGGCAACACTGGAGGCTCTACAGCACACAGAGGAGAAACGGTACATAGTGGGTATAGATACTATCTAGAGATACTATCTATAAAAATATGGAAATATTATAGGTACTTGGATATGGTACAAAAAGAAAGATGAGGCAGACACACAGTAGCTGTAACAATATGCAGTAATATTAGGAAACTACAAAACAGCAGTATAAATGTTTTGACTTTTCTTGCATTTCTTGCATTTTCTTTTCATTAACAGTATTTTTATTCTGTACTTCATTACAGCCACTTTGTCGTTCCCATTTTGATTCTTTTTTATTCAATGTCAAGTTTATCGTCAGGGAACTGCAGACATTGATTGTGCCCCTTGAAGCACTTTACAGGATTTAGATATGAAACTCTCGTGAAGTGTGATGTTAACAGTGATCGAAAAAAAAAAACAAGGAAGTGGACTCAACTCAAAATGAGAAGAGAGGTGCTGAATATGACATGACGTGCCAGGTTTGATGGGAAATGTGTCTCTAGTTAAGTTGTAATTTTCGACAAAGTACCACTGCAGGCAGAAAGAGAGAGAGAAGCGGTTTGACTGGTTTGTGTCTTTTTTTCAGGAACTAACGAGCAGCTACAGTTTCGTCTCATCAGCTGTGTTCATCGCTCTATTTTAATTCGATCTCGCCGGTTTAGAAAGATCTCCTGACCGACAGAGGAACCGTGACATCCTGCAGCTGAAGCTTCAACAGAAATATATCTCAACTCGAAACTCCACGGTTTACAGAATATTTATAAATATTTCTTTTCAGGGACCTACTCTGAATGCAGTAGAACAGCAGGTTAGGAAAAACTTTACTAAGAAATTGCTGAATACTACTTTTTACTTATTATTTTGTAGAAATAAAAAATTTAAATCCCTTAAGAGTGTTTTAACTATAAATCCTATTTCAGATATTTAACCAAAAGCACAATGTCTTCAAGTGAATGAACCAACCGTTGCTAAAACACCAGAGAATATTGGACCAAACCAAGGATAAAGTTGGACTTCTTAATAGTGATCCGCTGTGAAATCCGAAATCGGGCGTGTGTTTCCTGGACGGGCATACATTTTTGGCCCAGCTAATGTTTTGAGTTTGTCTCAGTCAGGCCAGTTTACTTTAAATCTATTCTGCATAGTAATAAATCAATTACATCAAATACATTTGAACCTCCAAGTCAAGCAGATAAGATCAACTGGATGAACTGTTTCCAACCTTTCTGCTCGTGTTTCTTGGTCAGTGCTCCCTTTAACATTAAGCCTGTTGGCATGTTGGGAAAGTTTCCATGAGATACTGTCAGTCCCAGCAGGAGATAGTCCTCATCCTTGAAGCCTTTTCTCTGTGAAAAAAAGCGAAACATGAATCACTTTGAATAAAGCAGAATGAAAATACTCTATTTGTGTGTGTGTGTCTTTTTTTTTTTACAGTCGGACTCTTGGGGGCAGTCAGAATGATTATTTCGCCCGTTTATGTTTTCCGGATGAGGATGTAGTTTCTATTCTGTCAATGGCTTAAAAAACAAGTTACGCGAGCCTTCACGATTCCTGCCAATGAAACTGAGCTAACCAAACTTTGGAGCTGAGTGGTCTAAAACATTCACTTTAGAGAGAGTAGAAGAAGCATTGAAGCTACACGCGACCCAGAATGCATCTCTGCTGGGGCCTGCTGTTACACAGGTATTCTCTTCATTGAAAGAGGGCCAGTGTGGCTTCTGTATTCAGTCCAATGTTTTCAGTATTATACATATAGTATATATTGCATGTTTTTTCAACCCAAATTTAGTCAGAAGATGTTTATATTTTCAGAATTGTAAACCTTGCTTTAGCCCAATATTCTCTGGTTGACCTCATTTTGGTCTAATATATTGGAGGTTTGGTGGTTCAGACCTAGTTTAGTCTAATATAGGACTGTCATTTAGGACCATATTTGATCTACTAGTCCATTGTGTTTCAGGCCTAGTTTGGTCAAATATTCTCTACTGTTTCAAACCTAAGTTGGTCTAATATTTTCTGGTGTTTCAGACTTGGTTTGATCTGATATCTATTGTATTTTCAGGACTATTCTGTTCTGTTATTCTCTGGTGCCTCACCTAATGTAACTTTAATAGCCTTGTGTGCCACCCTTCCTGAGAAAATTTGTAAAACACATGCAGATTTTCTGTTACTTTTGAAACAGCTATCTAATTGATGTCCCTATTCCAGTTTAGCTGTCCGCTTGCTACATGTTTCCTTCACAAGGATTGAGACACAGTTATCTTGGAACTATTTTGCAAAGGTACTGTCGCTGCATCCTGAGCATAGCTCCCATGGTTGTGATTGGTTTAAAGAAATGGAAACAGGTCAGAGGGGTGTTTTTGTTCTTCTTGTTGTTGAAAAAATGTCTTATCAGTGTGCTGATCCTGGATCTAAACAGGTTGAAGCCAATGTTAAAATCAGAGACAGAGACCTGCTGACAGAAGTAAAATCCTCCACATTTACCCTATGACAGCAGCAGAGCAGAGCAGAGCAGTACCCCCCTAAAGAGGAACTGGTCTGTGATGAAACCGAAACAGGAAGGGTTTGTCCACTGTTCTCTTCATCCAGCAGCACAACGTGTGTAAAAAAAATGTATTTGATAGTCAGTCCAGCTGTTTATCAGCACAAGCAAGTAGAACGTTTAGGTCGGTAAGTCTGGCATGGTTCTATTTTAACAAGGTAAATACTGGACCAAACCAGGGCCAAAACACCAGAGAATATTAGAGTAAACCAGGTCTGAGACTTCAGAGAATACTGGAGCAAACCAGAATTCAAAAACTGGAAAATACTGAACCGAACTAGAGCTAAAACACAACATAATACCAAAAATAGGGAAGGGGACACTGGACAACAATAGCTGATTGTTTTGACTAATACGTATTAACAATTTCACCACTAACTTGATGATCTCTGACTTCCTGACTCTTACCATGAACCCTAAAAATGTCTGAATGACATGTTTCTGAATCACCTGAACATGAGTGTCTGTGTCCAGTGTGGGAAGAACACTGTTTGTCAATCACGTTTTTTTTTCTCAAACAACTTTGTAGTTAAGTTTATTATTACAAAACCTAATGCTTATATATATAAATTCTTATTTAATTTATTCATTTATTCCAAGACCAAGCACCTACAACACGTCTATTTCTATACAATACAATATTATACAAAATATTCTATTTCTCTTTTACACTCACTTATATGTTTGATATAACTCTCTTATATTTATGTGATATTTATTGAGACGTAATAGCTGTGAGTTTAGAATAATACAATTACATACTTAAGTAAATATTCCAATAATATTCTCACTGTTAGAATTAGTGAGTTATTATATTGTATATTATATCCATCGGTCAAATATCCTTCTTAAATGTGACTTAACCTTGCTATAGTGGAGTAGAAAGTACAATATTTTCTTCTGGAAGTGATCAAGTACTTTAAAACAATACAGTAAGTACAGTAATTGTTTAAATGAATAAAATTAAAATCACTTTCCACTTTTTTAATATTGTAATAATGTCTTATAATATTGTCTTCCTTTGAGTTATATTTATAGGATATCTGCATATTTTTTAGTAAATAATTTTTGATGAATTTGTGTCAATGATAAAGAAGAAGTGGGTGAAACAGGCGCGCGCACACACGCGCACACACACACACACACACACACACACACAGGGAGTGGTTGCACTCCATCTCCAGTTTCCTGCAGCAGCGTCAGCAAACAAGCAGAGTATTGATCCGATGGAGAATCGATCGATCAACTGACGGTCATTAAAGCCAAATAGTTGGGACAGAAGTAGGAAACACACACAAAAACACACACACACACACAGCTGATGAGTGGGGATGAAGAGCAACAACTCACCGCTCATCAGTCCTCCTGCCCGGGCACACAGCTCCGCTCTGTCCCACTCACTGCGCGCGCGCGTGTGTGTGAGTGTGTGTGTCGGTGTGAGGGTGTGAGGGTGTGAGGGCGTGTGTGTGTGTTTGTGTGTGAGTGTGTGCAGCAGAGACAGCGGATCTCTATCTCAGTGCGGGGCGGGCGGTGCTTACGAAGAGGAGGAGGAAGTCCGAGAGGAGAGAGAGAGGAAGTGGTGGAACAAAGTTTAAGGAAGTTTACTGTTGGCCTGTGTGTGTGTGTGTGTGTGTGTGTGTGTGTGTGTGTGTGTGTGTGTGTGTGTGTGTGTGTGTGTGTGTGTGTGTGTGTGTGTGTTTCTGTTCAATTCAAAGTTGAGAAAAGACATACTTGTTTTAAAGTGATTAAAGAAACCATCGGAGAACACGATGTAGCCCGTGTTTGATTGACAGGTCTGTTGATAACCTACAGACACATTTTATTTCTTTCATCACCTGTTCATATCAGCTACAGAAATTAAACAACTTCTCATCAAATTTAAATGTCGAAACATTAATAATAACACTTTTAAAAACACTTCATTCATTGAGATGAAATGGCATGTAATGGACTCCTTGAAATCATCAGATGTATCTAAAAAATGTAAGAATAGCCATGTTATTAATTTATTTTTACATATTTATATTGATTTTAAGGTACATCAGCCTGGATAGTATTAGAATTCCCTGCATTATTATTATTATTATTATTATTATTATTATTATTTCTTATTTTTATTATTATTAGTAGTAGTAATTTTAGCAGTAGTGTATATTTAATAACACATAAATAATTGGAGAAAAAATAAATAAATCATGGAATCTGTGTAACTAAAGTTGCCCTCTGTTGTATATTTGACACCTGAACAACTTAGTAAAATAAATGATATAATCAATTATATAATGGAATAAATAAATATTAAATAAAGCAAATCAACATATTGCATATAAACAAATTAGAATAGGTAAAATAAAATATATATAACATTTGCCTACGTGTGAAACTTAAAGTTGATATTAACATTTTATAAGTTATAAAATAAAATAGAATATAGTAAAGTGTTACTTGCACTTCCACTCTCTGCCCGCGGGGTGACGCCAACACACTGCTGCGTCACACCGAGACTGCTTTCCGGACTGTGGGAAATTAGAAAACTGTGTAACAAACTATAAATTTCACCAGGACAGAAAAGTACCAAAAACAAAAACAAATAAAAGAATAAAGACACATACACACATTAATTTAGTTTATATTTAGTCTAGTTATATTATTATTATTATATTTTATATATAAATTCATCATTAAAACTAAATAAATATTGTTTGAAATAGATAATGTCAACTTTTAGTCATAAACAGTCACATGTAAAGATAAAGTCATAGTTGCGTATAAAATAACAGTCTAAATTTGATAAAGCGGATTGAAAATATAATTGGTTTTATAAGCCAATCAATCAATCAATCAATTAATTGATTATAATTAAACACTGTAAAGTAAAACAAAACAGGAAAATATTCTATTGAGTGCTGTGAAGTCGGAGCTTTGTGCGAGTCGCTGAACGCAGCGCAGGCGGATCTCTGAGGTGAGTTCTCAGCAGCGGTTTGTTGAGTTTGACTTTGAGTCCTTTGCTGTGAAACTGGGGAACCAACTTTTATCTTCACATCGACACTTTTACTGCCCCCTCTTTGCGTCGGATCGATCAGACCTGATCAGATCAGACCAGATCCGATCAGATCGATGGATTAGATGAGCCGCTGCTGCAGAGGTGAGTGGTGAGTTCAGGGTGTAAAATGTTTGCTTGCAGGCGGATGATCGAGTTTTTCTGCGCTGCTGAAACTTGTTTTTTAAGCGGCAGCGATGTTTGTGTGAATCCGCGCAGCTGCTCAACCTTCTGAAAGACAAACAACAAAAATCATCCGCAGTGATGGAAGAAGAAGGAGAATGTTTCGATACTGAAGCGAAGATGTTTGAAAAAACAATAATATAATATCGACATATTTTAGTGGTTTTGTTTACATGCTGTACAGGTGATGTGGACATTTAAGGCTAAAAACTCATTTCATTTTACTTTTGTTCCGAGGACAGTGAACGCCCCCACACGTTTCCGTTCTCTTTAAAACGTTTTACAGGAATTGAGGTTCCTGAAAGCAGCCTCTAATGTCGCGATGCTTTATTAATGTTCTGCTGCTTTAACTTAAAGGACCGATTCGTGTTTTCCAAACAAACTCAACCAGCTCAGCCAGTGGTGAAAAGTAACGATGCAACCTGCATTTATTCAAATACTGTTGGCTACTTTAGTGCAATTTCCAGCTACTTTACTGGAGTAATTTCAAGTGATGTTTCTTTTCAATAAATGTACAAAAGATACAATATTACACAACAAAATCAAAGATTGGAGAAAAAGTCAGAAAAAAGTGAAAACAAAGAAGTTGAACTTTTTTTTTCTTGTTTCCCACTAATCATCTGGTGACCGTGTGTGTGTGTGTATATATATGTGTGTGTGTGTGTGTGTTTGATCCTTCATATTAGTAATCAAATGATAATCAATATTGTTTCTGCAATAGTTTAACTACGTCAAGCTGGAGTTTAACCAGATAAGAAACCCACTCAGAAAAAGAACTGTGTTTAGCGACATTAAGAGGCTCCTACATCCATTTAGGATGAGAGGAGTCATATTCTAGAACACATTAAATATTGAATTTTTAACAACTGAGACATCATATTGCATATTGCGATTTTTTTCTCATGTCATCTCTCCTATTTTCTAAATCGGAGGTTAATTAATTGTGTAAACATTTATCATCTATTTCTTTACATAAAAAGGTAGAGAACTTTGTGGGTGGTGTTATTTATAGGCAAATTTTTATCGGTTTAGCCCAGTTCAGATCAAATTGGTCTTTAGGTGGCCCCTAAGACCTAAGGGGAGTGAAACTCACTCCCCTGACCCAACTGAACTGTAGAAAGAATAAAGAATCTCACACATCCAAACTCAGACCAGTCCGAACTTGAGGGAGCTTTGGATCTAGCAGGAGAGCTAATGAAATGACAAAGGAAATTGTTCTGTCCCGGTGTAAGACAATAAGGGAAGTGGACAATCGGTTAGTTACTTATAGGATCATTTATATCAGGGTTACTGGACTTCCTGCAAGATGGAAAGATTAAAACTACAGGATTCCAATATATGCTGCGAATGTGAGTCACACTCACTCATACAAATGTTATATGAATGGCAAAGAACTGTGAATTTATGGGAAAATATAATAACATTCCTCAACAAAGAACTTGATACAGAGTCTCTACGGAGCCATATGAGGATTATCGGCTCAGAGGACCGTGGGCTGCCTGGCCTTTACCAAAGGTTGTAGGACTGTGCTCAGACACTGGACAACTAAAAATATCATCCCTTTAAACGAGTGGTCGGGCGAAATGACCAGAATAGCCGATTATGAAATAATCATGAACAGGCATAAGGTATTTTGAACCCTCTGGGGCCTCTACATTCATACAATAATGAATGGCCAGCGAGGGAAAAGTAGACAATGTTAATGTATGTAAGATGTTACTGACTGTTTCTGAGGGTGCATCATGTTAGATTCATTACAAGTATCCAACAGTTAAAGTGGTTAACGATGTGATTGGTGAACATTGCTGCTTTCCAGGATATCTCCTGCATTATGACACATGAATGATAATGAGTATAGCTGCTGCCTAAAAGTCAACCTAACTTTAGTTATAGGATCGTGATATGTGCCATAAGGATTAAGAGCTTGATAGAGATAATATTTCAAGACCGCACTTGAAGCAGTTGTGCTCTACAGCTTGTCTTTGTATGTGAGTTTGTCCACCAACAAAACACAAATAGCATGAGTTTAAACTGGTAACCATCGAAGAACAAGATGGTTTGTCATAATGATGAGTGTATTATAGCCTATAGCACCTGCACAGGCCACTTAGTTCAAATCACAGGATGAAAAAACGAATAAAGTGTAAGTGTAAAAAATGTCAACTTTACTATGAAACTTAACTGATATGAGTTGGGATTTAAACTGCTTTTATTTTGAAATAATTTGAAATAAATAAAAAAAAAAATGATGTCAGATCAATCCTCTTCCTGTCCCTCCCCAGACATGGAGTGTGTGTGGCTGGTGTGTGCGTGCGCTTTGAGTTTCTGCGTCGGCGTCTTGAATGGATTGGACAGGAGTAACCACGCCCACCTACACCATCATTCGGTTTCCCATGGCAACCCGGCGTCAGGTAGGAGACACACCTTCTCTCTCTCGCTCTCTGTCTCTTTCTGTGTGTGGTAAAAATTTTAAGTTGAATATTGAGTTGTTAAATTTACATTTTGCAAATATATTCCAGTGGAGCCCCAGAGTAAAAAATAAATATATAGACGAACATCATCAGTAAACACTAAGAACAGTACCACTCTCGTTTCCTCATATGTGAAAACTGCATTTTAGTTATAATCTGTCATGGGTTTTAATTCGGCTGGTTCATCAAATAGGAACATATTACACTGAGACTTTTCTTCTCTATGCTTTTATAAAATCCAGACTGAAGAACAATAATGTGTGAATTTATAGTTGTTGAGATATTTCAGTCTGTTTTAGTCCCAAAACAAAACAAATGGGAAAGTGCAAAAAAAAGAAGGAAAAAAGCCACATTTCCGCTGTTCTCATCACTGGCTTGTGTCATTTTACTACTTTGACTACTTGAAAGTAAGAGTTTAGAGGTAAATATTTATATTATGGCTGCATCATAGATGTACAGAACTGTGTGAATGTCTTAGGGACTAAAAGTAAGGTGATTCATGCATAGTTTTTATTCATCAATTACCTTACAAACACACAAAGATTAGTAAACACAAGAAATGAAATCAATATTAATTGTGAGCAGGCTTTGCCTTTAAAACGGCAGCATCTTAACATCTGAAGTGCCTCAAACATTTCCCCAGTACATGTATGGTTATGACACAACTTTTCTACAATAAACAGCTATACATCATTCAAACTGGAAAGAATATGTATAGAAGGAGGAGAAAGATAAACTGTTTTTTTATATATAGATTCTAACAAGATAATTGACCTTTTTTAGATTCTTAAAACATGTCTGAAGGTTCTTTAAATGTCAGTATGATTGAAGGACAGGAAGAAGGCAGAGAGAAGGCTTCTGTCGCTCTGTGGAAATGTGTCTCATCCTTGGTACTGAAGACTCCTGACCAATGAAAACAGGACTTTTTAGTTTTTAGAAAAAGCATTAAATGAAAACTTGTGTGTGTGTGTGTCAGAGATATCGTGGGAGCTAACTGCTAGCAGCTCACCACAGCTTCCTGGAGCTGACACAGAGATGATTTTGCAGGAAGCGTGGTGACAGAAATAGACTCGTCTCCACTTTGTTTAGAGACAAAGGAGAAAGGCTCTCGACCTGTGAGCCAATGGGAGGAGTGCGAGGCCCCGGTCCGCGCGCTTTTTGACAAAGTTGACATGTCATGACATGTAACGCAAAGAAACTGATGTTTGGGATGGATCACAATGATTGTGGAGCCTTACGTGCATTAAAATGACTCACTGCTCTCTCCTTGCTCTTTTTAAAGGGGGGGGCTTTTTTTAAAAAAAAAAAATAGGTTTCCCAGTTTAATATTTAATTTTTCAATTCAAATTGAACTGTTGAATTTGAATACTCTTGCAATTTGTTGGAAATTCAATGTGCAAGAATTTCTTCTTTGTTATAGGCTTGTCCCTAACCCAGTTTTTTAATATCCCCTCTTTAATAAATCAATAAAAAGTGCTAAACTCAATAAAGTTTATGCTCATAACAACCTAAAAAGACATTTTTAAAATTCATATTCATGTTATCTTGTTCAATTTTCTATTTATTTATAGATAAATATTGCTCTCCCTCATATCCCTCATATATATTTGTCATTACTGCAAGATTTCAGGGGAATACAATTGACATAACATAATGCTTACATTGTTGCATACACATTATTTGCACCATAAGAACCTTCCCAGATATAACGCATCTGGTCTGAGCATATGTTCATTAGCCCTTATTACCAAGCAAGTTCCTATTTGAGTATTTTAATTCATTAATAGGAAACTTTATTTAAATATATTACTGTAAGTGTATATTTTATCCTAAAAAACTTAGCCGTCATTTGAATTTTTAACACACGAAAAAAGTATTAAAACTTAATTTATCTCTTATAGCTATGTGCTCCCGTGACTCTGTGTCAAATAATGAAATCGTGCCGCCAAAAATTGAGTCCGCCTCGCAATGTCATTGTCACTCAGTGAGCAAGCAAAAAATTTGCACACATTTTCTATTAGAAAATATTCGCCGCTGAGTTTATTTTTTTTTTTTTTTAAAGGAGAGGCACCTGGCGACAGGTCAGAGTCAGAGGAATGTAAAGCCGCGACTTAGAAATAGGTTGAGTGATGTTATGAGTTTTAGCTGCTAGCTTTAGCCTGTGCTAGCGTGAGGAATAAAGTAGCAGCTAAACTAGCGCAGGCTAAAGTGGCTGTAGCCAAAACAACAAACTTCACCAATCTCACCACATGGTTAAACTTGAAAAAATGATGCAATATTTACTTTCCTGTGTTACTAGTTACTTTTATAGTAGGGTAACTGAGCTGTTAACCCAGTTACTTTTTGTAACCATAACTTATTAATTTTTCTAAGTAACGTTTCCAACACTGCTGAGGACAGGAAAACTACCTGAATTGAAGAATTACCCTTATATGGTCTAAAAGTTCCACTTGGACCTGTAGCAGCAATGCAGTCGGCCGAAAACCTCGCTCCCACCACTTGTGTTACTGGCGTTTCGGGAGGATGACGAGCGAAGCGGGATGCTGGGAATGTCCTGGTTCAGCTGCCAGAGCTGATTACTTCCCCTCTCCCTTCCTGTAGTGCAACGCTGTGTCAGGCTAGCGTTAGCGGTGCCAGCCGCCGTTAGCACGTGAGTAGGTAGCCTGCTTACTGATGATGTGTCTGTCATCTATCAAATAGCCACAAGAGGTGGAAGCTGCACACAAATTGCATGATGGGAAGAGGAGTTTTTCTTGCTCGGGGCAATGACCAGTGATGTGACTTTGAGTCGACCTCCCTTCTGTTTCAGTATTTTTATCCTCTCAGCTGCTAATGTTAATCCCGCCTCACCTGTCGCTCCTCACCTCTCTTTTTCTGTGATGTTATGGCTGTCACATTGGATGAAGGGAAGCCTGAGCTGGATTTAGACTTGATGCAAGTGGTTGATTAACTTATAGCCCTTTTTCCACTCTAGAAAGAGAAAGACCTGTAACTGAAGGTGTATTCATCATATTTGGTTCTACTTTTTGTTGCCTCTGTTCTCTTCCTAAACTTTGATCTGAAAGGAGTTTTCAACCTCAACTTCTTGTTTCAGTCTGTGAGGACATTTTTTGAATGACATTTTTCTACAAATGGAATAGATCAGGTCGCCTTTTATGGACGTGTCATTGATGCTGGCTGATGATGAAATCTCCATAGTGTTCAGCCCCTCATGAAGAGGTGATGTCATTCTTCAGGCTGAAACCAGAGATTTACAAAGAGTCTGTGATGTTGAGACAGTTTGTTGGAACACTCCTGGTTGCTCAAGAGTTGCTGGGTGTCACAATTAAACTATGTGGGTTTGGGGTTCCTGTTAAATAAGGCAGGTCAAGTTTTAAACCAAACAAACGTGTAAGCTTCTGCAGCCGGGTGAGCCGGACTGTAAACCTGTTCCATAATCTGTCCTAATATTTACCCAGAGACACACGCACAGTCACACTCCGCCGTTATCTACATTGTGAACAGCTGATGTTTGCCCTCGGTCGGAATTATCATATATTATCATCTGAATTGGCTGCAGCTCCGTCAGGGATCAAAGATACTAGGACAGGGGTCAAAGATCACCAGAGGTAAAATTAAAGTTGTGTTTACTTTAGATAAAGAACCGATAAAAACAAACATTAGATACATTAATGTGAAACGGCTCCCTCATCTCATGGCGACGAAATGTCTGAGTGCAAAAGAAACTTTTTTTTTTTCATTAGGTCATAATTATTCAGTTCATAGTTATCTGAATATTGCTGTTTATCAAAAAAAAAAAAGCATTCAAGATTATATTTCGTCCTCGTCAATTGTGTTTATACTCGGGCGGAGTTGAGAAGAAAACTTTTAATGCCGCAAATCCTCTTAAATCACCCGAACCTGTTGGTTCAGGAGCTTCTTGCATGATGTCCGGTGATAGCGAAGCTCTCCACTGAGACCTCAGACGAACCTGCTCACACACTCTCTCACAGCTGAGCGATCGTGTGGAGACTCTCGGAGGTTCTGGAGGCTGAGAATGACCAAATGTAGGCATGAACGTCTCACTCTGATCTGTTTAAAGCTGCCCGTCGTCATGGCGACCACAGCCAGAGTGGGAGATAAGTGATTTGATGGATGCTAGCTGCTAACTAAGACTATAAGGGACTCATCTTGACTGCTTTGCCGGTTGCCGTGGCAACAGTAACACAAATATTGTATAGCTACTGATATAAACGCGGTTAATATCAAGGCCTGTTGTCAAATTATGAATTCAGGACTTTTTCAAGACTAGGGTAATATAGTTTTCTATTTATGATTTTCTTTCTGAAACCTTTCAGAAATCTGAAATATTTGGATCTTTAGTGAAAGGTTAAAGCTATAAGATTGTGAGCATAAACTTTTTAGTGTAGAGGGTGCATTTCAATAAGGATCAGCTGGTCACAGAGCTTAAAATCCTTTAATGTTTTAAATATACATGTGATCTGTTATTTTTAAATAACAGATCACATGAATATTGGAAACTTTATTTCCTATGTGCGTATCTTGCAGCACCAGCTAGAACAGCTTTGAATTCAGAAATTTACATAATTTCTGTAATGTAGAGGTTAAAACCAGGTAAACACAACACTTATGCACATCACCATACAAAAACATGTAAAATCTAAGATCATATCTAGTTTTTTCGCAATATCGACACATAGTCTGACTGATGTTCCCTCTTGTAGATCTGTGTGCGATAGACCAGCAGCTCTGCCAGGATGAGAACTCACTGCTGAGCTTCGAGGCAATCTGCAGCATCCACAAGCTGATGGACGACGACGCCGACGGCACGGTGGACATCGCCGAGACGGACGAGGTAGGACAAGTCGGCCGCCTCCTAAAGTTTTTGGTTAAATTCCTTGTTCCAATTTTCCCCTCTGTTCGTTCACACTGCCCCTCTTCCCAGTTTCTCAGAGAGGATCTGAAGTATCACGACCCCAAAGCCAAACACAGCAACTTCCACCGAGCCGACCTGCACATCAGCGTGGAGGACATGTGGAACGCCTGGAAGAACTCTGAAGGTGAGCTTCGGAGGATGGGACGAAAGATGTTTGTGTAAAAGTTAAAAGATCAGCACTGCCTTCTACAGAAAATAAACTGTACTGCTCTCCAGTAAGTGGCTGCTGCAAAGCGATGTGACGGGGGGATGATCTGAGGCCTCCTCATCGTAAACACTCGGATGCAGCTTTTACTGTTTTCACAACCAAAAACATGACCTTACATCAGCGTAGCTGAAGCATCAAACAAACGACATTATCAAAGTTGCTACTTTTATGATTAAAATGAGTTCTTGATAGAATTAAGATAAATCTGTGTTTAAAGATCAAAGAGAATGAAATGTAGAAAAAGGCAGAGGGGATATAGAAATAAAGAAGGATGAAATCAAAGAAGGGAAGAAAAGAAAGATGAAAGGGGAAGATAGTAAGAAAGGAAGGAAGAGAGATGAGCGAAGGAAATGAAGAAAGAGGGACAGGCTAAAGGAGGATCGTGGTGCGTTGAGTATAAACAGTAAATCCTATTTTGGGATCGCATTAATTTTCCAGCTCAATTCATCACCAAGATGACGTCAGAAAGAGAAAACTACAAACACACGGCGAAGGAGAAGAAGAAGGAATCCGAAAGAACTAAAAGCACAAGATGTAATAAGAGAAACGCAGAGATTGAGTTATGGACTAATTAACTGTGCATTTGTAGTTTTCCCCACTGCACACGTTGACACGGTGTCTGAAAGCAGGCATCCTCTGCAGAGGCCTACGAGCATTTACGTTTATTTTATATTGTTCATTTGCATAGGATTCTGCATGTTTATCATGTGTTTTGAACTTTGTGAAAATTTTGTGTGTGTGTGTGTGTGTGTGTGTGTGTGCGCACGTGCGTGTCTGTGTATTCAGTGTATAACTGGACGGAGCAGCAGGTGGAGGACTGGCTGCTTCATGTGGAGCTTCCTCAGTACACAGAAGCCTTCAGGAAACACCAGCTGGACGGCAGAGCCTTACCAAGGTAACACACACACACAAACACACACACACACACACACACACACACACACACACATAAATGTGTAACCAGTAATCATTGGTTGCAACTTCATAGTAGCCATCCAGATAATGTTTATAAGTTATAAGTTTATTAACCTTAAATAGACAGTAGAATAATTTAAGGATTAATTACATTTTGACCATTTAGATGATGGTTATTATAAAGTGTTAAAATGTAAAACAATACCTACAAAGAAATAGACAAACCACATTAATTGGTTATTCAACAGGTGTCATATTTCAAAGACATAAAGTTCATTGTCTGGATGAACTGATGAATTGGAAAAAATAACTAGAAATAAATAAATAGTCCTTTTTCATTAATTTATTTTGATTGCATGGAATTTTTTCATTGAAAGTCCAAATAAAAGCAGCCATGAAAATCGACAGTGTTTAAAATCTGACGGATGCTGTTCTTAAGCTTTTTTTTTTTCCTAGTTTTAGTCTTAGTAGCAGCAGTTAACTCGTCAGGTTTTCTCTGTCAGAGCTCGGATGTTTTGAGCTGACCTGAACAAATCCGCATGACCACAACAGTGTTTGTTTCTGGGTTACCACTTCCTGTGGAGAATAAACTCTTGCTGCTGAAACGTCTCTCCTCACCGGCAGGCTGGCGGTGAAGAACGTCACGCTGACCCTGACGGTGCTGAAGATTTTAGACAGAAGTCATGCACAGAAACTGCAGCTCAAAGCCCTCGACACCGTGCTGTTTGGACCACCGCCAGGTGTGTGTGGGTATGGGTGTGAGTGTGTATCTGTACATATGCAATATTAACATAAAAAAGTTATTACTCGGATCAGATTTATTCATGCAGGAAAGAGACAAGCGAATAATATTAATAATAATAAAAACACAAAGAGATAACGATACAGTATAAACATATATACAATCACAGTATATTAGAATGTGGTTTTGGTATGAATACAAAGTATCTATATAATAATATGTGTAGTACAGGTCTTATACACAAACTAATTAGTACTAAAATAAAATTTAGAATACTAGTGGGCTGACTCCCATGTTGTATTAACCTTTAAAACACACCCCCTTTTTTTATCTTATTTGCAAAAATGTAATGACCAAGTTATACGTAGCACAGTTCCCATGAGTAACATGTCATTCGAAAGCCTCATCATGGTCTCCTCATGGGAAATTTCCATTGGGTCTCACTGCTGTCCATCAAACCAAAGGTGGTCAAACCTTCATAGTCAGTTACTTATTGGCTTTCAAGCTGGCCATCTCCTGGCCCCATTTACTCAATCCATGCGAACAACTTTGAACTCTGAAACCATAATTGTTGCATTATTTGCACATAGAAACCAACGACTGAAGTGTAGTATTGCTGTAAATGGCCTCATAAGAGGTTAATACCGGTGATATATTATCGTAAATGTGTACTATATATTTGTCAGGCCGACAGAAGTGGTGGAAGGATCTGGTTCTGGGCGTGTCCATCCTGATGGCGTTGGGCGGCTGCTGGTTCGCGTACGTCCAGAACAGGAAGTCCAGAGACGACCTGGGGAAACTGGTGAAAGACCTGGAAGGCCTGCAGAGAGCTGAGCAGAGTCTGCTGGACCTGCAGGAGAAGTGAGTCTGATGCTAGTACTACTACCACCACCACTACTACTACTACTACTACTATTATTAGTACTACTTCTGTCAGGACAACTGGTAGTACTACTACCACTACTATTATTGAGATCTCAGGTGACCTCAGGTGACCTCAGGCCTGAGTGTAAGAAGCTCTGATCTCAGAAACTGATTAAATCCAGAATCATTCTGTATAATTAAATGTGATTAACCTTCAAACTCAGCAGCCACCAGCAGGAAATAACTCATCTAGTGTGTGTGTGTGTGTGTGTGTGTGTGTGTGTGTGTGTGTGTGTGTGTGTGTGTGTGTGTGTGTGTGTGTGTGTGTGTGTGTGTGTGTGTGTGGCTCTACACAAGCTTTCTGTCTAAACTCCTTATATGGTCAAAGAGTGGCCAGCAGCTTAGTCTATGCACACACTGCCTGTGCCGAGTGTGAATGTGTCTATGTGATGTGTAAATGTATGTTTGTGTGTGACTACTACATGCTGTAACATGTTTTCTTCCTCTTACCTTCACTGCAGATTTTCTGGCTTCTTCTTTCAGCTTCATCAAATCACAGCTTACTTTTTACCTTATTTTCCTGAAAGTACTATTGCTGTTGCTATGTTTTTTTAATCAATTTTTTAAGCTTTATTATCTGGTGAGTTATAGTTTGCAATTAAATAGTTCACTGATATCCCAGTGAAACGTATCCTTTGCAGGAACGCCCTGATTGTGTTCCTACGAATACGGCTAAGCCTTGTGCACACCTGCTCTAAGATCGAAGGACTTCTGTTCGCACGCATATTGAAATGAATCACTTCCGGAGCTCTGTATGCAAATAAGCATGTAACGACAATTCTGTGTGCAACTCAAGCTTTTATTGCAACACAAAGAGATAATTTGTCACTGTCTCTGTCCTCCTGTGTGTGTGTGTGTGTGTGTGTGTGTGTGTGTGTGTGTGTGTGTGTGTGTGTGTGTGTGTGTGTGTGTGTGTGTGTGAGAATTGGGGGGGGCTGTATTCATCCCCACCCTCAGTGAGAACTAACACGACCATTCGACACATTTGCCTTCCTGCTGCTGTAGGAATATTGCCACATGCGGCCCAGACCTTCTTACTTATTCCTACCTGTACTGTCTACTTGTGATCGGATCACCACACACGTTTATACCAGGTGTGATCAGCACCACCGCTGCTGCTACTGATACTAATACATCTACTACTGCTCTGACTGGTACTGTTGCTACTCCTACTATCACTTTTGTTATGACTATTATTAGTACTGTTGCTTGTATTATTACTACTACTGTTATTACTGTTGCAATTGCTGCTGTACTCCTCCTTTTACTTTAACTACTCAAACTACTTGTACTGCCATCGCTTTCACAATAGTACTATTAGTTCTGCTGTAACTGCTATACTGTAGTCTTACTTGTTATAATATTCTAATTACCTTTTCTATTACATTCTTTTCTGATTATTGCATTGTCACTACTATGTTAATGTTATAACTCTAATTTAACTATGATTACTATTACTGCTGTTACCACTACTGCAATTTTCTAACTAACTATTACTGCCTCTACTTTACTTTTAATTTTGGTACTTCTACAAATACAACTATTAGCGTACTACTACAACAGCACTAAAACCGTACTATGAGTATAGCAGCTGGACTGGATATAGACAGTAAATTAGATTGAAACAGGTGGCGTTGTACTAAAGGCGGGTCAAATATATACTATTACAGCCACGCTACAGATCCATGGGGATCAATTGAAGCATCACGTCTATTTCCTCTCTTAATCCCTTGGCGCTGCAGTGTGAGTGGGTGGGTTTGTATGTGTGTGCACGCGTGTGTGTCTGAAAATAGTACTCTCTCTCTCACACATGCACACGCGTGTGCACACATTCCTTTGTGCTGTCACACAATACACACACACATAAACTCGCCTTCTGATTAAGTAACGGCACCTCCTGCTGACAATGGACTGAATTTACAGCAACTCCTGCAAAATAAGTACAACTTACAACGAAAAAAAAAACAATCATTGTGCAGGTGTGCACAAGGCTTTCTCATGCAACACTTTTGACCCAATAGAAGTGTTTGCATTACATTTACCTGCAGAGACCTTGCTGCCTTCTGCTTGAGTTTCTCTTTGTTCTTCCTGTGTCTGGGACATTCCTGGCGTTCATCTTTAGGCAGTGGATGTGTATCCCTCAGCCAATAGTAGTGTGCCAGCTAGCAAACACACCTAGTGAAATGCATACATTTTCAATCTTCTTAATCTTTGTTAATTAACCATTTATTTTTTGTTACATGCTAAATTAATGTTAAAAGAAATAATCTTACTTAAGTAAAATGTATTAAATTCAAACGCAGTTATGTATGAATGTTGTAAAGACAAACGTTTTGTAAAATGGATAATGGATGAAGTCTTCTACATTCATTAGAAATAAATATATATAATATATAATTAGAAACAACAATAGCAGGTACAAGTTTGCATTCATGTAATTTCAGTCAATAATTTTATAGGTTTTATAGATTGGGGAACATTTACCTGAATGGGGGTTCATAAGACACTTGTCCTAACCATTATTAAATTCTTACGACAGTTGTCGTTGAGTGTCACTAAATTTTGTCACTTTTGATGCAAAGTGAATGTTGTTTGACATGTCTTTGTTATGATAACTAGACGAAAACTAAGACAAAATAGCCTGACATGATTATTATTTGTAGGTTTTTGCTCATAATCCAAAGTATTGAACCAAATGCAATTTTGACCATATGGTAAAAAGTCACAGTCAAAAACCAAAAGAGGATCATCAGTCCATTAGATTTATCCTCTTGGGAACATGAACGTGTGAACCCACTGCAGGTTTTGTCAGCTGCGATGTGGTTTGTCTCCGTCAGGTTGCAGAAGGCTCAGGAAGAGCAGCGCTGCGTTCAGGTGGAGAAGGTGAAGGTGGAGGAGGAGCTGAGGAACGAGATCAACTCAGCCAAGCAGGAGGCTTACCGGCTCCGTGAGCTCCGAGAGGGAACTGAGAATGAGAGGAGCCGGCAGAAATATGCCGAGGAGGAGCTGGAGCAGGTAGTGCTCAGATCCTTAACTTGAATACAGGTGATAATACAGCACTGTAAAAATAGGTGACCTCAGATGACCTCAGGCCTCAGTGTAAGAAGCTCTGATCTCAAAAACTGATTAAAACAAGAATCATTCTGTACAAACTCTGCAGAGTATAACTCATACACTGTCTCTCTCTCTTTCTCTTTCTCTTTTTTTTCAGGTGCGTACAGCACTGAAGAAGGCGGAGAAGGAGCTGGAGTCGCGGGCGTACTGGGCTCCACCGGAGGCTCTGCAGACGTGGCTGCAGCTGACACATGAAATTGAAGTTCAGTACTATAACATCAAGAAACAAAGCGCAGAGAGGCAGCTGCTGCAGGCCAGAGAGGGGGTGAGACCATTTGGGCTTTTGATGTTTTTCTGGAGGGAGAGGAAGAAGATATATCAGGCTTTGGAAACACACATATTACTTTTTTTTTTTATAGTTTATCAGTTCATTGTCAGCAATGTAAACAAAAAATGGATTGCCGAGATCAGAAAAAAAATTGTAGCAATGAGGAAACCCCAACAGACCGAACAACAGGGCTAAAAAAAAATGTGTGTGTTTTTTCAACGTAATTGACAGGGTCCAAAAATATCTCCTGAAACTAATATGAGGCTTTAACTGTTTGAGTTGGTTGGTGTTCCTTGACTGCAGTTTAGGCTGGAATCATTTTCTAAAAATACCAACTTTGTGACATACATTTATCCTCTACCCTGTAACTACCATTGTGTGCGTTGTGAAGGAATTTCAATGGTGATGATGATAATGATATTTCAGGCAGAAAAGATCAAGAAGAAGAGGAGTTCTCTGTTCGGAACGTTCCATGTGGCACACAGCTCCTCGCTGGACGATGTCGACCATAAGATCCTCTCAGCCAAGTGAGTGAAAATACTGAAACCTGGAAGTCGCTAACATGTTACTTACATACTTGGATAATCAATTAATCATTATAGTTTTTTCTATAGGAAAGAAGCCAAATAATAATTTTTCTTTTTTAAACTGAATATTTTGGAAATTGGGATTGCTGGTGGGATGAAAAGATACATTTTAATAGTATACCTTGAGCTGATTCCAACTACATGTATAATGAACATTTTGTTATAATACTAATGAAAATAAGTAAGATTATATGTTGCAGCCCTAGATAAATTAGTTAGAAAAGAAGAAAAAATCTATTTTCTGATTCATACATTTGGTTTAATATTTTAAAAAATCTTTTCTCTAATCTAAATCTAATCTTTGCATTTTTGGATAGATACTGCAGTTCATTACAGTAGTTTATTTGTAACCATGTGAGAAGTTTAGAGGGGAAATGGCTCTTCTTACTGTTACCTACCGGGTTGATCTTTAACAATGCAAATGAATAAATCTGAAAAGTCACTACAGCTGTCAGGTGATTGTAGTGGAAATATCAAGTAGCATAAAACGGGAGCTCTTGTACCAGTCCTATGGTACCTATATAGTTCCTGCCCCCTCAGACAGGCCCTGGGTGAAGTGACCGCCGCCCTGCGGGAGAAACTCCATCGCTGGCAGCAGATCGAGTCTCTGACAGGCTTCTGTCTGGTCAACAACCCGGGTCTGGGGGCGCTGGCCGTCGCCCTCAATCTGGACCCGTCCTTCCTGGGCCTGCGACCTCCGACCCCGCAGCACCTCATCCTCTCCGATGACCTCGATGACATGGACGAGGACATCCTGTCTCCTGGGACGTTGCAGTGTAAGTCGGCGAGATGTTCACTTGATTCCTTGGAAAGAATCGAAGTATGGGGGAAAAAATGCCCTCCCAAAAATGTGGATTCATCCACTGCTGAAAATAGTCCGTGACGAATGCAATTTCCTTCTGTTTGATATAAAGTGAGCAGCTGTTTTAAATTTTATACTGTGAGTTATTGTTTAAAAAGGATAAATATGGTGTTAGCTTATATCTATTAGTATTTTACCATGTGCAGACCCAACAATGCCTTAATCTGTCTTTCTAAATATATAGTTTCTTTTTCTGGACTGTAATTTAACACACACACACACACACTTTACTCATATTATACTATATTATTTTTAACCACAATAATACGCTACTGTTTGGACAGCCGTCAGATTCTGTCTGAGAATGTGAATCGGCCTGCTGATTGTAAGGCCCTGACTCAGCCAGCAACAACCTATATGATCTACAGACTGTCTGCCTGCTCGCAGTATGTTTTGGCATCCGTGGACATGGACATAGATTGCTCAGAGCATAAATATGAATGATGACATGCAAGCAGTTATTATTAAGTCTTTGCAGAGGGAATAAAAAGAAATGGAAGTAGAAAATAGTTGGTTGATTAGAAGGCGGTTCAGTAATTAGACTTTTCTGTTTAGACCTGTTGATGTTAAGTTGGCTTTATCTGAGCCAACAGCATCGCAGTCTCGCTAAGTAACGTTGCTGTTAATGTGGCTGGTGGGTGAAAGTGGTTGTAAAACAGCATGATTTTTCAACTAACATATGTAACTTAAAACCAGTTGCCCCCTAACAGCAAGTATCCATCAACATTGTATGAAAAGCAGAACTTCAAAAGATTTAAAAAAAAAAAAGAAAAATAGAATATTTTCATTATATTTATACATAGATATTTAAGTATGACTCGGACATTAAAGCAATGAGAATGAATACATCTTCAGAGGTTTGTTACAGAGGCTCAAACATCTACAGTGATTCTTGGTGAACATTCGTTTGAGTTGGCTCCACCTCCAGCTCACCTGTGGTCCCTTCTCTGTCTCCGCTCCCGACTCTGCTTCTCTTTAATTGGTCCTGTTTTCTCGGCATCTCTCTCTTGATTGGCTCCCTCCAGACGCAGCGTGGCAGATGGACCGGCGAGTGAGCGACCTCTGGCCCCTGAGTGGCATCGCAGATACCCAATCACCATGGAAACACTCGGGTTGGCCCCTCCCTCCTTAAGACCCCCCCCCCTCTCTGATTGTTTTAGACCTCTGTATGAAGGAAAAAAACACGTTAGATCAGACAAAAGTATTCTTCCAATAATGATTAAACAATGTTGGTGGTCGAAGAGAACGTTATCTCTAATTACAATTGAATGTTTATTCATTCATTTATTTATAATGGAGGTAATTGCACACCCAAAATCAAGTTGATGTAATTGATGTAATGGCATTAAAAAAAAGAAACAAGCCAAATTTTGAGTAATGTGTTGAGTTAAGATTATTTTTAAATTAAAATAAAATAGATAATAAAAGTATTTAAGTTTTATTTTGCAAGATTTTTTCAGATGAGGTCTGTGTACTATTTCAATATTTAATTGTAAGTTTTGATTTTTATTCATCCATTACATAAGTTTACATTGGCAGTTTTCTTTTTGATTTGGAGTTCGTTAAACTCATATCAGAAAAACCTTTTAATTCTCATAAAACAAATTGTTTGGAAGCTAATAATTTAGAAAATTGGTGAGAAAATGAAGAGCTTTACAGTTTTAAACAGAGGTTTAAATCAAACAGGGGTGATGTTCACATGAGCATTTGTGACAAGTCAATAATCAGACAAACATCAAAGTGTTTGAGTAAAGAGGTGAAAACTCCAGACGTGTTTTACGGTAATGTCACTTATCTTTGCAAGTTGTAGTGGCCCCTAACATGACGTCCATCTCTTTGTCCCGCTCTAAGAAATCAAGGTGAATATCTACCAGAATGATTAGATATCCCTTCGAATGGCTGATATTTGATAGAGCTGCAGAGAAACGTCAAGTGCTCCCAGTCTGTGAATATGACGGACAGCAGGTGTCCATGTGAACGCCTCCTCACCTGTGCACCCCCCCCTTCCTCCGCCACCCCCCTCCCCCCCACCCCCGTCTGCTCAGCTCAGCCTGCAAGACCACGAGAATTCATACTCTGCTCACCCCTTTTTCCCTCTGTCAAGATCTGGACCACTGGACAGGACTTTAACAGTTTACCCGCTTCCTCCTCTTCTCCTCACTAACATTCACGAATATTTTGATTCCACAACACCACAGGTCCATTTCTGGAAGGAGAAATACAATAAATAAGAGAGTTATTGTAGTTCACAACTCTAAAGAATTCTTATTTAAAAGATTCTGCGATGTATACTGATCATTTATTTTGAACAGTGTTTTCACAGTGATGGGTTTTCAACTTGCTGAGGTCCACAAAATGGGAAAAAAATGTTTTCATATTTTTTTTTTTTTTTTCTTAAAAGGTTTTTCAGAGGTGAACAAAATATTCCCTAATCACAAATGCTGTCCTATCATCAAGTGACCCCTTTGATTATGCAGCAACCTCTTGAGGGGTCCTGACCCTCACGTGTCCCATCATAAGGGTCAGGACCCCTACACACTGGTTTGGACTGTAACTTCAAAATTGACACGTCAATAAGAGCTAACATTAATTTAATGTTTGGATAGTAGTTAGTATATTGTAGATGACTTTGAATAAAAATCTCAAGTTTGTTGAAATGTCGCTTTCAGGCTGCAACACCAGAAATGCTGAAAAACCATAGTTGATCAAAACTAACCATATTTACCCTAAAGTGATGGAAAAACATTCACAGAACATCAAAAATCACAGAAAAACTAAAATCATTGAGACGGGTGCACTTCCTCTTCTACTAAAATTTCCCTTTTATACTTGATCACGTTTTGCACTTTTTCCTCTTGTGGACGGCTTTATGAATCTTTTCTTTTCACTTGTAGCTTGGTAGTTTCTCCTTCTGTGTGAGTCTGACTTTTCCTTTGTACAAGACCTTCAAAATAAAATCCTCCTCCTTCTTGTCCTGCAGTTCAGAGTCTGATGCCCCAGCGCTCGAGGATCGGAGACCCCGCCGCGACCTTCAGTTCTCAGAGGTTGGTTGAAGGGCGGGACGTGCATCCGCAGGAGGGGCGTGGCTCGTTCACATCATCCCGCCCTCCCAGCGGCCGGCAGAACCGCAGCCGCTCTATCGGCGGGCTGGAGTTCCTCCCTGTGCCCGCCCCCCCCACTCTCTCCTCCTCCCTGTCCCACCCCTCCATCGGCTCCGGCCCCCCTTCCCCCCCTGCCACCTTGTCCTCCTCCTACACTGAGAGCACCGCTAACTTCTCTGCTTTGCTCTTCCACTCCTCTTTCTTCCACTCTGTGGAGGCGGCGTCCAGCCTCCCGCCTGCGGGGGGCACTGTGGCGACCCGGAGGCAGCGCTTTCGTTCTGGCAGCTTCGGGTATCTTCTTCTGCACGGCCGTTTTTTTTTCACCTCCAACGCTACCCATGCTAACAAGACATACCAAGCTGAAATCTATCTGAGTGGTCACATGCAAGTTTCACGACTGATGTATCATGAATTAACAAATAGTTTCATACTCAAACACCGGCTGCAGGTGTATAATTTGAAAAATAACCGCCGAATCCAAATAAACTTAGAGATTGAAACAAATAAAGGCCCCTGGATATTTTTTTTACTAATTTTTATACTAATTTTATACTTATTTTCAGTAGTGTTGGATTGTTTGCTGTGAAATATGGTTCATATGTTCACATTCTCCTCAGGATGCATGTCACTAAAAAAACTTTTCATTTAATGCCATCATCTGGTCAACATGGTTCCATCAGCCTCAGCTGTGTTTAGAATTCATTAACAGATGTTACTCTGCTATGTGAACTTTTTATTATCCAGTTCATATAATACATCCCTGATTTTTTTTTGGTACTGAAATAGCAACCTGCATTAACTTTCATCATTTATAATATTTCCTCCCATAATACTTTCTCTCTATCTCTCCCAGAGACATTATGAACCGCTCAGATGTTGACTCCGCCCACCTTCTCTCTCACGGCGAATCACGAGGCTTGCACGGCTCCAAGCCCCACCTCCTGTCGTCCAAGCTCCACCAGCTGCAGGGTCATGCGTCCGGGGTCCGGGGAGGCGGCATGGAGAAGAGCTCCAGCCTTGGGGAGCTGCGGGGCAGCCCCGCCGCCGCCGTCCTGGCCTCCGCGGGCTCCACCCGCTCCCTCTACGTCACGTCGGACGCTGCTGACGGCTCAGCCATCTTCTCGTCCTCCGCCTCGTCCAGCTCGTCCGGCAGCGGCCGCGGCGCAGGCCTCCTACCCCCGGCCAGGAGGAGCCCCGTGGAGGAGGACCTGGGCGAAGGGGGCGAGGAGAGTGAGCCGTCCGGTGGGCGGAGGAGAAACGCCTTCAATAAGATCTTCAAGAAGAAGCAGGGACGTCACTGAACTGGACAAACGTTCCCGCCTTATTCTCATTTATAAACGGAACCTCAAAACCTGCTTTTTTATGGGTTACCGACTAATGATGGGATCTTAAACGTCAACAACCACACTGTTACTCAGAGGGAACATCTGTTTTTAACACTTCACTCATTCACTTTTTATTCAAGTTTTCTGGCATGTTGTTTGATTTAAACATTGAACTGAAATTCACGATGAGGGATGTACTTGGCACCACCCGGGGGACGCAGAGTTGGACGAAGCCTGCGACAACACAGCAGCAGCAGAAGAAGAAGAAGAGGATCCTGGAGTTGACTATAGAACACTGAAAACAAAGAGAATCTGTTACAAAGGTTTACAAAGCACAAGTCGTTGAAAAAATAAACTCTATATTTCTACAAATATGCATGGGTACAAGCCTTCAGAAACCAAATTCAGAGCAGCAACAAGAACTTTTGGAGGATTAAAACCATTGAGCTTTAAAGTCCCTCACATCGGTAAAGGAGGCCTGTGATTAAAGTAAAATAAACTCTACGGCAGCAGATTTAATCTGAAGCAGCATTAGCCAACCAAATGTTTCCACAAACAATAATAAATGAGCCAATAAAAATCCAAATTTAGGGAATTCATGATTTATTTTAGGTCCTTTTTATCAACTCAGAAAGTCCAAAAGGTATAGAGGCGTTTTCCTGCAATGGTCCAGCTCTGTTATCTCGGAGGGTTCCAACACGTGACATGGAGGTTGACTGGTTAACTGCCTCATGGCCTCCAGTAACACCTCAGGAGTGTGGAGGTTTAACAGAACTTGCTGGGACACAATTTCCCCATCACTAAGCCTCGCCTCTTTGTCGTTAGCCACCACTACGCCATCGAGCTGTCACTAAATGACGTTTTGTGAAGTGACAACAAGGTTTGCTTAGAGTTAGACACACAAATTGCACTTGGTTAGGAAAAGACCAGTTTGGGTTAACATGGTTCACTTGTCAGATAAATGTGGGTTAAACCAATCACTTAAATGTGGAAAAAAACGGGTGTCTTAAAAAAAACCATGATTAAATGAGGTCTGAATAGCGGCCTCATCTCCTGCTGCTTTTGCTACTTTTTGCCATCCAACACAGGCATGACTTTTAAACATGATGAGCAGGAAAACCACGGAACCAGCCTGAAAATGAAGATAAGTTAAGGTTTCGTTAGAGAGTCTATAGTTATAGGACACTGGTCGGAGCTGGCCGATGCTACGCTATGATTGGCCAGTCTGTGTTTGAGGGTGGGACTCACCAAAGGGTCAAAGGATTAATGAGAACGTCATGTGACTGTGCATAACTCTGTCAAGCTGACGTATTAGTGGGTTTCATTCAACTTCCTCATAATGAACCAACAAGTAGAATCCATCATACTGTGTAGCAGTTAGACTCAGGAGGTGAAAGAGAAATATAATAAGGACATTAAAGTTATCTGGAAGTACATGAATCCAAATATTATTTACAAAGCTTTGAGCTGAATGTTTTACGAAACACATTTTTGAAAATTGTTAATGGAACAAAACCAAAATGCAATAATTTGTCTTTTAGACATTATTATTATTATTCAGGCAGAATCAATCACGTCATGAACGCCATCAGTGTTGACAATCACCTGAACGCATCACTAAGCTGGATGCAGGGTGCAGTGGATTCTGTGGACCAAATCAGTGCAAAAGCTTTTGTTTTGGACAAGTTGCATCTCAGGATCATTGAAGTGTCCAGTGTGAAGGTTTACACGACTGTTCAGCGGTTTGGGGGTTAAAGGTCACACTTTTATTTATCAGTTTGCACAATGAATACAAAATATAGTCAAGACATTGATGTTGACAATGATTTTTTTTTTATTCAAAATAATAATTTTCTTCCATAAACTTGGATTTTTTCAAAGAATGCTCCATCTAACCAGCTAAACTGTGTATTTCTGATTAGTTTATTGTTACCCCAAAAATGCTTTTCTTTCTAAATCAAGGACATTTTTAGTTGACCCCAAACTTTTGAACGGTAGTGTGCTTTAATTACATAAAGCTTCCTTGGTTGTCTATGAATGTTGTTTTTGTTTTGTTTTCATAGGTGTATATATATATATATATATATACATACATACACACACACACACACATAGGATTGTATTTTATGATTATTTGGGTTTCGAACGGTACAGGGCTCTGTTTTAAAGGTAGTCAATTCTTGTTTTGTTTAATTTTTGTGTGTATTTTCGCGCCTTTCTAAGTTTTGTGACAGTAGAGTGGTGACAGGAAACAAAAGAAGAGAGGCGTGGAACAACAAAATAGGGCGGCTGTGGGCCACGGTCGGTGCCTGAACGCCCACATCACCAGGGCAGATGCTGCTTTCATGTTCACAACATGGGAAGAAAAAGAAAACTGTATTTATCAGTAAAGAAACTGTTGTTGTGGTCACTGGAAATGATTTATGAACAAATGTGTTTTTAGGTCGGGTGATTTGTGTTGTATTTTGGATGTGAAGGATTCATTCAATGAATGAGTCAATCCACCTCCCATCACTTCATGGTCTGTCTGATTCACATGTTGTAACTCTTAAAAAGTTCTTCTGTAGTCCATCCTGCAGGCAGAGGGTTTACATAAACGTCAGAATCACCCTTTAAGGAGTCATTTCCCTAAAAGCACATAAGCTTATGTCCTGTTGTGTGGAGGTGGAGGCAGAAATGTAAAAAGCCAGAAGGCGTCCACCGGCACAGGAACGGTCAGTTTGTTCAACTTGTCTGTCATCACTGTTTGATGTGAAGTGTCCGGTTTTTTAATGTGAGGTGTGAAAGTAAGAATGTAGTCCGTGATGAGTTCCCTGATGTGTGTCTGAGGCAGGATGGGAAGTTTAAATCAAGTCCTCTTGATTTACTCTGAACAAAAGGTGAACGTCTGCGTGTTTATTTAAAGAAAGCAGCTGTGTGAGGACTTCGTTACCCAGAAATCCCGTCACACTTTGCCAAAAAAGTAACATCATCTTGTTGTTGGTACAACTAGAAAACAGAATTTATTGGAATATTATTTGAGATCTGTTTTTATTTATGAATCTACAGCAATAAAAACTTTATTGAAGAATATCTAATGTCTTTGGGTGATTCCTGATGGCGGTTCTTCTTTTCCTGCATAAACATCTCATACGTCGTTTTTTTAAAAAACAGCTGTGTATATATAAACTGTCAACTTTTAGTTCTTTAATGTTTCAGACAAAATATATTTTGTAAAGTAAAATTATATTATGGTTTGGTCTAGACTTTTTTTTTCTCCATTTTAGATATCTGAAATTGAAATTCTGACTAGTAGCAATTTGAAGTTTTCTGTCAGATTTTACAGTAAAGTGCTATACTACTTTAAATACTGTGATTTCAGTTGTATTTACAGTGTTGGGTAATTTACTGTATTATAATAAAGGAATTCTGAATACTGTAAAATATACATTAATTATGTTGTAAAATGTGAGAAAATCTACCGTAATAATAGTTTACAGTAACTTTACTGCATTTAACACATTAAACTGCAGATTTACAAAGAATAATTACACTGTAGGTATCTTTTTACTAGAAGGAACTGGTTTTAGATCTATAATAAATATCCATTAAAGGTATTACAGTAAATGTTAAAACATCCACTTGTACTTTTTAAGGAATTTAAGATAGATATATTAGTATATTTAAAGTTACAGATGTCCAACAAATGTTTTTGTTGGACATCTGTAAAGATCATTCACACTAGTGAGAATACATTTATGACTAGGTGAAATGCTATTGTGGATATCTAAAATGTAATTACAGATAGGAGTCTAGCGTAAATTAAATGTTTTAAAAAAGGCTTGTCATAATCTCCATGAGTTTAAAAAGCAGCTGTGTCCATGTTGTTCTGTCTCTGTGAAGTGCGCCATGATTGGTGTCCGATCAGCAGTCTGATCAAGGTTAATATTGACAAAAGCCCGTCAGTCAGAACCTAAATACCTCAGTGCTGACTCAGACAATGCTGACCCGTCACCTGCTGGGAAAACCCGTCCTATAGAGATAAGAAGAACAAGACCAGCAGGTGGCACAGCGGAGTCGCTGGGGAAGAAGAACAAACTGAAGTGAAGCCAAGTTTAGGGTTGTGAACCTCAGAATCAGATTTGAACTTTTAAAACCATTGATAATAATATCATTCAGATTTATACACACTAACTGTTGTTAATTATCAAAGAACTTGTTGATGCTACTTTATACTTTCTCTCCTTTGCAATTCAGACTGAAATATTGTATTTGACACTCAACTATATGTATCTGAAGGCTTTAGTTGCTTTTCAGATGGGGATTTGACACAATTAATAAGAATTAACAGCCTTTTACAATACAACACATACACGTAAGCCCAAATTATTCATACCCCTATCAATTACAAGAAAAGTCTTGATTTTTTTCACTTAAAAATTTGTATTTCACCTCAGTTTTTACCTAAAAAGGACACAAAAGAAAGTATTTCAGCTATAAAGTGTATATACAGTGGGGAAAATAAGTATTGTTATTTTGCTATTTCTCCCACTTAGAAATCATGGAGGGGTCTGAAATTTTCATCATAGGTGCATGTCCACTGTGAGAGAGATAAACTTAAAAGAAAAATCCAGAAATCACAATGCATGATCTTTTAATGATTTATTTGTGTGATAGTCAGATACCTACAGTGTAATTATTCTTTGTAAATCTGCAGTTTAATGTGTTAAATGCAGTAAAGTTACTGTAAACTAATATACTAATATAATACAGTAGATTTTTTCACATTTTACAACATAATTAATGTATATTTTACAGTATCCAGAGTTCCTTTATTATAATACAGTAAATTACCCAATACTGTAAATACAACTGAAATCACAGTATTTAAAGTAGTATAGCACAAATTGCTACTAGTCAGAATTTTAATTTCAGATATCTAAAATAAAAAAAAATGTCTGGGTGTTCAAATACTTATTTTCCCCACTGTATATATATATATATATATATATATATATATATATATATATATATATATATATATATATATATGTATACATACAGTGGGGTCATTTGTTTGATGTGATTTTTTTGTGATTTTTGTGTCCTATTTAAGTAAAAACTCAAGTGAAATACTAATTTGTGAGTAAAAATATAAAGAAATCCCTTGTATCTGACAGGGGTATGATCAATTATTGGCTCAAGTGTAGGTAAGGATCAAACCAGTGGTTTGCAACCTTTTTGTATTTTGACATCTTACAAACAGCAGTGTGTAGGTGGGTCACATTCCAGATGTCTGTGAGTTATTACCGGCTCCACCAAATAAACGTTTTTCCCTCTAAACTTCTCACGTTGTTGCAGTTAGTGAGTCAGGAGCTGTTTTCAATCACGTTTTTTATTTTTTTTATTTTTCAAACTCAAATATCATAATTTTTGTCTCATCACTCCAGCCCACACCATTGTTTTTTTTAACCGACCTTTAATGGAAATCAACACTTTATAATGTCTGCATGACCCCAAACATGACGATGAACAGAAAATGTCTCAGATCTTTGTGCGCTCACATTCGGGGGAAATGTTTTTTTTCGATGTGATGTTGCACAACATCTCATGCACATCCGGCCGCATCGGTTTCACCTTATAAGGTTCCCTCCTGCGTGTCACTGCATCCGTTTGACCCCGCCCCTCCAACCACGTCCGGAGTTTCTCCTCAGTGGACGGCCCATCAACACTGATTCACAAGATATGCTCAGATACACCTAAGAGAAGAATATGTGTATACATATCTAAACATTTGTTGATGATCAAATTATTTTAGCATAGGAATCTGGCAGAGGACTGTTTCACATCTCGAAGCGCTGCCTGCAAAGAGTACCCCTGTTTAAAGCCTCATTCATAAACCAGCCGAAACGGTAGGCTTCAGATTTTCTGCCTTTGCCACCGGTAGAAAGTCTCTAGGTTAAGTAACAGAAGTGAAGAAACTCAAAACGAGAAGTGAAAGAACAAAGTGACTCAATATCCTGCAGGGCTGCAGGTTCCTCTCCATCCAAATGATCTGAAAATATGAAGAAAAAAAAAACACCAAACCAAACAGGGTTGATTTAACATTTCAGTCAACTGTTCAAATCATGCAAAAAATTCACCGAAAATAAAAGCTAAGAGGAAAATGTACCCACAAAAACCCACAAAAACGGCAGATTTGTGGATTTGTATTCTCTTCTTTCCTTTCCCATTAATCTCGTCACATTTATTTTGCTGACCTTTTGGAGGGGCCTGACCCATAGGTCGGAAACCACGGTACTAAACTGAATAAATGGATAGAAAGTGGTTGAAACTAACTCCACCTCCAGCTAAACAGTAACATGTTGCTTGGTTCCCCTATATTAATACTCTAAGGATGTCTTATATAATTATATATTAATCAAAAGATCAAACTAATACTTTAAGTACATCAAGTTATTTATACTGTAATAGGTTTTTAATGCATATTAGTATATTTACTTAGGTAAATGATCTGAATATTTCTTCCACCACTGTATATCAGACTTTTTTGGATACACACAATACATTTTAGTATATCAGTTCATCCCTCTAACTGGTATAATTATTGTGATATGAATGTAGATTAAAGTGGCTTCAATAAATCAACACAGACAGAGAGCGAGAGAGAGAAATAATAACATGTGACAGAACATGAGCTGCTCTCTGTCAATATCTGTAGTGGCTCTGCTTCTATATTTAACCTCTCTCTCTCTCCTTCTCTCTCTCTCTCTCTCACACATACTCGACATAAACGAGGCTGCTGAGACACGACAGCAGGATGGAGGTAAAACTCTTCTAACTTTACTCTAACCCTGCTGCTGCTGCTGCTGTTTGTGTTGTTTGTGATTCTGTTTGATTAAAGATGATTCGAAGTGGAGTTTTGACAAAGTCCCAGAGAACTCTGAAGTGTTTAAGTGCTCGCAGAGCATTTTTCATTTGGCTTCCTGAACACTTTCTTTGGCTCGATTTGATGATGAAGCTGCAGGTTTGATCTGACTTGAATTAAACACATTGTTTTATCTGAGGTGTTTAACATTTGTAATAAAGTGGCATCAGAATCTTAAACATTTCCTCTTATTAATTAAAGTTGCATTTATATATTATGCTGTTTGTGTTCATGGATCAGCTGATTATGAACGTCACACAAACTGAATAAAAGTTAAAAACAAAAATGTTGACAAGTATCAGACACAGATCAGTGTTTTAATAAGGTATCAAGTTATGTTTCAAGCTTTAACACACAACCTATCAGAAGCCGGATGTCACAGATTTCCAACAGCACCTAAACGCACCACCTGTTTGTCCCACGTGCAACATGACACATAACGTTCAACATCATATCTGTGATCTGATAGTGAAATACACAACAAATTTCTGACATTTGTTTTGTTTGATTTAATGTGATTTGTCAAGTTATGTGTGGAGCGGCGAGCTGCATGAGTGAGTGCTCACTGATCTGGAGGTTACTGCAGGTCGTCAACGGCGCAGTGACATATATTCACTATTACTTTTTAAAGTAAAGGGCAGGTTGACCATTTTTCCAATGTGCATTAAAACAACAGTCATGCTCCTTATAAACAGTGAAAATATTTTAATCCTGTGCATGCTGACTATTAAAAGATCCCCTTCTGATGTGCTTCTGTAAGGCTTCAGCAGTCTGACTCAGTCATAAAAAGTAAAGCTGACACATTTGCAGTCTTTTGAGCATCAATTTCCATCTTTGTGTTTCCTCGGACAGTGTTTCCATGTTGAGCTGTGGTGAAGGTATAATAACAAAAAGAAGAACTTTGGCACTAAAAAAACTGCACGCTTTTAGCATATCTAGTAAGATTTGGCTCAGTTGGACGACTGAAGCTTCATATTAGCTTAGTTTTGAGAAATATGCAGTTGTGTAATATTTCTACAAAAACTTTAGTTTTGTGATTAAACATTGGTCACTTCGTGTTGCAAAATAACTGATATTAGTTATGATATAGATGATCCAAAATATTTTACTGATTTTGCAAAATATGAACAAAAGTCAAACATGAGAAAGAGATAATAAGTAATATGTATTCATATTTAGTATTTACAGACTAAATTGTAGCTTGGACTGATACAAGTATTATTGCAAATATTACGTTAATCTATAATGTTGATATTTACATTAACACTAAAACACACAAACCCACACAGCTACGTATTTTGCACACATCAGATCTTGTGTGATAAGCTGCCCCCTCCCGATTCATCATGGCTTTAAAGGATCAGTCTGTATTGTTCTTCTTTATGGCAATAAAGCTCATGGATAAGTGATTGATTAATAGTGTGGTGTAGTGTAGTGTGTGTGTGTGTGTGTGTGGGGGGGCTATAAGGTTACATACTAATGAGCTGTCTGCACCTTGTATAGCATCAGTGTATGAATGTGTGTGTCAATAGGTGTAAAGTGCTTAGAGTAAAACTGTAAAGACACGTTATGAATTATAATCCTTTACTATATCCAAAGCCTGATATAACTCAGTCCTCTGTCGTTGTACAATGTGAGGGGTTGTGAAATGATCAATAGGAATGGAAAGATTAAGAAACACTTTTCTTAAATCTTTGATTTTGGTTGAAATATTGGATCAATTGAACATTCATTCAAATAAAGCCAAGAGAGAAATTTGAAGGGGAAACAAATCACTATTGATGTCTTTGAGAAGAAAATGGGAGCAGCATTTGTTGAAAAAAAGAATAGTCACTGATAAACTTAAAAAATAGTTATCTGAAGACATCTGCAACTAAAATGCTCATAAATATGAGCGTATAAGTCTTATGATGAAAAAAACAACAGGAATGAAGACACACAGAAACACAAAAAGAGGAAGTGGTTTAACGGTTGATTTTCTTCACTTTCTGCTCTTGTTTGTCTTTGTCAACTCAGTATGGAAAGAATGAGGAAGCCTGTGTGTGTGTGTGTGTGTGTGTGTGTGTGTGTGTGTGTGTGTGTGTGTGTGTGTGTGTGTGTGTGTTTGTGTGTGTGTGTGTGTGTGTGTGTGTGTGTGTGTGTGTGTGTGTGTTTGTGTGTGTGTGTGTGTGTCCTCGTGTGTTGGTGAGAGGGTGGTCCTCCAGGCAATGTGATTTCATTATCTAGTGAATGTCAGCAATGTCAGACCTTCAGCTGAAAGTGACGTGGATCAAATGCAAGCCAACAGCTGTGCGTGTGTGTTTGTGTGTACGTGTGTGTGTGTATGTGTGTGTGTTTGTGTGTGTGCGTGATCCTTTAATAGACCCGGGTGTGTCTGCGTGTATTTGGACTGATGTGGTTCTGAAGGTCGGTACACCAGTTGTGGACCGACTGTTTCCAGCCTCATTAACATGTTTGTGTTTGGGCGGTAAACCAGTGCGGGATGTTGACTCAACGAAAAAATATAAAAAATGCCACTGCGGTAACAGCAGTAGTAGAAGTACTACGGTTTGCAGTATCAGTAGCCTACTGAGTGTAATTTCTGTTTCTAAGTGTGTTTTCTTGTTTATTATTTTAAGGATATTTTCTAACACACCACCTCATTCAAGCCATTATAATTTAATCAGAGGAGATGCAAAAACAATCTTGACTCAAACATTGAGTCATACAGTTTTGACAGTACACAAACTAATACTACCAGTACTTTAGGAGTAGCAGTAATGGTGACGCTATAAGAAGTATAGGCAGATTAGTAGTATCTATTGACCTTTATTGTGGGTTCCTCCTATCAGGAGGAGGCTCCATCCCGGCGCTCAGTGGCTGAACTCGCAGGAAGGTTTAAAGGCCCGGCTCCTCCACACGATGCTGCTGGGCATGAGACAGTAAGTTTGTCATCTGTCATAGTGTCAACACTGATGTATTTGATGTATTTGACGCAGCAGGGTATTCTGAAGCATCAGAAATCAAGGGACGCAGTGTCCTTGAAAGTAAAAAAAAGGGATTGGGAAAAGGTAACACTGGAATAAAATACTACTTTAAAAAATGGTCTTACAAATTAATATAATACATTTATTTAAAGAGAGAAGCTCATTCAAGATAAGAAAATAAGTCATTTTTTTTATTTGACACAGTGGTTTAATATGACTGATAAGGAGCCTGTATGTGAGAGTTTATGACCAAATATCTACAAGATTTCCCATAAACTTAAAGTAATAGATGAAATAAACGTTGACATGTGGTGTTCCAACTGCTCAGGAACAATTCAAAACCATTATAATTATTAACTTTAATCGATTTAATCTTTTTTTTTTTAAATGTTAGTCTTGTTTTTGTAATCTCATGATATGCTGAACTGATGCTGTTTTCCAGGAGAAGCCAGTAAGACGGCGACCTCCTCGCACCTTAAAGTTGCCCAAAGAAGATGGAGACGACCAGGAGGTGAGAGATACATGGATGGAACATTAATATACTGTATAATAAATAATATCAAAAGGACATATCTTTCTTATTGAAATTTTTCGACTAGAGTTTGCTTAAGTAGCTTCCTGAAGCCGACCAATCACAGCACAGTGGCCCGTAGGTAGGTGGGCTTTAAAGAGACAGGAACTAAAACTGCCTATTACAGACGGAGCTGCATGAAGGACCAGCATAATTTAATTATTAAAATAAAATGTCAGTGTTAGACATGTACGATTATTGTAATGCTATTCTTTAACTTATTTGGGTGAAAGGTGTGGTGAATGGCGCCCTTAAAGTGGCATTGCATCACTCCCTTCTATGGGAGGACTAAACCATTTCACGCCTTTCAGGGCCCTTATGTCCAATGAATGAACATGAATGCCCAATTTATTCATTCATCAATAAACAAATAAATAATCAGGATTTTCATGGGCTCTCTCTCTACTCAGGCTCTGAGTGGTCAGCTGTCCACTTTTCCCTCCACTACTACACTCATGCACCTGAGCCCTGACCAGGTGTGTTTGTCTCCTCTGTGCTGCTAAATATGATTTAACCTTTTGTGTGTTTGTGTGTGTGTGTGTGTGTGTGTGTGTGTGTGTGTGTGTGTGTCTCAACAGCCTTCAGGCATCACCTCTCTCCCTGGAAAAGCCAAGAGGAACTCTGCTCTCATCGAGAAGCTTCAGGTGAGTTCAGGTGATTTCTGCTGGCATGGAGGGAGAGCTTTCACGCTGACACTCGTGGCATCAAGAAAATGGGCTAACGTGCCCTACAGGAGCCAAATCATGTGGTAATTTGCCCTGTTGGAGGGTAGAACATGTTCTAAAATCCTCTTGGGAGCTAAAAAGTGTGTTAAAGTGCCCTCTGCAGTTGCAGAGATGCACTATATGTGCCTTCCTTTTTATCCTTTTTGTCCCTGCCCTTCAAAAAGTCTGAGCACGGCACTGCATCCCACTGACGTCATCTCTCTCTCTCTCTCTCTCTCTCTCTCTCTCTCTCTCCCTCTCTCTGTTCAGGCTAACCTGGCTCTCTCTCCGACGGCCCTGCATCCCTCTCCGAAGAGCCCCGGCTTCAGGCTGCTGCCTCCCGCCTTCCCCCTGCCCTGCCATGCTGCTGACCCCGTAACCACGGCGACCACCCCCTCCACGGCGACCCCCACCAGCCCCGTCGCCATCTCCCCGATGACCGAGGAGGAAGGGCCCACCTCTTTTGAGGATCCTCCCACTGTGAGGGAAGGATCCATACTGTCGAGCTTCAACAAGGTCAGACACGACAGAAATGTGAAAATAAGGAAAAGGGGAAATTAGTATTGAATAAATTAATCGATCAATTCTGATTGTTAGAAACTCTCATCCTGCATTGCACATTTTGCTGTCAAAAATGTACTTCCAATGCTCAAATTAAAATTCCTATCTGCTTTTATTGAAGTAGAACCATAGAATTAAGATGATTAGAACAGTTGACTTGATCCTTGACATAAAATGACTTGAAACAAGTTCCGCTTCTCATGTGTGAACTGTTGCAAGTTTTCCAGCTCGCTTCGATAACGTCAACATCTCACCCAGGGCAGAGCTCGCCACTCCGTCCGGCGGCGACCTCCATCCCGCCGCCACAGGAAGTCCAGCAGCGGGGATGATGTGATGGATGAGGGAGCAGACACACTCCCAGCAGACAGCAACACCACGGATGTAAGCGGGGGGGGAGAGGAGAAAACGGAGTGTCCTGAAGGAGGTGAACCCCACAAAGAGGATCAGACAAAGAACGCCGTCGAGCTCAGGGGAGAAAACGATGAAGAAGACGAAAAGAAGAAGCAGGGGGGGGAAAAGGACGAGGCTGGAGAGGAGGTGAAGATGGATGAAGAAACACAGGGGAAACAAGAAGAAGATCAAACACAGAGCACAGAGGACAAAGAAGAAAAACAGAGAGAGGTGAATTTAGTAAGTTTACATTAAAAAACAAAAGCAAACTGGTCTATAAGTATGACTCAAAGATGATGACTTAAATTTTCTTGTTTTGTCCACAACCCAAAAATTTCACTGTCTACTGTCATAGAGGACTTAAGGAACAAAAAATATTTTAAGGATGCCTATCTGAAATATGTGACACATCAAACTACAACTTACAACATTTGGTATCTGGCCCTAACCCATAAACCATATAAAGCGACTGATGTCTGTTTACTATCAGAGATACACGATGGTGTGCACAAGTGTAGTGACCTAACAATTCTACATAGATGAATAGGCCACAAAAGTTCTTGCCAAGGCTTGATTGCATGGGCCAAACCAGTAATAAGTCAACATATCAGCCATGTGGGTTTGGATTTTTTCCTCTCCCTTAATATTAAAAAACTTTCATTTAATAACTGCATTTTGTGTTCACTTGTGTTGTCTTGAACACATTTTTACATAACTTTGATGACCTGAAATATTTAAGCGTGACATCCATGCAAAAAAAAAAAAGAAAAGAAATCAGATACAAATACTTCTGCACATCACAGTAAAGTAGAGACAAATCCTGGCCAAATGCACAGAGTGAATCCAGTGCCAGGGAAAGAGCACAACACGTGACTGAGGGACATGTCATTAAATGAAAATGAATGAAACAAATAATTATTTTGACATAATTTGTACATACTGCAGTTATCAGGAATTACAATATTTTATTTGAGAATTAATGACATGAGCAACATAAAAACTACTTATCTAGTCAGATGGCAAAAAGGCACCACCTGCGGTCTATATGTGCACATGGCTGAGAGAAAATGTGGGCGCTGAAATGCCAAGTTAAGACATCACGCTCAGTATGTGCGCTACCTTTCAAAATGTTGTGTTTTCCATGAAAAGACACACTTTTATTTATAAAATTTAAAAACACTAAATTAATAGAAGATATAGACAAGACATTGCCAAGGTTAGAAATAAGGATTTATATTTAAGCAATGCTTGCTGGAAATGGGCCTCTATACACCCATGTAGATATTACATTGAAAAAGAGACATTTGCAGCTAGAATAGTCTTTTACCACATAAACAATCCATAGGGTGTATTTCTGATTAGCTTAATGTGATTTTCATTACACACAGTTATTTCAATTGACCCAAAACTTTTGAACGATAGTGTAGTGATAGTGTATCTATCACAAAGAAATATAAATGGAAATGTGTCAACATTCCTTTTTTAAAATGTTTATTACAGGCTGACAAATCGATATTGAATTTAATTTAGCATCTGCTTAAAAAATGTGGTATTGGTCAGTTACACGTGGAATGTTTACCACATCATAGAATTTCAATGAGAAGCTGGAACAGCAGGAAACTAAATATACAGCAGATGCTGTCAGGAAGTGATTGAGGCAGCTATAACGTACAGTTCTGTCCCTCCACACTTTGAGCTGTCAATCTGTCGGCCGTGGCTCATCGTGATAAACCTACAGAGAATAATCAGCAACACTGCAGCTCACAGCGTTGTTTGGGGCAGCAACAGGCAGCTATTTTTAGAGGAAAAACTTCCAAAAACCCACTGTGCATAATCTTCTCAGCACCAAACAACCACACATAGTTACTGTAGCCGTTGACTCAGAACTCAAAACATGGTGGCTGAAAAATAAGTTCTAGCAGGTGGAGGGAGGTTTTGTCTGAGTATTTAAACTCTGGTGCGTTGTTTGTGCCACAGGAGACGACGTGTCGCGTTCAGCCCGATGAGGAGTTGGACGTCCAGTCGAGTCTGAGCGACAGAGACACGGGGCCCTGCGGCGGCAAGGCCGACGAGCGGCCTGAGAGTCTGGATACGAAACTCTGAGGTCCTGCATGTCCCCGCAGTTTCATCATCTCTGCTGTGATGAAGACGAACAGAGGAACCCAACAGACTTTTGTAACGAATGAATTTAGGTGAAGATGCAGCTTAATTTCAGCTTGTGGCTCCGCTGAGAAGAGAAATGATTGATGGGAATTTGTTTGTTGCTAAGCCGTCACTCAAAGCCTTTTTACACTGCAGCGCTGGATCTGTGTCCTTTTTGTAAGAAAATAATGTGATTTCATTTTTTTTTCCATTACAGTGTTTTCTGTTTTAATATGAAACCGGTTTGCGATCACTGATGGTGACAATGACGTCTGTATGTTTATTTATAGCACTGATGCTTGTTGGAGTCAAAAACCAGAAGCCTTAATGTACTATTCCATAAAAAAAAAAAAAAAATTAACCAAATCATCAGTTTTGTTTCTCGAGCCTTTTGTTGTTTTAAAATGTTCACAGGACGTAAAAAAAACTACCAATACTGTACTGAAGAAAAGTGTTAAAAACTGGAGACGCCATAATGTCCTCAACAGCAGGAAAACGATTGACACTGGAATTAAAATGCATATTTTTGCTACACTGTTGTGAAAAGCTTCTGTTTTTGCTCTCACTCTCTATTTCTAATCTGCAGTTAGATATCATCCCTATCAATAGAGAGTGTGACATCACTTCCTGTATTGCTGCTGTGGGGGTAATTTAAGACAAACAGTTCAACTATGTGTGTGAAATTTGATAAACAAAAGAAATACATAAAATCACCATCCATTTTTTTTAAATATATAATATTTATTTTTTGATTAGTAATATATTACTCTTAACCGAAAACTGTAAATATCAAATGCCAAATAGTTGCATCAGAGGCATGGCGAATAACAATTAATCAATATTTTACAGGGTGTCCTTAAACTTCACAGCATGAGTGTGATAGGAGGCAAAAAAAATAAAGGAGAAGAAAGTCCCATGATTTTTTACAAAATAAATTGGACTCAACATTTACTGGGAATCACCAGTAATTTATCCCTAACTACACCTGCACCCAGTGAAACTTGCCTATATTTGGTAATTTATGGTATATAATGTGTGTGTGTGTGTGTGTGTGTGTGTGTGTGTGTGTGTGTGCGTGTGTGTGTCTGTGTGTGCGTGTGTGTGTGTGTGTGTGTGTGTGTGTGGGGGGGGGGGGGGGGGGGGGGGGGGGGGGTAACTGCACCAGCAGCTGCTCATCATAATAAAGGACTCAGGTTCATCTGCTGACAAGTAATGGCTGAGTTAGTGAGGAGAGGATTTTCACAGCTGGCTTGTCTCCACACGCCTCCCTCGCTTCTTTTAATCTACTAAAGCAGGAACAGAAACCTGGATGCTGCTTGCCGTGATTAAATCTTTTTTCAGGATAATCTGTTGGATCTACTGATAGACTCGCATCCAAAGACTGAAAATAAAACAGATCAATGAAAAAACAGTTGTGGATTCACTGGGCCCCGAGGCATGCTGGGAGAAAAACCACAGGTGTTCAGTAACATTATTGCTGTCATTTCAACACTGTGAGGGTGATACACCTGTTTTTATTGCATTTTCAATGTTTTTTCCCCCAGAAAAAGAAAGAAAAAGAAGAAAGGTTTCTCTCTTGTCTGGGATGTAAAAGTTATTGTGACAGAATCCTGATAAATGACATTAAGCATGTGACTAAAGCTGAAAACACCAGATCTGTGATGAGGTGAACAGAAATATTTCCATCAGGTTTTCCATTGATTAAGCTCTGACTGACTCTTTTAATGATGTCATCTCGTCCTCCTCTTGGAGGACAGGCTATTTTATTCACATGTGGAAAGCTGTTTAATCAATTATGTCAAGGTTACATCTAAAATACTGTATTTAAAAGCAGAAATGATTTCACTTTAGACTTAAACTAACACTGAAATTTTAAGATCACTAAAGTAGGTTGAAATAGAACAACAGCATTATCACACCAGACTCAGCTTTTTTTAAACTTTCATCACAAATCTTACTTATTGTAAAGTCTAATAAAAGCTGAGAAGCTCTAATTTAACCTGCTGGCAGAACAAACAGCTGATCTGATTAACACAGTTTCCCCGTAAAGCTGCTGCTGATGATCAGTTTAGTCAATTATTCAAATGAAGAAGTTTTTCCACAATTTCAATGGTGGTGGAAAAAAATGAGACGACTTTGGGTGAAATCCAGATTTAAAACCTTGCTGACATAAAACAGATTCATAAATTCATTTCACAAAAATACAAAATTCATAAGTCAAGAAAAAAAAGCCTTCACTTGTGTGTTAATTAAGGTAAATAAAAAACATGAAAAAAATGAAGTTAATAATCAAATATATTGTGATTAATTGACATGTTGAATTGCAATATTTGAGGAACCCATTAAGTGTATAGGGCTGAAATATTTCCAACTCTAGATTACATTACAGTTACATATCCACTGCTCCACCATGTCACCCACTTATCTGTTTGCTTCAAAAGATCCTTATTTGTTTCCATTATAATGCTGTTATCTAAGCTGATTAATGGATGAATTTCTAGACTATAAATCAAATGTTTTTATTTGATATTCTATACATTTTACAAACTCAACAACCTTCTAAAGCATTAATCTCCAACCCTGGAAATCTTGGAACAGACTTTAAATGCAGGTTTTGTTCTTGTAATAAAAATCTTCAAGAGGTCCATTAATAAAGCAGGAGTGTGAATGCTTGGTTGGAATAAAAACCTCCACCCACAGTGGCTCTGGACCAGGGTTGGAGACCCCTGTTCTAAAGTATAAATCTTCTTGTCATAACATGTTCAAAGTTTGTCTGTTGTTCAGGATAAAGCAACTAGACAGACAGATGAGGAACTGAAGTGTGTATATGGGTAGAGATGAATATTTAATAAAGTTCATCTTGGAAAAGTCCATATGAGACTGGATTTAATTGGTGTTGTGCTGAGTCTTGCACATTTCCCCCATTCACTGAAGCTGAACAATAAAGATGATCTACATGTGTCACTTTCGCATCTAGACGACAGGTCGGGTCACTTTCCTCAGCCTGTTAAAACGTCCGCTGCCCTAAGCAGCTCCACACGAGAAATGTCCTGTGTGGGTGTCACAACGGGAACCCTCTCTGTCTGACCCAGGGCACCGGAGTGTGTTATATAAATATCCTGCTCCCCAGCCTTCACCTTAACCCAGCAGGTAAAGCCTCTTGGCTCGGCCTCTGGAGGCAGAACTATGCGGCATGATCACCTGATCTCATTAGGGAGTTATTTTAAGGTGCTTTCTTGATTCCTCCTCCGGGACCTAAGAGGGTTAGAGAGTCCTGAAGGTTTCCTCTTTGCCTGCAGAGTCACCCCAGCCTAGACGAAGGCTCAACCGTCCTTCTGAAGCCTGCTGGCCTCCACGCTGCAGATTCATGATTTTTTTTGTCATTTTTCTCCTCCTGACGCCCCCCAAAAAAAGGGTTGTAAATCGGTGTTGAAGCGCCTGCTGCAGGACCATTTGTCATTTTTCTTCTTCTGCAGCCACAAAGGATCCCAGGAAAGGACAGTAAGCTTTTAGGCCTCAAGGGAAGCTCTTACAAAAGACATTTTTATTGTTTTACTTCCATAAAAGTCCCAAACAAAAGGACTATAAAGCATATCTTTTAAGCTTTGTTGTCAAATTTTTGTCTTCTGTTCCCTTAACAAGGATCAAGCGAAGGATTATAGAACAACTTATAAAGCTGCTGTTGGCACTTTATAAAATATTTTTCCGTCGACATTAAGGATACAAACGGGACACCAAGATCCCTTTACAAAACTCCTGCCGCAAACGTCAAAGGATTGAAGAACAGGATTACTGTTCTTCTAATTTTAATTATTGAGGATCAGGAGGCCTCTAGTCCTCGCCGGAGGTCCTGTGCCGCTCTCGTCTCTTTTTCTCTCACCTCACCCCCGCCCACTTCTTCTTCTCCTGGTCTCGTCGACGTCCGCTGTGTGGGACCGCTCCGATGGGGAACCACGGCTCGAACCTGGATGACATCCTCGCGGAGGACATGCACCACTGGTACAACAAGTTCATGCGAGAGTCTCCGTCGGGCCTAATCACGCTGTTCGAGCTGAAGGCCATCCTGGGCCTGAAGGGCATGAACGAGAACGCCAACAGCTACGTGGACCAGGTGTTCATCACCTTCGACATGGACGGGGTGAGAGACACAATAAATGTCCCGAAACAAACACTAAACGTGACAAGTCCAGTTCTATTTCATTTCTAGAGACTAGATTTGGGATTCTTACGTGGTTTTAACAGACTGGAAGCAGTGGACAAACCCTAACCCCTGCATCTCTATGGTTTTCTAAAGCTTTTGACCACGTGGTCACCAGCTCACTTAAGAGGCAATTAGAAACTGGGTTGAAACGCTACAGGGCGAGAATAGAAAACTTGGAGGAAACGTTTGTATTTTCAGTTTAAGCTCTGTGAGTTTCAAACCAAACATCATCATCAGTCAGGTGTAGTGTAGAAATATATCTACCATCTAGTTGATTTGACTCGTTTGGATGCTGAAGCTTCATATAAGCTTCAGATAAATCTTCACACATTTTTCACAAAAGGACGACTGTAGAACTTATCTCCCATAATTTACATTGTCAGTGCATTCTGAAGGAATCTTCTAATGGTCAGTATGATGACAGCAAGAAAAAACATGAGGCAAATCACAATTTGGACCCCTGACTGTTGTTTTAAGAAATCCTTGAGAACATGTGAATCCATTGTTTTAGGGTCAGTAAAAAAATTATAATAAAATAAGTTAATGCAGGCTTTATATGTTGAGGTTTTTCTATTCTTGCTTCAACTAAATACACACGTGCAGGAAAGAACAAGTATGATTCTTTAGAGTCTGCACTGTTCACAGCAGCCAGACGTCTGGAGGGTCTGATGTGGTGCAGACACACTTGCACTCAGGCAGAGAAGCAGGCGTTTGTATATGTCAGAGCACTTAGAAATCAGAACCCCGCTTTATTGTTATAATGCAGGATATCACAGACAGTTTCAAACAGATACAATGATATTTTCACACTAAACTGACCCCATGACCTTTTTATTGAACCTCCTGGAAACATTCAGGACACTTATTCCAACACTGACAAACACAGACAATACTGTCAATTTCAGGGGTTTCTTTGTGACTACATAATTCACTGATTTAGCTTTTTCATGAGCTTTATCCTCTTTGTATCATGGTCCTCGAAAGGGCAAGTTTGCTCAGCTGTCATGGAGATGGTTTAGTTTCAACTGACCTCAGTGATGACCCCATCGACTGATGAAGGATATGAGATGCTGTTGGCACCCTTAAAAAAGTATATATTTTAGTATACCTTTTGTTTGATTTCCAAAGTGCAAAAAAGGATTTTTGTCAGTCTTTACATTATATAATTATTTAATCAGTGGTAAAGAATTACTCAGAGCCTTTACTGCAGTAGAAGCATCAATACCACAATATAAAAATACTGCATTACAAGTCCTGCATGAAAAATGAATGTATCCAAAATAGTAAGATTAAAAAAGATAAAGTTCTGCAGTAAAAAAAAAAGGTTTGATCCTCCTAATGATATATTATAACGCTGCAATTATTAATATGAAGCATCAGTGTGTAAGAAGCACATCTCTGTTGTAGCTGCTAGCTGCTGTTGTAGCTAACTACTTTATTTACATTATATTTTTACCTTTTGGGCTTTTTCCTCTCATCATTGATTGTTGGTTAAATATTGGAGCATTTGAACATTGCGGTTGGTTCTTGAAGAAGAAGAAGCTTCATTAGCTCTCTTTCTCCAATAGGCTTACAACGTTAGCATGCGGAGCTATTATCCTGTTGCGTGTCTTTCTGGGGAGCTAAGTGGATTCTCAGTATGCACTGGTCAAGTTCAGTAAGGATGTTCTGACAGTTCAGGGACTGAAGGACAGCAGGAGATCAGTATGTCCTTTAGGAGTTAAAATGCTAATTTACCTACATTTATTTTTTTGTAGGTTGCTGCTAAAGCGCACAGTGTTTTTTTCCTCTTTAGCCCAATGGGTTAAATGGGAAGGGTTTCAATGATTAATCGACAGAGAGAATCAATAGAAAATTTCATTTTCATAATCAGTCAGCCATTCTCGATACCTGCTTATTCCTCACTGGGGTCGCACATTACAGGTGAGAGGCAGGCTTCACCCCAGACAGGTGTTCAGTCTAGTTACACTCACTTCTATGGGCAATTTAGAGTCTCCAATGAATCTAGGCATGATTTTGGAGAGAACGTGCAAACTCCATACAGGTCCAAGATCAAGCATTTGAACCTGCAACCTTCTTAATATGAGGGAGCAGTGGTATCAACATGCATTAACAGAGATTTTAGCTTCCTAAATCTAATTATTTTACACATTGATGTCATTAATAAATATATTTGTTCACACGAAACAAGGGACAAGTAGTAGTTGTAGACTAAAACATGTACAACATAAAATATATTACCACTACCATATATGTTTAAATAAATGGCAGTTGTCACTTTGTTAGTATCTGAAGAGAAGCTCTATGTATCTTCATAATGATGAACATTTCATCCAGGTCAGCAGCGTGGCTCATTGATGTGATTTAAAAAGCTTTTGCACAACAAGGTCTACAGCACAGAGGAATACTTAGGAGATCAGTTCATTGGATTCAAACATTAGATGAAAAAGAAAATATAGAAATTCACCCGAATGATCCTTTAATTAAATTTAATCAAAGAATGTTTGATGCCTAAATCTAAACTAGACACGATCCAAGATTTGAAGCTTCTTCATGTGTGTATGATGTGCTTAGGAAAACAATTTAAACTCAATTTCTCGGCCACATAGATGGTTTTTCCCCAGATCAAATAATGTTCAAGAAGCCTCAAGAAATAAAACAGGAGAAAACGATCTACTGTATACAGATGATTGTCATTATGAGTGTTTAACATCGCTGCTTCTGTCTTGCAGGACGGTTACATCGACTTTGTGGAGTACATCGCGGCCATCAGTCTGATGCTGAAAGGAGAAATCAACCAGAAACTAAAGTGGTACTTTAAACTATTTGACCAGGACGGGAACGGAAAGATCGACAAGGAGGAGCTGGAGACCATTTTCTCGGTAATGAACTCATCATCTCATAAAGCAACTAAGTGCATTTAGCTTTTTTAAAGTACTTTTTTTTTAAGTACTTGTAAATCCTTTGCTTTCTACTCCACTACTTTTATCAACTTTAGTTACTTTTCAGATGCAGATTTGACACAAATTTAAATATAAAAACCAGCGTTTTTTGGCTTTTTGTGTTGTCAGTTGATAACAGCTCCACCAAACAAGTGCTTATGTTCTTCTCTCTAAGCATCACACATACCTTTGTTTCAATAAATGTTCAAATGAACCAGTATTTCACTAATAATCAAAGATCAGAGAAAAAATCCCAAGAGAATTGTGTATCAGGACTTTGTTATTTTTCCCCCTTTTTTCTCCTATGATTCATCTCACAACCCCTCTGCTGACCCTTTGGAGGGCCCCAATCCATAGGTTGGGAACCACTGAACTAAACTAGCTAAGTGGATATAAAGTGAAACAAGCTCCACACCGATGCTTTGGTATTCATTATGTAATGATGTCATGGATTTAAACATTGAACACAACTACTTCTACTAGAATTATTTTACTATATCCATCTCAAATACATATGCACTTACTTTAGTAAAGAATTTTACTTGTAATGCATTTGTACATTGTTGACTGATATTTTTTGAGCTGCAGCTTAAACCAGTTAATATAAACATTTAAACTCTTGAAATTGTAAGTTTTATGACATTGTGCACATTGTCCTGCATTTCAAAGAGGTGAGATAATGTAATTAGACTTAAGGATGAAGGTAACAAAAAAGGAAATCAAGGTGTTGTCAGGGCTTTTAGACCAGACATATAAACTGTACCAAGGTGTTCTGCCTCAGTTAAATTCTGAATTAAACAGTAAAGACCTGCAGGAACAGTTTTCCTCTGACTGAACAGAGCTATTCAGTAGTATGAAGCCGCCGCTGTCACTCGTAAAGAGAACTGGGCTGGATTAGGTCTGAAATTAGATGACTGTTAATCTGTTGAACAAGCTCAATCTATCAGCTGACAGGAAGCTGCTGGAAGTGGGACAGACGACTCCCAGCAAGCGACAACGTCAGACCAGAGTGAAGGACATCCGCGATTAATCAGTGTTCAACCCACTGTGGAGGATAAATTCTTCAAGATTTAATGCTTCTGCATTTTAACAATCAAGATAATGAACACAGTATTAAATGTTAAAAAAAAAGAAAAAGAAAAATGGAAATGAAAATTTTATGAGAATTTTTTAAATAAAAAGGCAAATTAAAAACCCTAGACTGGAAAACAGAAGAGGTTAAATGTGAATGTGCGTTGGATGAGTCTCCATGCAATAGGTGAACAGACCTGCAGACTGTGACCCTGTTAGAGGTTTAAGGCTGTGACTGAGCCGCGTGTCGCTCTCTGCAGGCCATCCAGGACATCACACGCAACAAGGAGATCGACCCCGAGCAGATCGTCGCACTCATATTCGAGAAGATCGATGTGAAAGGAGAAGGTAAGACAGCAGGAACTGGGCAAACTGGATCATTCACAGCAACCCAAGGCTTCTTTAAAGGAACTTAAAAACATTCATTTTTAATGTGTAAAACCATGGCCAGGAATCCAAACGAACACTGAAACATGTTCTCCTTGTAAACTCTCCTCCTGTTCATACTGGCCATTAGAAACAAGTTTGAACTAATGATAGAAGTGAAAAAGATCACTTCCTCGTGGAAGATTTATATTTGTAGTTGTCTTTGCTGTGTGAGGACTGGGACTATAGACTACAGTCTGTGATTTGCAGCATGCATCGCAACATGCAACATGTTTGTTATTGCTCCAAGTGCCTTTTTAGCTGCAGCTAACGATTTTTGTGGCCTAGAAATTATCACAAAGGGAAAAACAGAACCAGAAGAACCAGTTAAACATTTAGGATTGTTTTTATTTCTTCACTATCGTGTGGTATAACCCTAAAAACTTGGTACCTTGCCAACCATGATTTGTTACTAACCCATGTACTGATCAGTGAAAAGCATCATTATAACCCCTCGACCATCTTGTGACCTCTAACCCTCAGGTGAGTTGACCCTAGAGGAGTTCATCGAGGGCGCCAAACACCACAACGACATCATGGAAATGATGAAGAAGATGATGGACCTGACGCCGGTGTTAGTCATCATCGTGGACGGCATTGTGGAATGAGAGCAGAGCCGGAGCAGTGGGGACGTCAAAGACTGACTGAGGCAGAAGCACCCACTGAAATAATCCACACCCCTCTCCAAAAAAAAAAAAGACTTGCCCTGCCCCCTGAGGATCACACGATGTGTTCTGATCAGATCGAGGTAGCGGAAGCTGATGAACTGTGATTGGCTGTGGCTCCTCGTCTCCAGCCATCAGGCTGAAAGAGGAACTTGTTTGATCGAAAGCATCTGAATTCTTTGATGATTCTCTTTCCAGCTCAAAACGTCACAAACTCCCAAACTCATCAAGCACAAACAACTTCACTTTAATTCAAGTAGATTTCAGTTTTCGAAGGTGCTATATAGGTCCTTTATGTCAAAATTTTTGGGTACCAACCAATCAAAGATGTGTTGCTTGCTCAGATAAAGTATCTTCTTTAATTCTGTGATCAAAAAAGTTCCTTTTATTCATAACATTGGTAATTTTAGGTGTGTTTTTTTTTTTGGCAGAGCATATTTTCACGATGAAAAAGTGAAAATGTTTGCATACATATAAGGTATCAAATCAAACTGTTGATGTCTATATTAAAAGCATAGTTTTCTTGACCTTGCACATGCTGACATGTGCGCGCATCACAATGACACTGAAACAATATAACATGCAGCCCAGATTTCAACATATTTCATGGTCTGTGTGAGCAGTGCATGCTGGGAATGTGTCCGGCCATCAGCTGGTGTTTGCTCTGAGGCCACAAATCCCTTGATTGCTGGACAAGCTTCAGCTGCTACAGAGACTCTGCAGCCGCCTGCAATTTGGAGAAATGTGAGCTGAAGGCCTGAAGAACAAGGTGCTTCTGAACACACTCCAGTTGTATGTTTTACATTTTAAAAAGCTCCACTGAAGTATAGTAAATCCATTTTCCACCTCAGAGCCGAGCAGCGCTTTCGGGACTGAGATTATCCTCAATAACCTACTTTACCTGAGCTCCCCCCTGGATTCAGGCCAGGAAACAGCCAGAACAAACCGGGACAAACCAGGACAAACCAGGATCTCAGGCTCACCGAGGCTAAGGAGGTTTTCATTGGCCAGAGGCTGTACCAACTCACTAAAATATTTTTTGGGAAATTCCCTGATAGAATTAAGAACCAAAAGTGTTTTTCTCCACTTTAAAGTTTTCCTTTAGTTCATTGTCTTCAACATTACTGAACATAGAATCTCTCCTGGAGTGTACAGATCACCAGGAATATTTATTTCAACTTTTTTTTTCTGAGGAATAATTTCTTTCTGTCAGTTTGATGGATGGCTTGAAAGAAAAACGCCATTACCCATAAACCTCAGTTGCTGTCATAGCCAGTTATAGGTGCAAATTCAAAACTTCACTGAGATCACAATCAGGTTAACTTTTTCTTTTTGTCATGATACATCTCCTTCAACAACACAAAAACATTGGATATGAGCATTAAAACCCTTACTTCTAAATAGGATTTAATAAGTAACAGACTAATCATTTTATTCATCAGTGAGTCAAACTGAATTAATTTGGACAATTTTAGTTGATCTCTAACTGTTTCCCAAATGTTTAACATTATAAATCTTCACCAAAAAGCAAATGCATTAAAGCAGCAGTGATGAGGTTTGGATGCAGAATAACTTTTTTTTGTCAATGAGCAGGCTCCTGTTGCTTCTGTGTGACTGGTCTCTTATTTTAAAGTTGCAGTGAATGATTTGAGTGTTTTAAACCTTTTTACTTTTATACAATGACATGTGAGACAAGACCAGGTGGATGAAGGGGAATGTTTGGAGGGGTCTGTATAGTTTGGTCTTTAAAGCTGCTGATAGTCTGATCTGCAGATTAGAATCAACACTAACAGTTCTGATTGTGCAATAGACTTTTACATTGAAAATGTGTCCTGTAAAACGTAAGTTCATTTTAACACATCATGTTATGTGTTGCCTTATCAATAAATTTTTTTGAACAAACTTTATGGCTTTCATTTAATTGCTGGACCAACCAAATATTTGAATTTAGATTTACTCACCTGCTGCAGGAATTTAAATGCATTTGATGTCTGAATCAGGCAGTCACAGTAAAAAATATTACAAATGTAAACAGGTTTCATTTGTTTTTTATTATAAAATACAAAATAAATGTATAAGAAAAGAAAAAAAAACATAACATGTGTATCATCATTTTTCAGTTATGTTATAATTATATTTTGGTCCATATTAATTAAAATAAGACACTCTTCACTACTGGGAAGTTTATTCCTGTTTCAGAAGTGTGAAATCATCACATGCTGATGCAGAAAAAATCTGCAGCATGTGATGACTGCTGGTTATAAATACCTTATCCGCCTGAGAAAATGAACAAATACATCCGAGAAGCATCTGTTACTATCTAAAACAAGCTGCAAGGACAAATCAAAGGTTGTAAATGTGGCTGCTTTGGCAGAACAGACCGAGGTGAAACAGCAATAATGACACAGCATTCTGCAGATTGATCACCATTCGGTATCCGCAATCATGTCATATTACCAATTCAAGTTATTATCTTGTGCAAACAAGACAATAAAATCATCTCTACGGACTCTCCCCTTCGGAAAAAATGTTGATTCTTGATGCTATGTTAGTTTCACAGACCTTTAAATATCTTAACTATGCTCGTTTGAGAGTTCACTCTACTCCAGTTGAGTATTATTGTGTCTGCTTTTATCACATGTTCATCATGAAGCAGCTCAGTTGGTTCTGTGCGGACAGTAACAACACAAATTGAACCAGAGAGAGTTTAGCACCCTGCAGACTGATAATTCAACTGCTGTAACAACAGATAGCTTTCGCTGTATTGATTCCAACATAAAAAAAACAATTACCGTTGATGTGACAGATCTTCTGCAACATTTTCTGCTTCATAATTTTGTTGAACGCTGTTGTCAGTATTTAACAGGAAGAAGGAAAACAAGCTGAACCAATTAAACCGGGGCCAGACGATCAGCCAGTATGTCAAGTGCAGGGTGGACGGCTGTGTGTGCCATCAGGGGGAATCTAACCTGTGACCTCTCGGGTACAGGACAGTGTCTCACAGCAGTTTGGGCTTTTCCTTGTGCCTCAGCAGACTGATGTACAGACGCAGGAAGGAGTAGCAGACGCCCAGAGAACAGTACACCGAGGTCACCAGCAAAGGGAGGAAGGGCAGCTTCTGTTGCCATGGTGACAGAGGGAAGACGACCTCACAGGCAAACCCTACAGCAATCAGGCCCAACAGGTAGACAACCTCCAGAGAACAGAACAGTGAGCCTTGTCCACTGAAAGGAGAGAGCTTTGTAGAATTAATTCAAATAGATAAAAGCTAAACCAATAAAATGTTTTTAAAGATTAGTTGTTTGATATTTTTTTAAATCTTCATTTCAGTTGTGATTGTATGAATCTTTACCAGTTCATCTTAAGTGTTTTTGACACACCTGTGGAGTTTTGTCAGAGCGGTGAAGGAGAAGATTGTAAACATCAGCATCAGCACGACTTTGATGGGCAGCTCTGCAAACAGAAGAGCACAGACAGCTAAATATCTCTCAAATAATTGTAGAAAAATAAAAACTCTTTTAAAGACTTTTTTTAAGTTTCTGGAATGAGAACTGTCCAAAATCTTCATGATAGCTGGTGAATATGTTTCAGTCTTGCCTGTCTGGTGTTTGTGGTGTCTAATGTCTACCTGCTGGGGTGAAGATTAGAGGGAACAGTGAGTAATGACCCGTGGTGGCCAATATCAGGAAGATCCCAGCATCCTCCCTGCTTTCAACTGCCAGGATGCTAAAGGACAAAAATACACACAAAATGGTTTGAAAAAACTTATAATATCAACACGTAGTGCCACAGTGTCTCTCTATCACTAGATGTGTTGCTGGCTGACCTCAGAGGCAGGATGGCGATGAGGATGGCCTTTTCATGGACGTGCCACCCAAACATGAAGGAGGCTAGAGCACACAGCAGGAGGCACCGCAGAAAACCACGAGCACCACAAGGGCGCCTCCAAATGGACACCACAGCCGGCTTTAGAGGCACAACAAAGAGACTCATTAGCAAACAGTAGCTTATTTCAGCATCTAGCAATTACGGAACAACATGAACATTTTGATTCATTCCTCAGAAAAATATCGCTCTTTCACTGCTCCGCTGTTGACCAGCTGCCTGCTGTAGCCCAACACTACACAATACCATTGAGAATGAACCAAAATGGTAACATCTAAAGATGTATCTCACTATAAAGCACCATAAAGCTCACCAGGATGGATAGAAGAGTGCAGATGAGGGTGATGGACGGAGAGATGGAGGGGAGGACCGAGTGCTGGAACTCCTGAACCAACCCCCCTGTCATGGAGGCTCGGGGAAGCGCCGCCTCATCCAGCAGCTTCAGACGAACACCTTGAAGAAGAAAAATAATAAATCAGCAGAAACCAAGTGTAAGAAATTAAAAAGTGTTGATCAGTTCATGGGATTCACTTCTTGTCCGGAGCTTTTTCAAACAGAAGAATTCCACTTTCAATGTTTTTGGTTTAGAGAGTCTCACCAAGTGTCACCAGGGTTTTGTCGAGGACATTGTAGAGTGCCCAGATGTTTGGGGCCCAGTAGGCATGACAGAGGCCTCGCTTAAAGGGGAAAAGACGGGAGAGGACCTGGTGGAGCTGGCCCTGGAAAACACATTTTAATCAAAATCTCAGCAACTTGACAAAATGTTCAGATTCAAGATAAATGTTCCTTTTTGTGTCTAACTCAGAGTTGTGCTCTTTATTGTGATCAAACTGTTACTCATATATAGAAGCAGCTGGAGGAAACTGCACTCACCATGACGATGAATGGGCCGAAAGACAGGGTGCAGATGGTGACCACAATACCGCCCAAAGCGAACAGACGCAGTGGGCTAAAACTGCTCCACTGGGCCGAACCGTCTGCACACAAACACAATCAGCAACTCACTAACACTGGGTACATTTAAACACATAATACAAGTCAAAGACTTACAAGGAATGAACATCAGACATCTTTAAAGGTTCACCTAGGTCCAGTATGGTTCCATGTGCCGTACCTTTGTTGTCCTGAGTGAAGCAGTAACTCCTCAGCAAGTAGATGCCGTAGGCTGGAGCCACATACAGGTAGATGTGTTTCAGGTTGAGCAGGATGGCGAATAGCAGTGCCCCCTGCAGGTGTTGAGACTTCCCAACATAAACAAAAAAGAGACTTAGGCAGTGTGTTGAAATGAAACGGCATCTCAATCGTCCTACATTTAAGAATCATATGAAGTCACAAGCAGCGGCGGAACTGAAGTTTGTACCTGCAGGTGTTTTGCCACTGACAGCAGCAGGAAGCCAAACAAGAAGCCATTATACTGGAAGTGGATATCTGAGAGGAAATGTTAAAGAACAACCTTGTGTTCAATATCTGTAGCCTGAATAGACACTCAGACACAGTAACTATGGTAATGCCTGAATAGAAAATCAAAGCTTTAACTTATTCTTTGCCATAGTCAAAGTAAATCAGTGTCTATATTCAGATCCAATACAAACTTCTTGATTTAAGAAGGACTCTGATGTGATTAATGCCTGGCTTGCTGTTAGAAGTCTATATATCACATTGTGTCCAGGTTAAAGCTGAAGGATACGGTCGATGATAAGGAGGCCGAAGTTCCAGAGCAGCAGAACAGCCAGGACAAAGGGCGGCTGGTTGAGGACGTCCCGAGAGCCTTTCTGCACCTGAACACACCTGCAGCACCTGGAGGAAACAGAGCGGATAAGAGGCATCCACTTATTTACTGTTTTTTAGGTTCCTAAAGAAAAGCTTTCCACGCTCAAATGTCACAGCAGGAAATACATATGCCAACCTGATATATTTTTTGTTCCTGTGAAAAACTGGTGCACAAAGCATCATCTTCAAAAATGTTGTTTTGTCTGATCAACAGCTGATGTCAACTATTAACTTTATTAATTTGGACCTATCACAGTCCAAATCCAAAGATATATAGTTTACTACCATATATGGCAGAAAAGCATCAAATTGTCACATTTGGAAAGCTCAAACCAACGAATGTTTTGCATTTTCACTTAAAAGAAATGTCTTAAATGTGGACTCACTCTCTGGTAGCAAAGATAAACACCAGGTCAGTGAAGATGACCGACAGCCTTTGGAAGAGCACAGTGGCTGAGCTGGCGTAGTTCAGGTTCTCCACCACCAGCATGTTGCAGTCAAAGTGCTGGGCCACGTGGGACAGACCCAGCTCGAACCACGCAAACAGTGGAGGGTAGTCCAGAGTCCACTCCGACGTGTTCTGCGAGGAATGAAAACGGAATAAAAACTTTAAAATGTCATCAAGGTGTGCCCTAAACATGTTGTCAAGGCAGCAAGAACATGGAAGGCTCCAGGGGGTGGGGTCTGAGGACAGAGGATTGTATGTTCTATGTGGTATGAAGCCCACTGGGGCTAAAATGTGTGGTTTGGTCATGGGATAAGGTGTAAAGACGTGGACAAACACTGACCTCATAGTACCACCTGGACACCGGCAGACTGTGTGTGATGGCCAACCAGTTCCTGTGCACCTCAAAGTCTGTAGAGTGACTGGCAGATTAACAGCAGCGAATTAACAACAGCAAATCTGATGCAGACTACTCATTTATTATATACATGTCTTTAAAGCAGAATGTTAGTTTCCACACTGGTTATAAAAGTGAATGAAGTGTAAATAGCATAATTACCAACTCCACATTGGCCTCAGGCCCAATGTGTAGCGGTTATTACTAACTAATAATTTGTATTCAACTTCACATCTCGGCCTCAACACAAACTTGGGGTGAAAACGGCGCCATCTTGAGGCTGTTCGGTGGCATGAGCCGTAGTTAAGTAACACGTCACGTTAAATGTAAACCAACAACACGTTTAAAGTCACATAAACCTGTCGGCTACTAACGCACGTCGTTTATTGAATTTAAGGGAACGGGTTCAGCGACTTTCCTTTCGCTGACATGTAGTTTGAAACAGATATTGTGAATGTAACTAAAGCTGCTCAGGTTGTTAGCCAGATGCTAACTGCATTCTAAACGGTCCTCTAACAAACACATTAAAGCTCAGGGGCTGAAGCTCGTTTATCTCGATGCTTCTTCCCAGCAGAGCTCCTCCACTCACTAGGCGTTGATGAACAGACATTTCAGAAGAGAAACCCCGAGTGCTAAAACTGGAAACCAGCTTCCACTGTCCGCCGTGGACGCCATCACTGAAACGTCATCGATTTTGTACACAAAACTTTATTGACAGCTTATTTTCTTACAAAAGGCCAACTACATACTTTGTAAGATTTATAGTTTTAACGAGGTAATTTCTAATATAATAAAGCACCTAAGGTCATTAAAATCAAAAGGCAATAAATCTATACAGCAAAACATAAAAGGATTTTTTTTATTTATTTTCCTTTTTTAGGTATATTTTTATTTATTCCTATATTTTAAAGCTTTAAATGCACCTGCTCTTTATGATCTTATATAAAACATTGTATGCCATGATGTTTGTATTTAATAATTAGTTTAACACTTGTGGTGACAATTTCTTTGGGTCTGATCAAGAAGTTATTTCACAAATTTTGTCCGATTTTCAGTTTGGTATCTTTAGTAACAGCCAGTGGTGGAAACTCATTACTACAGTGAAATTAACATTACCTGTACAAACAAGATGTTTAGTGGTAATGGCTGAATAATTTTCAGTTTTCTTTATCTTTTTCATTTTGTGTGTCTTTCTTTTTTTAATTGTTCTTTTTTTATATGGAGGAAATAAAATAATCGACTACTAAGTTCTGCCGGAAATACCCTACTGTAGTAAAAGGAATGGTTTGGTCCTCTGATGTATAACATTGTATAAGCAGCGTGTTACTGCCCTTCATATACAGTTAGCTGCTTTAGTACACTGGTTTCCCAACCTATGGTTCGGGCCCCTCCAAAGGGTCACCGGATAAACTTGAGATTCAAGTCCCCACTGTCCAACATTTCTGCTCCTGGTCGCAACGTGCACACGGGGCTTCTCTCGTATTGCTCTTTAAATTTCCGACAGTCCATGAAGGGAGCACCATGACGAGATGTGGGTGCTGTATCCGGTCTGTCATCAGTGTGTGGAATGTCACAGAGTCCATGAGGACAGAAAAAAAACAGTCCGCCAGGAGTAACCGGGGTCTGTTTCTGTTTCTGTTGTATTTGTAAAACGTGAAAACAGCTTCCGCGATGAACGCGTTGCTGCGGCGCTGTCACCCGCGGCGAGTCTGCAGCTGGAGAGGTGAGCGAGATTCCCTCGGGTTACAATCAGGTTACAATCGGCTCACAATCGGGTTACAATCAGGACAACCTCTGATGTAACGTCACTTACCGCTGCGCCTCATTGCTGGAATTAACCTTTAAACCAGCTCGGGATATACCTACGCTGACATAACGTGTGATTAAGGTCCTCCTTTATTCGCTGTCCTGGTGGTGTGAACCCTCACCCTAACCTTTGAAGATGTTCCAACTGTAACTTAAAGTGCACGTGAAGGCATTCCGTGAATGTGTAACGTCTGTATCGTGATGTTTTTCCGGTATAAACAGCATATAGATATAAAGCTAGATGGATATAGATTTAAAATTATAGAACATATATAGGCGACTTGCCCGGCGTCCCCACAGGACCGCCATCTTGTGTCGGTCCGTTTGTTCCCTCAGAGCATGATAGTAATCATAACTTATTCAATTTTCAACCGATTGTCAAACTATTTGTTTTTTTATAAACGTCATTATTGCAGCTATGATACTAGATACGTATAATTATAATAAGGAATCTTTATATAAAAGTAACATTATGCAGATAGTTAATGTTATATCTATACACAGTGTTTTCCAGACGATCACAATAGAACAACCTTTAAGTAAGAAGAGCAGAAACAACATCAAAACTTTTTTATACAATTATTTTAGTTCTTTAGTTTTTACTGTAACTCGAAGTGCACGTTAGGGGCGTGTCTAACGTCTGTTTCGTCACGTTCTTCCGGTACAACTGTATTATTATATTATATATTTGTCCAATTTGATTGGACCAGTAAAAAGTGGGCGTGTCCCAACATGTGCAGGACGAACCAAGCAGAAGCTAACGTTCACCCTACATTCCATCACAGGCCAGCCCTGTGACCGAAACTGACAAGTGTCACGTGTTGTTGTTTTTTTCTGCTGGAAGGAAATAAGATTAAACTGTAATTAAGTCGCATTTTTTTTCCAAAAAGGAAAAATGTATAATTTCGATTTATTCATAGAATATTTTATTTAAATAAACAGATTATTGTATGTTTTTGGGTATGTTACAGAGTTCCATGTGGGAGCACCTGTGTCGACCTTTGACCTGAGGAAAGTAGAATTAACACCTCTGGAGCAGCGGAAACTTACTTTCGACTCTCACGCCATGGTGACAGAGCTGGAGAGCAGCGGTGAGGAAACAGCACGCTCAGAGTAGGAAAAAAGCTGTAAAAGTCATTTTAGTCAATGTCATTTAGGCACTAACAATAAATATAAATAATACAAATAAATATAGGAATATATATTATGGCAGCACATGGAACAATAAGTTAACATTAGATATTGGATGTTTGTTAGACAATTTGTGTACATTTTATTCACAGATTTAAATCTCAATATGATAATCAGAAGTCAAACAGAAATACTGTCAAAGTTTTCAGTTTCAGATTCATCTTGTCATACCAAAGTATCTGTTTTTTCCAGGTTTTGAGAAGCGTCAGGCAGAGCTCATCGTTTCAGCTCTAGTCACTCTGACGACAGCCAACATGGACATTGTTTATAAAGATATGGTGACGAAGTCGCACCAGGTAGGATGCTGTAAGAACAATTACTTGTTGCGCAGTACACACACACACACACTCACACACACACACGCATCTATAGTGTTTGTTGAGCTGAGTTTTTCCTCCCAGGAAATCGCCGTGCTGCAGATCATGGCTCACCTGGACTCCATCAGGAAGGACATGGTGATTCTGGAGAAGAGTGAGTTCGCCAGCCTCCGATCTGAGAACACGGTACAACAATGTGTTGAATCTCTACATCACATGTTTAGTTGTATATTGATCAGTGCAACATTTCGGCTAAAGAACAGTGTCCAAATATGTTTGTATGTTTATGTTATACAGCACAAAACTCTTAAAATACTTGTGATCAGGTGATATTTCTACATCTACTACCTATTTTAAAAATGGCTTCCTGCTTTGTAGAAAATGAAGAAAGAACTGGAGCAGCTGCAAAACAGAATACAGGTGAGAAACTGATGTTTTTATATGGAATCAGTAAAGCAGTGTTACAAAAAAAACTCACCAAAAACATTATCATGTGTGAAAATAAAATGGAAGAAATCTTAAAACAGCTAATAGGAAATCAATGTTGTTTGTAAAGAATATAACAAGATAACACAACTACGACATGTGAAATAAAGATGGCAACAATACCCACAGTGTTTGTGACTGAAATATGAAAGTTTCTTAGTTTATGGTCATGTAGACTGCTGAAATATAAAGGGATGACTTCTTTTTATCAAAACTGTTAACTGAATACTCAAGCAGCTCAACTCCCTGTGAGGTCTGATGTGTTTGTGAATGCTTTTGTTCAGGAAGAGAGTCTGAAAGTCCGAGCAGAAACCCAGCTGGACATCAACCTGGAGCGCAGCAGGACCTCTGACATGGTGTGTGTGTGCGCATGTGCATGTGCATGTGTGTGTCGTGTTTCATTGCAGTTACACAATAAACAATACAGGAAATCGTTGTTACCCAGTGCAATCAGACTGTACAGCTCTTCTACCTCTGTCAGAGCCACATTAACACATCTGGACTAAATCTACCTGCCACTGCTGCTGCACCTTATCTACCTACTTATACACCACAATTCAAAAGTCTGGGTTTACCCAGACAATTTAGTATTTTCCACAAAAGGTCACACTTTAATTTATCAAATGAGTTTCAAAACAAATGGAAAATGTAGTCAATACATTGACGATTGCTTTCATCAACTAATGCTCCATCAAACCAGCTAAACTTTTACAGTTGTAGTAACATAATTGCATAAGGGTTTTGTAATCATTTTTTTATATTCCTATCTAGTTCTGCAGTGTAGAAAGATGATGGTGTTTTTCTTTTAGTTTACTGATCAGGAGAGGAAGCTGATGGAGGCCAGCACAGAGTTCCATCACAAGGTAAATTCATATTTATAACACTGTATTATAGCACTAGTACTAATAAGTGGAATATGAGACCCCTGGGCATAGATAAGTAAAAAGCCTCCACCCTCTTCCATCGCAGCAAAAGCCCCAGATTGAAAGCTGCACAATGTGCAAGCTGTGTTTTTTGTTAGACTGAACTGAACTGAACTTGTGTATTCTCCTGTCGTCAGAAAGCTGACCTGGAAAATGACAACATGGAGGTCAACAAGAAAATCGATCTGCAGGTGGCCTCGCTCAAAACCGTCCTGGAGTCTCTCAAACTGGAGACAATCCGCTACCTCGCAGGTAATAACCCCCCACATGACCCCCTTACACTTTGTTAGCACCATTAAAAATGAATTGGAAAAATGGCGAGTCAGTTTATTCATCAGGTTTGTCGTTGAAGGTTTTTATTTATTTATGTACTGAAACAACAAAATTGAGAACACAATAACATCCATGTGTATGAGAATAAAGGGGCCAGGAAGTGAAATCATAATACAGATATTCTGTAAAAGGATCACAAAGAAAGTTTGTATTCAATAACACATGTGTAGGAGGCAACAAAAATATATACAAGAGATGGAAAAATGCATATGAAAAATAACTGTAAAAGCAAACAAATATGAAGAAACATCTATAAGTGTGTGTTCAGCTACGGATTTGCATTTAATTTGGAAGGTTTGAAAAACTACTTTTGGTCTTTTTATTTTGCTAATTTAAAGAGTTGCAAAACAGCTGAATATGAGCCAGTTTGTTTAAATGTGAAATATCCACTGACATGTTTCTATTGAATATGTATATAGCACAACCATAAGAATTGACTGAGGAGTTTTCTTTTGATCTGAAGGTGTTTTCTGTTGCTTCCTCCACAGCAACATTATTCTCCTGCCTGGCTGTCGCTCTGGGATTCTACAGACTGTGGAAATAAAGCATCCAGAGCTGATTCAACTTCGTTTTATAGCCCACAGAAAGCAGTTTCAGTCACTTTCAAAAAATGACATTAAGTTTTAAAAAGTGTATATATTGTAATTTATAGTATGAAGAAGCATGTAATTAAGTAAAAAAAATAAATGCACACTTTGTTGTAACTATTTGCATGAAGAGATTCTCTACCATTTTATGCACATCTCACATGAAATAAAAACACAAGAATAGGAACTTTAAACCCACAGAACCTTTATTTTGTGATTTGAAACCTAAATTAACAACTCTTCAGACCAACAATCACTGTTCACACAAACAAAGTTTCAGACTCTTTTTATTGAAGTTCAACTTGAGAACTAAGAAAAACAAATGAAAGTCGTCTTCCATCCTCTGTAGAAACGATTCCTGAACAGCAGGTGGGTCTTCAGTCGTCCAATCGGATGATGCTTACCTTTAACGCAGCAAAACCTGAAACTACCCGTCATGAAATCATTCAAATTCAACTATTTACAGACAGTAACAGGCAGCAAACAGCAGCTGTTGGATTCAATCACTGTTACACCACAGATACAAAAAATACTTTAATTTATAAATTAAATCATTTACAGTTTTTTTTCCCCCAAAATGAAACTTTTTTTTTTTTTTGCAATAAACACTTTCAGTTCAGTTTTTCCATTCAGGTCACAAAAAAGACCTGAAATGGTCGGTCAGAATCCAAATACAAAAATGTATTTAAGTGTACGATGCCGAGGACCCCGCCTCTGCACGCTAAAAAAAAAAGAAAAGATTTTTCCTTTGAAAAAAAAAAAAAGAACAAGTGGAGCGGTGAGCTCACGGCACCACATTTTCATCACATTGCACTTCTGTTAAAACCTCTGGCTCCTCCTCTTTCTTCACATCAGGAAGCTCAGCGGCCTCAGTCGCCTCTTCCTGTTTGACTGAGGCGGCAGCAACGGCTGCGCAGGAAGGCTCCTCCTCCTCCTCTTCAGTTTTGATGAAGGTGCTAAGTGGGTGGTCAGTGAGCACTTTGTTGGGCGATGGCGTGACGTCAAGATACGATGATGTCTGAGAAGACAAGCAGCAGCGAGTCACACATTTCAGTTCAGTTACCTATTGATTTATATTTAACCTATTGGTTGGTTACTTACGTTTTTGTAATCTTCAAAACAAGAGGGATGGAAGTTCTGTGGTATGAAAACAAAAAGACGTTCATTCTTAGTTACTAATAATTTTCACCCATGATTGACAGCAGAAAAGCATTTAAAAGGTTGAAATACACAGAGTTATCAATATACTGTTGATATAACAAGTCATTTATGCTACTCAATTCTTAATCTATGTAGTAAATATATGGTGTGTAAAGGAAAGATTATTCAGGCTCTTAAGTCACATGATTTTTGCCTTTTAATAAAAAATGAACTCCAGAAGACAAAAACAAAATGACATGATTTTTATATGTTGTAAACTTGGTCTGATGTCAATAAAAACATGTGATGACATCCACTTTGTCTGGACAAATTTTGTCTCAACCTACCTACTTTCTGGTATAAATTTTACAGGTGGGACAGAATGTTGGGAGAAATTGATGGGGCCATTGAAAAGTAGATGCATGTAAAAAGGACAAACTAGGAGCTCTTTTCCTTTGGTCATACCTTGTCATCGACCCGGACGGCGTCCTTCAAGAACCAGTCCTCCTCTTCTTCAACCCAGTACGTCTCAAACTGTTCCTGACAGATTTCACACGACTGCAGAAGGGAAAACAAATTGACGTCACTTGAATGAAGACTTTGTTTTCTGTTAATGAATAAGGATGAATATAATTCATTGTATAATTTCTGTAGTTTTTAGCTTGGAGGAGGCAGCCGAGTTGAGAACCTTACCTCTCCCACTTGGTCCTTTGTGGCTTTCACAATCGGAAATTCTTTCTCCTTCGCGGCCGCCTGATTCTTCTGGACCTCCTCTTCATTCTCCTTCTCAAAGAACAGGCTCTTGGCTCGCTCCTCCAGGTCAGCGATCTCCTCAAATTCGATCCAGTCCTGAAACAGTAGTGGATGAGTTTAAAGAGTCCTGGGAGTGTTAGTCTGATCCTTCACTACAGGAAAATAGACTGGTAGATTTTGTTTAATTTGCTGTTAAATGAGATCTACAAATATAAAAAGAGAGAAAAGCAGGAAATTAACAATAGAGAAGCTAAAAATCAGTAAATATTTGACATTTTAGCATGTGAAACATGTCAAACAATTCCATAATTCATGTAGTTGCAAATTTATTTTCCATCACCTAAATGACTGCAACTTGTTAGTTTTTTTTTTTTTTTTTTTTTTTTACAAGGAATTCTCAAAAAGAAAAACAGTGAGTGATAATACTTTTAAGACAAAGACATCCCTGGGAAGGTGTGTGTTTGTATGTTCTCACCGTCTGGCTGTAGTACCAGCGGCGATGTGTAATCTTCTTGCTGGCCACCTTCCCAGCGTGGTTCTGCCTGAAGTGCCAGTCCAGGTGGTCGGCGTACATGTCGGTCTGGGCGGCGGTGAACCTCATGCTGCACAGGCAGCACTGGTTCCCAGAGTACAGCTTTGTCACCACACTCTCATAACGTCTGAGAGAAAGAGGAGAGACAACACAGAGTTCAACTGCAATGTTTGTTTTTTTCCCTCAGACGTTTCAGGGAAACAAAGGATCGATGTTTCAACAAGACAATCCATGTTCTGAATTCATTCATGTTAAACATGGTCAAAGTTTAAAAACTTGAGGTAACATAACATGTAAAATGCTCCTTTCAAGTAGACACTTCGTTTGAGACAAGATTTCTACCGTCATACACACAAATTAACCAGACAAAATAACCTTTTCCAGAGAGAAGCTTCAGAGAGATGTAAAACTTCACTGAGATGATTTTTTTTGCTAAACTTCACGAATAGAACTATATTTCTGATAAAAAATAAACTTCAAATAAAATCCAGCAACAGTGTAAAATATGGGACCTTTACAATCCGTCCAGTCACAACTCACAGTTTCATGTCATCTATGCTGAAGCTGGTGAGGTCCGGGAGATCATCTTCCTCTTCCTCCGCCTCTATCTCCTGCTCCTCCTCTTCCTCCTCCTCCCCCACAGCAGGTGCTGTCAGAGGTGGGGAAGCAGATTCTGGAAAAACAAATAAGCTGATTTAGGAGAGACTTCTCATTAAGAATTTCAGGATTCAACCACAATAGTCGTGGACTGACCGTTGCCAGTGGTCGGTGCGACTTCAGGTTGCGAAGGTTTGATGATCCCGTTAGAGATGAGTTTGGACAGCAGGTCGTTGACGTCGAGCTGACCGAAGTGGTTCTCCGGGGGGCCGACCTGCGGGGCTATACACAAAAACAGCCAGTCAAAAAAACAGTAAGGAACAGTGGCGTTTTCATTGAGGTGAAGTGAACAAACATTATCTTACTTTGCTGTCTAAAAGGCACTGTGTTCTGAGGTAGGAAGGATGGGTTGATGTTCGACATCATGTTCACCTGAAAACAAAAAGAATATTTAAAAAAAATAGACTAAAATGTCTTTACACTGAACTGTACAGATGAATCTTTACAAAAATCCAATTAAATCTTCAGCATATAGGTATATGTGGCACATAGGTGTGTGAGGTGTGGAGCTCACCGGCTGCTGCAGGTTGTTGGAGGATGCTGGGTTGTAGAAGGGGGCGGCGCCTGGCTGGTTGAACGGCGCTGGCTGCATGTTGAAGTTTCCTGCCGGCTGCAGATTCGGCTGGGCTGGGAACGCCATCGGCCCCCCAGAGAACTGGGAGTTCATGGGCTCTGGGAAGCGCTGGGGGCCCATGTTGTAGTTCTGATGGGGCGGGATAGCGTTGTCGTAGATGGGCGGGGCCATCTGCCTCATGGGTGGCTGCAAGTTGTGTTGAGGAGCAAACCTGGGGGGTCCCTGCTGGCCAGGGGGGCAGTCGTAACGTGGGGGTCCACCTTGATGGGGCCCAGTGGACATGTCAAACCTGGGTCCGTCAAAGCGCATCGGGCCGGGACTGTCAAAGCGCATCGGGCCCATCTGGTTTGGAGCATTTTCAAAGCGCATGGGTCGCTGCTGCTGATAGCCCATTGGTCCAGGTCCAGCAGCCATGTTGTCGAAGCACGGTGGTCCGTCAAAGCGCTGCATTGGGCCATCAAAGTGTCCCGGTCCAGCCCCCTGAAACCTCACGGGTGCCTGAGGGTGAGGTGGGCCGTCAAACCGTCCTATACCGTCTCCCCCTCTCATTGGCCCATGTGACATATGTCCGTCAAACCTCTCCGGTATGTTGTGATGAGGCGGTCCACCGCCTTCGAACCTGCCGGAATTCTGATGGTGAGGCCCCTCGAACCGGGACTGGTCCTCATAGTGGCCGGGGCCGCCTTCATACCATCCAGAAGGATTCGGTCTGGATGGGCCCATGTGTCCGGGCCCGTCGTAGCGGGCTGAAGGATGGCCTCCGTCGTGAGGAGGAGTGTGTCCTGGAGAGTTGTTGTGTTGCCGAATGTTAGGAAGCAGCCCTCCACGGACTGTCGCCTTGAGGATGGATTTGGGGGGAGGAGCAGGGGAAGGGGCAGGGTGAGGGTAAGGGGCGGGGGCCGCATCTACATTAAGGGGCCCATCATCAGAGTGCTCACTGTTGGGGCTCTCGAAGCGTGGGATCGGGCTCATGTCTGCAGAGTCTTTCTGGTTCCGCGGTGAGAGGCGCTCACGCTCAAACCTTGGGGCGGGCGCATCAAGACCAGCCGGGCTTGGACACTTCCTGTGGACCACCGTGCCGGGGGGTGCAGGCCCCTCTGGTCGGCGGGGGTCGGGGTGTCTCGACTCGCCATACCTCCGTGGGGCGTCGTAGCCACTCTTCTGTTCCTCACGCTGGCGCTCTGTCAATGGCGAGTTCCACTCTCTTTCACCTAGAAAGAATGACAAGAATCATGAAGAGACTTTGAGACCTGGCAACTCTTCATAAAACTGGATCATTGTCTCGTGAGTTTAAGTGTTTGACTTAAACTAACTAACGATATGAATAATAAACTACAGAGAAGAAATCTAAATCAAAGCTGAGGAGCAACTTTCATCATCCTGAACTCTTCTACTCTTCAACTAATAACTGACTACAACTCCCATTTTCCCAGAGGGGCTGACTAAACACTTTACTGTTGCACTACCGAATACTTGAGGATGAGCGTGTGAGCTGGACTCCTAACTAAATGTGTAAACTGTGATCTCTTTAGAAGAGTCTCAAACCCTGCTGATGTATCACTGATCGAGACCCTGACACCCCGCAGCTCCAGAACCTGACCTCTGACCTCTCTGTGGATAAAGATCACAGATAACAGTTTGCCTTCAGACATCAGTTTAAGTGATTAAACAGTGTCATGTTTTTGTTCAGAGCAGCAGACTCACTTGACTCTCGAGGGTCAGCTCTCCTCCTGAAGCGAAGGCCGGGCAGGGATTTGAGCGTGGGGAACTCTTTTCCATGGTTGTACTCCTCGATCATGGGGCCGAGCGGAGGTCGGGGCTCTTCCCGTTCTTTACTCCGCCTTTCACCTGCAAAAAAAAAACAACAACAAAAAAAAGTTTGTTTTTATATATTTTTAAAAGATTTATTGATTTCCATTGATGTAAGTAGATTCTGATTCAGAATCAATTTTCAATTAATTGAATCCACACCTTCCCGGACTCTCGGAAAATAGTGCGTTTTTTTAGTTGATTCTTGGTGTCCAGAGCTGTGGCCGGTGCCCGCCTTGTCGCCCTGTGGGCCGGTGTCACTCTCCTCCGGGCTCTCCTCGGCCTCCCACTCCTCTCCGGTAGGTCGGTGGGTGACCTGCGTCTTCCTGAGCTTTGACTTGTGCTCGTAGTATGTCAGAGCTGCATCGCCAATACTGCCACGAGGAGTAGCCAGCAGCGGTGCCTTTTTGGCAGCAAACTCGTCTGAGTCTTCCCAGCCTTCAGAGCGCTGCTGCTTCTCCTCCTGATACTGGAAGAAGTGTTTGATCTGGTGGGCCATGTTTAGGAAGTCCTCCTGGGAAATCTCCCCACTCTCCAGACGTTTACTGGCCTGCACAGAAAGAAAGAACACACATTATTCCAACGACTGTTTACTGTGAGGAAGCAAATCATGACATTGTAATTAATTACTGTGAGGAAGCAAATCATGACATTGTAATTTTTGACCGTGTAAAGCATACCCTTCTAAGCAGGTCCTTCTTGGAGGCAGAATTGAGGACGTCCGGTATCTGCAAATTGGCGTCCACACTGAGGCGATGTTTCGGGGTTCGAGGGGTAGTGGGGCGTGTTGGGGTGGTGTACACTTTGTGTCTCTGAGGTCCAGGTTTCACATGAGAATCTTCTGGTGGCTTCAGACTGATGGAAGAAACAGTTCAGTTTGTGTGTGTAACGATTTCTCCTTATCCAAAAACACAGATGACCATGAGTAAAACTAGAAAAAGTTTTGAGCTTTTGATTCATTTTCTGTTGATAAATGAATTCATTGAATTTGCAACTAGAAGGCTGCTCAGAGAGCACAGATCTTTGCCAAATAAAAGGGCAGAGTTCTGTCTTAAGTGCTCATTTAACTAATAACATTCCATTGACCAGCAGGAGATAATAATCACTATAACACTAACAATACTTACAAAAAAGTACAAAGTGGGATTTTCCCAAAAATGTAATAGGTTCATCCATGGCTAATTCTAGACACTGTCACTAAGTTTCATGAAAATCCAGTCAGTTTTCAGTAAGCCTGTTCACAGAAAGGCAGACAAATGGAACCAAACCCCTCACGTAGGCTATTAATGACTTACTGTTTGTTTTCGTCCCAGCCGCTCCTCCAGCGGTGAGGAGCATCCTTGGTCTCTTTTCCACTTGCATCGTGGCTGCGTGGAGAGTGTGAATCTCTGGACTCAGAGTGCCGGTCTTCCGCTGGCCTCTTCGACCTCCTGCTCTCTGTCAGGTTCTTCTTTGGGGTGAGCCTCTCCTCGCGACCGGGCTTGCCATGTTTCGGCTCATCGGCTCGGACCCTCCTGACTTTTCCAGGTTTGTGAGACGGCGACGGGGACAAGGAGCTGCTCCTGGCTCTGCTCTTGGGTGACCTCCTATCTTTCCTCTTTGGAGAGGTGGCTGGAGAGCGTGATCTGGATCGCGAGCGTGTGCGTTTCCTGGCATGTGTCCGGGCGTTGCCGCCGGTCTTGAAGTCACCCTTTTCGACGGACTCTTCACGGTCTTGTTTGGTCATCGTGCCATTCAGCACCTTGGCTCTGTTGGATCTCGGTGGCTCAGGCACCCGTGCCGCCACCTCCCTCTCCTTCTTGTCACTGCATCTTTTCTTTTCCTTCTGCTCATCATCTTTGGCCTCTCCGGACTTTTCCTGTGGCCGTTTCTTCAACCGGGGATCTTTCTTCATGCTGTCGGCAGATTTCTGGCCCTCTGCTTCAACGTGCTTATTTTTACTCTGGATGCTTTTAGGCATCTGAGACGGAGACTTGGACTTCTCATCTAAGATATCTTTTCTGGGCGTCCTTGGCTTGTCGGGCCGGACTGGTTTCTCTGGCAGTCGTTTCTCAGGTGTTGGAGCAGGACTTCCTGTTGTGGGGGGGCTGTCTTTTTTCCCAGCAGGTTGTTCTTTGGGCGGGGTAGGAGCTGGGGGGCCAGAGCGGTTCAGACGAGGGTCTCTGGTGGTGGACGGCTTTGTATCGGTCTGAGTCGAAGGCGGGATCCAGGGTCGGACCACAGGGGCAATTTGGTTGGTTGGTTTTGCCACTGTGGGAGTGGAGACGGCAGTCGGTAACACAAACCCACCTGCCTGCAGAAGAAAATAAAAGAACTGTTGTTGCTGTATGGTTCAATGATAAGAGAGCATTTGAACAGATGAAAATGAAGAAATACTGACTGGATGTAGTCAGAGAGCAGCTAAATAACAACAAACACTGAATATACAGGTGTTCCTGTCCATTAATATAAATCCCTTTTTCAACAAGACAAAGAGGCTACTGTACAGTCTGGATTCTTGTGACAGTTGAAGTGATAACAGATTCACAAGATGCTGAATATCTAAACTGTGAATATAAGATCTGTGAGAAAATCCTGAAAACAACTACTGAAGATCCATCCACATGGCCGGTTAGAGAACAGATAGTGCTGCATTTGCAAAGTCAAAAGTGTTGCAAAAGTAATGATACCAGAAATAGTGTTAAAATATAACTGACAGAATGCAGCTGGTACAATTTATATCCCAGGTTGTGTCCCAGAGTCAGGTGAAATAACCTCAAGTAAAAACACCCAATGTTTGCACAGTAAGATTAAGATCATTTACACATTTATTTATTTTATTATTTTTAACAAGAAGAAAAGACAGCAGACATGAGAACAAGAATCAAGAGTGCAGATGTGGAGTCAGACTGTTTTGTCCTACCAGCTGTGCTTTGGTTTGCTCCAACTCAAGCTCAATCTTCTTCTGCTGGAGCTCCAGAAGCTGCTTCTGTTTGGCCAGAAGCTGCTGCCTGATCAGCTGCTCCTGGTTCAGGCTGGACTGGCTGACAGCTGTAGGGGCCGGCGTGGGAGCAGGCGCTGGTGGTGGGGTGGGGGTGGGTGTGGGCCGTGGGGAGGGCGACTCAGACTCAGACTAAGGATGCACCCAAGATTGTGATGGTCAGAAATATGATGCAGGGAGAAGACAAAAGAAGTGGTTTGAAATCAGGGACAATATAAGAGATTCAGTTGAGTCTTGTTGAGTGTACTTTCCTCAGCTGTGATTAAAAACGAATGTAATATGTATTCATTAAACCTACCGGGTACTGTTTGACAGCAGGACATTACATACATAATATACAAGACATAAGGTATCACCTGAGACAACTGATACTTGAAATTTAGGAAAAACATACACAGCCCTTAATCTGGAAATGTAAGGAGTGCGAGTATATATATAATATGTGTAAATGTATAGAGCTTATTAGATCAAACTTTATGAAGCCTTCAAGTCAATTTACATTTAGGTTCAAACCTGCTTAAACCATTTGCATTTTTGTTTTCTAGCAACAGCAGTGATAAACCTCATATCTCATATCTGCACATTTGAGAAAACTTGCATATCGAAAAAGGTAAACCAAATAAAAAAAACATTTTCCTGTAATATTACTGCAGTGGCAAGATCTTAAGTATTCTTCAGTCTAACCATCTGCTTTGTTTGGAAGAAAATGCTCAGACACTCTGGAGGCCCTTAAGTGTCAAAATGTTTCAGTTCTAAATTAAATTTTTTAAATCCTGCAGGAAACAAAGACACTGAATCAACCTGATGTAGAGTTTGCAGCACATACACACCTGTTTTAAAAACTTGGGGTTGACATGAATGCTGGCACTGGCATTGACAGTGGGCGGAAGAGGCTTGATGGGCCAGGCCGGGTCCACAGAGTTAACCCGGACATCCAGCGCATAGAGTTTCTTCAAAGGAAACACTTCGTCCCACGTTGATCTTAACTTGAACAGACTCTTTCTTGTGTTTTCATCCACCTACAAACAAAGGACATGACTTGGTCCACAGCTTCGAACAAAAACCTAGACACACTCAGTAACATCACAGCAAAGCCATACAACTTCTATGTGTGTTAGCGCAGTGCCCATTAAGACAAAGGTGAAAGAAACTTAAATTTTGTTAAGTTATTTAAAATATTTGTTTTTAATGTCATCATCCCCACTCGTTTTATTAGCAGAAATACTTCTTTGCATTAATGTTAAGTACACAGGCGCAGAGTGCAGAAGACTACACATAAAAAGCAAGCAACACAATAGCAGGAGAGAAGTGGGCAGCTTAATCTTAATTTTTAAACAATGCTAAATGGCAGCAAAGAGAACTGTACCTTTTCAAAGACACATATAAATGAAGTGATTAGGTTTTTAGCAAACACTGCAAGGTACTCTCCTCCAACATTCTTCACTATGGAATCCACTAAGTACAAAACTGGAAGCTTCTCGGCAGATGGGGCCTGGAGCAATAGAGAACTCAACAAGTTTAGAAAACAACAGGGGTTAAAACCAACATTTCAGAACAAATGATAACAATTCTTAACTTAAGAGGGGCTGATACCCTGCCCTCCCCCTCATAACCCACTACTTGAAAAATAAATATAGAAGAGCCCAAAAGAAAAAAAATGTGCCAAAGGAGGAAAAAGCCTACAGTCCAAAAGGTGTTTGTTTCTTCTTAGAAATAAAATAAAAATGAGGAAAAATCCAGATGAACCCCTTCATAACCACAATGAAGGTCAGATAGCCGCTGTAGTCATTCAAAAAAAACAAGAGGGCACTAAAAAAAAAGTTAATTTATTTGATAGTAATCAATCAGTGCAGGAAGATTCTGATCTCCTTTAAGTCGGGGAAGAAAGCATGTCCATGATGCACCGAGAGTTAAAAAAAAAAAAAAAAAAAAAAAAAAAAAAAAAAAAAGAAAACAGAAGTCCAGCCTTGGGAAAGTCTTTACCTCCAAAGAGGGTTTTTCCTTTAACCACTCTTTGTACTTTACCCTGACGATAGAGGAGCCAGTTTAAGTCTTCCGCTCCACACCCGGCCTTTTATTCACTCAAAACGTTCAGTTTTACCCCTAAAAAAAGTTTGAGGGGTAAATTCTACCTTCAAGTTTTAAAACAGTGATGACCCATTAGGAGATAACACACATAATTTGTAAGCAATCAGTTAAAGCAGCTGTAAACTGCATTTTTACTCAACACTCGAGAAGTCGACTCCTAAACTTTGCAGAATCATTTAAACACTGTTTGTACAACCAGTCTGAACAAACCGAGTCACACTCAGTCATGTCAGTAAATGTAAACCAGAGTCATACCAATAAATTACACTGGGAAATAAAAAATGACAAAAAGCACATTTCACATTTTTTATTATAACATTTTAACCATTCAATGACATTTCAGTAATTCAAGATTTACTAGTGAATTAATGCAAAGAAACTTTTTTCCTGATTTGATCAGGCTCCTATGCTTCGTCAGGCGTCAAAATGCAAACACTGACCACAGAGGTAACTGAGGTAAACTGCTGACAACCTGCTTCTATAGAGGGCTGAGTGGCTCTAAAGAGGCCTTGTCTACTCTGTTAAACATCAGCTACCCGACAGTATTTATTAACAATAAACCATTTAGAAGACATGGATGTGAGCTGGTCTCAACAATCAGCAGTTATTTCTGATCAGAATAGTGTAAAAGCTGTGATTAGTGTGGGCTGCAAAAGTTAAGTCAAAATCCACCGTAAGTGAAATAAGGAGGCTTTATTTTTCACCCTGAGGTCATTAATTGAGATTCTATTTGAGCAGCCTTTCATTTATAAAAGGAGGGTCCAGCACCATCCACTTAATGACTAAATGTTCTTGCTCTTAAAAGCGGCATTAAGTTCAAAAACAAGTCATTGCCTGCATAAAGCCATTTTCAAGACTGCTCTATAAAAAAGAAACAGTAATTACAGTTTGTTGCTTCTGGACCCTAAACAGATTTCCATAAACATCCCAGTGAATACGTTGTTATAGTTTATTTCTATCAAGGAATCTGGCATTTTCTTAGGCATTCTCTTTATTCTCAACCTTGCTTCAGTATTTCCATGTTATGCTACTTTATTCTTTGACTACATTTTTGAGTTAGTTTGTATTTTCTTTTATACAATATTCAAAGGATCGATGATCCAATTTTTTTTTTTTTTAAATCAAGATTTTAGAAAAAGTTCCAGAAAGTGAAATCAGATTTGCCTATTCAATTCTTTCTTATTCTTTACTTTTTTATTAATTATTTTAGCTTCCTAAAAATTAATGAGATTATGCTTACTGCATATAAAGTTGCTGAAACTAGAGCGCCACCTCCAGCAGCCACAACACTACCAAGTACTTTAACTTGTAATAGAGTATTCTTACATGTTTGTATTGGTACTTTTCGCAGTATAGATGTGATTGTCATCCATCCGCATAAATCAAAACTGTTTTCCTTTAACATTACTTAAAGTATCTACCATTAGTGAGTTCTAAAACCTTTACCTATGGTAGTGTCCTGTTACACAAGGAATTATCATGGTTGTTGCTCTTTTTATGAAATAAAACGCAATCCTTTTTAAGCCTTGACAAAATATTTATTACTCCTTACTAATTAAAACTTTGGCTTTATATGACCACGATGATTTATTTATGAACTCAATAAAACAACCATTATATAAAGTGGTATAAATTAACCAGGGGACAAATGCAAAGAACTGTGTCCCACTGTCCAGAAATCTGTGTTAAAAATGTTATTTATTCGTATATATATGTAAAAAAATACTAATAAAATTATTTTTATGCTTAAGATTTATTTTATTACCTTAAACTGTGAACATTGAATTTTCTAAAGATATGTGGATCCTAAAAATCAATAAATACAAAAAATATCTGACTGCGCTTTTTTGATTTCTTTGTCTTATGCTTGAGTTTATTCGTAATTGTATTTTGGGGTTCTTAATTGACTCTTTCCATAAAAGATCGCAATAATTGTATCCGGTTTTCGAGAAAAGTCCATAAATCAGTTGGAAAGTAACCAGGTAACATTAGAACATTTACGGTAGATTTTCACTTGACTCGAGCCGGAGAGCACACTGATAGTTCAGGCTGATGAATCAGTGGGGCGAGTTCCGACTGCTAACTTAACGTTAATGTTGAAAATGCGGTTCTGGAACAAACCAGCTGTATCAATATGTGAGCGTAGTGTTCACTTTAATACACAATAAATGAATAATTATAATAGTATGAAAGCAGAGCTGCTGTGGTAGCTAACCACAAGAATAGCATTAGCCTAACTGTAACGTCGCTGGGTGACACGAACGGCCGCCATGTTCAGCCCGCAGTCGGGGCCTAACACTAGCATACATCCACAGAAACATCTGAAAATGAAAGTATTCTATATTTATAAAAACCTTGCTGATTTGTGCTTCAATAATTGCGACGATATCCTTGGCGAAGTTGAGGTTTTCCTCGGCCAGAATGGTCAGCATGTTGATGTGCGGCTTGCTGTTGAACGTGAGGTCTTCCAGGGAGGACTGGTACTCTCTGCAGGCGTCTTCCATCTTTGAGCCGAGCGACCGAGAAAAACCTACACCAGCCTTATCGAAACCACAACCATTGATCAGCAGGCAGTCCATGAACTCATATAGCGAACAGATTCAACCCTGACTCGGTGAAAACTAACGTCGGCTCGTGGTGTACTTATTTCGGCCGCCGCCTGTCGCCGTTCTCGGTCCCGCTTTCGACGACGAGAAGATGGCGACTGTAACCGAAGGCCGCCTACGTCACACGACATAAGTTATATCTACGCTGACGTCAGAGCACCCCCATTCGTCTGTCTCATGCCGCCCGGACCCAAATAGAGATTTCGATTGGTCCGATGAAATAACAGCCACACAGATCGGCCAATCAGAGTGAAGCGGTGTGATCTTATTATTACATAACGGAAGACAGGAAAAAGATGATTACCCAACACAATAACACGAGGCCACAGCATGGCGTCTCTTCTAACATTGCCGTTGAAGTTGAACATATAGGGTATTAAATTTATCTAGAAATATCAGTGATACATATCTTATTGTATTTGAATACATATCTTATCTTATATCTTACAGCAGTAAATATGATCACAATGTGATTATATATGGGTCTATATTTATTTTAATGTGATGTATCAGGCGTATATGTGTGATAAGAATGATTAGTATGCACCCACATACACAATTTAAAATGTGTAATGCCTCCAGTAACTGAAAGGATTGGTTCACAAATTTCCAAATATGTCTTATTTTAACTAACTTCATACTTACCATTAACAGATTCCTCATGATGATCTTACAATTTAAGCAATAAGGGAGGCAAAGATATTTAAAGTCTTAAGACTGTAAATGTGGCAGATACAGTAGATGATCTATTGAGACTGTTGATGCCTTAGATCTACGTTTATATGACCATGTATGCTCATTTGAATACAAAAGTGCATGTCTGCATGTCCAGTGTCTTTATAATAGTTGGATTATTAAGACAAATAAACTCACGTGCCAATTATAGCAAATTTGAAACTGGCATGCAGGTAATATGGCTACCATTTGGTTCTATCCAAGAATGAAACATCAATATGATATATCTCAACTACTGTATTGTTTTGTATCTGTACACCTTTTTTAATGACTGTGAAAAAGAGGAGTGATTTTAATTTTTTTGTAGATTTGCGTTTTAAGATGGGTGAACTGTAAACAAAGATACTTAGATACACACACAGTAAAAAGATACCCCTTTTTACTTTTATTAATCAAATGAATTGCAAAATGACTAGAAAATATAGTCAACACATTGACAATGTTAGAAATAATAATTTTGGTTTGTAATGCAATGTAATGTAATGTAATTTTTCCCTCAACCTTTGCTTTTGTAGAATGCTCCCTCTAACCAGCTAAACATAATTTGCAGCTAGAATATTTATTCCCTCCAATATTACTTCATATATATATATATATATATATATATATATATATATATATATATATATATATATATATATATATATATATATATATCTCATATTGAGGTATTTGGTAAAACACATTACTAAAGTACTACATTAGAAAAAGTCTAGCAAATAGGATATTTAGCCAGTTGACAGAAGGAACAGGAAAATCCTGCTCTGAAGTTGTGTCTGATCAATAGATTGAATGCTTAGAATTTGCTTTTGAGTCAGTTTTATTCCTTGTTTTGTTCAATATATCAGAAATGATCTTGAGGATAGATATCCTTTTACACATAAACTTGTGTAATGCATGTAAACACAGAGGGAATGAGATTTTAACACACTTTTGCAGGTTTATTACTCTTCGTTTCTACACGTTATGCATCTTTCATAAAGATTATAATAGTCTTGGATTTGGGAATTATCCCTTCCACCTTGAGCTTCAGCTGCCATTTATGGCTCCAAACACACGGCCTGGATATTATTAGACACAGTAATCAAACACCAGACTGGGTGGAGAGATGAGTAGCCTCACTGTCCAACACATTACACTAAAACCGTGTGAAGATCCGGCCGCCTGACAGGTGACTGAATCTGACTGATGTTCATAATAATTCTAGAATGTCACTGTTCAGCAGGTGTGTTTACAGCATTCACTTACATTGTTGGTTAAGCATTTAAGCACATTACCATAAACTTAATATACAGCTGAGGCTGATGTTGATGTCTATTGAACAATCAGATCAAATAGAAATAAAAGACATGAGTTTCTTTATTTTCTGACCCTGATCTGATCAGAGCAGTTTGATGAAGTGATATTTGAATGAGAGATCCTGAACCAGGCCGACTGTTTGTCTTCCTTTTCCTGTGTTCATTAGAGTCCGACCACTGATAAGTTTAACCCCACAGTAAAAGAAGTTTAAGAGGTTTAAAAGAACAATTCAGCAGCTGAACACGTAAATTATTTTATTGGTAAAAAAATTGAGGTGGTTTGAGCAGGATGTTTTACCGTAAAGAGCTTAAGGTGGCAAAATTGCGTGTCTTGTTTTGTGTGACAAAATTACAAAACAAAAATACAGTATATCTACCTTAAAATCATCTAAGAAAAAACAATCTGAATGGCTGCTGTAACGTGAAATAGTTGACATGTTTGCTTGAAAAAAATGAAGTCAAAATATATACCTGAATAATTAATATTCATTATTGAATTGTCCATGACAAGATAAAATCATGGATGTATCGGTCCGGCTCTAGTTCATATTTTCACATTCCAGGCTTTTGCAAGTTAGATCATGGACAGAAAAAATGTAGGTTGTAAAACAAGTCAGATTTTATGTGACAGTTGAAACAGTTGAGTAATCCTTTACCGTCTTAACTTCAGGCAAAAAAAAAAAAAATTTCAGGTGATGGGAAAGACTTTCAGAACATTTTGAGCCGTAAAATCCACATATGATTAATGACGATACATCCTCATTTATGATCAGCTTCTCTAGTAACATAATGAAAGTCCCCCCCCACACTCACAACACAGATTTAGCTCTTGTTAACAAATAAATACATCATCTTGCTGTGTTGGAGTCGTCCAAAGCCGGCTTTTTGTTTTGTTGAGCAATTAAAAGGAAATATGGAGACTTCATTGCTGAAATAAAAGAGATCATGAATAAGTGTTCTTTGTTCCTCTGATAAATTTATACACATATTTGTCATCAGGCTTTGCAAAGTCCTAAACTTTGTCTATCCTGCTGGCACGAAAACTCTTCTGTCTGCTGCACAGTAAAGACAATTTAGAACATTTCACACACAAACAGCACCTTGTAATATTTTGTCATTTTAGAGGGAAAAGGATGAAAAAAAACTTCTGTTAAAAACAAGTCAAATGTAGAACTCATTTATAACAAGAACAGGAAGCTGGATGCAAGTTAAAAGTGAAGTTAATTCCATTTGACCTCGCTTTACTTGCAGCATATTTTACAAGGTTTCAAAATTCAAAGATGAAGTCTTGTTAATACTTTATTTTACATGTCCTTGTTTAGGAAGTCTCCCAAAAAGAACTACAAGGTTCTGTGACGTTTGAATTTCACCCTGAAGTCAGACAAAAAAAAAAAACCAAAAAAAAAAAAACCTTGTTTTTCCAGAACTTAAAAGGTTACACTGAAGTGAATTTTACTACACAAAACTTTTTTTATACAGTTGCTTGTACAGAAATGTTCGGCTGTCCTGTAACGTCTTATGTCAGCAATAAACAGAAATTTGGAATTGAACTAATCTCCACTAAAATAATTATTTTTTTTTATAGGGAAATGATTCAGAAGTTGTGGACCTGTAAAATAAAGAGTAACATTTTAACACATAAATACAAATTCTTGTTCAGCAGTAATGATAACAAACAGCTCATCCTGTGTGTACGCAACGCCCCGAAACATTGAATTAAAAAAAAAAATAGAATACAACACACAGAACACCCAGATTGGCTGTAGGATGAACAGTATTTATGTCCACAGACAGACAGCAGAGTCCATTGGTGCTGAATGAACCTGCATGTTTTTCAATAACCGACCCACAGAAGGTGATTTAAAAAAAAAAAAAATGTAAGAAACTGTCCCTCATTAAGGATTTTTTTTTTGTCACTCAATCTGCTTCTTTTCCCCTCAGTATCAGTTGGCTTCAGAAAATGACACAAGGAGAAGCCTGGAGACAAAAGGAGGAATTTTACTTTGACTCATTTTCAACCGTCTTTCTAGCCATTATGTATTGATCCTTGTGTCTTTTCTTTTCTCCACAGGGAAGACATTGTCACTGAACAATACAGCTCTGCTCAGGCTGTACAGGGCCTGACTAAACATAAAATTACTATTTCTGAGTGGAGTGCTGTACTAGGTCGAGGAGTGGTCCCAAAGTCAAGGGTCGAGGCCTCGTGATGACGTCACACAGTTTGAGGGAAAAGGCTCACGAGAGGCCAACGGCTTTCCACATCTCCATGGCAACAAGGAATGATTTACTGATGATGGTGAGAGGAGAGAATGTGATGGGGTTCCAGTGGAGGCATTGCTCTCTCCCTTCCTGATAGGAATACAACTTGAGTACTACGAGTTTTGGTTAAATATCGGCACATATATTTAATTATGGACAGGAGCACGGACGGATTAGGAGACAGGAGGCACAGACATGAAGACCACAGACTCTCTTTCAGTGACATTTCACAGGTGAAGCGGAAAATCGGAAGCTTTACTTAGGTATTTTTTTCGTTCTGTACAAATCTATTTATATAAACTTTTGTTGGCTTGCCATTAACAAGTGTTTATAGCAATTTTTTTTTCATTTGGTCCATAAAAGCCAGGAAATGGTGGTGAATGTTAATCACCAGTTCCCAACATGATGTCTGCAAATGTCTTGATTTCCAGATATTCTGTTCAATTTATGCTTTTTTAATGATTTTCATCTTTAAAGGAGCTAGAATTGGAGAATTTCAGCACTGTTTTTTCTAACTAACCTTTTCCAACAATTTATTGATTATCACACAACACAGTTGCAGCTCTAACATTTAGTGTGTGCTGGATTGTTCATGCAGAATACTACAGCACAATAGAAAATGTTACAAGAAACTATCATCTATTAACAAGATTAAAATAAAAAAATAATCCAAAAAAGTATTTTCTGTTAATTTCAGTTTCACAGAAAAGAGGAACCACAAATGTGCTAAAATCACAAAAACTATTGTATTTATTAATGGGAAGAATAACTCTATCTGCATGTACACATTTTACATTTGCTTGTTTAGCTGAGCTGCTGTTGACAAAATTGACAGACAACATTTGTTGTCCTTTTGAAGAAATAAGAAAGACTTATTTGGAAACAAAAGTAAAACTAGATTAGGTCTGGTTGATGGATAATTTGTGTTTAATGCTGAATTACTGAACACAATTCTCACATATCATTGGCTTTTGAGTTCATGTGTTGACCTTATTTCTACATCCAGCAGTCACGGAGCGACGTAATTAATTCACTCTTTCATTCTCTAAAACATCAGATCGGACTGTGAATGTATAGGGAAATAGATATAGCTGCTTAAAGGACTGAAATGTAAACTTCAAATAGAGACTGTGTGTCTGTGCCTGTGGCCCTACTCAATAATCCATCCATGGAAAAAATTAAAGAAAACCCATCACTGGCCTAAGATCTGCTTCATGTCTGTTAGTGATGACTGCAGATGAGGACATCCTCTCTTTTTGTTCTCCTCCCCGTTTCACTTTCAGGCGTCAGACTCTTCGCTGCTGTCGCGGCTAATCTCGATCTGCAGTGACGGCAGGTTGTCCAGCCGGCTCTTCTTTATTTTGTGTGTCAGACGCTCCTGCTTTTGTTTGATCATGGCTCCCCACATCTTCTGCAGCGTTGAGTCATCCTCCTCGTCCACCTCGACCTGCTTCTGCCCCTCCTTCTCAACACCCTGTCTGCTCCTGCTCTTGCTGCTGCTGCCGCCGCCGTCGCTGGAGGAGAACAGGCCCGATGACTGGCTGCTTGGTCGGCGACTGTGACGCCCAGCGCTGCTGCCATCGTCGTCAGCAGAGCCGAGTCTGCTCCATAGGCCGCCTGCAGACAGGACAGAAACCATTACCAGGAGAGCCAAAAAACATAGCGTAACAACTCATTTGAAATAGGACCTAGTGCTCATAACAAGGTCATTTTGGACACTCTTGGATGATTAGGTAGATTAGGTGATAATGATGTCATGTTTGTGGATTTATCGGCCAGAACAACATAAAGTTTTAGGGGCACAGTCCAAATATGTTAAATTTTATAGAGCTATCCCTCGCCGGAAGTCATAAAAAAAGCCTATTAACATCCTGCGTAATGAAGGACATCAGTAATCTCAGAGATGTGATGACTTCATGGCAGCAGACTCAAAGTCTAAATTTAGATTAACAGTCTTTACTCAATCAAAGGAACTTAGGTTTTATTGAGAAAACTAAAATATTAATAAAAAGCTAACCAGCACTTAAGCAAGCAAGCACTTTAGTTTGATTGCATTTTTTTGAAGAAAGAAAAAAATTCTTGATAAATGATGAAATATTGAAAATCTGGAAGTCTGAATGTTCATTATATGATACCATGTCATCTTACCTTATGGACTTTCAGTTGGCAACTCTGTCCCAGTGGAACAGGAGCCACTAATAACTTCTAAAAACATTGCTGTGTTGAATTTGTAAGTGGGATCTTCTCCAGAATCCTTTTAATGGATAAACAAATAAATAGACAGACAAGCCACACCAAAAACAATCCCTCAGCGGGAAGGAATCTGGTGAGTAAATGTTTGTGTAAACAGGGCGTGACGCTGAACACAGTGCTAAACTAAACGGGGCTCAAAGACATATTAGAGATTTAAGCAACTTTAAGAGCTGATGAAATGAGAACAGATCAAATCATAGGAAAAGGGTTTTGAGGAGATTTCAGTGTAATATACATTTTTGGGATTCCACCAAAGTTAGGAATACAGATGCCTTGAACATGTAGTTTAAAAAACTATAATTTAAATAGCACTGAATTACTGACACTAAGAAAAGAGACAGACGGTAGAAAGAAGAGGTGGCCCCAAAAAGGTGATGGTGTTTGAATCTGAGTTTTGAAGTAGTCATCTCCATACTTGTCTTTCTATCTTTGGATGATTTGGAATAGAGGCCTCTGTTGTCCTGGCTGGCAACGCCCAGTCTGCGGTGAACGTCTCTAATTGGCTCTCTAGCCGGAAGCGTCTCTCTTGGGGAGGCAGGGGAGGGGGAGCGCTGCCGGTCGGGGGAATAACGTCTCTTCCCCAGTCGCTGCCGAACATCTACAAACAGTTTGACTGTCAGGTTATCGTGTTTTTTAATTATAGCCACATCTGAAATCGTCTGGTCTCATCAGCTGACCTGTCTTTCCACCGGGGGCCACTGGGGGGGGCTGTCTCTGCTGACTGTGACCTTGTCTCTTCTCCTCCAGCAGCTGCCTGACGTCCGTCACCTTGCTGGGCGACGGGGATTTGGCCCTGCTCTGGGATCCCAAACTCCCAACCCTGTTCCTGCTCAGGACCAGCAAACACAAACAAATAAATAATTGCATACGTTTCTAAAAATGGATTTTAACAAAGAAAAAGTGCTCCTTCTCAATAATTTGAGAAGAAAGATCTTGTTGCAGAAATTTTTTCCCCCCATATTTTCGCTTTTAATTACTCATTTCTTTTTAAGTAAAAATTCCTCTATATTGAGCTTTACTTAGAATTTATAATGAAATAAATCAACGTGAAACAGGCCAGGAGCGGGTAAAATAGAAGCAGGCGGCGCTGACCTGATGCTCTTCAGATGATTGTCCAGCTCGTCCGCGTACATAGTCATCTTCTTGCTCTTCTTGGGCGACGGCGTGGATATCATCTTCAGCTCCAGGTCGTAGTCCATCTCATCCGACTCCGACCAGGGGGAAGGAGATCGCTCCACCCGGCTGCGAAGCCCCGTCCCCAGGGGCCGCGAGGCTCCGCCCCTGTCGCCTCGCTCCTTGTACTCCACTACCCTGTCGTCTGAGTCCATGTCCTCGTCACCGTCTTCATCGTCCTCCTCCTCCTCTTCCTCCTTGATGGGCTCCTCTGGCAGGTTGACCAGGTCAGCTGAGAAAATATAAACTATTAACTGAGGAAAACAATCTTGATGTTTATTCATTACAGCTCTAGTCATAATACTAACATGTTGGTATGTATCGGGTATAATATTAAACATATAACCTCCAAAACAGGACTGAGAACAAAATTTTACTGCAACTTTTGACATGGACCATTCATGAGTGCCCTATGCCTTTAATTGACCCCATCTGTCAGCCTCACTGTGTTTTAAACATCTGTAACCAGAAGCCTAACTGCAGGTTTTCTCAAAAATGATAATATAATTTAACTTTTATAGAATAAGAAACATTTAAACTTGAGGTTAAGGTTTTCTTCAGCAGGTCCGGCCCTGATCCTTCCTGGACCTGTTGAACCTGCAGCTGGTTGTTAAGCTTGTTATACAGACTCACCGGATGCTTTTAAACTGTCTGGGTGTGTTTGACAGTTCAGTTCAGTTGAAAAATACCACTACAAAGTAATAATTAAGCAATGTAATGCATCTCCATTTCAAGTACAGTACAGTAAAAGTAGCTTTCAGTATTATCAGCTTAATGTGATTCATTAATAAGATACAAGTAAATGTGGTAAATGTACTGGCGTGTGTACGGCGGGTGTGGGTGTTTGTTTACCCGAGTGTCTGTGTGTGTATGGTGGTGTGTGTCCAATGCTATCTCCGATCAGAGGCTTTTTAGACTTGATGACGTCTCTCTGGATCCTGCGGTTGTGGAATCTCCTCTTCCTGCAGGAGCAGCAGAGAGTTAGCAAAGTAAATAAAGTCAGTGTATCATGGAAACAGAACTGTCGGTGTTTCCGACCCACCAAGAGTTGCTGAGGATTCCCCTCATGCCTCCGTAGTTTGGGTTTCCATACTTCATGTAATATCTGCTGCGCCGAGCTGCACCAAGCTCTTTCTTATCATCTGCAGACAAAATCAAGACAAGAGCAGAAAGCGTGTCTTTAGGGCACTTGAAGTCAATTAAAATGAACAGTTTCCAGGTTCTACTTGCTCAGTTTGCTTTAGCGATTTGACCCCAAACGCGAGAAAAAAAAGAAAACATTTAATTTTCTGACCATATTTGCCAGGCCTTTATGAAGCAAACAATTATTTTTTTCATTAATTTGGACTATTGTGGAAAACGGTTCTGATACGATCAGTTTTTATAGTTTCCAACAGAATCAGAATCTAGGTTTTACAACAGAGATGCCTAGAAACATGTACAAGAGTATGCTGATAACAACAGCCACTAACAATTTGAAATAATCAAGTTATGGACTTTTGAAGGTTTGAATCTGTATAACTACATATTATATATGAGTATATGATAGCCATAATAAATAATTGGAAACTGTCTTTTTTTCTTATGAATTTGCTTTGATGAACATCTGTCTTAGATTTATATATTGTGGGATCATGTTGAACTTTTTTTGTAGATCCCTAAATCAAAGGGTGTGTGTGTGTGTATGTGTGTGTGTGTGTGTGTGTGTGTGTGTGTGTAACCTTGTGTAGCGATGCGCAGAAAAAGTTTGTTTCCTTTGAATGGTTTGATAGCTGGACGCAGGTCGTTTCTCAGCAGAGAATCTCTTTCTGCTCCTGACAGGTCATCAATCTGAAACACAGACATGTGATCATGTAATAAATCCATCATCTGATTCCCTAAATATCCTTAGACTAACTATAGCCCTTAAACACGAGTTAGGAGAACCTCCTGAAAGCAAAAACTGTCAATCTGAACTTCAAATTCTTGTCTATGCAGAAGTTTTTCCAACCTGATCAGATATGTATTGTTTCTGTTACCTGATCGCCCTCCGTCTTCGTCTCCTGCTCAGAGTCTTGGGTACCCTCTTTCCTCTCGCTGCTCTTCTTCACAGCTTCCTCCTCATCCTCGTCCACCTCTCCCTCCTCTTCCTCCTCATCTGACCCTCGACCCCGACGACCTATGGTGTGTGAACCAAACGTCAGCCTGTACTAAGCTTTCAAGGAACCTGCCCAGCTGCTGTTTGCACAAACTGACCTTTACTCTGCTTGCCCGACTGGTCTCTGCTGCTCTCCGTTTCCGCGGTAACAGCCTCTGGGTCAGGCATGCGGCTGGTGTTGATAAGGGCTCGGATGGCGGTGTCCTCATCCAGCCAAACTACATTACCTAGGAAACCAGATCCTTGAGAATTAACTACAAATACATGTACATGTAAGTAAAGACATGTAAGTTTCTTAAGACTGCTTTTATTTTAAAATAAACAAATTCAAACTTGTCGCCCCTCTCAGCCTCCTGAGGGCAGACTGAACACAAATGTTTCTGAATTTTAAATAGTCAACTGTTCAGCTGTGGATTCTTAAGACTTCCAGAGGCCACTCAGCGTCAGACTCAATTTTAGTCAACATTGTCAACTGAATGATTCTGAAAATGCAGATACATCTTTGTTGGATGATATTTTATTTATTTGGCCGTCATGTTTAAACAATGTTACTGCAGAACAGTATGAAGATTGTTTTTTTCCCCCTTCAGTACTAATCAAACCACCAAACTTTTTAACTAACCAGCTGGAAACTGGTTAAGAGGATAAATGGAAGTCAAATTCATCTCCTGCGATATGCGAGTGTGTGTGAGACTCACAGGATGCATCATCGATCCACTCAATATGTGCTGGAGGATATTCCTTAAAATAACCAAAGACGTCCTGGGTGCTCATGTCATCCACACCAGTCATGTGAATTGCCTCCATACGCAGCGTCGGGATGGCTGAGGGCCACAAAAGAAGAGAGTCAGTGAATGAAGTGAGGTATAGCCATGTGTCACAGTGTGTTCAAGTCGGGAGGTCGCTCATACCTTTCCTCATCGAGTCTTTATCCAGAAAAACGTTCCTCTGACCGACGCTCACCTCTCCTTGGAAATGGAAACGTCTTGCTCGCTTCTCCTTTCTCTCAATTGCCTCCTAACAGAAACATTTAACAGGCAGGTTCACAATCTTTCCAGCATGTGTTAAGACAGTCAAATATATATATATAGAGCATTAGGGTTAGGGTTAACTTTTTAACACCATAGAATTTATAATGAATAGACCTGTAATCATTCTTTTTGTTTACGCTGGCTATTAGTAAAAGAACCTTTACATGTGCTTTCAAAGTAAGTGATGGTGGACATAATCATAATCAACATCATGAGCATCTGTGTGTTTACAGTGTTTCAGGGTTGATTATGCATCTACCACAACCATCAGTCGATGGATAGAAAAATACTCTCAGTAAGTATAGGGTCATATTTATGAGATGAAACCAGGGTGACATTAAGCGGAGGTGACGACTTAAAGTAGTTAATTAGCAGCGAACACTGAACACTTTCCATTAATAAACCTATAAATTAAATCTGTATCTCCATCGCTGCTGTTATCTCAATGTATAAAAACAGCTTTAATAGTTCATAGGTTTACATACACAGACAAGAAATTACTTTTCTGAAAATGTTTGATACAGTGGAGTAAAGCACATCTACTTAAGCATATTGGACTTTTTTAACAGCTTTAGTCACTTTGCAGACACAATGAATCAAAATGAAACCAGTGGCCTCTGACTTTTTACTCTTGACACCTTATAAAAAGCAGTGTACAGTAAACATTTGATGGGTCTCAGTTCTTAAAATTAAGGATTTGTCTTAGATTATTCTAAGATTTGTCAAGATGATGTCACATCATTTGTCGTTTACTAATGTCTTATATACTAAACAACTGAGAAAAAAATGTTCATAGTAGCCCTAACTGAGACGCTGTAATGTTCTGAGAATGCCTTTTAATCTCAATGCTGCTGCAACTACTTAAAAAAAATCCATGCAGTAAGTATGTGGTATTGTCTGTGCATTAAATGTTTGTGTCATACCTTTGAGTTGACATCTATCCCAGTGATGAATGTTCCAGCTTTGTTCTCATAGCGCCGGCTCGTGTCCTGCAAAACAAAACCCAACAAAGAGCTGTTACAGGGACATTTGTTTTTATAAACGATTATTAAATTGTAAATAATATTATAATAATAATTATATATAATAATATTATTTTTTTTCCCCATTTGAAAATTGATCTATGGCTATGTTTATATGATGACAGTCTAAAGAGAAGATGCAAAAATGGTCTCCTATCTTGTTATTCCATGTTTAGATAAATGTGTTCAGGAGAAAATCTGCATGCATACGGTGACATTAAAGTGTGTGATGTAAGGTGAAGGCTTTTTTGTTTTTACACTTCAAGCGACAAGAGCATCTTTGGACATTTCGATATAAACTAATCCTCCCACAAAGTCGTCCCACCATTGACTGGTTCTGACAGGTCTCATCCAAAGCTGCCTAGCTTGCCTCCGATGAATTGGTATATTCACAATTTGATAAAAGGTATATAAAGATCCTTCTCAATAATGCTGGCCCTGAACTACCAAAACAATTCAAGAGTGTCTGGTTGCAGACGCATAGCGATGGAAGTACCATCACCTGTGGTTAGGTATTGAGTTACACTCATGTTAGGGGTTAGTTATGAGCTTCAAATAAAACCAGATGTTGGTCTCAACGCATCAATGGTTATAGTTACAGTCACAGATATTATTGATTTCTGTTGTTTTGTTCGTGTTGCTGGAATGGTTAGTCTGCAAGCAGACCCCTCACTAAGATTTAGCAAATTATTATTAAATAATCTTCTGCTTTACCCAATAATTGAGGCTTTATTTCCAACTAAGAAAAGGCGTCTTAATTATGCTGGTTTTGTTATAGTTATTATGACCTTGTTTAGGCCACAACACTGTGACTTTAAGCACAAGGCAGAAAGTGAATGAGAGTTCTGCTCCCACATGTGTTTACATGGGAAATTCAAACCCTGCATTTTATTTCTAGTTTAAGTTAGATATAATAAAGTAGAATTACTGAAAAAAAAAGTTAGGTTAACCTACAGGTAACAAACTATATTGTGTTTTTTTAGCCACCAAAGTGTATATGCTTTATAAAATCCCAATTTGGTTTATTATTATCAGTTTGATTAGATTCCTTTAAAGGACATTTTTCCCCGTTTCATTTTATTGATCCTGTTGTCATTTCATCCTTGAAATAAATTAAATACAGAAATGTGTTGGTGGGAAGAACACAGGGACAGTAAGTTTAACAAAGCAAGAGGCTGTAAACATAATAACTCTTCAGTTTGGCGGTCAGGAATTTAAACTGAATAATTCAGTGACTTGATTCTCAAATCCCTAGTTACATTTTTTCCCATAAAAAAACCCAAACATTAAACAGCTTGACGCTAAAGCTGCAGACAGACGCGGAACGTGAACGAACAAACAGCAACAAGTGACTGAAATAACAAACGAGAAAACAGCCGTGGACCATCGGAGTGGATTCAAACAAGTCGGTGTTTAACGGCGCTGATCCGTAATTAACCATTAAACGCGAAGCCGCAGCCGGAGCGAGCCGCGAGCCGACGTAACCACGAGCCGACACTTCCCGCGGTCCCCCCCGGCCGAAGGAGACGCCAGCCCCCGGTCTGATAAGGCCTCGTCCGCACACTCACCGGCAGCAGCTCCTTCAGGGAACGGTTAACGGCGATGTCCCCCGCGTCCAGCTCTCCCTCCTCCACCTCCATCGGTTCGGCGTCGCGGGCGTCTCGGTCCGACTCGGAGTCGGAGTCGGACTCTGAGCGGTCGGAGCCGCTATCTGATTTCACCGACACCCGTAAGCTGCGCACTGCCGCCATGGCGCTGCGAACAACGGCCGTTGCTGCTGCGGCTGTTCCCGTGACCCGGCAGTGTTTGTCCTCCTCACTCTTCTTCGGTGGTGTTTACGCACATTTGAGATGTAGCGCCATCCGGTGGGAACCTTGAGATCCACAGTCAATCCCAATAGACCAGTGCATATCAATTATTCTGAGACTTTAAATAGTATCATTTATCTATTAAATTGTTATAAATACGCATCATATCCTGAAAAAATCATATCCTTATTAACATAAAAAAACAGAAACAGAAAAGGTTGAATGTGCATCAATGCAATTTTGCATGACGTGAAAAAAACAAAATCCCTATTTAAACTAAAAACACGTTTTAACTGACTGCCATTTGATACCGAAAATGAAAATTAAATAAAACCAATAAATAACTAATCAAATTGATCAGCAATTGCACGTGAATTTATTTAATTTCAAATTGTATTTTTTATTTAATATTTTTTGGTGGAAATGAAAAAGGAAAAAAGAAATAAAAAATGGGGAATTTATGTTGTCCAGTTATGATTTGTATTCTCATCCTTTCTGTCAGCACAAAAAGGTCACGGAAACTGAATGCACAAACACACACACACACACATTTAATATTTCAATACAAGTTCTTCTAGTTTGACCTCACCCAGGAGTCAGGAGCCATTTGAATGTAAACATTTTTTATGTTGTTACTGTTACCAACGGTGTGTGGAATGTTTGTTTTTGAACAATCAGAACTCATTTCTTATTCACACACAGACTGAACAGCATCTCAGAGCTTTTCAGAGATTCATTTTATCTATGATTCTCCAGCGAAAGATGGAAAAAAAGTGAACAAGAACAAACACTTAATAGACTAAGAAAATGGCACAAGGCGGCGAGAAACTTTCAACATTGCAACAAAGTCATTATTCAACATCTTGAGGTAAATGAAATAATCAATCTTTCAATAAGCAGTAGGCTCTTTTACATGAGTGTTTGCATTTCAGGTGCAATTCATTCATAGATTATAGAATAATAAAGTGTCAATTTGATGTAAAGTATTGCATTTGCATCTTAAAAGTAACTAAAGCTATAAGATAAATGTGGAAGTACAATATTTCTATTGAAATGTATTACAGCAAAGGTATAAAGTAGTATGAGAAAGTCTTATTTATATAACATATCTATTTAAATAAAAACATAATTGTACTTGGTTAAGATGTAATAATTAAAGAAAATCCACATTACTTTAAATTATCATGTGAGTCTTTGGAAAAAAAATCATATCATATAAACATTCTTTTTGATTGTTTTAATTGAAATATTAACACTTTTGATACAAAGAACATTACAATTTATATTGTCAAGTCAAAGTCAAAAAACACTTCTAGTCACAGTAAACAACACACGCTCCCCACAACATGTTGAAAGATGCCTCAGTCAAAAGGCTCCAGTTTCTGACCCTTTCAAGTTGTGGTTATTGATTTCATAGTGATTTTCATAGGAGCAGTATAAGATGGTCCTGAGATTGTTGTTGGTGTGACTGATGTTTCACAAAGTTTGCACTGGCCTATCCTACCAAGGACCAGAAAGATACAACAGCTAAAGTTGTGCTCAGAGAGTGACCCATGAAGTATTGTTTTGAGAGGTTGTGAAAACTCTATGGTGTTAAAAAGTTAACCCTAACCCTAATGCTCAATGCGAAAGATACAGTCGTGCACTCTATTGAGAGAGTGCTGAGAACAATCCCATGTTTGCTGGACATTGAGGGAGGTAGTTGACATTGAGGGAACCACACACACTGTTGAACCTCTGTAAGGAGGTTCTATCAGAAGGGTTTGTAGATCAGAGTTGCAACCTTGTGCAAACCAGTTCCCAAACCCAGGAACCCAAACTAGGTCACAGACAAGTACACAGCCTGTAGTTGAGGATGTGTTGTCAGATCTTGCAGGCAACAAAGCTGCTGTCGGTCTTCGACGGGGTTGAGTCACTTGCATCTGTGGGTGAGAGTGACTGCAAAGAACCTGAGGAAGGTCAGGCAAATACGGGGAATAGTGACAGGGAATGTGCAAACAATGTATATTCAGACAGTTGTGACCTGCTCAGTGGAAGAAACAGACACACAACAGGTTATGCTAGTTGAGCCTATGCCCCTAACCCTGCTATTAGGTGAAGCAAGCGTGAAGAAGCAGGGTGTCATCCGGACCCTTCACCCGCCAAAGTCAGCCTGCAGCGCTGAAGCCAGCACAGACATGGTATTTAATGGTTCAACAAGCCTTGGTGCTGCTCTCTTTGAAAAGCCATTGTGGGGAGCATTTGGATCAGTTCATGTTTTGTAGTCAGCGGGGGCGCTGACTGATTGCAGGGGAGAATGTAACCGGGCGGAAGATAAACCCCAAATGTAATTGTACATTTCATCCATTTGTGTTAAGACCATGTTCTGTACTTTTTTTGTTTTGTTGTCTTTGTAATCTATTTGTCATTATTTGGTGATATTGTGATACTTTCGGTAACAAGGTGGCAGTATCGAGCCATGAACTTTCAGGCAGCGCCACAAATTGCATTTTGGGATTGTTATCCTTCTCTTTCCCGAAAAGATTTGTACCTTACCTTACCTGTTTGTCAACTTAGCAGCTATCTACTGGAGCTGGTGAGAAAAAGTCCATTCAACGGTTTGTTCTTTGTCTTGAGTGTCTGGGAAATATATAATTTACATTTGTGAATTGAATTAGAATGATAACATAGGTAACCTCGTCAGTTATTTTTTTTTTTTATTTTCTTCAGTATGTTACATTGACTGGCTTGTTGCAATCAAAATTACAGTGAAACAAACCCCAGTAATTGTGTCCTCTCTGTTTGTTAAGTTACCATGGGCTACATACAGTATGCAACAAAAGCAGAACAATCAGAGTTGATTGAGGAGATTGCTCTACATTAAATTAGCATGATTACACCACATGAGCAACAAATATTTTGATTTCTTCATCGCTTGTGTTCTGCACCTGCAACATATAAACAGCCACTAATTTGTCAGACCTTGATATAAATAGAGGAGAGTAGTGAGTCATGGAGAAAACATCCTTTTTTTTTCCAAATTTGTTCATTAGTCTTTAGTGTCAACGTTAGAAAGACTAATACATTAGTATCTAACAAACATTTTATGCTTGAGCATTTATTTATAACAAATTTTATGCAGTGAAAAAACAAATGGACAATTTTGGCATATTCTTGATGTGTCACATGAAGTGAATTAAATAAATATTAGCGTATGGCTCAATTTCAGTTTGCTCACTCTCACATAAAGGAAAAGAGCGATATCAGACAAATGCACACTGTCAAAGTAAATGTGAAACCTTTATCATTAATTCAGTGTAATATAATTAGTTCAGTTCTCATATTCAGAGCCATTTTAGAACTTGCCCTCCATTATTCTTGCCTGCAAGTTTAGTTTCAATTAATTTTATTGTTTGAATGCAGGATATTTATGTGTTACCATCTTTACTGGATGTTTTTTCTAGTGGGTGTGTTAGGAATAAAGTGTACTACTACCACTTGTTTTGTGGAGTATATGCATGTGTGTGCAGTAATAAATATGTATGATTGCTTTGGTGCATGTCCTAATACAGACCAATGTGCTACAGGAGTTACCAGCCGTGCATCCACTTGGGAACACCAAGTCTCATCAGGTTAAAAACAGCTCCATCACTACATCAGGTTTACTTAAGCAATCTGTTATTTTGAGTCGATGTTACACACAACAAGCTATATCTAGAAACTTGTTTGTTTCTTTTACAGAATGATGTGCATATGACACTTAAAAGAAAAGCAAGTTATGTATAATCAACCATCATCAGGGTAAAGTGGTTTATAACAAGCTTTAGTTTGGCCAAATCAGTAAAGCAAAAATAAGACTAAAACTGGGTCAAAACACCATTAACACAGTATGGTGTTGGTGATGCATTGACCCAAACTTTCTTCTTATTATGTAGTTTGCATTTATTGGTGGAAGCGTGAACAGGAATATTTTCTCAGAAATAAGAAACAAACACATATCAGCAGCTCCAGTTGTTGTTTCTGACATCAGAGAAATCAAAAGGCAAATGTCTCGTCCCGTAGAAACTTTATAACATCAGTTTCATCAGAATCACAGATTTCGATGCAGCAACACAGAATATAAACAGACATCAACAACTCTGTATTTATGCTACATCTTTCCTCTTATTGTCCCTGTTCAAAAGAAATGTTGCATTACTGCTCAGACAAATTATTATTATTTTAAAAAAAAAAGTAAAGACAGAAGAAAGATTTACGCCTGAAATCAGAGCAAGAAGAGAAGAAAGACTTTGTGCTTTCAGTGCAATCAAGATGTTTACAGCTCTGTTAGGACTCAGTCAGAGCCTGGTTCAGATCTGATATTCATACGTACACACACATACACACACACACACACACACACACATATATATATATTTATAACATCCACAGAACTGTGTTGTTTTAGTGCAAAATATACAGTATTTTCTGTCAGTTTTTGTCACAAACAGTGGTTAAGCTTCTTTTTTTTGCAGGTTTTATCTGTTCAGACAGTTATCAACACAGCGTGTCACCTCCATCACAGCTGTGAGTTGAATTTGACAACCAGCCAACATTTATTTTCATTATTGAGATGCAGATTACTTTTACAAATTATCTATAAATTACTAAGACCATTAAACAATTGAAACGCTGACTACCCAGGATTTAGGTAAAGAGAGGATCCATGAAAGTACATTTCTTTATTTTTCTTTCTTCTGCTGTCATTTTTTAAAAAATTATGTTAAATATAGTCATTTTACATTCAACATCATTAGAGAATAAATGTTGTGCCCCAGGCCCTTATTGGACATTCTGGGGGCTGGTGACAGGTGTCAAGGCTAAAGGCTAAATGCATCCAGTCATCAATGTAAACGGATCTGATAGTTAAAAAACTATTTTTGCTGTTCTTTTTCACGTGTTTCTTCTTTTGCTCACCATGCACTGGCATTGATGGGGCCCACTGACATTAAGAGCGTACAGGGCCAAGAACTCGGTGCCGTGACCCTGCTCACAGCTGTGATGAAAACAGCAAAGTGTTGGTTGAGAAGTGTCTTGGTCCACAGTTTTTTTTTTGTTTTTTCGTGGTGACGGATGTGTGTAAACATTCTGCTCAGTCAAACACATTTACAGCATTTTACAGATGATCAGATCCAGAACGACATAGCTGAGAATGTTCACTGCTAAACTGATGAAAGTAGGAGCATTAAACACAGGAACAGAGGAACTGGAAGAATTCATGAACTCCCAACGCTGCAGACGATTAATACAAGTATTAGATTTAAACACTGCATAAAATAAAATAAGAAAACAGGTGAAAATATATTGTTTTTTGGTACAATCAGTCCAATATTGAGTAAGATTATCTTATTCCACTGACAGATAATGATAACAACACCAAGTTGGCACAAATTAGGGAAAAAAAAACTTTAAATAATTGTATCTTCCAGTATAATAAAAACAAGATATCTTCACCTGTTCATTAACAGTTTTCAGTGAACATCAGCCTTATGTTCTGCTCATTGTCTCTGATTATTTTGACATCATCAGTATTTAACATTAAACGATAATTCTGGTGATTTATATATTTCTTTTATTGCCGACAAATCTCAGTCATTTCATAGTTGTTTTTGACAAGAAGAGAAATGTAGAAATTCACCAGATTAAAAAAAAAAAAAAAAAAAAAAAGTTTTACCATAGAAGTTGATGGAAAAAATTCAGTGGATAATATTTTAGGATATTTTCACATTATGCTCTACCTCACTGTTAGAGACACAGCTGAGCTTAAAGGTTTGGTCACATTAACATACCAGGATTTTACTTGGAGTATTTTATTATATTCTATAACTAGTTTTAAAAAAATATCTGATGAATTTCCTGACAATACAAAAAAATGTAATATTTTTTTTCCCCAAGTTTTATACTATGAACAGAGAAAAACAAGAATGTAGGTGATATTATTATAGAAATACCATGTTACTCTCTAATTAACAGTCATTAATCACATCCTTTTTTCAGGGCAGAGTGCAGAGAAATTTCACTAAATGAAGATTCAAAGTGACCGTACCTTGAGTGTGTGTGTGTGTGTGTGTGTGTGTGATCGTGTGTGTGTCTGATTCCTTCTGAGCAGAAACGTTGCAAATGAGGATTCTGCATTATTGAAGATCTATTGGAATGTCGAAGTGGTTTTCCTTTTTTTAATTCTCTGATCAGACAATCTGATCAGTGTCTTCAGATTTGACATCCTCTTCCTCTTTAGGTTTATCCCCCCCTTGCTATTCAAGAAAAGTGAGAGAAGAGAATGAAGATGATCAATGATGAGTTCAGTCTTTCAAGTTTCTCTTGAATCAACATTCTAGAGCCCGAATAAATAATTCTTGTTGTGATGATTCCTGCTGTTCATACTGATCATGAGAAGATCGCTTCATTTTTACAATCTAATTGAAATCCACAGTCCTTCTGTGCAAAAACATATTAATTTTTTTTTCACAAACATATGGAGGTAGAATTGTTTTGTAATTTTATTATTCAATCATAACAATAAAAAAGTGTTCAAAAATATATATTTTTTTTTTTTTTTCAGAAAAAACTTCACTTTAATAAAAGAAAAAGTGTTTGAATCCTCAAAACAATGTTGTTTTGTGTTTGGGCTGTATTATGTGTAGGACATTTGTCTTTTCATTATTCAATCAAAAAAGTTGTTGCTTCAAACAACAACAAAAAAAAGAAAATAAGAAAATGTAACTTCAATCAGAGCAAACATTTTCAATCGAGTCTCAAATTCTCTATGATTGAAAAAAGTTTTTCGATTGAAGTGGAGATTTTTTTTTTGTAATTGTAATTATAATGATTATAATGATTTTGATTTTGGGGCGACACGGTGGTGCGGTGGGTAGCACTGTTGCCTCACAGCAAGAAGGTCGCAGGTTCAAGACCGCCTTGGGCCTGGGTCTGGGGCCTTTCTGTGTGGAGTTTGCATGTTCTCCCCGTGTCTGCGTGGGTTTTCACCGGGTACTCCGGTTTCCTCCCACAATACAAAAAACATGCTCAGGTTAATTGGCAACTCTAAATTGCCCATAGGTGTGAGTGTGAGAGTGAATGGTGTGTGAATGGTGTGTGTGCCCCACGATTGGCTGGCGACCATCTGGGGTGTATCCCTGCCTCTCGCCTTAACGCGCTGGGATAGGCTCCAGCAGACCCCTGCGACCCCGAAAGGGAATAAGCGGGATAGACAATGGATGGATGGATGGATGGATTTTGATTTTAAACAGATCTACCTCCATGCAGACACCACTTGATACGTCTGTGTCAGACTGCTGAAGACTCAATTAAGCTTCAAACAGTAAATGTCAATGTGGACACACTGTGAATTTAATCCTCCATCACATACATTAAAATCAGATTTAAAGGATCTTTGATAGCCAGTTTGAGGGAGGAACTCACACCTGAATGTTGTTTCAACAGGAGGTTTAGCTCCAACTACAACAAACATAATACACACCTGCTGTCCCCACAGTTTAATGTCCCTGCTGAAGACAAAGAGGTGGAAACAGGAAAAAAATCACATCTTTAAATCCACATCACTTTAATATTGGCTCTTACGTATTGCTGTGAACAGCATGTAAATACTTACTGCAGGCGAGTGGCTCAGCTTGTCAAAACGAAACTTGAGGTTGGATCTGGGAGAGTTTTTATTTCTCAGTTCTGGGAGTGAAGACAGAATAAAAAGAACAAATGCTGCTCATCCAGCCACGAGAACCAGGAAGTCAGTGTCAGTATATATATATATATATATATATATATATATATTATTATATGTGGCTTCATCTGCATATTTTACCATCGAAAGTTTGAATGTCATGTCATACTTTCATCACTGCACTGAAGCCATGATGCTCAACAATTAAATAATACTACTAGAGAGGGTGTTCTTTAAGGTCATTGGAGCACCACAGTGATCCGTCAGGACCAAAGAGTTGAAGAAAAATACATTTGAGACAAAGAACACGCATGAGGTATAAATTGAATCTGAATGCAGAAGTGATCACATGATCCTCCTTCATTTTTTTTTTTTAATAAGTTACATTCCAGCTGCTTTTAAAGCGGGACTGGCAGTTAATTTAAACCTGGATATTATTTGGTATTGTAGAGTACATGCAATCAAAATAAAATAACTGCACCAGTAGATGAGAAGTGCAAAGCAGAACGAGCAACACGGAACACAGTCATGTATATATTCCAAATGATGAGTCATCAATATTTCCGCTTTGCTGCGGCAGGATGCGATACTGAACCTGTGGGGCTGCGACAGACGATGAGCGGACTTGAAATTTGACCCTCGGCCGCCGCGGCCTGGGCGAGCTGCGGACAGAGCGAGAGGGAGACAGGCTGTTGTTGGTCTGTCACACACTTTGATCATGAGGCTGTGGTGCTGGCTCTCTCTCACCAGGTGAGTATCATCTGCGGGGAGGCTGAAGCTGCAGCTGCTGGATGTGGACCTGGAGATTTTACTGCTCTCCTTCTTTACATGTATCCTGCAAATAAAAAAAATAAAAAAAACACTGTGAAAACAGTGAAAAAAACACAGAATGGAGTGAACGTTCATATTCCCTACCTGTAGATCGTTTGCCTTTCACTTGATCAGATCTTTAGCTTCTCAATTTTGAAATCTATTTATTATATTTTATCTTGTTCTTAATGTGTCTTTGCAGAAATGTGTGAATGTGTTGTTGAGCCCGTCACCATTTTGGAACAGACAATAAAGTATTATTGGATTATAGGATTATATTATAGGTTTATCAGTATTCTATACTGAACACTCTATGCTACTACAATGACGAACCTGCTGGCAACGACGAAAAGAAAGAAAAAGAAAGCAGATATAAAAAGGACAGGAGGACACAGAAAGAAAGCAGTGACCTGTCTCGCTGTCCCGCCTCTGGAGAGCTGGGATTGGACCGCAGCTCCGACCTCGCCTCCATGGTCGGGTGACTGTCGAAGCTCCGCTGCTCACTGAGACTGAAACACGCAAAATATAAAGAACAAAGACTGAACTACATGTTTTACGTTGTTTATTTATTGTCATCCATACTGTCAAGAATATCTGGGAATAATCTCTGACCCCTCGCTCAAAACATATCATAGGAAATACTTTCTTTCACCTATACAAATAAAATATACAGCCTATTTTATCCTATCCAGGTGGTATGATATCTTAAATCAACTGCTGCAATATGTTTTTCTCTGACACATGATGGCAACAAAATAAAGACATTTTTTCAGATATTTTTCCTCAGATATCAGACACTTACTAGAACCAAAAAAGATGATCTGTCTCAATCATTCATTTGAGGCAGTTTTGATATACGCAAAATGGCAGTGAGAAAGAAGCAGCTATATTTCTTCAGTTTTTTAGATACTAATTGCAATTTCAGTCAATCAAATGGATCATGAATTGTATATTTAAATTCTAATGACCTTTTTGTTTGACAGATATATTTCACATTTATACAAAACAGGGCAAACATGTCTGAGTTAAGGCACAATTCTTACAAAGTCATTTTTATTTGCTAGACAAGTGATGATGGTTTTATTTCTTTCTTTTTTTGTTTTTCATAAACATTGAGATGTGACCTATGCAATTATGCTAAGGTTGAGCAAGGAGTTACCTTCTAGGGTTGTGTTTCTCTGTTTGGCTGTCGACACTCAGCAGTCGAGGAAACAGCCCTGATCGTCTCTTCACTGGAGATTTCACATTATACTGACGTCAAACACACACACAAAATACTCCAGCTGTTACCAAAACACAGCATAGAAACTAACAACAAAAGCAAACAAGACTGGGATCAAGTAGAGAAGCAAGAAGCAATGGAGGTAATATGAAACTCTCCTTCTTTTAAAAGTCAAAAAGGTTGGACACTGATTTATAACATGTGGAACATGCTGTATTATCCACTGCGTCAGATCTTGAAGAGGAAAGTAACTATAGAATTAAACATTAAGCCTCTGACATGCAGTGGAATGAATGTATAAAATAGCATTAAATAGGAATATAAAGTACTTGAATTAATTAGTTTTGCCACCACTGCATGTTTTGAGCTACCTTCTATACTGTGTATAATAACAAATACACAGAAAAAAAAAATCACTGATACTGCAGAAAATATGATCAAATGTATAGAAATAAAAGCTCATACTCTCTTTTGCTCAGTGACCTTCGACCTCTGCTCACCTCAGTACTGAGTAGTGCCAGACCCCCCCCACTCAGACTGGTGGGCAGACCGGCCCCTCCCCTTGACATTGTCTCCATGGAGACGCTCCGCCCTCGCATCGCCCTCTGAAAGACAGAGACGGAAGGACTAAGGAGACATTCACAGAAATTTGAAGGAGGGAAAGTAAAAAAGAAAATGAAAGAAACACAAATAAAAGATAAGACATAGGAAGGATGACAGAGGTAAAATAAAATTAAAAAAAATTAAATACAAACACCTTGATGGACTCCAGCAGGCCTCCGTGGGCGTGGCCGTTCTCAGCCCGCCCCTCCTCTTCTAGAACGGAAGTCAATCCCAGCATGCTCTGCGAACGTCTCTGCAGCTCATCGTGGAGACTATCCAGCAGGGCGGCCCGGGTACGCTCCTAAACACATGCACAAAAAACAAATCGAAATATAACCTGCTCCGAAATCAGAGTAGGAACTCTCCATCCAGCCACAGATACTGGAGCTGCATGTACTGTGGATAGAAAACAAGGAGGATCTATAACAGAGCCCTGTGGAACACCACAGGTGGGGAGAGCAAAGGTAGGTGACCCTGGATTAGTTAAGACCATTTTTATTTCAAATTTTAAAAGCTTCTAACTGTTTTATTTTAATTAATTGTTTTTAATGTTCCTTATGAAAGGTTTTATACAAATAAAGTTAATTGATTGATTGACATGCAACCAAAGGTCTTCTATGGGGATATTGCAATTCATGATAGACTGGAATTTTCTTTTCTATTGTTATTCATGATATTTGACTGTGGAAGTGTTGTTTTATTTCAGTTTTTACCTCCAGCCGGGCGAAGCGGTCGCTCTTGTAGCAGGCCAGCTCTGCATTGATGAGTTTGGTAAGAAGAAACTCCCTGAACTCTGGACCCTGGAGAGAAGACATCAGGTTATAGCACCATGTTGTGTACTACTGTTCAACACACTGAGCCGAACCCTTTCTTCTCACCTTCTTGAAGACGGCTGGATTTGGGAGGGGCGGGCCAAACTGAGGTACATCCTCTCGTGCTGTAACGGACACCTGTCAATCAAATAGTTTTTACTGTCACTGATATGAAATAAATAGAAACAGATTGGGCTGATTTTCATAAAAATGTAAGGCATATTAAAGTTTCTGTTTTATCCGAAAACAATTGTCTTTATTATTCAGTGTACTTTTAAACTTTACAAAGTCAAAGTAAATATATTAAATATATATTTACTATATATATAAGAGTTTAAAAAAATGATAAAAAGTGTTAGTTTACCTTGTAGCAGGTGTTATCTGAGCATGGCTCCTCCACCTGCACCAGGACAAAGGCGTGGAGGAAGTTGGAGGCGATCATGTCTGGGACAAAAGGCGTGGCCTCCTCCTGGAACACCACCGCCACAATGTCATTCCCTATGTGGCGTTTCCTCTGGAGCTGAAGGAGGAACAGGAACAATAAACTGTGTTGCGTTGTCCTATTGAAGTGTCCCCTCGTGGACCACTTGTTCAAAACCTGGGCTACTTGTGTCACTTGTGCTAAAGTGCCCCCTGGGAGCCAAAATGCACGTTAAAGTGCCCTCTTTGAAGGCAAAACGTGTGGTAAAGTGGCCTTATGGGAGCTGAAAAGTGTGCTAAAGTAGCCTATTGGGAGGCAAAAGCACATACTAAAGTGCTGTCCTGGTTGGCGAAACACACTAAATCGCCCTCTTGGGTGAAAAAAAATCGAAATAGCTCCTGTTGGATGTACAGTATCGATTCCAATAAAGGCAAGCATGCTTTCCTGGAGCTGTTTTATGGAGCTGACAAGTTAAACCCTTTTCATGTTAAATAGACTATGTATGGCCATTAGCCCACATTCTTTCTTTTTTTTAAATCTACCTAAAATTAAATCTTTTGCAAGTGGATTCATTCAGTAAATGATGGAATAAATGTAATCAAATTAGATGGATAGATAGCAACTAAACTTAAAAATGTAATCTACACAGTTCTCAGTAGTAGAGTATCTGTCTGGTTAGTCTGTTTTAAGGCCACACAAAGTTAGATGCACTATATGTGCAATATTTTTTTCCTTTTCCGCCCTGCCTTTTAAAATGTCTGTGCACAGCACTGGTTTCTTGCATTTGATTTGTGTGAAAGAAATGACAGAAAGCTGTCCCGTTGTGTTATAATGTTGTATCATACTGTGTCCTGCTGTTACAGAATATCTTGACATTCGGCAATTTATTATGTTTGAAGGTTACGAACGCGCCTTTCACATCAAATGCATGTTCCGTGTCCATTCTCAATGTCTTAATGCGTTTCGAAGCTACCTGCTGTGTGTCTCCCTCTGTGAAGGGCAGTTTGGTGGAGACGTGGAACATTATCTCTTGCTGCCTGTGGATGGTGTAGACGGACTGAGAGCCCGTCTGGCCATGAGACACATCCAGACCCCCCCGAAACCTGCAGAGGGAAGGGGGGGGGCAGTCAGATGAGAGGTTTCCTTTCTCCCTGCTGGATGTACTTCAGAGAAATCAGAGGCTTTGACCAGTCTTAAAGAACAAATTAAACAGCTTGTCACGGTAGTTGAGATTTCCTAAAATGCTGTTATTATAAAGACGTATGTTTTCACAGGTTCCTCACCCTGCGAAGTCCTGCAGCTCCACCGTGTCACCCAGCAGCTGCAGGAACTCTGCGAAGGCCGACGTCTCCTCGTTGTTCCTGAACAGCTCCTCCTCAGACACCTGATGGACCAGTGATAAGGTACCATCACCTTCACCACACATTCACGTGTTCATGTGCTTGATTTTCAGTCACAAAACAGTTCCCTAAAAAAGTTTAAGGGTATAAGATATTGAGGTAATTCTTGGCACTTAAAGCTACAAATTTGTATTTCTTAGTTATATCAAAATGCGGTGAAAAAAAAACAGGAAAAGTGTCAAATATGGAACCTTTAATGCTGTTCACAATCCACCGATATGTATGTGAAAAAAAAATGTGATTCAGTACTTTTTACCGAATCAAAACGTATGCAAAACATTAGATAAAGTCTAGTATAAAAACGTCATATTTAGTGTTTAACCTGGACTTTAATAATTCGACTCCACAGACTGTTTTAAAACTGAAAGCCTTTTCCGAGCTAAGATCATGTCCAATATGTGTCAAGATCTACGATCCAGAAATATAAGAAAGCAAAGCTCACACCGACTTTTTTTGCATGCTGAACAGCATTGCTGCTTTTCAAACATTTTACAACTAGCCCATTTGAACACATTTCCGACTACTGTATCTTTGTTCACAGTCCATCGCCTCTAAACTTCAGTTTAAACTTATGTGACAGTGTTCAAAGTCTTGCAGAAATTTACGAGATTGACCTGAGACCTTTGAGTAAATGTGACATCTACTGAGAGCGAACGTCAGTTTGCGGTTCGTTTCATCAGATCATCACGTAAAATGGGAACACTTCTATGAGAGGAGGTTGTATGGCACACAGTGGAATTCTGAGGAAGACAGTGATTATGAAGGTTGAGCTGGTACCTGTCCAAATCGCTGGTAAATGACCCCGAACTTGAAGGTGCTGTTCACCTCGTGCTCGTCGTAGTTTACAATCATTTGAGACGCCTGAGGGCAGAAACACACACAGGGTTTGATGAAGGAACTCATGAACTCCTCTGACCCAAGTGTCTGAAGCGCTCTGAGCTCACCTTGGGATAGAGAACGGGACTGAAACGCAGACCTGCTGCTTCATCACACAGCAGCTTCATGATGAGGAACACGCATGCAAAGAAAAAGAAAAAAGGTATTATTTGGAGGATGTTTACATTCATAAGGGAAAAAGCTACCAACACAATTATAATATAGACTAATCTGACAGCTGATTCCTGTGTTGAATGACTCATCATTTTAACAAACTGTTTCACAATTTGCAAACATAACAGATATGTATCCTGTTTTGAAGGATATACACACACTGATTTAAAGGCCTGTCAGGCTGGGTGATTTTAGGCTGTTTAAAAATAAAAGTTGGTGAAAGTGGTGAAATCATTTGCTTGGCCTGTAGTGCTGATCATTTTAGAAACGTATTGTATTTGTATTTATCATGTGTTGAGCGCTGGCCTCTATCTGATCCTAACAATGTAACCACTGATTTGAAGCTGAAGCAGAGAGTGTCCTGACTGTCCTGATTTGGCGCTTTTTTGTGTTTGTACCTTAGCGAGCTCAGGAACACTGGGGATGTCTGGTAGCTCCGTCAGTGACAGTCTGTGATAGACGCTTTTCACCCGAGACCTGCAGTGACAGAACAGACAAGGTTGAAAGGGACACTTCAGTTGTCGGACAAAAAGAGAGGTAGAGTTGCCATTATTAAAAAATACATATACAAAAACATGAATAATAATAATATTAATCAGAAGAAGACTGAGTAAAATAGAGTGTGCAGCCGTATACCTGATGATGACGTGGAGGAACTCCTGCTCCCTCTCCTCCTCATGTCTGACAGACATCAGCAGGTTTCCCAGACTGCTGGTGGAGCAGGAGAAGTTTAAATGATCCTGGAACAGAGAAAGTGGTCACAGGGGTTCCTCCGATCCGTTCAAACAAGTGAAACCTTCACTTTCTGATTACTGCACTTGTACTCACTGCATCAGGTAACAGTGATGCAGAAAAACAGAATGGAGACCACATAAATAAATAAACACAGCCTGGACAAAACAAAATCAATCGGTATGAATTCATCAATGGGCTCCTCAAATGATAAAAATAGGTGATCCAACTGCAAATAATAATAACCAATCAGTACAATCAATATTATAAAAAAAAGCTAATAATATTAATAATTATTAGTACAGAACTAATCAGATACACATACCATAACAAAAAAGTCAAATTAATAACATAAAAGAAACGTATATTAGTTCCTGAAATCTAATGGAAATTATTCTCTGGTGCATTGCAAAAATCATATTCATTCTTAATAAGATTTCATCCAAATATATAGTTTTAAAGTTCCTGTAGTTAGTTGCTAATTGTTCTGTTCTGCTATTTGTCTGCATGATATAATCTGAAATATTATAAACAGTATTACTGTTTGTGATGGGAACCATTGCTAATAAGTTAGCATGTTTTTTTTTATTAAAACTGTAAAATATGCTAAATCTGAGCAATAACTGCCACAGATTTCTCAAAATGTCACATCAAACTTTGTTCAGGTCAACAGTTCAACCTTTCAATCAAAATAGACAAATTGCAGGTAACCATAGCAACAGTCAGGATGCTGCAGGTGACCAAATCTCACCCTGCCCAAGAAGAGCTTCCTGTACACGTGTGCAGCCTCGTTGATCTCCTCCAGACGGTACCCATAATCCCCTGGAGGTCTGTCCTCTTCCTCCTCCTCCTCCTCCTCCTCTTCCCTGAGCTCCAAGGAGGAGGGAGCAGCAGGAGGCGGAGCCTCAGGATCCTCGATCCAGTAACCTCCAAACTCGGGCAGGATGACCTGAGGGTACGGCCCGCCCCGATCCAACACCTGCACACACACACACACACACACACACACACACACACACACACACACACACACACACACACACACACACACACAGTTTGATCTAGATCAATTGTTGTTCTGTATGAATCCTCTGAACTAACAGGTGCTGAAGCTTGAATTTATCAGTCTCACCTCCTCAATCCTTGGATAAGGAATGTAGTCGTCCTGTTAGAAAGAGACAGAGCAGTTACATGTTGCAGAATAAACATGTATGTTCACTCACACACACACACACACACACACCTACACACAAATACAGGTGAATGAGTATGCATGAGTGATGATGTTGTTGAACATGACAGCAGGTGCAGATGCAGTTTTTTTTATTTGCCTGGTTGTTTATATCTGTTACACACAGACCCACATATTCCATTAGTAGACATCCTGCATTAAAAACCAAAACTCCTCCCAATATCGTTTTTACATATCTCTCTGGAGCTCTAAAAAGAAGAGATTGTTTTATGGCTGTCTTTATGGCTTTTCTTTTTTTTTTTTGTTGTTGCGTTTTTTATGACACCATATTTCTATTTCATTTCCTATTTTATACTTGTAAGATTTATTACATAATAAGGAAATCAAATAGTTAAATCACCCAGATGGAGGCAATAAATGTTTAATTTTTTCCCACACAGTCACTTCTTCATTCTGTCCCATGACAGAAAGTAGAACTGATGTGTTAAATGTTTCATGTGCATGAAGCTGATTTGAATAGATATTTGTTTCAAACCGTGACACATGAATGTGAACGAAATTTAAACCTAATTCAACATCCAAGTGTTATCAAATGGATCAAATCTGTCTATCTATCTAACATTTTACAGCCTCCACTGTAACTTTTTTTCCTCAGTTTATATAAATACCTTCTCACCACCAGAAAGAGGAGAGAAAACCCCCCACTACAACTTTAGGAACTTGTCAGTGTAAAGACATGTTGAAAATTTTTCTATTTAGGAGCTCTTTAAACATGCAAAACTGAACTAAAACTCCGATTTACAACACTCTGGGAATGTCAACGAATGAGATGGAGAAATAAAAAGAGGGTGGACATGAGGCCGGACAGATGGACAGACGGACAGACGGACGTGCCTTCTGTCTGTGAGGGATCGTCTTCATCTCGGCAGCTTCTGGCACCTGCTGCATGACAGTCAGGAAGAGAGGCCGGCGTTACAGCTCTTCCCTCAGCCCGTCTTTAGTTTCTGGTTAACCTCAGACTGTGTAATTAAGCCCACGGTTTCTCTCCATGGTTAAAGACACGTGTGTAATTGTTTGGTCTGAGCAGCAGTTCATCAGAGCTCCTCACGGATCTGCATGTTTTCTGCCAACTGTGAAATTCTAATGTGAAGCAATTTCGGTTCTACTTTTTGTACTAAAAAAAAAAAAAACTCTCGACATGAATCACTTGCATCTGTGCTGATATTTAGGTTGTTAGAAGAACTTAATTGGATGCATTAAAGAACTAAAGGAGGATAAACTATTGATAATATTTGACAATTATTTAATTTATCAATTTAGTCAGAATATCACATGACACAATTTACCAAGTCATTTACTAATATAACCTAGTAAACCAGGAAATCCTGAAATTAGTCTGACTCAATCATCGAAGAGGCTGACTGACTTCATGTAAAACTGAAATCATGTTTAATTAAACCATTCTTACCTCCATCTTGTCCATCATGTCAAAGAAATGAGCTGACTGGAGAGAGAGAGATGAGTGTTAATGATGTTCGTGTTTTTCCTAGACCTGCTTATATATAATTACATATTGTAATAACATGTATTATGTAATCAAAAACAGAAAACAAAAGCCTGGGGCCAGTGGCACATTAAGTTAAAAAAAAAAGTGGGGCGCCACAACACTTTAGGCTGTTATCAGAGAGAGAGAGGTTTACACACGCTGGTTGAGATCTCATCTCTCTCACAGTCAGTGTAAACTGTTGCTGCTAATGGGTTCAAATCAAATCACACAAATTTTAATTAAGGAAAATCTTAATAAAGTGTTTCATTTAAATGGGCCCTAATTATCTCTGTGGTGGGGGTTCATAAACAGGCTTCTGAGGTATTATATTAATAAGTTACACTACTAATTAATCTATCTTTATCTGTTGTACCTTCATGGTGGGGGGGGCGGTCCGGGGAGGGGATGGTGGGCACTCGGTGTCAAGATCATTGGAGATGTTCAGTCGCTCCTGTTTGCTGGAGAATAGGGAACAATAATCATCAGTGATCGAATAGTTATCAGTTCCAACAGATGAGGGACGTCTGCGTGAATGTGGTTGTTCGTCTCTTGCTGCTCAGAGGGAGTTAATGGAGATTTAATTGGACTAATCATCAAAGAAAACAATAATTTGAAATGGATCATTCTGTTAAATATTCCCTTAAGAAAAAACATCGGGAGGTGACGTCAACAGTTCAATTCCTTTACATTCACTACAGTGATGGAGGCTCATTTCGTTCTGCATACAACCTGGATTTGTTAACAGATGCTCTTACTGTATAAGAATTCAATTTTACAAGACAAAATAGATAAGTAGAACAAAAAGTCACCAGTTTTCCTTGCATAATAAATAACACGGTCAAATGACCAAAACTTGCTCTACTTTGGTAGTTTAATTGGTTTTGCTTTAGCACTTGCCACAAATAGGAACCTAATCTTCCTATTGTCACTCAGGTCTGCAAATAATTCAGTGGATTATTTTTTAGTTAATTATTCCTTACGTGAGGTGTTCATGTGTATTATATCGTATCATGGCAGTGTGATAAAGGTGATACTGGGATCTGAGACATTTCTTACCAACGTTGATCAACCCTTGAAATTATAGAGCTTTAACAAATAGTTAGTTGACAGATAAAAAAACAACTCTCTACACACGGCTATGTGACAGGAGTGTGTGTGTGTGTGTGTCCTGATTTATCGCCACACATCATCATTATGTTTGTCACAGTGGAACAATGAGTGTGTCCCTAAAGATAGAGCTCCAATCTGTCAGGAGATGACATACAGAGACACACACACACACACACACACACACACACACAGCAATCAACTGCACCAACCAGCCAGAAGAACAATCATTTTTTTCTCCTCGGGCTAACATTGTTCACCGACCTGGTTGCCATGGTTTTTCTCAGGTGTGCAAAAAGAAAAGTGTTGACCTGGATTAAACGTTGGCCATTGTGTTGTCAGTCAGCTGTCAGACGTTAACTTCAATATTGATCACATGTAAATTAAGAGTCCAGGTTCCACACATGGACTTGAATGCCGATGACTCAGATTTGAATAACGACTTAAACTCAGAAACTGCTGACTTGTACTAGAATACATATGTTCAGGTGTGTGTGTGTGTGTGATACACCTTTTGGTGTGTGGTCTGAGGTTTGATTGCTACGTTGTGGTCAAAATGCTGGTTGAATAAGTACGTTTTCATGGTATAGTTTATTTTGTGTTTACCAGCCAGTAAAACTCTTGTTGTTCTTTGAAGACCTTTTTGACACCTTTATTCTATAGCTAGACAGGAGGTAATGGGAGAGGGGGAGAGACAGCAACTTCCTTCACGCCTCAGGGAAGAGGAAGCACTTTTCGCACAGTTTCACGCAGTTTGAGTTCCTGGCATTTCCACCCAACATGTTTTAAAAGCAGCAGGATGGAAACACGCTCTGTGATGATATGACCCCGACTTCACCATCTCGAGCTCCGTGATACCAACGACTCTGAGCTCATTTTGAAACCCCGACGCTCGGCGACTCACTGGGTCTGTCACATCCTGAGACGTCTCTGGTGGGGATTGAAGGCCACTGCCCGTGTCTGCTCAATTAAAACACCTCGCCGCGGAAAAGTCGCCGAGTCGATGTTCATTTCCTGCTTGAGCCGAACAAGATTTAGCCTCTGATCCCGCGCGATGACGGGGTGTCAGCCGCGGTTGTGATCAGAGGTGTCAGACCTCCTCCCGAGGTGTCGGGACGTCACAACAGCTCTTCTGCAACCAAGTGAAATATTCCACTTGCAAAATATTTACTTAACACTCTGTGTGACCCGCTGCTCAGCGATTCCAACATCAAGGCTCATTGTTCAGTAGTAATCACAGACTGATTTTTAGCGAACTCGCTGCTTCTCATTGTCAATTTTCTACAGGTGGAAGAATAAAAAAACAGCAACATATTGGCCTGTTGGAGGCGAAATTTTGATAGACACCAATAAAATCATCAGGAGAGCCAGACGCTACTGAAATCTCATCACTCAACCCGTTTTTGTTGTGAAACTGAGTGGATATAATTAAAAAGTCTAAAACTGTCTTTAAGGCGGCCCAATATTATATCTGTGATTGTTCACGTCTATTACAGACAAGATGTTGTCATTTCCCCATCCACAGCCATAAGTTCCATCAGTTAAATCCGCACCTGTCTCCTGTGATGTTCATCCCATTCCTGTGGCTGCTGTTTGCTGCTGTGCAGGTATTGTACGAAGAGTTCATCAATTCTATTAACAGCTCAGGCTGAACAGGACGTGCCGCACATCCGAAACCAGAGCTGCGGAGATAGAAATAATTCTCCAAGGGTTTGTCGCCTTTCACATTTGACTAATTAGGCAAAGCAGGAGAAAACAAAAGAGAGAAAGAGCAGGGCGGCATTTGGGCCTTTTAGATTTTAAAGTTCAGTTCAGAACACAAAAAAAAACACATTGCGGTCTTAAAATGTCAAGTCATATACATACTATAAAAGTCATACCACATAATATTAGCATATTTTTGTTCCAAATGTGATGACAATCAAGGATACCTGGTTCACTCTTTAACAGCAGAGCACTCACCATACCATGACTAGACACATTCTTTAACTTATCATTTTCTAGTAAATGTCAAATTTAACAGGTTTATATGACTCCGTGTGTCTGGTTTGGGTTCATCATATATTTGGAGCATTTAAAAAAGCAAAACTGAGGTTTGATATTATTGAGACTATTTCTTATTGTTCCAATAACCACAAACAGACATTTTAACTGGAGCATATTCGTCCACTCACATTAATTTGAAATCGGCCAGTAGCTCAATCTGAGGCTTGTGTTATGTGTTGTATTGTGTGCATGTACAAAAAAGGGCTATTTTTGCTCATCATATGTGATAAAATTCTATTAGATATTGAAATGACCTATGGTTTCATACACTAACCTGTTATCTTTGTTATTCTCAGGGCACATTAGAGAGAGTTCCAGCACTCTGTGTGACCTTGACTGCACTTATTGATCAGCTGCAAAGTCATCTCATTAACAGACAGAGAGATGAACTGTTCTGGACTAGACAGGCCCTATTAAACTCAGATTATAGTCATAGAGCCACAGATGAGTCCCATTATGGGTCTCATGACCTTTACACCTTGGTTGTAAATCTTCTTCACAACTATTCACCTTATATTTGAATGCAGAAGAAAAAAACATTCAATCAAAACGCAGCTGCCCCATGTAAACCTATCTCTCGTAACAGGTATTATAACAACTGCACAAACAAATCTGGATTTAGTTATCTGTCTACAGAGCTGTTGTATTAGCTGCTGGCGGTGGAGCAACACGGCTTTCTGTCCTGAGTAGAGCTTTATGACTGTTTGGAGCGCTTCCGAGTGTTCAGAGCATCCAGAAATGGAACAAAATAGGTCAAGAAGGCTAGAGCAGCGAGGAAGGCAAAGCCACAAAGCACAAGCTGGGAAAGAAAAGGTCACTTAGTGATGAGAGTGTGTATGTATGTGTGTGTGTGTGTGTGTGTGTGTGTGTGTCTGATATAAATCGGGCGGAGTGTCACTTCAAAATAAAACCAGTTTCACTTTTAACCTGACTCACAGCTGGCTCGTTATCTCCACTGACAGCTGCATGTCACAGCTGATAACGTCATGTCCAACACACACACACACACACACACACACACACACACACACACACACACACACGGACGCTCCTCCGGGCTGTTCCCACAATGCAACATGCCTCTGGAGTCTTTTATCACAAAGTTCATGACACTTTCAGAGTGAAACCAGTGATGGAAACAACAGAACTCATGAAACACGTGACTCCAAAAACTTTGACATCTTCTATCTAACGTCTCTGACCGACTGGAGTTTTTAAAACATAAAACTAAAACATAAAACTTTGCTGCTTGTGTGAATATACTAGCTTTTAATGGTCATTACATTATGTTCATCTCCTCTGCAAATGTTTGATGAAAGTGAACATAACAAGAAAAGAATTGAAAAGGTGCTACATGTAATTTGAATAATCTGCAATAGTTTTTTTATGCACTGTTTTAGATGCTTTCCCAATGCACACAATTCATGAAATATGTATTTCTGAACTTTTTCTCTGTCTGGTAGGCCTGCTGGGCTCTGAGGAAACATCAAAGCTGTTCTTTACAATTTAGCTTTAACCGTCTAGATCGTCCCAACATGAAGAACAGCAACACGGTTCAGTTAAAGGTAGAGTTTTAAAATACTGATTGTCATTTTACAAACCATACATCATCTTCTAGATTTCTCTCCTTGCAGGAGGCCATCATTTTTATTTTCTTTTGTATTAAAACCAACATGCAGAGACTTGAAACGTGCTGCACAGAGATAATTATCGTTGCAGGCAGGATTAATTCATGCTCAGGTGTGCAGTTGAGAGCTTGCTGCAAGGTCGGACATCAAGCCGCTTCCTCTGCTTCCAATGTCGGGATCAGACATCATGATATAAACCCGATAAAAGACGTGAAATCTCTCTACAAGGTGTTTATTCCCTTTTTATAGGTTTACAGTCACTATACTATATGAGTCACTCAGACTGCCTTATGTTATTTCAGGACAATCAGAAAAAACACAATTTAGAAGACTTTTAATTGGAAAACTAAGAATGTAAATTGAATTTTTAAATAACATTTGTCGTCTTATTCTCATAATGTTAGTCACCCAAACATGAGCTATACATGTAGTTATTTTCAGCGGCAGACAGCATCTCGAGGCCATAGTAATTGTGACCCAGAGCAGTGATGCAGTTCAGATGACATGTATATATGTGGACAGATTACCTCATTGGATGGAAGCGTTAGCCCAACAATGCACTTTATTTCCTGTTTCCAGGAACTAGAATCGTCCCCTAACCTTACCCCTGTAAATAATTGTTGTATCCATGCCTAATTTTAGGCATGGGAGAATAACTTTAATCACATCATCCCGCACAGACGAAACTTACATAAACATATAGGTTTTAATGCAGGCTTCGATATAAGTTTTGAATATACACATATAAAATTGACAATTTTCCTTTCATATATACACATATAATATGCATACATAGGTACATATTTGTATTTGTATGTGTGTGTGTATATATAGGTAAAGTATTGAAAGAAATATTGCAGGAAAACTATAAGGTCTGTATATGCACATATATGCACAATGCATAATTGTGACATACAGTATATGTGGCGTATATATGCATATATGATATGTATATTATTATATATGTGCACATATGCTGGACATATGTGCAGATATACTGCATATATATAATGCATATATGTGCAGATATCTTCATATATATTCTTTGTGGGATAAAACATCATTAGTATTTAACAGTATTGATAAAATGAATGATGTCTGGCCCAATACAGCAGTGTCTTGATATTCTACCTTTGCATCAAATATATTTTTTATACTTAACAACCAGATACATTGTCTGTGAACATTTCACCCATTCAGTTTCAATATTTTTGCAAATTGAAAAAGTGATTTAGCAGCATTGTGTTTCCCATAAAACGTTTTTCCCCCCAACAAAGTAGACGTTTGATTTCTAGGACACGGAGTTGCACTGGGTCTCGTGTGCCATTGTGGCAGACCTGTTGTAACTCGTCGCCAGGTGTTTGCTGCCCTATTTTTTAAATAAATATATCTGTGTGTTCACTGACTTTTTTGGAAATCTGTGTTCCTACTTCACCTGCAGGGACAATCCCTGCCGACGACGTTAATTATACTAGTCGGGTGGCAAATGAGTCACTGTGGAAAGCAACGGTGTAAAAAAGCAAAGTGACGACAACAACAACATAATAAACAGCATCAGCAGCAGGAGACGCTACCGGCTTCTGTTTCTAGACAAAACGGCGGTCTGTCTGCCCTTCAGCTGCATGCACACGCATGCACATGCACACACTTATCTATCTAGAAATCTATCTGCCATTCTCTTAACATACCTCCTACCTGCGTGGGCTAATATTAATTGATTGAAATGGTTTAAAATATCTTTATTTTTCATTTTCTTTCATCCTATAATTTAAACCGGAACACATTTTGCTCTCTGTTTATCTTCCAGATGTTAACATGCTGCTGTGCAGATGTTTAATTTTCTGCCTGATAGAGTCAGATTGCTGCAGTCATTTCTCACAGTTTTTTTTTTGGGGAGCAATGGAAGGGGTGGGGGGGTAAAATGGTAAATGGACTGCTGTGGTGTAGCGCCTTTCTAGTCCTCTGACCACTCTCTGAGCACTTCACACTACACGTCCACATTCGCCCTTTCGCACACATCCGAACACTGACAGCAGTGGCCGCCACGCCACCAAGCTGCTCATCAGGATCTAATCTCATCATTCACACACATTAACACACCAGCGGAGCAATTTGAGGGGTTAAGGATCTTGCCTAGGGACACTTCCACACAGGGAGGCAGCCGGGAATCGAACACCCAAACCTTCATTTAGCGGACGAGGCGGTCTACCTCCTGAGCCACAGCCGACAAAACAAGCCCCCCCCCAAAAAAAATCTGAGTTATAGAGACTGATGAGCAGCAGTGTTTGCAGCATTTACACATTTAAACATACACGTTACATATATATATCAGATAATCACAATAGAAAACACAAATATGTAGCCTAAGTATTTCCATAGACACCTGAACACATCACCGTCTCCTCATGATCCTATAAAAAAAGGTATCCAAAAATTTAATTTCAGCCAAATTTAGGAAACAGTGCAGTGCAGTGCAAGCACACACACACACACACACACACACACAACCACACACACACGCACACACACACACACACACACACACACAGAAACACATACATACACAGATGGAGGATGAGGGGAAATGCCAGACTCACCAGTGGTCGTGCGGCATTGTAGCGTTGCCGTCTGTTACTGAGCATCTCGCTCAAATCTATCTCACCAGTCCTCCCCCTTCTCCCCCCCTCTCTCTCCCCCCCCTCTCTCTCCCCTCTCTCTCTCTCCCCTCTCTCTCTCTCTCTCTTTCTCTCCGTCAGGGACCATCAGGATTATAACGCCTTAATCACTTACAGGGAGAAAGAGAGCGAGGGGAGAGATAGAATGAGAGAGAAAGAGAGAGAGAGAGAGGGAAGAAAAATATCCAGAGCTGAGAGAAAAGAGAATCACTACTAAAAAAATGACAATAATAAATTACTACAGAGTGAAGGATGCCAATAATAATAGTGAGACTATCAACATGTTTGTGTGACAACTACAGACTGTGTCTCGTTCGGATTAAATTAAATATTTGTCTAAACTGCAAAGATAGCGAAAAAGTGTTGTGCTAGAAACATGATGTTGCTGAATCATGATTTCTCTCAAATGCTCACACAACCCAGAATGTGAACCCTGAGTCCTTAATCTTCTATGCAACCATCCAATCAGACAACTTCCCTCCCACTGCTTATCCATATAGTAGCTTCTGTCGTTCAAGGAGACATTACTGCGAACGTCGTACTCATAGAGAATATGTTTGTCAACATGACAAACCTGGGAGAAAAAGGGTTAAGAATATAATTTCTTGGAGACCTGAGTATGACGTACAAAATCCAGCAAAATACCAAAAACGCAGAAACAGAATCACCTTTTGCCACATTAAAAAAAGAAAGTAGTTTAGGCAACTTAAGTGAATTGTTTACCATGTTGGATTAACTCCAATTTATTAACTTGAATTTATTTAACTTTCTTCATGTAGGTGTTGAAAATTGAAACAATTTTCTTTCAGTGTAGAACACAATGGCTGCACTGGCCAATCACGTTCAGCCAAACTGAACAGTGTGTTTGCTTGTTTACCCAGACACAAACCAGGGAATGATCGGCCATGGCTGGGTCCCCTGGGTCAGGGTTTTCTGATTGTTGAAAGACCTGAAACACTGAGATAACATCCCTGACAGAGAGAACCTGCAAATCCCCAAAAAATCTCCCATCAAGGTCAGGACAAGGACGACTCCACAAACTGCCGCCACACCGGCACTAAAGCCAGACATTGATCTCATCTCAGACTCTCTTGGAACTCGCCATCCCTCAGGAAGACCACGTAATGCTTCAAGGTGGCCGTGGATGAGGTGAGGATAAGGCAGCACTACCCGGACACAAGCTGGGCTTCATCTACCCCCGCTGGGTTGCCTGGACGATGATATCTGATTGTAGAAAGACCCCAAAAAAGATCCAGTGCCCTCAGGTATTATTAGTGATGATGTGTCCAGAATCATCACACGATGATATTCTGTATATCGCTCGTGATCCTCAAACAACCCACACAATCTTTCTTTTTATCTAACATACAAACATGAACACACATGCCATCCTCCACCTTTGCTTGTTGAACTGTTTCAGACACCCTTCCTACATTTAAGAACAGGTTAAACACGTTCCTTTTTGAAGAAGCGTATCGTTACGGCTGGCCCTGGCTGACCTAGAACAGCGCGATGCTGCGACCTCATGAGACACTCTGAGCTTCTTTTTCTTTTTTGCAACTGTAAGAGTCATGACTCACTGATGTACCTTTTTAGGCCTGTTTGTGTTCCCGGAGTCGTGCCCTGTGTTTTCTCATTCACAGAACACGCCGCAGTGCAGCCGCTGCGATGAGCCTCCGCTTGCTGGAGGGTCTGACTCTGTCCCCGTTCATCTGGAAGCTGCGACGGAAGATGAGGCGACAGGGATCCATTATTTCCATTGAAACCAATGTGTTTCCGTTGTTCTAATTATCATAATTACCAAGTCATACTCAACACTTTTCTTGTTCTAAATGTATTGTATTTCATCCTGCACACACACATCATTTACTGCAGCCTGTCCTTCCTGGAGGAGAGATCCTCCTCTGTTTCTCTCCCTGAGGGTTCTTCCTCTTTTTCCCCCCCTTTTTTTAGGAGTTTCTCCTTGTACACTGTAAGGACAGAAGATGTGCTGCTGTTGTAAAAACTGAGAAGCCCATTGGGGCGAATCTGTGATTTGGGATTTTGGGCTACAGAAATAAAACTGACCTGACTTTGAATGAGCCACCAAACATTCGCTGCTAACGACAGTTACCAGGTTAGATCGCTAATTAGCTGCTCAAATGAAGCACGTTAACCACCATGTGAATATACCTACAAATGTCACGTTGGATTTAGAAGATGCTGATTTGGAATTTTGTTTCCTCGTTTACTCGTTACTTAGGTAAACACAGACTCTGGCCCGCCCCTAAATGCTGTCAATCAAACACAGACACAGACACACCCCCGAGCTGCTGTCAATCAAATACAGACATTTTCCATATGGGTTTCCATTGCTTGAGCGTTGATTAACACTCTTTTAATGACTTCATCTAATGGTGTCTCATTCTGCTCGTTCTGGTTTAATGGCTCCGACTAGAGAATCAGCAGCGGTGGATGGAAACTTGACCAGAGGGATGGTGAGAGAAAGGAGAGAGAGACAGAGAAGGAATAGAACGAGGTTTGATGGACGGATGATAAATTGTAAATCAGAAGAAAAACTGCTGGAGGGAAGAGAGCAAAAAATATTCTGACACATAGATAGGTCACCTTCCCTCCAGCAAACACACACACACACACACACTAACACACATGTGTACACACAGTTTGTAAACATACTGAGAAAGAGACTGATGAGCATGTCTCTAAATATGAATCATGTATCACTCTAAAGGATAAACTTACATATGTATGATAAATCAACAAGTGTGCAATAAGATCCAGTCTACAGCTGATTTTTGTGTCAATGATTATTTTATCCAAGATAATAAACCTATTCGATTATTAATAATTTTTTTAATGTTGCTTAATAAAATACTTTACTTTGTATTTTAAAATGTCCAAATATAAATTAACATTATTAAATTATTATTATTAAAAAATTGGACAAAAGTATCTGTATGTATTTTAATGTATGAATGATTTTAATTGCATAGATAATAATTCAATAAATAAAATACCTTACAGTATAACAAATACAGTATTGTATTTCAAATAAGGACATGAACATTAGTATATACTATATACTATGCATGTCCACAAAGGTTATATCCCATATCATATATAGTTTTCTGGGTTTTATTTGAATTTTTTTTATAGCCATAACATGATATATTTGCATTTTAAAGTAAAAATATTTATCTCAATGTGTAATTATTTAGTGGTCTAAGGCCTCACTGGAGCTCTAAAAAGAACAGGTAGTTTTTTTTCTGTCTCATACATATGCTTGATTGATGAATATGATTGTATTGTAATGTATTTCATTTTTTAGGTAGAAGCACCAATATGTGGTTTTGGAGAATATACATAAATCATATACTCATGTACCCAAATTATACATAGTAAAAATCATTATTCAGCACAAGCCTCTGCTCCATAAAATCTATTTAATAAATAGTCAATTTAATAAATGTAATAAATCTCCATTATTCCTCTAACCTCACATGGTGCATTTACATTTACTGGCAAAAAAATACTTTTACCATAACTTGTTTTTCCAGATATTTAGGACGTGGTTAAAATTAGAATTAAATATTTAATTTAATAAAATCCTAAATTATTAATTAATTAAATTATTAATTAATAATTAATCCTAAATTAATTGAATAAAAATGTATTACAAGTATTGTTTGAAGGCAAAATTTCACTGGTTTTATCTTTTCAATTTTTCGAATTTGCTGTCTTTTTCCTTATGTGATAATTAACTGAAAATCTTGATATTTTGGACAGATGATGATTACCATAGACTTCAGGAAGCGGTGGTGGACGTTTTTTAAAGACTATTTTGTGTACGTTACAATAACCTGAAATCTTATTGGTAATCCAAGCAATCGTTAGTCGTAGGACTCGTTAAAACAAACAAACACGACCCGAACAATTACACCAGAGTTCAGCCGACTATCTGCTATAGAAACAGCCCTGAGGTTCGCTTTTATACGCTCAGCGTTCACAACTCCCAAGAACATCCGGACCACATCCCATCATGCATCTGAACAATATCTGCTGTCAGATTCACTTCATCAGGAGACAGAAAAGGAGATGCTAACAGATGCTCCAAATAAACAAGTAAAAAGCCGTTTATAGCTTGGGGCCAAAGACGTATTTTTGCTTTATGTAAGCTGAATAATAAAAGCCATCAAACTCACACTGTGCCAGAGTCGCTCTGCTCAGGGCTCGGTCATGACGTCCTAGTGATCAACACCGCAACAATTCAATAGACGAACAATCAATAGACAGAAAATTAATCAGCAACCTTTTTGATTATCATTACACCATTGTCATTTCGAGCAAAAGTGCAAAAAAATTCACCTCATCAAATGTGAGGATTTGATTCCCATCTATCTATTATCATACAGTCTAAAATCTAAATGTCAGACAAAAGAAGAGGTGCAAAGATGTCGGGCCTTAGGAAATTATGTGTTTTCACTAATTTATGTGAAAACACATAGTTGTTTGGTTATGTTATAGACCAAACAATTTGATGATTTATTAAATGATTAATGTATAATGAAAATGATCATTTAATTAGTTTCAGCTCTATTTGTAATTGCTTTGAGGTTTTAATTAAAATTCTGTGTAATGACAATTTTTTTATTTTGATGAATTACCTTTTATTTAGTGTTTATATTTAGCCACCCAGTACTTTTATTAAATGTATGTGATGCTTTACATTAAAAAATCCATGAAAAATGAGAGCAACGGAAAAAAAATGCATTTATTACATCAGCCTAGCAAGAAAAAAGCAAGCGACGTGGCCTTGTAACGTTAGGAAGAACGAGCTGAAACCTGTCTTGAGGTACTTTTATGGATCCATCTGAATGACTAAAGGGCTCTACAGAATCACCTAATAATGTTTTCAAAGGTGTCGTAAAAGAGATTCACCTGAAGCCCAGCCCATCGTAAATTATCCAGACGACCAAAAAAGAACGGGATCTTGTAGGGTATTCGGTGGCATTTGGACAGAGGGAAAAAGGGGGAATAGGGATCTCAAACCAGACTATTTTAAGTATTTCACCATGATGCCTAACAAAGAAGCAAAAAGAATCACGACCCACTGGAGAGAAACAGAGGAAATCGGAGGGACGTGTAGTTTGAGGAGCAGGAAATCCCCTCTAAAATCCCTCAATCCGAATCCCTGGAGGATAACAGCTGCGACAGACAGCTTCTGGTGCACCGCCGCTGCTCTGGGAGCCAACCAGCTGTCACAGATGTTGCCCCTGAATGTGCAAAGAGGCAGAGAAACACGCGTCTTCCACCGTCCAGCTGCCTCGAGGCGAGGCAGATTCATGGCAGCGAGTGGCCACAGGTGAGATGTTACAAACATACATAGACGGCCATGTGTATTAATGTACTGTCTGATCAAGGAAGTGTTCATGCATTTGTACAGGTTAGTTTCATAAGGAGCAAACTAGTGTACAGGACAATGTTTACGAGTTGCTTGGCAACCGTTCGGTCACGACGACACTGAAGTTCACTTCCACTTCGCCAGCCTCCAATTTGTCACTTGAGGAGAAAGTTAAGGGGGAATTAACTTAACATGCAGTGGGACTGTTTGCCCACTAATTCTTAGTTTTTTTTTGGTGACACTTCTTGTTGTGAAAACACTTCAGGTAAGACATTAACTTTGACACCTTTTACCTATTAAACCTATTTCACAGCTGCAGTCTGCACTGTGAACAGCCTCTCCTCCACTTCTAAAGCACGACTAAGAACACACTTCTTCACATTAGCTTTTGGCAGAATATAGTCACTTTTATTGTGTTTTTTTTTTATTTTTTTAATGTGCTGTAGAAATAATGTGGACATTGACATTCACATTATTGTATTTCCCTGATTTAGGAAACGTTAATTCTATTTGTGAAAATGCAATAAAGGCACATTTCATGTGGACCTGGTCTACAATCCCTGTACATTAAGTTAATTCCACTTTAACTATTCCCTTGCCAAATCAGAAGCTAACTCCAACGTTGTGCAGTCACACAATTACTTTTTTATATTAATAAATGACGCTTGCACTGAATATCAGCATGAGAGTGATTTCGTCATAAGCACAAGGCTGCAGGGAAAATCATCAACATGACAGCACAACCTTGGGGGCGATATTGCTTAAATATTTTAAGGAGGAGGACACGACACATTGACTGAAAGCTTTCAAAATAAATGAGTAGATCCATTTGATATTTCTAAGATTTGTTTCTGAATTTATTATTGTATGTTCAGTGTCCATGGCTTTACACCACCATATTACACCATTTATTACTGTAGCATACACACTGACGCAATAACACACACACACACACACACACACACACACACACACACACACACACACACACAATGAACTTACATTACCTTCTGAAAATGATCCTACATATTAGGATGCAGTTCTATTTGGTTGAAAACTGTAACCATATGAATGATGTTTTTATAGATTATCAATAGGAACCTATGGGCTTTATTATGTAACGTCAACAACAAGATGAATTCCATATTATCCAGGGTGTGGTGGCTGTGTTGTAACTCACCGAGCTCTCAGGGCGCTGACTGTAGATTTATCAATCCTGTAGTGAGACAGAGAGACATGCAGTTAAAATATATTGCACTTACACCTCCTGCTAACAGGAAGAGTATTAAGGCATTGCTGTGGTGTGGAGGAGATTTACATCTGCATACTCTATTAACCTTAGTGATGGTGGATGTGTGTGTGCATGTGTGTGTGCACATGTGTGCTTATGGTGTGTGCTCCCTGAGGTTCACGGCAATAAAAGGCTTATTTATTAAAGTGCTGCAGCACCATTAAATCACAGGTTTACACGTCTTTGGGTTGAATGGTTACAGCTGAAAAACATCACAGCTCAACAGTAGAAATCACCTAAAGCATATGAACATAACAGATTCCTTTATTATAAATAAAACTGATAAAAAAAGAAGTTTTTTTTCTGGCTTGGTCTATAGAAATGCTCTACCAAATTCAGTGGTGATTGCTCAAATTTGTCAGAGGAGTGGCTGTTATAATATCACCATCAGGCCAAATTGCACCAAATTTGACACAGCGTTTACACCCGACAAGTGTGAAGCTAATTAAATGAATGGTTCTTGAGACATGTGACATATAGACAGAGTTTCCTCAGTGTATGGTTAGGAGCAGAAGAGGAGAAGAAACAGGAAGGAAAAGAGGAGGGGGATGAAATAGAAATGGAAAGTGAGAGAGAGAGAGAGAGAGAGAGAGAGCGAGAGAGAGAGATCGACCTCAACTTTAAAAGCCTGAATGTATGATGACTCTGTGAAAATTCAACTCCCACACGTCATAAATAACTCATTTCTGCTGCTAAATCTGCTCTCACAGGCACGCATGCACACACACACACACACACACACACACACACACACACACACACACACACACACAGGCATACACAGCAGACAGATGCACACTCTTTTAGAACCACTTTTAATATCTTGATTTATTTCTTAACTATGTTTTCAGTTCTTCAGGATCATTTATGTCACGTCATGCTGTGTGAAGCGTTAAATACGTGAAAAAAACGGAGCCCGTTTCATCTGCCCCAAAACAACATCATCGTACAATGGAGTGATGTCAGAATTATCTCTTTCAGGAGCAAAAGAGGGAATCGGGGGACATTGTTATGGAGTGTAGGAAATAGAATGTAGGCCAGTGGAGATCTCCCTGCCGAGCAATTGTCTTGGGTTTTCTCGATGCTTGAACGGCAGCGAAAGATGCTGCTAATAAACCTACATTCCTTGTATTAGATAACATGCTTCTAATTCCTGTAATTTCCTCCAAAGCAAACGGTAGTTGGACCAAATGGATGAATTTAAATATTGGGTAGTTAAACAACACATATTCTCAATGCACACGCTTGCTTCAGCTGATGTTTTAATCATTTTCATTGAAAAACAAGCAGTAAACGCAGCACATCGTCAGTTTTTAAGTCATGTTGGGCTTCTTCACATCTTTAATGTGGAGTCACGTTCATGTCCACAAAAGTGAAAGTGAGTCCAATATTCATTCTCTTTAGGAGTTTCTCCTCTCTACCAGCTCCTGAGGGAAATGTCTGCCTCTGTAGCTGCAAAATGCTCCATTATGTTCACCGGCTACTTGTTAACAGTGGATTTTTACAGCTTAATCTCTGAAAAAAAAACTCCCTGCTGCCACCTGAAATGATGCTATCAGAGCGCTGAGCGAACCAAAACTGCAAAGTTGCAGCTTGACAGCTAAACACTCACTATAAAGCTCTCCAAAACTGAGATGAGCTGCAGAGAAATTACTCCGTAGGTTAATCGCTATGAGTCTCAGCCAAAATATTAGAAACTGACAGATCAAACTGTGGGGAAATATATAAATTACAGACTCTTTAACCACAGAATCATCACACATTAAAACAAATGTATTTTTCAACGGGGATTTGATATGTTTGGAAGATTGAAGTCGTGTTTCCAATACAGGAAACTTGAAATTGCTCAAAAAAAGAAAACGTGACTCATGCACGCAATCATGCAAAGCGCAGTTTGGTCAGACGGTGGTGGCCGAGGCTATAAACAGAGAGGAAAGAAGAGCTGAGGCTGCAGGTCCATAAACAAACGCTGCTTTCTGTGTGAGATAATAGAACCGTCTTCTGTAATTTCTTCCGATTTGTGATGGTTCTTTCATAACGGCGAGTACCGATCATCTATAGAGACAAAGGCAAGGAAATAAATATCATGGGAATATCCAGGCAAGCGCTGACAGAGGAAGCTAATGAGCCGTGCTGGTTAGAAACTCGCCATGTCAGAACTTATCCAACAAAGCTGGTTCCAATGCAAGCAACACTTTTTTTACAAAATTACATTGTTTTTATTTTTTCTTCTGATTTTGAAGCTTTGCCACTTTCCTGATTCTCTACTTCAAAATGTGCAAAATGATGAAAACATCACAACTGATGCTGTCCTATGTCAAATCAGAGACATCTTTTAAGCACTTTTTTTTTCTATTCATTTAAAAAAATGTAAAACACACATTATTGCAAGCAACGCTATTCATGAAGAGAATGGTGCTGATACAACATTTTCTGTTCTAATTTAATTCAGCAACATATCCTGGTATTAAATCCAGGGGTAGTAGCTGAAGGTGAGTGGGATTGGTGAAGTGTTTGGTGTTTAATATAAACCGTTCCCACAGTTGCCCCGAAGTCGCTCCTACATTATTAAATTCCGCAACTCCATTAGTCGGCTTGGGTCTTAACACCACGAGGATGAAGGGATGATGAGGAAACTGCTCGGGGTAAATTGGGAGGCATATACATCTGCGTTAGTACCGTTAGGGTGAGCAGTAATTTAGACAGGAGGTGGAAGGAGGGACGAATAGAGGAAGAATATGGGTGTAAATAAGGAGGTATGGAAGGACAGAAGGAGGAATAGAGGGAAAGAGGAATGTATAGAATAGATGAAGAGGTATAGAAGAAAAGAAGGATGTATAGAATTAGGCTTAATAAGGATGCATAGAGAAAGTATAGAACTATAAGGCTCTATGGAAGGAAATAAAGAAGAGAGTGTTATTAGAATTAAAAAATGAACTATTGAAGGAAATTAGGAGGCATAGGGTGTAAACAGAGAAGGGTGTATGAAAGGAAAGAAGGGTCAATGGGAGGTAGGAAGGAAGAATGGAAGGAGAGAAGGAGGTTTGATGGCAGAAGGAAAGAAGAGGTGGAGGGAAATAGATTGGATCAAGAAAAGCTGAGTGAATGATTGAAAAGAAGGCTTGTGTAAGAGTTTCCGTCACACACTCTCACACACAGTCTCACACACACACACACAGTCAGAATTGTGTATTCTGGTCACAGGGAGTTTTTGACAGGCTAACTGCAGCTGAGATTTACTGAGGCGAGAACAGCAGACAGACTGAGAGTGAGGGGGAGAGAGGGGGGGGGGTGATCTTCTCAGCAAACTCACATCATCCTGAGTCCGATATACACAAAAATATTTCAAAGAACCCGAACACCAATGATAAACTTCACGTTTCATGTGGCGGCCACGCAGAAGCTTCTTTCTCGGCCTGCCATTTCAAACATTTAAACAAACACGCAACAAGAGAACAATAAACACAGAAATGAGGAGAAGGATGAAAATATCTTAAAACTGAACACAAATCAGGGTGACAGTCACTGTTGTGTAAAATTATTATAGTTAAATCATTGTTTATGCTACAGTCAGTGGCACCACGTAAGAACTTGTGACATAATTATTTAAGATATCCGTTAATGTCATTGCATACAATTGCACTGTGCAATGAAAAAAAACAGTCGCATGCATATGACGGACGAAAACGAGGCAGTGATTCAAGTGTTTTTGACACCACCTGACTGTGGCAACAACATCCAGGGAGCAGGCGGAGCTCGGAGGGCCTCGACGACGCCATCGCCCGCCAGGGCGCACATGGACTTCTAGCTGGTGAAGAGAGGCGAAGCCATCGAAAAGCTCCGCTTCACACTCGCAAGGAGCCAGAGGAACCCTCCATAACCGAGAAGCCGGTGAAGAGCCTGGGAAAAGTGTTTGGCTGTAGCCTGAGAAACGGAGCGTCCGTCCAAGTGGCCAAAAAAGAGCTGGAAGCCTGGCTGCACTGTAAAACCTTCCTGTTAAATCTGCTGGTAAATTTCCTGTCATTCACTGTGGACTTTACTGTAAAAGATTATCACAGTATTATTGACGTCTAATTTACAATAAATCACAGTAGTCATAATATTTCTGTAGTAAATCACAGTAGTCAGAGAGTTATTGTATTATAATACAATTAATCACCCAATACTGGAGTATTGGAGTACAACTGAATTAACAAGACATAATATTGTACAGTACTTCTACTGTAAAACATATAATTGCAGTAACCTTCTGGATATTTGCTGCCAGTCAGTTGCTGTAAATGTGAAGGTTTTAATGGTAGTTGCAGCTCAGCTCAGCCCTGCCAGGTAGATTTAGTGCAAGAATCTACCAATATGGCATCCTACCAAGGGTTTTCTGGCCCTGGTCAGCGTCTATGAGGTCATGGTCTCTGCAGGGAAGAGGCAGCAGGTTCCTACGGAAGTGGCCCGGACCTGCGTGGGCGGAACTACCAGCTGAAGCATGCCCCATCAGCGTCCTGAATGGATGATCCGTGGAATGGATGATTTGTGCAGCAATACAGAAAAAAAAATCTCCCAGACAGGACAGGATGGAAGTGGAGGGCAGCATGTGGGGAGAACAAGAAGGCACCGATCCAGGACGACGACCCAGCAGGATGGCGGGATAAGACGGGAGCCCCGCTGATAAAATGTTTAATCCAGGCTGTCTGTGACATTCTTTTTTCTTTTTGCTTGGAGAAGGTGGAGGAGTGGAGCTTGATTGAAGACTGACTAAGCAGGCTGGTCCCACTACAGGGCACCGTTACAGCCCCTAAATATACATTTGCTTTCTTTACACTCTTTCCTTTTCTGAAATGTATCGACGATCACGGCCGGCATTCGGCGCTTGATCAATCCGATTACAGCTCGATCGATTTGAAATGTGAAGTTTTGTGATTTTTGCATCGTCACTGTGATCGTGTTGTGAGCTGCTGGCGTGGCTCTGTGAGGGGACAGCTCTGCCAGGAGCCGCTGCCAAGAAAAAGCCGCAGCATGTAACTCCCCTTCAAATCCACATTTACAAATCTTCTGAATTTACAGGTGCTGTTTTTTTTTTTTTTATCTTCAGATAGGAGTCTGGATATCTGTTTCCCCCTGCTTCCAGTTTTTATGTGTCACCACTTAATTCCTCTGGATACAACAGCCTTCAACTATGTAATGTAGGGTCTTCTTTAACTATTAGGAAGCATCTAAAAGTATTATCGATTAAACGCATAGGACAGTGAGAAACGCAATTTTGATTCCTTTGTATGTCAAGTACATGTGAAGAAATTGACTTTGACTTAGTTTCAGTCCACATTTGAAAATTTTGTTACATGAGTGTGTAAACTCTCCTGATACTGGTAGCATTGGTATTATTTCCACATCTCCAAGCTGCCAAATACTTCCTATGTTCTTATAAGTCCTGTTGTTTTTTAGTTTTAGGAGCTTCTTAGCGAGAGCTATTCCTCTGCCTCCTTTAGTGATAATGGAACAGGTAATGTAGTTTATTGACCGTGTTAAAAGTGAAGCTCTGCAGCATGGAAACTCTTTATCTGCTGTAGCCCGCTGATGTCAGTAAAATCACTCACCTGCCATGCCCACACAGCCTAGACATAACCTCAACAGCAAAATCAGCCGTTGTTTTACCACAGTTTATAATAGCTATGAGCATTCATTTCGCCCAATGTGACTTTGATATGATATATGCATTTTATTCTTTTCAAGCCATATTTAAGAAGTCTTTAACAGGTAGACTTCCAAGTGGAATCACTTATATTAGCAAAATAATGAATTATTAGATAACAGCCAATAACTAAGCCCTAATGTGGAGAACAAAGAAAAAGCCAAAAACAAAATGGCAAGTCAATTACACGCCGGGACCTTTTGTGTGATTTTTGTTTGAAATTCCTGCGGAAACGTAAGCCGTTTATTAACCGCAGCGGTTGAAAACGTCTGTCTGCTCGAGTGTCAGCCGACTGGCAACGAGAGACACAGGCGGCGGAGTGGAAACGTATCTCACTCACTGACGGAGAATTAACTGTGACTCCATGACAGATCAACCACAGCAGAGCCTGGACGGATTTCAACCGAACCCTATTCAAAAAAAAAAAAAAAAAGTCAAATTTTAACTCAAGCGTGTTAATATTCTTCTCATGTTGAGGCAGCAGTAAAGAAAACAAAAAGAAACTGAGTAACACTAATCATTAAATGTTATCACTACATAAACAATTACACCACTATTTTATATATATATATACACCTATTTAAATATATACAGAATTTAAGTACTAGTTAAGTCAAGTTTAAATGCATATATAGTTTATTACTTTGATATAACATAGTTCAGCTAATTCATTCCATGCAAAGACATGTAACATTTTTGTATGGTTTTTGTGTGTTACTTTTTACCCATTTTAGACAGAACGAGACATTTGAAGCAGTGTGTTGTGACATGTTTCTGTTATTCACACATTTGAATGATTAGTTGTAAATTATCGTGACGTTTCCCTCCAGTGCCTCTTTTAGAGCAAACTTTACACTTTTAGATTGTGTAGCTACAAATTATCAGGATGTTCAACTCTTGCAACGTCACGGCTGTAAACTCTGACTTCGAGAGCTGTGATTACACTTTCAAAATTCTAAATACTGTTTGCTCAAATCCCCCAGAGGATTTTTATGTTTACAAAAAAAAAGTTGAATCAGAGCAAATAATGATTCACAAAATCAATCTTAGGTGAAATGTTGTTTGGGGCAATTGACAGAAATACATCTTATAACACAAGATTAAATAGAATAAATTAAAAAAAAAACTGGATGTGATTTGTTAAACACTTTCATATTGTAGCTATAAACTAAATATCAAAGGTGCAGTTGAAAGAAAATAACTTTCTAATGAGTGTTTTGCAGCTTTCATATTTTTACAGTATAATGCAAAGCTGTGCTTCATGCTTGATACTGAATTACTGTAATCCCATGCTTCATTTCATTGTTCGTACATCTTGAGGATATGACTGAGTTTGTCCACAGTGCCACTGATATTCATTGAATTCTCAATGTTCCTGATTTTAAATCATTTGTGGGGAGCTGATGCAACCATGATGTCAGAGTGTGATGCCACACACACACACACACACACACACACACACACAGTGCAGCTCTGGCTGGAAATGAACTCAGAGACCTCTGAAAGTGTGTGTGAGAGAGAGAAGTGATGAGATCATCTGTGGCCATTTATCAAAGGATGCAATAGAGACACACTCACACACACGCACACACACACACTTACCATCCAAAGCCTCCAAACGACACGCTCCTCTTCCTTCTCAGCATGGTCTCTCGCTCCTCTTTGTCCTGCTTTTCTTCTTATTGTGTCTGGATTTCTCTCTCTCTCTCTCTCTCTGGCTTCTCTCCTCCCCTCCTTCCTTCCCTCCCTCTGCCGCTTCGCTTTCTCTATCTCCTCATCCCTCCACCTATAAATACTCTCATCCCTGTCAGAAGCCCTCCTTTACGTGCTCTCGCCGCCTCCCCGTATCCTCCCGCTGTGTCTCCTCCTGCCGTTAATGGTTCTCTCACTTCAACCCACTGCACACCACCGGCGGAGGGAGTCTAAGTGGAGGTACACATGGGTTTGTCTCCCCCCCCCCACCATCCCTCCCTCTCTCTCCTTCCTCTTTCTCTCCGCCCTGACGAAGCAGAAAAGCCAGCAGAGATGCTGTCACTCTGAAAACTTATCATACATAATAAATGGAGATAAAATGGGTGGACGCACGCATCATATTTCTGTGTTTCCTGTTATGTAATGATGCTCCTACAGCCTGAAACTCACAGAAATCTTTGGGTTTTTTTTCCCCAAACACACACACACTCATATCAAAAGGCTGGCAGAAGATAGATTTGCCATTTTTTAAAGCAAAGAGTTGCAGCTTTAAAATACTTTGTAGAGACGAAAATTAAAATTAACTAGAAGGCGTCCCCTGTGCCAGCAAAAAGAAAGAAATGGGATTTGTTTAGGGGGTTTGTTTCTCCACAGTGATTTAAATAACAAAGATCAGTGAATATAAAAGGCTTTTAATTGATGACACAACAGTGTGTGGACACAATGTGTGTGTGTGTGTGTGTGTGTGTGTGTGTGTGTGTGTGTGTGTGTTTTCCCTTTCTAATTTAGGAGTTCTCAGTGCTTCTTAATTCTCTGTGAAAATTCTCCCGCAGCAGCTCAGCAGCTGAATACATTTACATGGAATTACCAGTGAAATAACAATAGAAACAGGAGAGACTGAAGCGTGAGCTGCAGTCATGTTATACACACACACACACACAGACACACACACACAGACAGATGGAGTCTTCCGTCCTTCAATTAAAAAAAGGTGAGCAGTCACACTGTGAAGTGCTGATAGCAACACCTTGAGGCCGCATCGTTCATTGCAGACACAACATGATCCGTCCTGATGTTTTACCTCTAAAACACTCACCTGTAGAGCTACATACAGATGGAATGTTTTCCCTGCAGGTGGCAATGCAGGACACTGCATTAAAAACAAAGAAAATGTTTGTTTGTTGATTCATCTTCTGGGGAATATGACAGTGCTCTTATTACACCTCATGGACGAAAGAAAAGCTGCAACAATTTTCATTACAGATAATTTGACCTTGTTTTGTACAAGAAACAGTTCACAAGCCTCAGATATTAATTACAGCAATGCAATCATGCCCTGAATGGGCAGGTTGTGGTTGTATTGTTGTGACATCACAAATTCACAGAGGTCCTGATGGTTCATTTTCTGAATGCTGATTCTGTGCATTTCTCTGTGAATTCAGACATGTATATAATAATTTATATTATAACACTTAGACCTACCTTATAATAAAAAGGGAATTAAAAAATCACTTTCTGCAATATGGGACCTTTAAATAATAATAACAATAACTCTAATAATAGCATTTACAACATGCTATCAATATAAAAAAATGAGTGAAAATATGACAAAAAAGACAATATCACATAAAAGCAAGTCTATATGTTTGAGAGGTTATTTAAAACTGCACCAGGTATAATTAATATTTTAACTGCATGCGTTTGGATACTGTAATACTGCCTTGGGCATTATTACCAATTTTCAGATGCTAAACGAGTCATCAATTGATCAATTATCAATTAAAAAAATGTTGAATTTTAGCTCATTGTTTAGCTGACCAGCCACAACTTCACCGTTCTGGTTCACTCTAAACTTTCTCAGTGTGTCGCTTTGGCTGCAGAAGAAAAAAAGTCTAAAAACCCACAGTGCACCGACTGCTCATTCAGTGTAGAGTAGCTGGAGAATGTAGTAGTGGAGCATTTAACAGCTAGAGAGACAGATATTTTCATCTGATTCCCCTCACTGATTATTAGACCCGCTGCTTGCTGTTGCTCCATAACTGATAAATGTGGAAATAAACAAATGTTTGCTAACAAATTCAACATATCAGCCTCAAGGCTGATGATTAATCATGAGTGGTGTGTTCACTTGCTGATTTTGTGATGGAAATTAGTAGACAAAACATCAGGTTAAAAGTTAGTCTCCAGTGGTTAACTATTGCTCTTCCAGACACTGAAACACTGGACCCTACGTTTCCCTCAGTAATTATTGACAGTGTCTCGTCATTAGAGGCGTCCTGCCTGAGAAGCAGCTTTTAAACTCGACACCTCCAGGTTATAACAGACGTTATGTTAGAAATGTTAAAAACACAGCGTGGTTGTTCACAGAGCATATGTGTGGGACTGTATGATGCCTCTCGCCTGCCAGCAAGAAAGACGGAACGGGGACATTTTGTCTCTGCGGTTAAAGGCCACAGCGTGGCAGGCCATCACACACACACACACACACTCACACACACACTCAGGAACAATAACACACCAGGTTATTGTCAGCTGTTAGACTGGAGTGACACAATTCAGCTTCATCGCACGCACAAAGGCATTTTACCACAGAACAACCACAGATTATTAATAAACGTCAGCTGGTCACAGGACGTCTTTAGGGAGCATTAACTATCCGAGTTAAAATTATTAGCTCCTTTAATATTCTCAACTTGTGTCATGTAAATGTACAGTATATCCCATCAGAATAGTTTATTACAAAGCAGCAAATTCACAGCCATCAGTTGTCAGTATAAGGGTCAATTACAAATCATGTTTGGCAAGATAAGAGTCAAAAACCTTTTAAAATTTAAGCTTCTCCAGTTATTTTGTTGGCTGCAGGCTACTCAGAATAAATTTCAGCCACAATTTAATTTTTGCCACAATCACTGAGGCTGTTGTTACCTATATCTACAAAGTAATACCAACATGGATGAAATTGGTACAGTTTTCATGATGCTATTAAAGTAAGAAGCTGAAAAAAATAGTAAATGTCATATATAAAACCAACTTTACCGCACTGATAAACTTTGACCTTTCAGTGTGGCGGTAGTGAAAGTGTCTGTACCACATTCTATTTAAAGTTCTTTGCTGCTTTCAGTTGGTTAGTGTGTAGACTACATAATGGCACATTCATAATTTTAAATCATTGACATTTACATACATTGTTTTTTAAAAATATAACTATAAAAATAAAGAGAAAGATTAGTTTGCTAACTTTATTTCTTACATAAAATGGATATCTCCTCTTGTCTTTTATTAGATGTCAGTGTTGTGAAAAAAACGTTTCCCAAGGCCAAAGGAGGTCAACTCTCCAATAAGCAGAAAGATTAAAGAATCATTATAAGAAAAATTAGTCAAAATTTATGCAGCAGAACTGCATCTCCTTATTTCCTTCTGGGGTTTCACTCTGAACTCATCCTCAAAAAACCTAGATAAAATAGATTTTGAAAATAAGTCGCCCAATGCCAATATATATAATATAATAATTGGACAGCCAACACCAATAAGAGTTGTGTTCTGCAGGGACTTCTTTAAATGTGCAAAACTATTGCTTCCCTCCTCATTACGCCTGATTCCTCCAAACATTTTATTGCAGTTGTCATTTAATGCAGTTATCAGTAAATGCAATGCATTTGGAAAAGAATCCCTTCTCTCGCAGTGTGTCCTTTTAAAAGTTCTCTACGATACTTGGTCAGTTCTCTTTCATAGAAAATGGATGGACAAGACTAAAACAGTTTCACCCAAACAGGTCAAGTTAAATCCCGGATCTGCCATGCTTCATTTAACCACGAAAACACTACAGACTCTTAATTTTTCACCTAATAAGCATAAAAGTTCACATTTCCCATACACGTGAAGGCAGCATAAGTGCATAAATATAGGTTAAAGGTTTTAAGTAGGATGAGGCTGGGTGGGTGGGGGCGGGGGAGGAGACAGTGCGAGAGGGGGGGGGGGGGGTAAACTAGCAACACACGGCGCTTCCGTTAGCGTGGTCCATTTCCTCTACACGCGAACACCATGAACAACGCGTATCGATGCTGTGTGGTGACTAGGTGTCCCCGATTATGGAAAAGGTTGTCGACGAGGATGGGATTCGAACCCACGCGTGCAGAGCACAATGGATTAGCAGTCCATCGCCTTAACCACTCGGCCACCTCGTCATATGCGCTCTCGTGGAGGAAATATTGGTAAAGAATTTATCACACATCCCATATGCCTATATATGTGTCGCTGTATATTTGTGGTCTATAGGCTTTATTTTAGACGAGCAGAGGTCACTCTTTATCTTTAGCAAACGACAACACTGTAAAATATATCGGAGTAAGTCCGCCATCGCTGCTCTGTGACTGGTTAGTGTTTCCGTCGATTAAAATACTCAGCCTCGTGATTGGTTGAGGGGCTGGTCTAAGGACGCTAACGTTGAATGAATACAGGAAGTGTACAGCGTGATACTGCAATTTCACTTACGCCGCCGGAGCTGTCGGAAGAGAATAAGGTAACAAGCGATTGAGTTGATATTCACATTTCTGACTATGGGAACGTATGATATTGTGGCTAACTTCCTATAGATATATGATACATACATTGTGCGACTGAATGATTTGCCTCCAGAGATGGTGGGAGTGTGGTTAAACGCTCCGGTTTAGCATGCGTGCTACGAGCTAACGTTAATTTAGCGGTTTGTAGACTGAGCGTGTTTTACTATTTACTTTTAACAGGCGGTTTATACTGCTAAAATGTTGTAAGTAGGCTGCTGGTTCCAAAATCACACAAAGTAATGTTTGGTGTAAAAAAAAAAAGCTTCACCAACCTCAGTTATTGGTTCTAGTCATTTAGAAAATACAATTTAAAAAACTGACCATTTCCTCTTCAATGTGTGGTCAGTTATGAGAATAATATGAAGACCAAACTTGTGCTTTTGCTATATTGTGAGTGTTCTGCCTTGTTTTTCCTGACATTCTGTCAACTAAACTATGGTCTCTGATGTATTTATTATGGATCGCTTAGACAAAAGTCTAAACAATGATTAGTAGCAGACCTTGTTTATATGTCAACGAACATAGCATCATGTACAACTAGTACAATGTATACCATAGCTTGTATTTCACAAACGGTAATACTGTATTTTGTGTTATTTTATATAGATATATCTGTTTAAATCCTGATCGTTTACAGTAAAGGCATTGCTGAGAATCTGTGTTTGCACAGTTCACAAGCTCTTACCTGTCTAAATCCTAGACAGGTGTGCAAATAATACTTGGAGCGTACTGTGAAATAAATGGTAATTCCATCTGTTCTAACATATAATTCTTCTCTTGGCCTATCTTCTCCTCTTTTTTTTTTTCTCTCATCCCATTAACCCTCCTTTACTTTCTTTTTCCTGCCTCACTTACTTGTCTTTCTAATCTTACTACTTCTCTTTTGTCTTCTTTTCTTACCCACTTTTAATTTAGTTCATTATCACCTGTGGTAAACGTCAGATTGAAGATGGTGGACTCTCAGTACTACCTGCCAAATGACATTGGCATCTCTGCACTTGAATGTGGTGAGGCCTTCCGTTTGCTATCACCCCAGGAGAAGATGTACTCCCACTACTTGTCACGCGCCTCCTGGTAAGTTACAAAAATCAGCAACTTCAGAAGTAAGACTTTTTGAAAAGTTGAAATCCTATTGACCTAAAAAAAAAATGCTGTCCTGCCAGGTATGGAGGTCTGGCAGTGCTGCTGCAGACATCACCAGAGTCAGGATACATCTTTGTCTTGCTGCAAAAAATCTTCAGGAAGCAAACACCTGAACAGCTGGAACAGGTCGCCACAGCAGCTGGACTCAGCTCTGAAGAGTACCAGGTACATGTCTGTTTTATTAACCTTTGTTTCACATACAAAAATGTGATAAGATAATAATTTTGCCAGCACACATTGCATTAAAATAGTCCTTGTATCTTTTTTTTGTGTGGTATTTAGGCTTTCTTGGTGTATGCAGCGGGTCTATATGCCAACATGGGAAACTACAAGTCTTTTGGAGACACCAAGTTCATTCCAAATCTACCCAAGGTAAGAAATCCGATGTTTTGTCTCTACTATTTACAGGGTATTCATCAATACACGATAATAACACCACCTGTTAATCCTCTGTAGATCTAATGCAATCTGACACCATTAAATACAGTCTCAAGGATTTACACAGATTGAAATAACTGTGTCTGCATAAACATAATAATTAACCCAACAAATACGGATATCCTCTTGGATGAGTGTACCTATTAAGTCTGCAAGTTATTGTTTTATAAGGTGGTTGCATTACTTAATACTTTTTACTGTTACTGTGATTTATTTAAAACTATTTGCCTGTGGTTTGTCTACCAGGACAAGCTGGTAGCTCTGGTGAAGGCCAGCCAGGCATTTCAGGAGCAGCCTGCTGAGATGGAGGCTCTATTGGACAGCTGCTCATGTCTTATGTACTCCCTGGAAGAGCGCCAGAAACAGCTGGGGCTGGGCAACAAGGTGGGAACTTGTTACATTCAATGCAGAGTTCAGGTCAGCTTGGGTCAGAACTAGTTTGTGAGGTAATATTTAAAGAGAGATACTGTGTTAATTTGAGAAATATCTGCAAAAGCCCATGGTAACGGCTGGTATTGTAAGTTTTGACTTTTCTGTGTCTCGTCTCTCATCACTGTCACCCCTATTAGGCAATTCATGGCTTAAAGTGTTTTTGTGTTTCTTTCGTTCAGGGCATTACAACCTACTTCTCAGGAAACTGCTGTCTGGAAGATGCTGAGCTGGCTCAGAAGTTCCTTGACTCAAAAGTAAATTGAATTTGCACCTAAATGTATTATATTTGCCACATCATTGTCCTGTCAATCTGTAACCTTGATTCTGACATTTCGGCTCCTCTTGTTTTTCTAGTCTTATATTTTTCTTATTTGTTTTTCTTTTTTGACTCTTCTGTTTATCTCTCAGACAAATTAGGCTTATTCTCACCTGTGTTCTTGTGCTGTAGAAACTTCCTGCTTACAACACCCGTCTGTTCAAGAAGGTGGAAGGAGGGAAAGACCGCTACGAGGTGCGCCTGGCTTCAGCTGTGCAGAAAGGTTAGAACCAGTAAAGTAAATTGAGTTCTGTGCAAAGCTAAGATTTATAGACCTCATTTTGGCTCACAGAATTTAATATGCATCACATTTCATGCAGACTCAACCTTGTACCAGACACATTCTAGCTTGTAAACTCAAAATGCATAGTAAAAAGGAAGTAGAGAGACTTGTATATGAAATCTGTGTTGTTGATGATTCACAAACATTTGACGTACGTTGTGGTCCACAGACTGTGCAGTGGAAGGGGAATGCGAGTCATGCTGTGGGAGCTTCAACTTTGAAGACAAAGAGTTCACTGTGAAAAGGGGAGACTATGCTCCTATCATGGAGAAAGTCTGCTTCTACCTCCAACAGGCAGAGGTGAGAAAGCAACAAAAACAGTGGGTGTATAGTCCACTCTGTATTTCAGATGTTATTGAAACACTACAGGAACAAAAGTGCCAACAAACTAAGAACAAATTCTTGGTGTAAAAATGATTCCACTCCTCATGTTTGCTTGAAATTTTTACCTGTTCCTAAATAATTTACACAGGCATACGCTGCCAATGAGAACCAGAGAAAGATGCTTGAAGAGTACAGACGCAGCTTCACTTTTGGCTCAATTGAAGCCCATAAAGAAGGATCCCGCTACTGGATCAAAGACAAGGGACCAATTGTTGAGAGGTGAGGCCAATGATCCACAGTAACATCCTCTGAACATACTGACTGTTGGCTATGAAGTTTATTGTCATCTAATACCTGGTTAATTCCAGGCATAGTTAAGTGTACAAACCATCTGTCACTATAAACAGATCTCTTTATTTTGGATACAACACCATTCATTTCCTCATTAATGTAGACTATACTTTCTTGGTTTCTTGATTGTTTTTTGTTTCCTATCTTATAAAGTTATTTCTGACTTTTGAATATTATACTGTTGTATAAATATATAAAACCTTTCTCTTACTGCTCTGCATTTGTCCTTCCCTCCCTCCTCCTTCTCATCTCTCAGTTATATAGGTTTTATTGAGAGCTACAGGGATCCATTTGGCTCCAGGGCAGAGTTTGAAGGTAACTACCACAGTGACCAGGAGAGGTCATTTTTGGGATTTCTATTGATTTTTACTGCTGTTCCTTAAACTGAAGACTTCTGTATAAACATTGTAATTGACTCTCTAAAAACAATTGGTTCATATTGGTGCCATTTGGTGCTAACTATTTTCCTCAAGATTTGTCAGAAATAGTTTTTTATACGTTTTTTGGGGGGAGGGGGTGAAAACCACTTCCTAACTACTGGCTTGTGTTGCCTTGCTTAGGTTTCGTTGCAGTTGTAAACAAGGCGATGAGCGAGCGTTTTGCCAAACTAGTGAGCTCTGCAGAAGTCTTGCTTCCCGAGCTGCCTTGGCCCCGGGAGTTTGAGAAAGACACGTTCCTTAAACCTGACTTCACTTCCCTGGATGTCCTCACATTCGCTGGGAGCGGAATTCCAGCTGGCATCAACATCCCCAACTGTATGTATGCTAGGATGTGTAAACCATGTCAAACAACAAGTTCAGTTTCCTTGTGTTATAAAGTATTCAACTCAACTCGTGCATTTCTTTGCACAGATGATGACATCAGACAGGCCGAGGGCTTTAAAAACGTGTCTCTAGGCAACGTGCTGGCTGTAGCTTATGCTACAAAGAAAGAAAAACTCACCTTCTTGAAGGAGGAGGACAAGGTGAGGCATGCAACCTTCTGATTCTCCTATTTGTCAGATCCATCTCTTTTAACTCTTGTGTTCTGCGTTTTTCTCTGCTAGGATTTGTTTGTCAAATGGAAGGGCCCATCATTTGAGGTGCAGGTTGGACTTCATGAGCTGTTGGGCCATGGAAGTGGCAAGCTGTTTGTCCAGGTTAGTTGAACATGATCGAATGCCACACATGCAATTACCCGAGTACAATCTTGAGTTTAAAAATATTTGCAGTTGCCCCTATGCTTGGCAAGTATGTTCAAAACATCAGTGTTTCAGGATTTTGATATTGTTAATCTATAAACATATCAGATCTTTTGCTGATATACATGTTTTGTTTATCTCCGTAACAGGATGACAATGACAAGTTCAACTTTGACAAGAGCAAGGTGATCAACCCAGAAACTGGAGAGCTGGTAGGTTTGGAAACCTTCTTGCTGCCCGTTTGCTATAACAATCTCCATTTAAAAGGGAAAAAAATGCATGCTCACTTTTTTTAAATATATATAAATAGGTGTCCAGTTGGTATCGTGGCAGCGAGACCTGGGACAGTAAATTCTCCACAATTGCTTCCTCTTACGAAGAATGTCGTGCTGAGTGTGTCGGACTCTACTTGTGTCTTAAAAAGGAAGTGCTCAGGTATGTCATGTATTTTAACCTCCATCACTGGAATATATGATTATTTTAAATGTCCTGTAAAACGGCTTTCAAGGATTTTTTTTAATATGTGTTTTGTGTTGATTCTATCTGATAAATTTATGATTGAGCTGTTTACTAATGATGGGTGGATATACTTTTTAGTAAATTATTAAGCAAAGAAATAAATGATGGTAGCAAAACGGAAAAACATATTTACAGTGTGTTTGGGAGCTCTATACACCCATTTTTATGTTTAAGGCTGCCTCTGTAAAGGCGACACTGTTATTTCTCCATGCATCACACACAATCTCACATTTACTGAACATTTTAGAGTCAACACTTTTCTTCCCATGTCATTTATGCTCCATTTAAAATGACAATAATCACAATGGAGTGGTTAGGAAGTCCAGTCACATGCCGCTTATTGCAGAGCGTTGCTTTGGTCTGTGTGTGTGTTGCAGTATTTTTGGACACGAGGGCCAGGATGCAGAGGACGTGGTGTATGTGAACTGGCTCAGCATGGTCCGAGCTGGACTGATGGGCCTGGAGTTCTACACATCTGAAAGCAAGAGCTGGAGACAGGTAATCTCTCGTGCTCACCAAGATATCTTTAGATACATTTCTTTTTATAATGTGCAGTGTTTCTTACTTTATTTGTGGTGACAATATTTACGAGTGTTATGTCTCAATGTGTCTCAGGCTCACATGCAGGCTCGTTTTGTGATCCTGCGTGTGCTGCTGGAGGCCGGAGAGGGCCTGGTGAGCCTGGAGGAAGTGACGGGAGAGGACGGCAAGCCTGACGCTCACATCACAATAGACCGCAGCAAGATCCACACTGTGGGCAAGAACGCCATCCACAGGTTCCTTTGTAAACTGCAGGTATATACTGTGTATACTTGATGTACATGTTACAGAAAATGCAACAAATACATAAAGAGGACGACATACTGGAGATAATCAGCCACTTAATTGCCTTTTAGTCAGTGACGGTTCTCCAGATTTAGTATATCCAGAAGTGCTACAGTGTTGTTTCATTACCATATGTAATTAAACTTTACAACCTTTACCCCCAGCAGATCACTAACCTGATTGTGCTGTTTTGTAGATCTTTAAGACGACGGCGGATGTGGAGGGAGGGAGAGCTCTCTATGACAGCTACTCCACTGTCAGCGACAGCGGCACTCACAACTTCTTACGCCTGCGGGAGACGGTGCTGCTGAGGAAGGAAGCTCGCAAGATGATGGTCCAGGCAAACACCATAGTCAACGGTACGTGCAGAACCTGTGCCCGTTATTCTCCTGTTCCTTAAGTGTGGATCTGACTTTATCTTGCTATTGAATGTCGCTGCAATAGCACAATGACTAAAACACTGGAAAATTGAGCACCAGATTAATCTAAGGGGGAATACTTTTGTCCTAATCATCCAGAGTCTCTACAAAACAGTGGTCAAGTTAATATTAACATTACCTCATCAGTAATAGTAACTGGCTGTGTTTAAAGATCAAAAACAATTTTAAAAAATCATTAAATAGGCGATGGACAAAATATTTTTAAAATAATAAATATCACATTTCATTGTTTAGAACTGTGTAGCTTTAGCCTGCCTGTGTACATTAATATAATAAATTGAAGACTCATGAAGACTAATTATTCTGTTTGTCTGTGGCTGTGTGGTCTCCAGGGGACAGTGTGGCGTTGGTGGAATATGAAGGCAGCGCCGCTGGTTTGATTCGCTCCTTCACTGAGCGCTTCCAAGAAAACCCTGAGCAGCTGGAGGCAGACCTGCTGGAGCTGAGCAAAATGGACGCCTCCTGCTGGTGTTGATGGACATCGCCTGGAAATCATATTCTTCAAACCAAATGGAAATGCAACCTGTTATAATACACACACACCACTGCTAAATGATCCAAAATTGTAGGAAGCACTTCTGAAGAGACTGAAGTAAAGTACTTAAAATAAAGCCATAAGACTGGAACAGTCCTTATTTAAGGCTTGGCCATTGAGTGAAATGATTTTCCAGCTTCAGTGTTTATGATTTGAGAGGTAAGGCTGTTAAACAGCTGCCATTACAACTTAATTTATACTGTAAGGCAAAGAACAAGCTTACCTTAGGTGTGATATAAGGAAGTCATTGAAGTAATCACTGTAAAAAAAAATGATGTGGTCTTTTAGACATAAACAATATGTTAAAAAAAATGGTGTTGAATCTTCACAAATAAAATGTTTGATAAGATTTTGGTGGTGTAGTTTTGTTTAGTTATTTAACTCATATTTTTGTGTTGATATTATATATTGTTCTGTTGTTAAAATTTCAGTATTTACATTCTAAGCAGTTTCTACTCAATACATCAGGAGAGAATTAGTTACACTTACATATAATGAAACATTTGTAAATTTTGATTCATTGATTTAGTCAATGAAATATTTTAACTCTTAATTAAGCTGAATCCAATCTATATAAAACATGGCTATTTTTCTGTAAACATTCAATGAGACGGACAATGAACCAAATTCAAATATAATTGTCTGCACATGCAAAAGATGGCAATTAAAAAAATAGTACATATTTTCTTTACTCTAAGACAATTTAGCTTGTTCAAGGAAAGGTCATATATTTTCGAATTAACTAAAAAAATAAAGTATGATTCAATAACACATTAAAATCTATTAAATAAACCAGATACAATATGCAGCATTTAAAAGGGGTCATATTTTTTTCAGTGTGGAAATGTACTGGATTTTCTTCTTTTACAGATTGAGCACCATTAAGGAAGCATCATGTACACAACATGTATAGAATGTCGACTAAATGTGTTTTGTGGATATTTCATCTTAAGTGGGGAAAAAATTAAATAGTATATATTTTGTTATGTTTTTATTACAATCTTTTTTGACCTTGAATCTCCCACCTGACAAATGTCTCATATTGCAATGGTAAACAAAAACTAAGCATTTAAAAATAATAATAGTTACAACTAGTCAAAGTCAAAAGTCAAAATTAAAAAAAAAAAAAAAATCAAAACATAAAAGCATCTTAAAATTGATAGTAACCTTGCTGCAGACAGCAGCCAAGAACTTAACCTGTTTACTGTTAAAGATATGACAGGAGAAGGCACATATGTTTTTTTTTCCTTTAAATGATAGTTTCAAAAACAAAACAAAATCATGAAGACTGAATAATATATACACCAAACTGTTACTGTTGCTGCAAGGACCTCTTACTGGAGAAGTCATCATTCTATTTTGCTGATTGTTGTACAGTTGTTGTACTCCCTACAGTTTCAATTTGCCAGCAAATCAAATGTCAGATCGTCTTCAAATGCATCATCAATGATGGAGCAGACGTTCACTGTTTTTGTACTACAACACAATTATAAATGCAACTTAAGTTAAAAAAAAAAACAAAGTGCTGGACTCGCTTATCTCAAGAAAGTTTCATTTTGATGTTTTGTTGTGCATTTAACTTATAATCTATTCAAAGTATTTCTCTATGTGGGATGCTTTTTCGAGTGAGGTGGAGTCTCCTCTTCCTCCTCAAGACTGCTGAACGAACTGCAACTGTCGCTGTCATTAAGAGAAACAGTGTGAAGCTGCAGCACCACATCCGTTGCCTCCACCTCCCTCTCTTCGCGCAGTTCTTCATCTTCAACGTCATTTTCATCCTCATCCGCTCCTCGCTCTGATCTCTGCTGATCTGCTCTTGCAGGAGCGGCGGGCGTGTGATAGTCTGTCTCCGCCAGCTGAGGGAAGGATGGCGAGGTGAAAGGAGAGAGGGAGAAAGGGGCCGTCGGAGATGGGGATGGGGACTGAGGAGGTGACGCGCTGGGAGAGTCACGCGGAGAGGCAGGAAGGGGAATCTTGGGAGTAAGAAACGGGGATTGATAAGGCGAGAGAGAGGGCGAGGAGGTGGGAAAGTCAAGGGGACAGAGGGTCGGAGACACTTTGGGGAGAAGAAGGGGAGGTGCCACAGGAGAACTGGGCGGGGGGAGATAAGGACAGAGAGAGGGAGAATGAGATAAACTGATCATCGGGGAGGGCTGCATATAGTCGGAGTCCTCTGGAAGACACTCCGAGCCCAGCGGAGCCTCCTCTCCCTGAGCTGCTGCCTCCACGGGGGTCTGCACCTGCTCCTGGGCCAGCGGGTGCTGCACCTGTCCCTCGCTTCCTTGAACCCGCTTCTGGCCTTTGGATTTCCGTTTGGTTTTGGGCATCAGAGGCGGCGGGGGCGGCGGGGCGAGCGGCGGCGACAGCAGGGTGGACGTCTCCGTGGACACCCGGACCTTGATGCTGCGTTTGAACTTGTTCCGCCGGCACAGTTCGCCCTGGGACTGAGGGAAGAGCGGGTTGATGAAACAGAGGGCGCCCAGGCCGGAGCCGCAGTCCAGCTCCCTGGGGCTGCGCGTCGTGATCGGACAGAACTCCCGGAACAGGGTGTCCGACGGCTTACTGCCGTCGTCGGGTCGGGGCGCTGCCTCAGACCGGTTGTCCGGTCCGGACCGGGGGGCGGAATCGGGTTGAGCTGCGGAGGACTGCTGTGGGTTAGCCGTGGGCGGGGCTGCGGCCACAGAGTCCGGCTTCTTCTTTTCCCCCTCCTCCTTGCAGGGTTTCGGCGCCTCCCGGGGCCCTCGGACATTTAGTTGGGAGCTCCAGAATTCTATAAAACAACATGTTATAATAAATTCACTTCCTAACAATAAATATATGAATACTCTGAGCACCACAGGAAAAAACTATGCTATTTGCTGTAAATTGGTCAATTTGAGTGCTTAATATGTTGCTTGTACTGTTGATTAAATAATAATTTCATCCTTATTATTATCATTATTAGAGGGCAGAGGTATTTTTTTTATTAGATTTTAATGTTTTATTGTTTTGCCCCTGATCATTTATAGTTTGTATGGGGGTTCTAATAAAATTCATCAATAACATTTTACTTTAACACGTTTCTCAATCATTCTGGAAAAGAAAATCTTCTGTTAGAAAAAAAATAACAGAGAATTGTGTCCACTAACCTACTCCCATATGTGAGATGGACTCGAGCTCTTTGTGGGATGTTGCCTTCGCGATGACTTCAGGGAGCTCCAAAGGAAAGGGTAATACATCTCTGATACACACACATTCACACTCATATTAGTCTCATGCAGATCAGTAGATATTGACAGCAATCTTGTAGAATATGTTGAAAAAATGTGAAAAATGTATTTGAAATGAGAACGAGGAGGACAAGATTTTACCTGCTGACACAGTAGAAGGAGATGAGTTTTGGGAGGTCTGGAAAGCTGATGGCTGAAGTCTCGAGAGATAGAGCTGGGGATGAGTTAAAACAACAACGAAAGAGAGAGAGAGAGAGCTGCTTAGTATCAGCACTGTGACTGTTTGAGGTCATACTTGTTGGCATATATATATATATATAGTGTGGGGTATTCAACTAGATATGGGCAAAAAGACATGTAATTCCTTGTGATCCGAAAGCTACATGTAATCATCTCTCAGTACTGTGTAATACTGGAGCAAAGCCGTATTATTACGTTGTCTTCAACGCTATGGATTCAAATTTCTGCCACAGAGAAGAACAATTCAGTCTTGAGGGGTCTTAAGAGTTTGAGGACGCAGAAATCAAGAGTTAAAAATGATCAGAGTTTGAGGAGTGTCGGGCTCTCACTTGAGTGTTCCTCCCTTATGCCAAACTGCTGCACAAAGGACGGCACGCTGTCATCCGCCAAACGGACACACAGCACATTCCTCCGGGAGGTGCGAGACTTGCGCACCAGGAATGTCTGCGGGGACAATACAGCTGGTTACTGAATGCAGGCGTTGAGTGGGCAGAACAGAGGGGAAAAAAATGGAGAAAGATTGAAAGATAGAGTTTGGTGTATTTGTGAGTCTGCGTTGCATGTTGTGTGTCTCTGACCCCGGGAGGCTCCCTCTGCAGAATGTGTAGAGCAGTCGCTGGGTTGATGGACAGCTGCAGCCAGACGGGAACTGTGAGCAGGAGACGGTCCAGCACGCTGATGCTTCTCAGGGAACCCTGTCGCCTCTGATGCTCCGCCAACTTACGCTCTGATGGCTGGGCGGGCTCCGGGAAATCATACAGAGGTTCCTCCTGTTGTGCCATCTACACACAGACATACACTCACGTGCAAACACATATGCTTATTAATTGGCTTGCAACTGATCACACACTCCCATAGTGTACACATAATAGACCCAGGTGGTTATTATCTTCCCCTGTGGCTCACAATTATAAGAGGAGGATGGGTGGGATTGCTACACACACACACGCACGCACGCGCGCACACACACACACACACACACACACACACACACACACACACACACACACACACACACACACACTCACACACCTGTTTAATAAATCTGCATGGATTGTGACAGCATGTTCAGACTTGGTGAAGAGCAGCAGCTCAAAGTGTAATAGGAAGCTGTTGAAAGCACCAAGTAAAGACACTCAAAGCAGTGATGGAAATTTAACTGAGTACAACTAAATACTGTCTAATTGGAGGCACTTTTCTTTCAATATTTACATCTAATGAAAATGTATGCTTCCACTCCACTACATTTCAGAGGGAAATAATATATTTTGTGCTCCATCATATTCATCTACAGCTTTAGTTGCTTTTCTGATGACTGCTGTCTGATATTGTAATACTATATAATCTATATTTCATTATCTAGCATTTATCATTCCATCTCTTTTTTTTAATTTTCTATGCACTTTGTGTGAAATGTGCCAAATATGATGCAGTACTTTCACTTTAAGAAGTACATTAAGCACATTAAGTGAGTACATTACAAGTCCACAATAATAAACTAAAACCTCAAAATGAGTGCATTTTGCTTAGAATACTTATATACTTTAAGTAATGTTCTCAATGCACGGCTTTTATTTGCTATGGAGCATTTTGTTTGATTCCTGTATTTCTACTTTTGCTCAAATCAAGGATCCACCCCTGCAACAACATACACAAATACAGTCAAGTGTCACACAGTTAGATTGAGACTAAATTAAACTTTTTTTTTCCCCTTTAAGTCTCCCTCCCGTCTGACCGCAGCAGCCTGCATGTCAACATCTGTCTGGATCCGCACAGCACATTCCTGTGAAACTTTGCACATTTCCTACCCAACCCCATAAGAGTCTACAGACGTGTTGCCGCTGCGCGCGTGCCACCGCGGCCACGCTCTCCACTTCACCGTCGGGACGCTCGGATCGTTACCTCTTTGTTCTCGATCCCTCGTCTGTTTCCCACCCGCCCCACCGGATCAGCTTCAGGATCGCATGCTTCTTCTTATTCTTCCATCAAGCCGACTACGACGAAAAGTCACCGCGTTCTCCGCCGCTCCGGCCTGTCACGACGTGTGATCCGTGGACGTCTGTTCCTCCGCGGCTCCTCCCCTCGCCCACCTGACCTCAGGGAAACTATTGTGCCATAAATAATAAGAAGCTGAACCTCACAGCGTCCTATCACCAACTTGACTTCGACGTTTCACTTTAGAATGAAATGCGTTTTAATTGGTTTAAAATGTTGATTATTAGAACTACTGGTGAAGGAAGTGCTCAGAACCTTTACCTGAGTAGAAATAAAAAATACCCAATTCCACGTAAAAGTCCTGAATTAAAAAAAATATTATTATATCATCTTAAATGTATTTAAAATATCAGAAGTATAAAGAGTCATTACACAGCCTGTGTTATAATATTGTAGTATATGGGAAACAAACATATTTTTATGAACCGACTCACTCTCCTTTTTATTACATATACCTTCAAATTAAAAGATCAATCTGATCTTAAAACTGCAGTGATAATGTATAAGGAACATAATGGTTTACTTAAATACTAAATTCAAAAGTTGGTTGAAACGAGGGACAGGCAGAATGAACTCGGGGAATGTGTTTGACAAATAAAAGTGAGACTAAATAAAAGAACATATACAACTTATAATAATAAACGTATATACATTATATTGTTTATAATTTAGTTTGTTTAAACATTTGTTTTAATATATTGGATATTAAAATGTAATGTAACAAGGGTATGCACTATAAACTTGGCTTCAGCTGACACCTTCTCACTCATTTTCCTCTTATTGTACTTTCTACTAAATAAATAAATTGAAGATTTGATAACAGGACCAAAATAAATTATTACTTACTTACTTATATATAGTATTCCTCATTATTGATGTATGTGCACAAATATATTTAATAATGCACTTTTCACATAAATAAAACACATAATATTGTAGCCTAAAGATTGATTTGCTATTGTTGCAGCACTTGGTCCTAATATCTAATTTTATTTGTCTGTAACCTGCAGATTACACAACAGCAGTCCTGCTAACTCCACCAAACATTTACGTGTTTATTACTGGTGTTCATTAATATGCTCATGAATATTTTATATATACATTAAATAATACGGCGGCATACATGTAACGTGTGCGGGTGAAGCTGTGGTGTTATGAACCACCCGGCGCAAACTTGAGGAAATTCAAACCGGAACCGGATGTGAGGTTTGAAATAGAGCTCCAGCACCGCGTTGGGTAAGAAGTCTGTGTACTACGCTGGATAATTAGCGCTTTTCTTCTGTTTTGTATAAAGCTGAAAACGCAGCGGGATTAACGCTAGCGGGTAACGTTACACTTAATATCTCATAGCGGTGACCTCCATCTAGCGAAGGCGAACGTTCTCGGCCACACGGACAAAACCCGCTAGCATTAGCATTGGCTAGCTCGCTAGGCTAGCTGACGTAGCTAATGCTAAGCTAATCCCAGCCCGTTTTAATGTTGCCGTTTAACAAGATGGACAGTAGTTAGCCGTTAAATTTAGCTCCCATCTCATAATATGACCCATTTATTGTCACTGTGTATATTTCGCTCTTTCGACAGCTGATTGAATGTTACAGACCCGCTTTTAACATCTTTGGATCCTTTTGCCGGGAAAGTTGCGCTAGCGCTTTTATTTGCTCAGCTAACTTGGCTAGTAACGCCTGTCACGCTTCTCGACAAAATGACAATTTCGTTACTAAGGCGCTATACATCACATCCTGTTTACTCTTTCACAGGTGCCTGGTTGATTCAGAGATGAGCAGTGATCACGTCAAGTTGTTTGTGGGGAACCTGCCTTTAGACGCAACTCACGAAGAGATAACGAAGCTTTTTTCGCCTTATGGGGAGATCAACACCTGCTCGTTGCTCAGACAGTATGCCTTCGTTACCCTGAAGGGAGAGGGGGCAGCAGACAGGTATGCAACACCACCGCACATCATCAGACAAGTGTGTGCCATTTAACAAATACTCGTGCATGATGTTAATCCGGAACGCCCAGTGGCTAGACTGCAGGTGATAAAAGGATTACTATTCTGTTCCTCTCAAGGAACACGTGTAACTTGTTGATTTACTTAACTATCCTTTATTTCTTTCATCAGAACACATATTAATTATATTTTATAGTGCTAGTGTTCCTGTTTTCTACAAAACTGTAATGTGATGTAAACCCTAAAAACGTAGTACTCGATAGTTACTTAATAAATAACTTATTTTGTTTTTTTTCCCCCTCTTGAATTAAACGTGAATTGTGGCCACTTGAAATTGTATCAAATAGAAATATATAATTACTTGAAAATTAGAATGTTTCCAGTTACACCATTTGACATTTTGTGTAAAAATTAACAAATAAATAAATAAATCACAACATGGGAAAAATGACAAGAAACCAACATGAACACATAATGTACATCTTTCTACCCTTCTAAAGATGTGACATTCTGCTCTTGCAATTGAAATACAAATAAAAAAATGATTACAGAAAAAAATTAATATTCATGCATATGTTATAAACTGCGGGCACTGGAAATTATATGTACAAACTATGTGTTTATATTCAGAACCAAACTTTTTCATTTTTGTCCATCTGGTATTTAGATAGGTCTGTGTCTTTGTAATTGTAGCATAAGATAACATTCCTAAGCATTCCTGTTGTTTGGAAACAAATTGGAAACAAAACTCCTGATGTAGAGCTCGCCAAGAACTCTGATAGCCTAAATCTTTGATACAAACCACAACAAAGAGTTATGATTGAAATAGCTTTCAGACATAAACTAAACAACAAAATAATAGAAAATAAGTTTGTAAATGTCTAAAACGTGTCTAATAGTCCTTTTTGACATGAAATTGTAAACAGATGTTACCAATGATAGTAATGAAGCTATGGTTAATAAGATGTTCAGTGTTGTGTATGTTTGCTCTCTGGAAACAATCTGCTATTCTATAAGGAACAGAACCTTAATTGGTATCATTCTTTACACATGTGTAAATGTCTAGAGAATTCACAGGCCTTCCTTGTTTTTTCTCACAGGGCCATACGGCATCTTGATGGAAAAGAATACAGAGGGAGGCCCCTTGTGGTTGAGGAGTCGCGTGCACGCCCACCCAACTCCACTAAAGTGTTTGTGGGGAACCTCAGTGCAACATGTTCAGCAGATGACTTGCATGGGCTGTTCTCAACTTTCGGGAGAGTTTTAGATTGTGATAAAGTCAAAGGTTAGTTCACCTTTCATCAAATACAGATGATACCACATAAATATATCTAGGTTGTAGATTCTGATCTAGAATTAGCTGAGATAGAATAGCTAAGTGCTATGTCATATAGTCAGGTATTTAAAGTTTTATGTAGTAAATCACCACCGCGGAAGCTAAACAGAAAGTGACTATAAAGTTACAGGATAGATGCATTTTTATTTTGAAATTGAAGTCTCACACTAATGCTCTTCTTCCTGCTTTCTGTATACCTTACAGCAAGATTATGCTCGAATGTTGGCTATGCATTTGTGCATATGGAGAGAAAGGAGGAAGCCCTGGTAGCTATTGATGCACTCAATGGAACCATGTTTAAGGGTCGTCAGCTGGCTGTAGAGCTCTCCAAGGCCCAACCCTTGATCAACCAGATTGCGAATTCAGGTACTCACAGTGGTTGGTGTGAAGGGAGAACCCATGTTTTTAGTCTTTTGCATGTAATTAAGTGGCAAATGACCTCTCCTGTTCATGTTGCCATCTTGTTTTCCTCCCCTTTCTCCTTACAGGTGGCAGAGAGGGTCTCCTTCCCAGACCACCTCCATCACTAGAGCATCATCAGAGTCAAGCCGCCGTGCTGGCAGCAGCTGCAGCAGCTGCTGCTGGGCTACCGATTCAAGTAAGAAATTCTCTAGCACAGAGCCACTGTCTTCATTTAGTCTCTGAAAACTAAGATAGTTGTGGATAAAATAAAACCACTCATAAATCCACTCTCCAGATGTCGGACACAGAGTTTTTATTTAAAAAATTTGACCAGATATCAATGCAAGTGTCTCTGCTTTTTTTTGCAGGTTCAACAAAGTGTCCATAACTCATTCTACAACACCACATCCTTCGACCCCACCTATGCTGCCCTGAAGGGTATCACAAGTGCTAAAGGTGCAGATGGGGTGATATATGGTGCTCTTGCCAGCCAGGTGTATGGCTCTGTTGCTGACCAGGTCTATCAAGATATGGCCAATCACAATTCTGGGACAAATGTTGCCGCCGTTGTCGAAGTGGAGCCTCAGACTGAGCCAGATCCAACAACGCTTTTTGAAGCAGCAAGAGCCAAGTTCTTTCAGGAGGGGCAAAAGGTAGTAATATATTTGTTTTAGTAAAGTCTTGCCCTCCCTGTGTGTGTATATATTTACATTTGTGTACGTATATTTATATTTGTTTTCCCTGTATATTTAACTAACTTCTTTTGAACAAAAGGTTCTGGCAGAGCAGCAGGCCGGGAGGAAGTCAGCACCTTCAGAAAATGAGCGAGACCGCAGCCCAATCAGAGGAAACAGAGTCCCGCTTCTCCCAGACCCTGTTCCTGGTTCCTTTGCTCAGATACGACCCAAACGCAGAGCCCTGCTGCCGACGCCACCCGGAGGACCAGAAGAACCTGCAGCTGCCACCCCAACTGCTGAAGGGTCAGATACTATTGCCTAGTTACAGACCTAATGGTCTTAGTGATAGAAAGGAAGCAGGAGAAGAACACATGGCTTTAGAAATATGGCATGGTATAAAATGCAGAAATAAAACCCTGCTTTTTGTGCACACATCTCATCAATATTTATGATTAAGTGCTTTTCAAATGCATAAAAACACATAACTGCCACCTTCCAGTTGTCTATTGATTACTGCGATATGATTGACTTACTTTATCTTTTTTTCCCTCTACTCTTTATATTTACTTGCATTCTAGGTCTTACAGTGACTACTACCAGCAAATGCATCAATACCAACAGTATCAACAGTACCAGCAACAGTACCAGTACCTCCAGTATGCCTATACCAACCCCCCTCCTCCTCCGCCACCTCCCCCACCACAAGCACCGTCCACCACACAGGCCTCCTCCACATCCCCCGCACCCCCAGGGACATACGCAGCACCCCCAACTTATGCCGCATCGGGAGCCTACCCGCCGCCAGGAACATACGACGCTTCGAGAAGTTACGACGCCTCATCAGGGAGCTACACGGCTTCATCTGGAAGCTACGATGCCTCGGCAGGTTATGACGCATCAGGAGGCTACGGGGCAGCGGGAGCATATGATTCATCTGGAGCTTACGCAGCAGCGGGAAGCTACTCCACATCCACACCGTATGAGCAGACACCCGCACACGGGCAACCCATGCCCCAGCGCCATGATTACCCTTACCACACGCCAGAACCCCCTTATCGATAGTCCCACTCCCACACAGTCCTTCCACACTGCAGATGTGTGTGTGTGTGCATGTGTATTTACACAAGGGACAGTTTAAAGAGGAATATCCAAGGGAGCTAGGTTGTAATTTGAATGTGCTCTAAACCTGTAACACCTTCCTTTTTCTGCATTTTTTTAAAGCCTCATCTCAAACTAGCTCGCCTGTCAGTTGGTGGCTGTTTAGTAAAGTTGGAGATTATACAGGTCAACAGTTGAAGTTAAGTGGGACGGCTCATATTGTCCATCATTCAAAGTTGACAGTTAAACAGTTTCCTGTTTTTAGTGGCACGGCTGGTTCTTCGTGGAATGTCAAGGCTTTAACTTTGTCCAAGACAAATTGAGTTTCAGAGGCTATGGTTGGATCTCACAGATGAAGGTTTTTTGGTTGGTGCCTAATCAAGCAAGGTCTATTTTATACTCCACATAAAGATGCAGTATTGCATAGAAAACATGTTATCTAGAATTCATGAGACTAAATTTCTTAACTATCATCACATCAGAAAGAATACAAAATAAAAAATATGGCCCACTGATCAGGTTAGATACTTTATTTTCCACAATGTAAAAAAAATAAATATTTGGCTTCACCACATTCAACCTGAAATATAAGACAATAACAGAAACAGACGGGGGAAAGTGAAAAAAATCTTGCAGTGTTGACCTGTTCACAGTGTATGTATATATATATATCAAAATGGATGTCTTTTTCTGAAATATTTTTGATTCTTACCCATTTCATGGTAAATTATTTCTATGATTATAATTAAAAAATGCATACTGAACATACTTGTTTTGGCGTGGGACCTCCCTGTGTGGAGTATGTAACAGACCTTAGTTTGAATTCACCTGCATTGACCATTTTTCAATAACTCCTCCCTCCCTCCTGCATTCCTCTCTTGTATTGAGTAATGGAACAGAAACATTTTTAGACGTGCTATGTTGCAGCCCACTTAGCGCTGTAGCACTCAGTAATTTTGTGCTTACATTTGGCCTGCTGGCATTAAAGACGTTCTGGAGTCTACCTGTTGGTTTTTAGGAGTAATTCTAGTCATCCTGTTAACTTTGCATAACTTGAATGGGATAGGAGGGAAGGTTAGCTTTAATTGAGTTTTTGAACAACAGGGTTGAAAATACAGCGCAGATGTTTATTTTCTGTGATTTAAATTGAAGTACATGTGCTCTCGGAGCGGCTTACCATTATGTACTTGCTTGTGTTTTTTATACTCAGCCCTGATTCTCTTTATCTGCAGGTCTACACAAACACACAAAGATAAAACAAACATAAGTTCCATTTACAGGATTTAAATGTTGTCAGGTTTTGGTCAAAGGTTGTGTTTGCCTCCCAAAAAAAGAAAGAAGGGAAAAATAGAATAGACCAGAATCTCAAAGTAATTTTGTACTCCTAAACAATTTCTTTCTTTCCATTTCTCTTGAATAGCATTAAATAGACATCCACATCTTTCTGATTTTTAGGTAATGATCAGTTGAATTCAGGTTTTCCGAGCAGGAGGAGTTGTACATTTTTTTGTATGTAAATATTCAAATTTATAAAGCCAAGGGAAATGGCAGTAAGCATGATTTGGCCGGTGTTACTAAAATAATGAGCATTACAATTCCTATAATTTACAATTGACATTTGTATCATGCGTTCTTTTTTTCCTTCTCATTAGCGGTTACCTCTGCTCTCATGGAACCTTTGTGGGAAAAGCTGGTTTGCATACCTGGATATGTACACTTTGGTACTTGTGTAGCTACTTGAAACCTTATTATAAACTGAAAAGCCTCTGTCAACCAACATTTGGTTCAACAGTAAAGGTTAATGACTGTTAATATTAAGATGATGTGGTTGTATTGCTTTCCAGGCAATTGGAGATAGGGAATGGACGATAGAGGACAATTGAGTTGTACCAGTTAAGAGGTTTGAATGGCAGTGGTATAAAAAGCATTGTCATGCTTGTAGTCAGTGGTGCGCCAGGAGTCATCGTGGCTTGTGAGTGTATAAATCGCAGATTTGAGGTGTGGTTATGAATAAGATGTTTTTGCCAATATTCTGAAATTGGAGAAAAAAATTATTTGAGCGGAGTACAAGTACATCTTTTCTCAATGAAGTGCAGTGGTGTGATGCTGATGCATTTAGTGTAGATCTATCGACTAGATAAGCGATGTCAGTCTTGGTGCTGCAGGTGAATTATGAAGGGTTTTTTTTTCCTCCCTTTTTTCTAAATGTAAATCTCATAAGGGCCGCTGATTTTTCCCCGAGCAGCAGTGAGAAAAGTTTTTTTTCATTTTTCCCCCTCTTCTGATCTCGCCAGAAACACACACCTCATTTTGACCCATTGCTAGAACCACCGTCTTTCTTTGCATTCATATCACACCTAAGCAACTTGTATCTGGATGTATTTTATCTGGATTCATTTCATTTTACACATGTAAGGCAGATTACACGTGGAAATGATACTAATGTAACCCCTAATTCCACCTGTACTTTATATAACCTTCAGTAGTTGTTTCGTTCGTGATTGCACCACATGCGCAAGTTACTCATCTTTTTTTTCCCCACCTGAACTGGTATAGTGCTGTGATAGGTTAAGTGACACATAGCCTCTCTACATTTCCACATTGTTCCACCTACTCCATGTGAACTGTTAGTTGCATGCCTTGTTGTTGCTGCTGCTCCAGCCACCTTCTTCCTCTTGCTGATTATTGCAGCTAGAGTGGGAGGGAGCCAAACTGAGCCCTTGCCCTGGACGTACGCCACACGCAGCTGTAGCGTGGGATGGGGAAAACAGCAGCGTTAGGCCTGAAACTGCTGTGGACGATGGGGTGTCCCCCCACTAAGGTAAACACTCAGACCACACACTCCTGCCCCTCCCCAAAACATGCGTCCACATTTACACACTCACACACACACACAGATACACCCATGTCCAAACGCTCTGTTCCTTACCTGTCTGCAGGGATTTTTATTTGTCAGGAATTCAGATTTTTGGACATGGATCTCCTGTCCTTTTCTAAAGGGAGATTACTTTTTTTTTTCTTCCTCCCGCTTCTGATTTTACTCCTACACGCCCCACCCAAGCATACATTCCTGCTCCTGACATACTGACCGCTCACACGTTTTTTTTTGTTTTTTTTGAGGACGCCCTCTTTTAGACTAAATCTCAAACCTTTACTGAAGCAGACATGTTGTTAGTACATCCTGTATCCAACAGCCTGTCGTTCTGAGTACCAGGCAATCAGAGCCAGAGCTGGATGTGGGACACGTAGGTAGGTAGAATGGGTTGTTTTAGTTTTTGTACATGCGCCCCTTGGGCCACTTCGGGGGTTAAGTGCCTTGCTTAAGAGCACATCTGTAGGCCCTCCCTTTCAGAGTTGAATAACCTGGCTCAGGATCGGTTGCTGGTTCAACGCTCGACTCCCCTCTCTCCCCAAAAAAAACAGCGATTTTCAGATGCCACATTCAACGTGTATGAATGACAATGAACACAAATATTATCATTTTGTTTTAAATTACATTTTGTCCTATGTTCTTTGAAATGTTTAATTATCAATAAATGAATTTTCAACTGTTCTGTAGTATTTCTTGTGTGGAAGTTCAAAGATGCAGGTTTCAGTTGTGGTTATTCATGTACTGACAAAATGTAAGTGGAGGAGTATAAATATATAAATAACTCTTAAGAGCTCAGCATCAGATGACGTTTTATTCCATTTTCTTCCAAAAACATCAACCTATGCTTTTCAAATAAAAACAAGAATTTGATAACAATGCAAACCTGTTGATAATTCTATCACTTTGATATACAAAAGAGGGGGGGAAAGAAAAGCAGAATAAATCGTAGTTATGTAAACTCACTTTAAAAGACTTTGTTATGGATACTGCAGAGTTTCATGCCCTCAACCACAATGAACAGTTTACAGATGAACGGTGTAGTGAATGAGTGAATTTGATGCAGTATAGGAATATAAGGGTGGAGAGTGAAACTGCATAGACATCATGTGCCTTTTACTGGCATGACGACATAAAAATGCAGTTTCTTTAGGCCTGGTTTCCAGCAGCCAGATATGTCTGAAGTAGCTTCAGTTATAAATGCACCTGTCTGTCTTGTAGGGATCCCTGTTGTAATCTGGAGATTCTTGTCAGTGAGTCATGCTTGGCATTCTTCCACTGTGGGAAAATGCAAGACTACAAAAAGCCCATTGCTGTGTACGTACACCTTGAGGCATGTTCAACTTCATTTTCGTAAAGTCAGAGTGCATGTATGAGTCTATAAGTAGTGTGTACTGATCATTTCTGCAGTTTCCGGGGTAGAAAACTAGAAAATCTTTTGTATTAGATTGTATGATAAGGCAAGATGAACTGAATTAATTCATAGAGAAAATAACTTCTGCAAGTCACCCGTTTGAACAGGTTTTCTCAAAAATATTAAATCTGTGTGAACTTATTAGAAAAAGTTGAATATTACAACTTCTATTAAGAGATAGCTTGTTTCCTCCCTTATATTGATTTAGCAGGGTAAAAGAAATTGTGATTATTAATATAAGGGCTACCAAAAATTAAAAAAAATGTACAGAGACTGACGTAGGGTTGAAAATGTCTCATCTGGGGAAAAAAAAATGTGGTCTGGACACTTTCTGGAGCTGGTGTACCAAAATTGCTTTTTTTGTTTTTTCAAAGTGAAACTTCTGGTGGATCCAAGCCTGGTTTCAGGAAACCAGTCCGTGCTTAGGAGGATGGCTGGGAACGTTTTAATTTCAATTGATGGTAACAGACAGGACAAGACTGGGCAAACACGTTAAAAACACCACACAATGTGGACCAGACCAAACATATATTACAGTACTTTGACTTTCAATCACAACCTCCCATGATGCTGCTGGCATAGTATGAAAAAGGAGTGAGCATTCAAACACACGTATTGAAAATAGCAACGCTTTAATAAAGAGCGATTTTACAAGACTGCAATGTCTAGCTAGCTAGGTGATAACTGGCATTGACATTCATGGTGTTTTACAAAGATGCAGTTATGGTAACTGGGTTTGAAGTTTGATGGGTTACTTGCAAGTTGCATTTCTGCATGCGAGGCAGCCTTCAAACAGTTACAGACCCCTACATTGTAAAACAGTTGATTATGAATGTCAATGAACGTTCATGTCAAGAGGTAAGTAAAAAATCTCATGGAGAAATTTCCTTAACATTTTTCCAAACACACCGGTAAGTGAGAGTTCACACAATGGTCATGCTTTTACCGGGCACACAAGCCAATAAAAAGACGACACTTAATCATGCAAAAAAAGACAGTTTCTTTGTCTCTAAAAATAAAAAGAACAAACATCCTTTTTGAGTTCTGATAACATCCATCCGTAGTGACCTTGAATAAGAAGAAGCTGCGCTTTGATGATGACTTTGGTGCAAAAAAATGTTCCTGTTTCGAAGAGGACAGACCCTGTCCTGTCCACTTCCTCGATGAAGACACTCTTGGTATAGACCAGTTGTGATAGATTACCCTTGACCCTCCCCCCTGATCCCACCCCCTTCGTCCTTGAGATGGACACAAACATCACAAACATCAACCCCCGACCCACCCGCCCATCCCTGGATGATGACACCTTCAAAATACAACCATTCAAACACATATACAGCAATAAATTGTCCCACGTACAGTACGCCATCCAATGGGGCTTCGATCACTTTACAGAGAGCACGTCTAAAAACACATGAACGGCATTACCTATATACAGAGGACACAGTAACAGTCAGGTTGGCCCAGGATGGATCGAGCTGCATTGTGGGCATGAAGTGCACAATAAAAAGAGCATTCAGCTTGACGGAGAAAGACAAACCACCGGAACAAGGAGTGATGGAGGAGAGTGAAACGACAATTTTTTCCAAAAAGGAGAAATATCCGAATGTCAGCTGGCCTCTTTTATTTCGACGTTCGTCCGAAAGGGGAAAACCTCAGAGAATCTCTCCGCCTGCTTTGGTCGCGGTTTCTGTCACTGACGTCTCTCTGCTGGTGGTAGAGTTGTAGCTGGAGGGGGGTCGGGCGGGGATGGGTGGGGGTGGGGACTGGTTTTTGCGTATCCAGCAGTCACGGGTCAACAGCAGATCCGCCAACCACCACGCGGTCGTGATTCTCTGAGGTTCGGGAATCAACAGCGTGTGCAGCTCCAGCTGTTTGAAGAGGGTGGCCTTCAGGGTTGACTTTTAGATTCCAGGTTTCGATGACTTTGGGCTTCTTCTTTTTGACGTTGTTTTAGCAGATGAGTGAAAGTAGAGCCACCTTAAAGTTGATGTCGTGTTGTACAGACTGAGACACTGTCACAATTACACTCACTGCTAAGTTAGTACACACTACCGGCTCGCTAGAGGCCTCGCGTCTCCAGCTGAGGAACATGACCCTGTTCATCTCTATGGGAAGGCATGTGCACACAAACACACATACAGTACATGTACATAGAACAGACACAATCAATAGAAAACGACTTCATCCCCAATCGATTATTGCCCCTTTCAACTGTACATCCCAGCAATGATTTTAGGTTTTTGTGCAGCAGAGCATTGTCCCCTCTTCGAAGGTTTGTGCTATATATATTGTCTGTCTGTGGGTCTAACTTGACCTTGGATATGCCAGAAAAAGCCACATTAACATTTATCGTCTCATTAAAGCCGCCCGTCTCCGGCTGTCTGAATTCTGTATGTCATCACTGCAGGCGTTACTAGGGTCGTGTTTGGCAGACATTACCCTCCGTTGCTTTCTGGCAGTCTAGTCCCCATTTAACTCCTCCGACTGACCTTTAGATGTCCTGTGCATAAATGTTAATGCTACATTAACAAATCCCTTTCCACGTTAGCGTTAGTCTTAAAACTCCTCTAAGTGGAGGTGAGACTTGCTGCAGTAATTACCCATATCAAGTTTTTCTGGAGCGTAAAAGGACAAAAATTTCGGGACAGGGCAAAAGCTCGGGACAGGGAGGACATCATACAGTTGGGAGTTCAACCACTTTTGATTGGCAAGACCGAGAATCGCCTCGCGGAAACGTCACCTCTGTCCGGCTCTCAGTGCATTTTTCGCTACTTTTAAGAGCAGTTCAACAGAACAGGAGTTTGGAACAGGTTATAAATCAAACAAAACAAAACAGAAAATACAAAACGCATTCTGTACAGAATACCGATGTGGACACGAGAAGTACAACACTACAGCAGGAAAACTAGACAGCTTCTACGGACGGGTGGGGGAGACGGTGACGAGGTCGCGTGATATTGCACAGCTGTAGGGGAGGGGAGGGGTGTGTGTGTGTGTGTGTGTGCGTGGGAAAGGGAGGGGGGGGGAAACAAAATACACAGTGTGTACAGCACGTCCCCAAGTAGCAAAGTCAGTGTCAGAGGTTCGTTTACATCCAAACGCGATGCCTGGGTCTGGCTCAGTGCTTTCGTCAGTAGTTCCAGTGCAGTAACACGTCGGTACCTGGCAACACGGCAGTGACATCAGGTACCGGAAGAGACACACACACACACACACACACCCTACACGGCTACGTCCATCCACACACACACACACACAAGCGCGCTACCCCCCAAAAATGATCCTTCCATGTCTGATTCTTGATCTGAGATTGGCAATTAAGAACAAATATAGCTCATAAAAAGACTCAAGTAATGTAAAGATTAATGTCGATGCAGCACACTGAAAATGTAAAAAAAGGGACACACACACGCGCACTTGCACACACGCACACAAATCGATAACTTCTGACATCAGGTGATGGATGAACCAATCTGAACAAGATGCGAGAATCACCAACACAGACACACCCTTGGCAAAGTTCACATTGAGTAAAGTGCCAGCAAACAATCCAATCAGAGAAAGAGACGCGTGTCCTCCGAAGTTTGATTCAGTTACGGGACGGAGAGGGAAGCGGGTAAATGAGGGAGCTTTTTTTTTGTACAGGAAATCATCCGGATGAGGAGGGGGGGGGTCAGGAAGTGGGCGATGGAGCTTCTGCACCTCGGTAGAGCCGTCAGTCTTCGTAGCGTCATCACGGGTCGTAATTGCCGATTTGGCAAATCAAACAAGAGGATAAGTGGGACTGATGCGGAGCCTCTGGCGCTCCGGCATTTATAGATTCAATGACAGAGAGATCACTGGCCGCGTGGAGAGAGGAGAGGAGATTAGAAGGTTGGGGCGACGCGGAAAGCAGACATCAGCATTTCATCCCTCATCCGTCCTCTCTCAGTCCTCCTCTCCCCTCCCGCTCCCTCTCTGCCCCCTCCTTCTTTCTTCCTCCTGCACTGGATTTGGTTCTGGATTTGTTTTCTTTCGACTCTTTCTCTCCATCTCTTCTCTCTCGCCTTCTCTCTCTCTCTCTCTCTCTCTCTCTCTCTCTCTCTCTCGGCTTTGCTGCCATGGTTACAACATCATCCCTACATGAAGTGCATCTGCAGAGGATGGGGGGGGGGGTGGAGAATGGAGAGTAATTTAGTTCAACAAAACACCTCATCAAGTGTTGCGGCATCTATTGACAGACACATTACCTGCTGCAGTGCCTGGAAAACAGCTTCTTAGGGCCATGAGTGCTCACTTTGGCAATTATATTACTCTGTGATGTTTTGAATAATTGGTCAAAATACACTTGACAAGTGTGAAAATGGCTTTTTCACACTTGTTGGTCAATTTCAAAGTGGTCTGACATGACTGCGTCTTAAAGGGTCTATAGCTTGAGTGCTTATGAATCGCTGCAATCATCAATGCAGTAAACTTGCAGCACATAAAGGTAAGTTCCGTCCTTGGTTGGGTTTGTCAGATGTAATTGTATATATTCTATGTATTTTTTGAGCTACGATCCAGGTTATGTGATAAAATGATAAAAAGAGCCAGACATGCTGAATTCATGAGCACTGATATCATGAATAAGAGATGATTAAAGACATAGTTTGACATTTTCGGCGTTTTATTGGGCCATATCGATTGCCTGGCTTAGCTTAAACACTGTAAGCTTTGGGAAACAGCTCACTTTGCTATGTCCAAAAGTAATAAAAAAGCAACAATCAACACCAATAAAGCTCATGATTCAACACGTTGGGCCATTTTAGACATGATTTTGGGAGGTAGTTAAAAAGCTTAATTTTTCATAGGGGTGTTTGGGCGTCAATGTCATCTTCTATTCCGTTCATGTGCATCATGACTGTAGTGTGAAATGGTGAATTTTCATGGCAGATTGTCAAAAAATTGCACCGGTGGTCTGTTTAATCAATTTCATTGATTTAGGGACAGTACATTACTTAGAATGAGATTCTTTCTTGGCTCATTGATCCAGGTTGGCTTCTGTTGTTTCCACGCAGGGAAAACAATAGAAGAGCTAAAGCATTTAACCAATTTGTTTTCTTGATTTGGCGTAAGAATAATCTTTCTCTCTCATGATCGTCGATTACAGCCGGTAATGTTTCTGTTATTATTCAGCCATTTAACGGCAAGTTGGTCCCATTTTTGTGACTCAACCTGTTGTCAGAATGTCAATCAAACGCTACAACGCAAATTGTAAACAAGTTTTTTTCTGCTTGACCAGACCACTGCCGGCTACATGACGAATACTGACAAATACTACTACATACTATGAATGTGTGTGTTTAACAGCTGACGTTATGGGTTATTATTTTCAGTGTTAGATGCAAATTCTCTTTGCATGAATTTTTGTTTTAATCTCAATTTTAGCATTGAAAACAATTATTGAGATCATAAAAATTGGCGTATGAACACAACTTATTATTCATATTATTATTAGGGATGCACCAATACCACTTTGTTTCAAGAGTACTGTACAAGCACCGATACCGATACCAGGTACGTACACCAGTACACATAATTACTTTGAGTTTATTTTATTTTCACACTTATCTTGTGTTATTTGAATAACATTCCTCAGTAGTTAGTGACTGCCATGTGTTTCACTGTAGTATGAAAACAAATTTAGCAAAATTGTCATATACTGACATTTGTAATGGTCACTGATATATACATTCACCATATTGCTATTATTGTATTTCAGTACACGGTGTGTTTGCTCTAGTGGTGATTTTGTACTATTTTTGCAACTGATAGTGTTTTTCCTGTTATTACATAGCTGTTTGTTTATGGAACGTACAGCGCCATATTTATTTTTAACGGTTATATGGATGATTAAATAAATGATACACCATTGCCTGATCTGATAGAGGAATTGTCTTTTGCTACTCGCAATGCAATTTCTACTCATTCACCATTATAAGTGCTTTTTTAATTATGTCGCTGAAAGACCCCACACACATGCATACACACACACACTCGGCATTGGTAACACCCTGTCTGTGATAGAGATGCGTGGATATACAATTATTATATCATCCTCAACCACGTCACAAAACACATCATTTGCCATCCATCCGCACTCATGTTTTGGACCAATTTTAAAAGCACGTCCGCCTGCCCGACACCTGCAGTTTTTGTTTAGGTCTATTATGCACTGCTGATCTGCCACCTACCCTATATTTATTAAAATATGTTTTTTGATCACATTGGCTGCCTGAGCAGAATCCACAGCTCCAACCATGAAGCGTACGTCTCTAGTCTGTGATATGGCTACGGCTGCGCAGTGGCTGGTCATCCAGGGATATACTCAGCAAAAACGATATTATATATTGATATCAGATGCTTGTGTTGTAAAGTTGTAGATTTTGTACCTTATTGAAATTTTTGCTAGACATAATTTTGGTAACATTCTGCTATGTTTTTTTTCTGTTCTTGTTTGCCTTAAAGTAGTTCTTCCCACTGGCGACTTGCAGCCAAGCATGTGAATCATGCATTCTTGTAAATTGGATTTCTTGCATGGTGCCGTACTGGTATCATGGTATTTGTGTCAACATTATAGGAGTATGAGTACTCATGCCTGGACCGATACCGGCATCGGTATCACAGCATCCCTAATTATTATTATAAAGAAGGACCCAGATATGCATCTCTGTATAACTCAGTACGTTACCTGTGTACCCGGAATGGGCCCAAAGGGATTGGTGGGTCTCAAAACAGGCTGGTTGTACATGACAGGCTGCGGGGGCATCATGGGAACGCTCCCCATCTGATGACTCATCTGAGGAGGGAGCTGCAGGTGCAGAGCAGGGGGAGAAGGATCGGGGAAAGAAATAATTATGTCACATTCTGGGTGGATCAATCCAAGGGGAGAATGCAGGAAGAGGTTTCTGAATGTTTGGCTCACCATTCCATACACAGGCACTTGAGGTGTCGTCATTGGAAAAGCCACTGGTGCTGGAGCCTGTCCAGACATAAAGAAAGGAACACAGCCTAGTTGGCCTAAAAGTGGATTGCAAACATGTACTGTCATCTTCATGTCTAACTTGACAAAGATGGCCCGCTCACATTTGCATGTGTTTGCCTCTAAGGAAGACACTTAATGCTGAGCAACAGAAATAAGTGTAATACTGTGTTGAACTGAGGCTTGATTGGCAGATTGGCAGCATTGCATACCCACAAAACATCCAAATTATAAAAGGAAGCACATTTTTGGAGCATGTCGGGATGAAATCTGCTGCAGAGAGATGGGAAAGGTGAAGTGTAGAAACATCAGGAGGTACTTACATAGCCAGTATAGATCATCCCATTCTTTGGGGAGTTACATAAAAGAGAGAGAAGAACGACAATTATAATAAACTCTAATGTAGTTTGTCATGTTTGCAGCACTAATAGTAATAATAGTGCCTTTTCTTCTAATGGGCAGGACAAACCAGACCATTGTCCTTTCCTCTTGTTCCAATCACTGCTACTTTCTATTCCTGTCGCACCACTGGCTTTCCAAGCCATTTGCTGAATAAATGAGTGGTTGGAGTTGAGAGGTCAATCAGTCGAAAATTAAAAGATGAAACCAGATTGAATGGAAGAGACATGGAGATAATTACAGTGGAGCACAAAGGACAGAGGCACATTAGGAACTCCTTCAGAAGCCCTGAAAAAAGTAAATTTAGCCAACAGTTATATTTGTAGACTTCTAAAATGAGACATTAATCATCAGGGGAAAAAAACGACTTCACCGACAAAATGATGAATGAAACCAAAGGAATGTACATTACAAAAATATTAGTGCTTCGCTGACAAAAAGGCCTCAGACCTAATTCCATATATTCAAGAGACTATATTACAAATTTAACTAGAAATATAAATCTTATTTTGTTGCTCCTAGCAAACTATGTAATGAGGATGTGTTTTATATGATGTCATAAAATAACTTCATAGTGAGGTAATTCTTTGGAAAACAGGTGCACATACAGTATAAATTTCTTCTGCAGAGCCTTTGACTGTAGTCAAAGCTCAATGACTCCTTTTTTTCCCTCCAACTCTCTGGACACCCACACAGTAACCACACTAACAATAAATCGATAACTCTGGCCACACTCCATTTGGCCGTGACGTTCCTTACATGGCGACAAGGGCAAGGGAACCCTATTAAATGGAGTGCAGCAGGTTACATGTATGACCTTCAATCTCCATCAGCTGATACCCAACCAGCGGCAGGTGGTGGTGTTAATTTCATTTTTTTTTTTTTACAGCTTTAAGCGTTGGCACAGACAGAACCGTATCTTTCCCATCACAACAGGCCATGTGGAATATGTGTTTATTAGAATGCTTTTCACACCAGCAGCAGTTGGTGTACACCAAATGGTCCGGTTTGTATTCACTGCTGTAAAAGTATTGATCGTAAATACCTCCAAAAAGAAGGTGGTCTCGGTCCGTTTGACCCCGCACTAAATGACAAACTTTAGTGCCGTCCCTCTGATTAAAACACAAACTCGCATCCAAACGAGAGGATACTAATTATTTCATAGCTACCTTGTGACAATGCTCGTCCCATATGACTTCATTCACTCTGAATTGACGCGCTATGCATCTTCAATCTGCAGATTGTTCTCTAGACACAGCCGTGACTCGTTTTCGAATTGGATATTTTGCCAAAAAATGTCCAATACAGAGGAAGTAATACACTGAGATAAGAGCGAGTCGCAATATCGGAACGTGTCGATCTATAATGAATCTGAATTGGCTCTTATGTCTGCCAGAAGATAAACATTGATGAAATGCCAGACCAATTCTTGTTTGCATCTGTGAAAGCGGACCACATGGTAAACATTTTTATTTCCTGGTGTGGACCAAATAATCGAACTAGTGGCGTGAGAGCGCCCTTAGCCTGTCTTGTTTACAGTGTTGTTGGTACATTTGTTGATATGTAGCAAGGAGGTGATGATTCAAGTCACAGCATCGAAAGACAGGCTGGGCGCTTATGCACTGTGGACATTCCTGTATCGTGGTGTGTACCTCCACTGCACTGCCTCATCAGATTTATGTGTCCTCAAAAATGTCCATTACTTAAAGGAGAATATGGGAGCTGTCAAAGTACAGCCTGCACCCAACCCACGCTGTCTTGAGCGGAGCTCTAATCAGGCAGCGCCATAAGCGCATTGCACAACCCATTCTGTACAGAACTTGACGACCAAATGAGCCAACGCTGGCAGATGGAGATGCATGGAGCTTTTAACTTGCCATCTGATGGACGGGCATTGGTGCCGGCGCCATGGGATGGGTGGTGTGAGTCCAGTTGGTGCTGGTGCACATGGTCTTCGACTGCCAGCCACTTCCTCCTGTTGGCTTCTTCTCTACCAGCTGACTCCACTGGAGCTCCGGCCTGATGCACACACACACACACACACGACTCATATGGGAAATCTAACATCAACTAAGCACTTTGACAGCACACACTTCTGCCAAACTTTTTGTGACTTCCACCCAACATTGTTGTCCTAGGCGTAGCCATAGTCCCCTCTTAGCGCCTCTGACATGCTATGTGGGTGCAAGACATCACTGCCAGGAGGCCCCAAAAGATGGCGCCTGTTTGAAGGTCCATTTACCACAATGTAACCAAACAGCAAAACAAAAATCTAAGTGATCTGGGAACCAGGATTACTTCTGGATTATTACAGAAAGTTAATCATCTGTTTATGGTATTATTCCCAACATGTTGAAAATTTTATGAAAATCCAGCCAAAACATTTTGTGGTATTTTGCTAACAAATTAGACGGGAACAACCAGACAAATACCAGGCATTTACTCACGTCCCAGTTTTACATATAGATGACACAAAAAGCCACTCACTTTTTAGCTGGCGTCCCTCCAAACTGCAGGTCTGAGAGAGAAAATAGAAACACAACATCAGCCGTAAGGAGGAATGGGGTGGGACAGGACACAGAAAAAAAGAAAAGACTGCAGAATATTTGGATAGCGTCTCAGCATACTCACTACCAACGAGGTTGGCTAAAGAGGAGTCCAAATCGTTGGGCAACATTTTCCCAGAGTGCAACGGGACTCCAGGGCTGTGAATTTGAGTGTGCGGGGCCGGCTTCAGCAGGTCACCTGATATCCAAAGGTTACCATGGTTACATCAAATGAGAAATGAGTCAAGAGTGTACAGCAATCGGGCCTCACTGTCACAGCGCATCCAGCTCCGAGCCGTGTGTGTGTGTGTGTGTGTGTGTGTGTGTGTGTGTGTTTGAGTGAGTGTGAGTGGGAATTAATTTTCCATGCTTCATTGTATGTTTACATGTTTGTGTGAGCGTGTGTGTGTGTGTGTGTGTGTGTGTTTGGTTGTGTAAGTAGTCCTACCTCCCCAGGCATTGTTATTGTTGGGCACAGTGTGTGTGGTCTGGATGGGGGTGAAGTTAGGCTGCAGGGTGAACAGCTCACTCGTCAGGTTTGGCACACTGCGGGGAAGCAAAATTTAAATTTTTTATGTAACTATGTAAGTGCGTTAAAAAGGAAAAAGGTGATTTACAGTGACAGCTTGGCAGAACGCCTCTAGTCGAAGCAATAAAACGAAAGAACAAACCTGAGAAGGTTAGCGGTTCACAGACGGAACAGAAAAACAGTGTAATATTATAGTTCGGGCCGGACAAAGTGTTTTCTTCCTCTTTTCTCCGCGTTGTGAGTGCGGATGTTGAAACTCACTGGTTGTTGATGGGTACAATGGGTGAGTTGGAGAAGAGGTCTGTGGCCCCCCCGCTGCTGTTGGCGCTGCCCACTGACTGGGTGCTGGGTGACACGTTGGGCGTCTGAATGTCAATCACCTTATGACCGTCCTCCTGGTGTGGAAAGCATCAACAGAAAAGTACGTTTTCATTTGTTTTCATAGGGGGGAAAAAATAACAAAAATGATTCAAATTATTAGGTAGGTAAGCCAACAGTTGAACATTTATATTCCCTGTGTCTTGCCTTGTGCTGCTGCAGCCTGTTGTCCTCTGTCTTGTCATCCATGCGGCTGAGAGAGATGCCAGTGCTGGAGAGAGAGGACACTGCACTGGACAGAGTGCTGGATCTTCAGATGAGACACACACACGCACACACACACACACACACACACATACATATATATATATATGTACATTAACATATTTTAGCAAAACCTGTGTTGTTTCTTGATGTGCTGATGAAAGAAGTCGCCACCCTAAGCGTCTTTTCTTGCGCAAATACAATTTCATTCCCAAAAAAGAACACTGACAAATACATAGTGAATCTGTCTAAGAGCCAAGCTGTAGATCTCTTTTCATTATGCTGAGTCTTTGTGCCAACATGAGACCTCACTCTATTCATCCCAAAAGTCTTTCTTATAAATACTGGTGTTAAGTCCTTTAGATTAATTTGATTCTAAAGAGAAGTGGAAAATACACTACACCTGCAGAATTGACATGGTTGCTGTATAGTAAGTAGCGGACAAATTGATGTCTTGTCACGATAGCTCACAAACATTGTACGGACATTCATGAGTTCCAGGTGATGTGTCCTTAAGACTTTAGTGACCTTTACTCCATCGCCGTGAGTAGGTTGACATTTGACGTTTCTGAGTGAGGTGTCCCAACATTTATAATTACTGGATGGATTATCATCAAAAATGTAAAAATGTTCATGTTCCCCTGGGGATAAACAGTAATGAGACCGGTTGGCATTTAATGACCATCATTAGGTCAAGTGAGGCAATTAATGAGATGTTATAATTTGCACCTATGCTTTTACTGCAAGTCAAAATGTCTGCTGTGACCAAAGTCTTCATTGGAAGTAGTAGAAATTCTATTAAAGTCCACCTGAAATGTCTTTTTTTCACTATTATACAGAAAATACACTAAATTGCCAGAAGTATTCGCTCACCCATCTGAATAATCAGAATCAGGTGTCACTTTAATCATGTCCTCCAAACTTCATGTGGCCTTCAGATTAGCTTAAGAACAGAGCTTGGAGAGATCCCTTATGAAATGGGTCTGCATCCAACTCTATGTGCCGTGCAAAGCGTTGGACGCAGCGGAGTAAAACACATCACCACTGGACTCTAGAGCCGTGGAGGCTGGAGTTCTCTGGAGTCATGAATGGCGTTTCTCCATCTGGTGATCCGGGAGAATGGTACTTGTCTTGGGGTAGTTATGAGTGGGATGTCACTTAGATTAATATGCAAATTGAGGCAGTTGAGCAAATACCTTTGGCAATATAGTGCAGTAATTAGTAGCACTACTAGTAGTAACTATGCAACAAGCTGCAGATCTGAGTAGAGTCTTTGTGATCGTACCTGCTGGCTGTAGAGAGGTCCTTCAGCTTCCTGCCCTCCAGAGAGGCTAGATGCTGCTCCAGAGCCTCCAGGAGAGAACTGGGAGCCTGAGGGGGGTGTGGGGTTAGGGGGGTGGGGGAGTTAAAGGGGTAGGTAGGTGAGGGGGTAACATTAGAACCACGGCCAGGTAGAGCAAGTGGGACACACTGCTTTCTCTCTCACACCCCCCCTCTCCTCACCTCCTCACGCACGCCCCCCACTCACGCACACACAAAGCAGCAGCAAAATCAAATCAAAGACATCACCCTCAGATTCATGTCCACTTATCTACTCTACAAGAAGCTCTTTTTTTTTTTGCATTTGGTTTCATTAGGTTTGGTTGACCAGCATGCACAGATCAGCTGGATCATGCAAGCAAGTCCGCGATGGGACTGACAGCAGGCAGAGCGGAGCGCCGTGGCTGCAGGGCTCTGGAGTCCAAACACGACAGCAAGCACATCTCTGAACCGTCTAACGAGCCCATGCAGACGCCAGCAGTGCACAAACGCTCTCGTAAAACACGCACGCACACGCGCACACGCACGTACACGCACACACGTACACACGCATACACATAAAGAAAATCACAATCCGGAAAAAAGAGTTAACCCGTGGATTCCACTTTTAGTTAATATGCAAATTAGTGTATTGCTAATTTTAATTTAGTTTGGTGATCGAGCAGCAACTGAGTGCATATGTGTTATACCACTGGAAGCCAAGGAAGTTAACTCAGGGAAATGAAAACGTCTGTTGAAAAACCCGGTATACACATTGAGCAGCCGGCCAGTACTTTTTTTTTTTTTCATTGGAAAACAAAAAGGATGGATGGGTTCCTTTTGACCACATGTGATACCACGGTTTTCGTCCAGAGTCTTACATTTCAGCGTCAGAGAACACAATGCAAACACAACAAGCAAAGAAAAGATTTCTCATATACTTATTTTAAGGGGGAAAGAGAGTAAAATGCGAATTCTGGATATCCTTCTTCAGAGAAATCTAGAATATGCTAAAAGTTTAAAAGTAAAACAGACACATATCTAGAGCTCAGTAAAAGGAATGGGTCACTATGTTGTTGAATAAGGGCATATAAGGTCTTCATAAGCACTACAAACATGACATAAGTTTCAAAGAATAAAAGTCAGCCCTTTTCAGTTTGTTACCTGGTTTATCACATTAATAACATTCAATTTTGTGTCCACTGAAAAGGATAAATTGTGTATCAGGCCTTCAGCATGACATGCAGTACTTATGATGGCATTATGTACACCTATCCAAGTCATATTTGCAGAAACCTACTCAATAAAAACCATTCGCTGCTCTCCCCACAGCTAATGCAAAGGGACATAATCTTTTTCAGGGAAATGATTTCAACACTGCTTATATGGGCAAAAAAAAATTATATATATATATATATATAGTTCATGAAGTTCTGCTAACTTCTTTGTATGATGAGCCTTTTATTAAAGACACAAAACTTGATATTTTTAGGGATGGATACTAAGCCCCTTTCATGGACGTCTAAGATAGAAAAAAATGCAGAATTTCTGAAAACTTTTCAATTCGGCTTCATAAATGGAACCATAAAACAGAGTAAAAATGTATTCTGCAATTATTCGAATAAAAATATTAATAATTTCCTGCACTTATGCTTTATAATTGTGGGGGAAAAAATGTTTTTTTGTTTTTTTTTGTTTTTTTGGAAGTTCTGCTTTTATTGGCTTCTCTCTATTCTAGACTCTGCTCAGACAAAAAAAAATAAGGAAAAGGCGAAGGAGTTAAGGAGAGTGAAGAAGAGAGGAGGAGGACGGGGCAGCTGCAGTGTGGGCAGGTCTGTAGGGTGAGTAGGGAACGGGAGCGTTTAGAATGAAGCATTATGGGATTGACTTGATGGATTTATATAGTGGTTGACTGACTGGTTGATTGACTGATTGAGATGAGATGTAGACTGACCTGTGTGAGATCGGGGCTGTCGCCCTGATCTATCCCAACTCGCTGTGTCACAAAAAAGGAGGGAGGGGGTAGGGGAGGGAGGAGGGAGGCAAAATAAAAATAAACCAAATGTAATAATAAAACAAGGAATAAACCAAAAAACCCAACAGACCACAGAGTAAAAAAAGGGAAGAGGCATGTGAAGGAGGAAGAGGAGGGAGAAAGAAGAATCAAACCCAAGCATTCATTACTTCATGCAGTGGCTGAAAAGGAAAACAAATAAAAGACAACAGAGGAGGAGGGGAGGAGGGCGCATGCACACGCATACAAACACCTATATATATATATATATATACAACATATGCACACACACATATAATTACACGCACACTCACGCACACGCGCACACACACACACACTGAAATCTGGAGACTGGTTTGAAATGGATGCTGAGCACACCGACTGATTGGTCAGGCAGGGCAGAGAGGGCAGACAACAGGTCACGTGACTGCGAGGTAAGACACATCCAAAAGGAAGACACTCAACTAATGTTGACTTTTGAACAGAAAAGAAAAGGGGGGGACACAGATGACACACACAAACAGACAAACACACATTTTGTTAGACAGGTAAAATGAATGAGGGTTCCTTAAAGTCAACGTTAGTCTGCTGTTTTTTTTTTTTTTTTTTTTTTTTTCTTTGGATCGAGCGGCTGCACCCCAAACCTTCGTCCAAATGGGAAAAAACGAAAACCAAGCAGTGAGAAAGCCTTTGAAGATGGCGCACGGGGGTAATGCTACGCAGTCTACAGAGGATTAAAACACTGTTCATATTCACTGTGAAGCCTAGCGAGGACTGCAACTGTTAATTGGAAAACAGCCATTTTTGTTTCTAATTTTAAGAAAAAGGAAAGGAAAAACAAAATAGGAAGGAAGAGGAGACAAAGATAGTGGTAGAAAAAGAGCTTGCTTGGGCATGCAGTGCAGGCATGTGAACAGGCAGCACGCGAAGGATCCCTCAACTGGAAGCTCTACATGAGTGGCTCTGTGATAGGCTAAGACTGTCTCGGAGTAATCCCCTCCCCAGGTCAGGGTGAGAGAAGGACAGAAACAGGAGAAAATCTAGAGGCGAAAAAAAAAAGACTTGGAAGATTAAGGAGAAGAACCCCCCCCCAGACAATGATCTACGGTCAGTTCTAGCTTCCTCACGGATGAGGTTATAGAAAATATTGACCGTAGATCAGATGGCTAGGGTAACAGTTATCTGGAGCAAATCTTAACAGGTCAGGGTGGAATTTTCACCGCGGGGTAAAATTCTATCGGGAAAGAGGAGAAAACGGGAATAGGCGATTGTGTCCCTTTATAATGAGAAGTGAGAGAGAGGAGACCGTTGAGATTTGCTCACAGACGGATATTCCCGCCCTCTCCAAGTGGTGATAAACGCTGTTTTTCCTCCGCGGAGGGACCAGCGGGACGCTCGGACGTTACCTCAGCCACTTTGAGGAACTCGGACAGTTTGGTCATCCTGTTGAGGAAGGCCTTGTAGATTTCCAAAGCTTCTTTGCACTGGTTCTTCTTCATGTCAAAGTATTTCTCTGTGTGTCAGAAGACCAGAGTCAGCATCACTGTTGTGTTCCCTGCACTTTAACCCGTTCAACCTGAACGCATATTCATCTATATTTGAGTTGGGGATTAACAGAATACAAGGAACAGTTATGTATTTAATATTATAAGATGAATGCGGCACATATTTCACATAATACAATGCAAAAACTGAAATCTTTACGGGTGAAAATACCTTTTTTTTTATTTCAAGTTTTTTTTCCCTTATTTGGTCTTGTTTTTTTTTATTTTATTTAAGACAAATCCTGAGATCTTGAGAATAAATTAAATTAAACTAAAATATTAAGGGAAAAAAATGAATAAGAATAAGATAATACTCAATATTGGACTAAATGTACCAAAAAAAGATATTATAACAAGATACATAAGAGAAAAGAGGATTTACCCAGTACCACCAATTCACCAATATATATCTAATTACTAATTAGCTACTTAGTTAGTCATGTTCACTGATATATTTTTCAACGTAACAATGACTGGATATGAATCACTTATTAACTGGTGATTTAAAATACATTCATAATAAAATAACTCCACACTTACCTACAGAATAGGTCCTGACTAAGAATTGTCACACAAAGTTTTCCAAAAATTATTCAAAGTATTAACAATACATTACCTAACTTGATTAATTTTTAAGGACTATGTCACGAATTCAGTTCCTGTGCATGTATTCAGTAATCTACAGTAATCCTCCCAACACTGATCAACTAGTAGAGGTGAGTCCCAGTCAGTTAAAGGCCAGTAGTAATAGAAAGAGTCACCTCAGGTCAATTAATTACTGAATCATTTAATCTCTAGACTAAAGAGTCTGTTGGCCTGTTCTCACTCTTCTCTGGTTTAATAATTAATAAACAGAAAAGCATGTGATCAGGTATTTTAGCATTGTAGTCTCTAATTGGAAGTTGAAACAGTAGAAGGAAAAATTGATTTTCCTCTAAAGAAGGATTGAATGGAGTCACAGTCCTGTGATCCCAACTCTCTCGGCCCCACCAGATTATCGCAAAAAAAAAAACACAAAGGACTCGATATAGATTAACTCTGGATCTGCTGTGTGTGGTTTACCCAGCATGTTGATGACCCCTTCATTGTAAGCGGCGAACAACCGTATGGAGTCTTTAAACAGCAACATGAAAGCCGTGTTGATCACTCCGTTGGTCAGCTCGTTGGAATTGGGCTGCAGGAAGAAAGGGGGAAGAAAGCAAAGAAAACGGCACTGAGGTTTGGATCGTGATCCAGCGATCTGCCCTTAGATACGCGTGTCGGGGTCGGGCGTGTTCACCTGGAAATCCAGCAGTGCGTCCAGCTGGTTCTGAATGATAGGCAGCGTCTTAATCAGCTTCTCTGTGTTCATGGTGCGCATCACGCCGTCCGCGCTGGAAACACAAAGGAACACACACGTGACAAACACATGGGACTTATTAAACCTGTGTGTGTGTGTGTAGAGGTGCTTGTAAACCACAAAGGCGATTCATATGCGCTTTTTGTGCACATGTAACATGCAGGTCGTCTGAGAGTGTTCGTTACCCTCGCTTCATCTTGGTGAAGTCCACCGCTGCTAGTCTGTAAGACATGGCTTTCTCATTCAGGTAGCGGCTGTAGCGTCTGATGAAGGTCGACATGTTGTACCCTGGAGGGCAGAGAGGGGACGCTGCAGTTGGAAACCGGTCACTTAAGGCCATTTTTTTTTAAACCAGGTTAAGAAGCCATAATCCCTTTCACGTGAAACTTCCCTACCACAATCTGCTTTCCCCAGACGTCTCAAGCGGGGGCTTTGTGCCGTCTTACCTCCGGCTTTACTTTACTACTCATATTTACTTTGGGATAAATGTAACGTGTGACGTCACACATTCATAACAATCTAATCTCACATTTGTCTGCAGCTTTCCAATCCCGGACTGTGGCTTTTTCGGTTTGAAACAGCCTCTGAAATAGCATTATCGATAGCGCCACGGTGCCAGGGAGAGTCGGACATAAAGTCATTTTGTTAGACGAACGGCACTGCTGAGTTTACAAACAGGCAAATCATGGCATTAAATCACCTTGTAGTGCAGCCTTATCTAGAAAGTTGTTGAGGTTGAAGAGCGTGTTTCTGGAGGCAAGGTACTGCATCAATCTCTGGTGGAGGGGGGAAAAAAAAGAAGAGAACAAAGAGTTATCTGATGCTGTTTCCCGACAATATCAAGTCATGTCCACACAGACACATTGCCGATGTTTATGCAACGCGTTTGTGGAGAGTTGTGGCTTTATGAGCGTTTCGCAAAGGCCGGGCCGCTCGAGAGCGAAATAATCAGAGCTTATCGACTTAAAGTCATGAATTGGGCACTCTAACATCCTTAGGTAAAAGTACTAGTCTGACCATGATTCTTTTTCACCTTTAACAATGTATTGTATTTAATCGGCTTATCATATTTTTATGTATAATCTTACTCTGCAGAGCAAGTAGTATGTATCAGATAAATAGAAGTTATATATTTATAGTAGTACATTTTATTAGATTCTCTTTAATTATTATAAATTGTTATCACTCAGGTAACTCTAAAATGCACTGGAGTAATCTGCAGAATCTGCATCTACTATTGATTTAAAAGCTTACAGTGGGCTAATGTGGGGCTGGGCATCGGTAACCCCTTCTCCTTGCAAACTGTACCTGTATTCCATCTTTTTTTATACCCAGACCTAGAAATAAATTACTATTTATATAGTCTGTGGTAGTGGATTCATTAGTTCATTAGTTAGGTCACCAGGTTGGTCACACAAGCAGCTATGACACTGACAGTTTTATCATTTGCATACTATGAGAGCGCCATCGTGCCCGCTGTGACACTGCTGCAGCCCTCTATTTGAACATTCTCCGTATTTGAACATGTTTTAACTGATGCTCTCTGAAAACGAGTCGATTTTTTTGCACACCGGTCATTGAAATGTCAGCGGGATACTTTATCTGCCTTTTGTTGGAAGATGTGACATCAAAGAAGCAGAAATCCACAGCTCGTGTTTGCAGGCGCCGTACATCGTACATTTCGAGTGTGTTCATCGAGTGCGGGCCTGCAACTGTGCCCAGATTAATAGACGGATCATTACCATTAGATGAACAAAGCACTCGATGTTAGATGTTTATCCAAGTTGACCTTCAAAATTGACTGCCTGTGCGGGTGAGGTCATTTTTTTTTTGTCAAGATTGTCTGTGCCTATTATATTTTAGATTTGAGTTTGCAGTTTTAAATTGTATTTTTGGTAAATACTCAAATGTATTTGGAAAAACAGCATTTTTTAGCACATATTTTGTTAAGGAAATGTAATGCTTTTTGATCTCATTTCTCATAATCATGAGAAAACCCTCTTCGGGCCTCCAAACTCACCTCGTTGCCGTACATCATGAGGTGATGCGTGGTGATGAGCGCCTTAAAGACCACGATCCAGCTGTTGCTGGCCGTGCGCTCCAGCAGTGTGTCCGCCAGGTGGGGGATGCTGACGTTCAGCTCATTGGTGCAGTGGATCAGGTCTGGGGGACACAAACAAACGGACAGCGTGAAACAAGTGTGGAGAAAATAACGAGTGATGAGTGGAACAAAGGTCAACGCGCGTGGGCCCAGAGGTCACGGCGTGCTCAAGCTGCCTCCGTGCACACTGCACCATTCTTCACTGTGAATTAAAACACCAGCCACGATGTATGCAGCCACATCGACTGGTGACTCAATATTAGTACATGAATCATTGGGCAAATGATTATTTAATGATAGAGAACATATAGACAGTTGAATCAGAACCAGCGATACTGTATCACAAAATCCATTTCGTATCTGTAGTTCAACATCGCGGACTAACTACTCATCCGAAATGTCAATAATAGATCAACTCAGAAGATGGAAAGGTGCATTACAAGGTCAATTATGTTCCAGCACAATCAACTCCGGGGATGCATAATTAAAAAAAAAATACTGTCGAATGATTGGACTGATGATGAATAATGAAGCAGAATTTTCTTCCAGAGCATATTTGTTAGTGGTGATTGACTATAACTATGTTGACCCCAGTGTTTGAGACTGGTGTAAATTCCCTGTTTAAAGTTAATGTGGGGCACATTTCAAAAGGAAAATGGCTCACTGCGACGCTAGAATATTTATATTAGAGTCACAAAAATGATAAATACCGATAATAGCCAATTCAAAGATTCAGTAGAGCTCACTAAAATGTATGCACATCGAGGACACACTGTGGGAACAATGGCCTAAATTCTTTATGGATTGTTCTGGCTAAAGATCAAAATGTGAGGTATGTTTGGCGTGTGTTTAATCTCAAAGAATTTATGACCAGAGGAACCAGGGATTAAATAGCACAAACATCTCTCTTCTTATGCGCTCTATTGTATATAATATACTATTGTATATAATATACTATTGTATATAATATACTATTGTATATAATATACTGCATATGCTGTTGAGAATCCATACATGGTGTGTCCGCAGACAGGGGAACGTTCCCATAAATGTTCTGCATCTGATGTAAAATTATTCAGCTGTGATTTATAAAGGTTTTATGGAATTACTGTAAAGAAGTGATTCAACGTAATTCAATTTTCTTATAAAGTTGCCTTGCCCTTTTTTTTTTTTTACAGTGAAGCATTTCATATGTCCAATCACTTAATGTAATCTGTTCAGTGACATTTCTTATTAAGTTTAAGACTCAATAAACTCACTTTTACTCTGGAAAAAAATTGTGTTTAGATGAATAAACACTGTGTTTTCAGTAGTACTCTCTCAACTATATAAAACCCAGCTGTTTTTCATATGAACAGCATATCTCATTTAGATGATGGAACAGTGGTTCAAAGTGATTCAATAACATGGAAAGAATGGATAAATCGCTGCGCCACATTAAAACAATTTTCTTATGTTGAGATGCCAAACGACTTTCTTGTATTCACGGAATCGCCAAGTTACTGAGGCGAGACTTCAAGTAGTCTGCGGCAAATCCTCGGTCTGTTTATTCCAGCGGATCAGAGGTTATCGGGGTTTATTTGAGAGCTCTGTGATGTTTTCCGTGCCCACTGAAACGCTGGATACCAAAGAGTCCCGCCGGACACCATGGTTAAATGTTTAATGCATGTCAAAGGCACCCGGAGCACCAGCAACTCGCTGCAGCCGCCGCCTCAATCCCATTCATCTTTGACATTATTTTATGTTATTTTTAAGCGTGAAAACGTCGGCGGCAACAGCACAGGCGATAATACCTGTATCGATATTGATTACAGTCTTCATATACTTGTCCGGCTTTGCCCGCCATGAGTTATTACCTTCAGATCGACTGCAGTCAGACTCGCTGTAACATTTGCTCCCCGGCTTTAAGGCCAAATATTAATAGAAGGTCGGTCTTCTTTCAGCATCTCAAAGTGGAACATGAAACATGCCCAGAAAACTTTATAAACGATTACCGCGTTTTGAATAAATATCCTTGAGCTGCAAAGCTAACAATCAGAGCATATGATTCTTAACGTTTCACTGTAAAGCATATTTATTGATTTCTATAAATCCGAATTGCTGTGCGTAAATCACTAATGAATCAATTTTACTCCCGGGGAAATTGTATGTTTCACACTCCCTCCTCCTAATTAAATGTCAGGGCATTAATATCAAAACCTTACATGGCAATGGTAGCGTTCACTCTTGCTTTACACGTTTGTAATGGTTTGTATGTGAATTTCCTTCCTGGCTCAATAATTAACTGGACCGTATTGATTCTTAACTAATTAATGTTTCCTGCCACATGCAGGTAAAGTGGACAAGCTGCACACTGTTTGGCCATGTGAGCAAATATTAGATAGAGGATCTTGACAATTTTACAAACACTAATGATCCCAGCGGAATTATTCTATGATGATCTTATATTTTCCACTGAATTGTAACTGAGAGCATAAATACATCCTAAACTAAGATGATGAACATCACATGATTAAAACACATGAAAAAATCAAACCTTGGAACTACGCTAAAAGGTTAAAGTAATCAGGTCGCACAAGATATTTGATATTGATTTTATGTACTGAAAAATCCATTCAGTTAAACCTGAAATGTTGAACACCATGCAAACCTTTTTTTTGGAGGTTGCAGCCAACTGATTATTTTAAGAATTTAAAAAAATGCTTAAAATTCTGATTTAACCCTACATGTAAACTATAAAGTTATGTTTGAATGAGCGAACTAACAATTTTTAGGCAGCTTTGTTTATACTTTTTTCTTTTTTTCAGAGTAACCTTGAGCATGTTTCTGACATTCTAGCACCAGGCACCACCGGCATGGCGTTTCAAGATGTTATTTAGCTTTTCGCAGAGTAATTGCTCCGGCTTCAATACAATTACACCTAAATAATAGAGCTTCTTCAGTTTAAACGTTTCCATGCTGTGTCCACCTCTGTGTATTCCTTTGGGTGATGATATATCATCTAGGATTTAATCATTGACATGTGACAGTGTAGATAGCCGGAGGGATGTGATGAAGTATCGCCTCTATGATTGCCAACTGGGATTACTGATAAGCCGCAGTGCACATAGGAAATAATGTGCATCAATAACACAATTAAGATTTATCAGCGGCACGGAGAAATTGAGTTTGAATTGCTGGTGGTGTAAGTGTAACTGTAAGGACTCGGTCGTGTAACATCTGAATATTCCGAAGGTTAATTTAAGACTTTCTGGATAATGCGTTAGTTTAGATCAAGTCATTTTGGGGGATATAAAAATACGGTCTTCGCGCCGACACATAATGTAGAGGTAGGAGCGAGCGTGTGCGACTGTGTGAGAGTCAAAGCCATTTATCGTATCCTCGTTAGTCTGTCATCATCCGGCCTTCTCGTACTTAATTTGTCTGACAAACCAAGGCTGCGGGAACCGGGGAGCGAAAAAATAAAAGAAAAGCCGGCGATTATTCTCAACACATTCCGTTTGCCTTTACAGGCGTCTGCGGTACATCACCATCACAATCATGACACACAACCAAAAGGAATCATACGGCGAACAACACAATTGCGCTTTCAGGATAGAAGGTCATTTCCCTAATTACTATTCTGCGCGTGGTGAATCTGGTTTTGTATCGCCACTCTCTACTATCATCGCCACGCAGAGTATTGCTGAGTGAAATCCCATTACTCTGTCTGTCATGCTCGCCATTTGCCACGGGTTGTAAATAATCAGCGTTGGCCGTCTATGTCACCGACCGGTCTGTCAAGGTCATGACACAAAAAGAGGACGCAAAAAAAAAAAAACAGGGTTTTATGCTCACTCTGAACGCCGTCGATGACCGGCGTTACATTTGATTTATCATACACTGCTTTTGGAAGGAACGGCACAGCAATTTTCTTCCCGCTGCACTCTGAAAAGGATGGATCAATAACATCTTGAGTATATTTTGAAGGTAATTGAAATGAGGGTATTTATCAAACCTCTCGGTTTAGGTAAGCTGTTCCAATGCGCAGGTGTATTTAGATCTTTCTGGTCCAAAAAATAAACCACTGGCTCATATTTTAAATCTTACTTACAGCTAACTTTGCCAGTTACCCACTGTATTGTTTTATTTTGTTCCTTTAAGCAAATTCTGCCACCTGTATTGATTTTGTTGCATTTGCCAGGCAGTCCTGCTGAGGCCTTTTAAAGTAACCCTTTCATTACCTCATAACACGGGCCAATCCTGTCACTTTTTATGGCCCTGTTTAACCAGGCTGGTTGGATACGAACACTCTCAAATCAGGGAGAGTTTTTTGCACCAGAGCCACGCGCTCACATACGGAAACAACCTACAGTCTCATACAGCCGACTGACAAAAAGCTCCTTTTTTAAGCCCTTTTCTTTACATCCTTTATCCACTTCCCTACACAGGTCCTGTCCACCGGTCAAGGGATTAGACCAGGTGACCTTCTGATCACTTCCTCGCCCGCGTCCTTCCACGACCTTAAAAAGTACAGCCTCCGCGCTCAGCAAACGAAAGACAGACGTACGTTAGCGCATGTCGCAGGGTGGAGAAAAGAGGCCCTCCAGCGAGGAAATAGAAAGTGTTTTTACTGTGGAAAGCGAGAACAGATGCATCTGAATAGCTCACGTACAAAACATTCATTGAACTGAAAATGAAATTCAAGCTTCCAGGGTTGAATCGAGCCTGGCATGCAGTTTCTACTTTGGCTCTGTGAAACAATACACACCTCATGTAACCCCCTCGACCAGAATGGACTGCGCCGTCCATTCTGCAAGAAAATGTCATTGTCCTTGAGAGCGGCGGGAGCCTGTAAAACCTTTTCATAATCCACGGATGGATGAAAAATCTGTCTTGTTAATGCCAGATGGTTTAGTTTTCGCAATATCTCGCGATTGTAGTTTCTGAAAGTTCCTCTAGTTTCTCAGGGCAGGTACATGACCTCCTGCAGATGGAACCACCTTAAGAACTTCATAACTGCAGAGGTGCTATAGATGCTCTGATTGTTTTTTAAGCACTTATCATGCTCTATTTCTAAGAGTTAATTTGACTTATTCCCTTCCAGAAATGACCACAATGTAGCTTCCGGTTTCCACCTCTTGTTCAGGATGGAGCACCAGGCCAAACCTCAGAAAACCTAAATACTCGTGGTCACCTTCAGGACAAGATGGTCGAACGCAGCAGTTATCTGAGGCTTTTAACATCCGACACACACACACACACACACACACTCACAGACGTGCTCCGGGATACCTGCACTTGTTTTTTTTTTTAATCTGTGAGCTGAGCCAGCACGGCGATGGGGAGAGTGATCCGGCCCTGATTGGCCAGCTAGATCTTCTGAAGGCATCCCAGGATTCCAAGTGTCACCTCTGTCGTGTGGACATGGCCGACCGATCCAGCCACCAAACTTGCCAGACTTGGCTGTTTGTCTTAGACGGATTTATCCACGCTCCTTTTTGAGTAACCATCTCGCTATTTTTTGCCCCGTCCATCTCTCTTTAGCTGGTGGACTGACTTGCCCGAGAGTCTGACTGGCAGCACCATTGATTACCCTATCTACTCTATCGATCATGTCAAGTAGCCTAATTATTCGTGAGGCAGAAAAGCCACCTAACCTAATAATCACTGGTTAAAAAAAAGCCAACAACAAAAAAAAGAGGACTCCTCTCCTTCAGCCTGTGTGTACATAATCGCTGCAGTTTGCACACACGGCTAATTAGCAGAATGTGGAGATAAAGGATCTGTACTGACACCAGCGGTGCTCATTGTAACACCCACCAGCACACAGCTACAGCACAAACACACTCCGCTCCTCCAGCACCTGACAGCAGTAACACATTCATAAATGATTCATGCACCAGAGGACATGAGAGTGAACTTGACCTGAATGTGAGATTGTACGGGGGAAAATGATGAGAAAACGTCGGGTGATGCTGCAGGAAAAAGAAAAAAAAAAAAAAGAAAAGACGCACATATTCCATCCTGAAAACGTCTCCAGAGGATCCAGAGCTGCTGCTGCTGCTGCTGCTGCTGCTGCTGATAGTGGCGTTAATAATGGATAGGCCTACACTATAAAGCGGACGCTTGCAATATGATTAGCCAATACTAGAGTGGCCTATTTCCCCCGAATGACATGCACGGATAGCACCTGGCACATTATTACAAATCCGCCGTCCACATCACTATTTGGGGAGAGGGGGTGGATGGAGGGGTGGATGGATGGGGGCGCAGATGCGCCGTGGTGTTTGCTCTGCTGCGTTAAATCACATTTGAATCTGAGGGAATGTAACGGTGCCTAATTAAAGAAAGGCTGCAAAACATGAACCGGGGCCGGATGAGAGAAGACGAGGAGGAAGAGCAGCAGCAGCAGCAGCAGCAGGAGGAGGAGGAGGAAGAAGGGTAACAGATACTGTTTATACAGGCTACCCCTTTGTGAGGAGAGGGGGGGAAAGGGAGAGAGAGAAAAAAAAAGATGCATGCACACAGGCTATCTGTCTATACAGTAGAGAGCAGGTGGTGGGATGCTTAACCTACAGTCAAGGTGTTTCTTCTTGGGTCCGCTGACTTCGTGCGTCGTGGCCTTGCAGACGGCTTTGCTGATGGCAGACCCGGTCATGCTGTGCTGCGCGGCGGCGATCCGGTCCGTCAAAGACTGTCCCGACATGTTACGGTGGCGGCGGCGGCGGCGGAGGAGGAGGAGGAGGAGGAGGAGGAAGGCGGAATGATGGTCGAGTCGGGGCGGGGGGAGCCGGGGAGGAGGAGGAGGACGATCAAAATGTCTTTAGCGGCGGGGAGGAGGAGGAGGAGGAGGAGGTGGAGGAGGGTAGTGCCCTCTGCGAGAATCGGCCGTCTGAGCAGGAGCAGCAGGAGGAGGAGGAGGAGGAGGAGGAGGAAGAGGAGGAGGCCAGCAGCGTACACCGACGAGGATCCGGTGGGAGAATTCATGCGGCGGCCCAAATAAATATAAAAAAAAAATCAAGACGATCAGATCCAGCGATTCATTGAATATTCAGTCGATGACCCAGCTGCAGAAATAACGCGAAGGCTGCAATAAAAAAAAAAGAAAAAAGAAAAAAAAGAGAAATCCAGCTCCGAATCGGGGCGGTCTGAATGCAAAAAGAGAATCACACTAATAAACGATCATGTACAGTAATGTGATGTTTCCCTGAAATAGCTGCTGCCAGAGTGGGCTGCGGGCAGGGGGGATGCGCCTTGGCGAGGGCTGGATCCGAAAACGATCGAGACTATCGGTGATGGTTATCACATCTATGCGGCATCCCCTGTTACTGATCACCCATTTTTTTTTTATTAAATGTCCTTTCCCTTTCTTTCCTCTCCTCCTCCTCCTCCTCGTCTTCTTCCTCTTCTTCTCCCCCTGAATCTATGCAGACCTCCGATCGGAGCGCAAACACCTCGCAGCACCGCGCGTCCGCTGCTGCATCCAAACCTGCTTTTTGATTCCTAGTCCGAGTCGTTTTTTTTTAATCTTCTTACAAAAGGGTGTATTTCTCTGTTGAGGTTGCCGATAGGCCAATTCCCCGTTTTTTTTCTCTCTCTCTCTCTTTCTCCCTCCCTCTCTCTCTCTCTCTCTTTTTGTCAGTCAAACTTGTGCGTAAAATGGCAGTACATGAATCAGGTGACTAGGAAAGCGGGGCGATTGGGCCACTTTCTCGGGTCCGGGGAGGGCATCTTAAAGCAGAAGGCTGCCCCGGCTTTTCCAGGCATCAGCTGGTTCGTCACCTCGGATGGGGGCTCAACGCTGGGATGTGCAAACTCTCCCTGATTACCTGCCGTCCAATGAAATGTGGACACATAGGGGGGGAAAAAATGCGTGATAACATCAACAAAAGGTGTTTCATTTGTGCCTGCGCCCAGGGTGAAAACTACATGTGAGCTGACCCTGTTGGAGAGTGTGTTTTATGGTGATTTTCTTTTATTATATAGTAGAAATCCTCTCGCTTTAACTTTACAATAAGGCTGCACCCACACAGATTATTTGTGGTGGTGATGACTGCAGTGGTTCTCAATGTGGGGTCTCACCAGGGAGTCCCCAGCAAAATGATAATTTATTTGTCACTATAAGTCTACCCATAAGTCACACAGTGACAGAATGTGAGGCTATTGTTTGCATTGACATGTGTTTTGTTTCCTTGGGGGGGTCATGGGGGGTCATGAGAGTTTGAATGTCTAACACTGAATTTATTGCATTCTGGAGGATTTCTGCATCACTTCATGGTTGGAGATGTGTTCATGCATGCAGAACAACACACAAATCAGACACCAGGAGATATTTCAAAATATGATATGTAATAAAATGATCCACGGATTTCTCCCAGAGATCAGCTTTTCTTATTTAATCATCATTTAATATCATTACACCCGCTGACCTAACATGCATGAGGGCACGTGACAAATCCTGGTTGCAAAGATGAGAAAGTCAAAAGAATTAAAATACAGTTTAAGGAAGCATTCCTCAGGCCGCTCATGTTGTGTTCATGTTGGTTTCTTGTCATTTAAAAGTCCCTTTGCATCATTTGGTGTGAAATGCTAAATGGTGTAACCAAAAAAAAGAATTAATATGTTTTAAATATTCAATCCACCTGGTATATAAAATTAGCTGATATTATGTGTTTTTCAATTTTTAAAACCTTTTTAAGAGAGGTAAAATTTCTGGTAACACGTTTTTTTTGCGTTACACCACGTGACAGTTTTGGCATTGTCCCATAAACCCATTTTTGTGTTTTTTTTTCAGAATAAAACTTATGAGGGGGATGAATCTCCTGCCCCCACTCCCCCAATCTATTTTGGTCATAGTGTTAATATTTTCTGGGGCAAAAACTTATGAAATATGAATCCATGGACTAATTTGTGTCAGTTTCAGTGTCCTTGATGTGAAACATGTTGAGAACCACTGTACTGTGCTACCAGCAGTGGTGGAAGAAGTACTCAGATCTAAAGAAGTAAAAGTATCAGTATCACAATGAAAGTGAAAGTGTACTCCACTGCAGAGAATATTCTGTCATTCAAAATCGTACTTAAGTGAAGTACAGATGTATCGGCAGCAGAATACTTGAAGTATCAAAGCAAAAGATCATATTGTTGGGTGCTCAAATACCGGGAAATTCTATGTTTTATGAAGTGATCATGTGTTTCATGCATGAATGACTTATCATAAAATAGCTTGTGACTGTCGTGGAGTAGATTGTGCACTATTTCCCTCTGTGGAGTGGGATGTGTAACGTAACATCAAATGGAAATAATCAGTTATTATTACCATTCGATGTTTCAAAATCGTACTTAAGTCCAGCACCCGAGGAAGCTCACCTAGTTCCATTCCACCGCCGGGTGCCGTAACAAGCAGCCAAACATTCGAAGGTCCCCGTTTGATGGCGTTTCTTGTTACTTTTAAAGCAGCTTTATAGGCATGTTTCAGTTTGATCCGTGTGTTCCAGCAACATTCCCTGTGAGCGCATAAATAACGTTTCACAGTGGAGCAGATAGCATCAGGGAGGACTCAGTGGTGGCTCCTGCTTTATTTTATAAAGAGGGGGGGGGTTCATAAAACTTCCTGGCAACATGCAATGTTCTGGTAATGGGAACATATTTTTTTATAGAACCATATCTTTTACTAGAAGGGGCTATTATTATTATTATATGAAGTAATGCCTGAATGTTTGAAGATTGTGTGGAAACATTTCTCCTGAAATCAGAAAATGTTTGCTGCGGTTGAGTTTTGGATGCATTTGCGCATCCAAATCTTCGTGTGTGTGTGTGTGTATGTGTGTGTGTGTGTGACATAGTTCTCTTTGTGAACCAAACCCAGGTCATGGCTGATTTTCACACCTTTAGCCTGAAACAGGCTGAAGGACCTGGCTTGCGACACTTGCATAGAACAATGCTGATACATACAGCTCAGGATACAGCACCACAACATAGATTTTTATTGCGTGTAGTCTGGTTAACAGAGAAACAGGGGTGGGGGGGGGGGGATACAAATGTGTTGCATTCCAAGGCCGGGCTATTACACATCAAAGGCCGTGAAGGAAAATGTAAAGCAGATACCTAATTTGAAAACATGGAATTTGGAATAACACTCGAGGGGGAAATCTACAAAAGGCAGCAGCCCTGATGGTATGTGCTCCTCTTTGTGCATGAAAGACGAGCACATACCCTCTTTTTGACTGGCAAGAAATTGATTTTAGGCTTGGAGTAAAAAAACGTCTCGTAACCGAGAATAGAGACAACAGTTTAATAGGGAGTCGGGTTTGCTGCTAAAGTCATTAATATCCAGAGTAGAGGTGTTGAGGATGTTTATGCTTGTGTTTGGAGTATAAATATCAACGATCAGGGAGTTGAAATTATTCCCTGATTAGGAGGAGAGGCTGTATCACAGAAAGTAGCCAACACTTTACCACTGCTACTCCTAATTAAAGAAATTATCAGTCCACTAATAGCCTTTATCAATGAACTGAAGCGTCCATTTAATGGACAATTCTGCTAAACTGCCTCCCCTCGGTTATCGCCACCACATTTAGGTTTATTTGTGGCTGCAGAAGGGATCTTTGTGCTTTTTCTCGGCAGCGTGCGAGAGCAGATTTCTCCGCTTCATCAGTTCATGATCCGGTGTGAACGAAATGCCTTTAAATATTTGCAGGGCGGTCATGAAGCCACGGGACGTATTCTTCAGATCCATCTTGTGTATTAATACATGAAGGGATTCCTCTGACGGCATATATAGATAATAAGTAATGATGGTACTTCTCGGGCTGTGATCTAGAAGATTCAGATCTGAGCTGTAATATATAGACACATATATATTTTGGGGGGATATGCTTGTTTGCTTTTACTATAGATGAAAAGCTGAATACCACTCTAATGCCTGTACATTAAATATAAAGCTGCAGCCTTGTCTCCTTGTTCCAAACTAAAATAAAAACAGCAATCCAGGGCTCCATCAGAGGCAGTATTCACAATTACTGATAATGATAATGATTACTTCCCCCGAAAATATAAATGTCTGAAAATACAACATACCATGATTCAAAACATAACATAGGCAAAGAATAATTTGTAAAAAAAAAGAAAAATAGTTACTGTAGTTACTGTATGCATGATAACAAAGTATGTATATAGTATATATCACTACAGGCTTGTAGGCCCAGTTTAATGTGAACTAAACACCAAACCTCTCACTTTATCCACTCTAGCAACTGCTGATTGTTACGCTCTCGTCCTGTTGTAGCTGTCCTGAAGGCACAAATGATTCGGTTCTGATGATAGTAAAAAAACGACTCATTCGTGTCCAATCCATTTGAAGTATGGACAAGTGAAAAGTGCAAAGAAAGCAGGGTTTCATGTTTTTTTTTGTTTCATGATCTCTGATCACACTGCAGACAAACAGGTGCCACAACTTCATATTTATAATAAATATAGTTTCCGTCCTAGAATTTATAACAAAATTGTAAATTGTAATAGGTTCCTGTCTGAATCTAATGATTTTCAATACTTTTTTATAGGAGAGAATGAGGTGAAAAATTTCATTTCAAAATTTAGGGAGTTTAAAAAGATTTTTCACTAATTCTGTTCTGCATTTATATACCTCTAAATGAATGTAATAGGCATTCTATCTAATATTGTAAAAAAAAATTGTAAACTAAATTAGAGGTAAAAAGTTGGCATACACTCAGTCTGCCTCAGATCACATTTAAAGTTCCTATTCCTAGAATTTTAAGCAATTTGAATTTAAAAACGTTTTGAAAGCGTCTGCCAAATAAAGAGTCAGATTCGACTCCTCTGTTAAAGTAGCGTCTATTTCACACACATTGTGTTGCGTTGCAGTGTGAACGTAGCTCGCTCCACTATTTTACATTTTGCTTCACGTACGGCTTGTAGGCTTAGGTTGGTTAAACACAAAAGCGATTTTTTTTTCCACAAACAGTCCCTGAGCCAAACTTATCTCTGCGGCCGAGGCCTCGCAGCTGTTCACTTCCTGGTTGTCTGTGACCGGTTCAGGGGTCACTATTTAAAACACGACGAGCAGTTGAGATGATCCTTGACGGTGTTGGTGTATCCGGACAGGGCGATGGAGCCCGGGTCCCGGTCTATCACCGGGCTCTCCTCGTTGTTCAGGATGTGCTCGACCAAGCAGCGCGCCGCCTCCTCGATGTTTGTGTTTTCCTGAAAGACAGAAAAAAAACAATTACAAAGAAACAAAGTGAATAAGCAGAAATACACTCTATACATTGTTAATGTGGTAAACGACTATTCTAGCTATAAATGTCTGGTTTTTAATGCAATATCTACATAGGTGTGTAAAGGCCCATTTCCAGCAGCCATCACTCCAGTGTCCTAATGCTACATTGTGTTTGGTAATTGCATTAGAAACTAATGGATGATTAGAAAACCCTTGTGCAATTATGTTAACACATCTAAAAACAGCTTAGCTGCCTAGATGGAGCATACGATGATGAAAGCAAATTTAGACGAGAAAATGATTATTTAAAAAAACTCAATATTTCTAACCATGTCAATGTCTTGACTATATTTTCTATTCATTTTGCAACTTAATTTAATAAATAAAAGTGTGACCTTTCAATGGAAAACACTAAATGGTTACGGTGGTGTACACCAGTATGTGCTGTTAATTCTACGCCTTTTAACCATCAATCTGGAGAATAAAATGTCGTTCTAGGCAAATGATAACTTAAGACGTGGGGATTGCAAACCTCCTCTTCCCCTTAAAGCTGCTCTGATCACTATTTTTAGATTAACAAAGGATTTAAATGACTATGCATAACTCGCAAGAGGAACTTCATAGTGATGAAACTACAGATAATTATTACTCAACTCGTCCTCATTTCAGCTTCTTTCAGTCTATGGCGTTTTGTTTTTTCGCCCCCCCAGCATTACCGTTTTCATCCTCTCTCACTACTTCCATCGGCATCATTTCGAAAAGTAGCAGACAGCTGTTTTTTTTTGTTTTTTTAAGCAAAAATGGTCAAAATAAACCCGTTGCATGGTACCTGGCCATAGAATCCCAGAAGAAGAATTTAAATGAATGACATTCCCTTTAAAAGGCCCAGGCTTACACGGATTGTTTCATTCATTCTGGATAATTAGTCCTCTGCTCAGGTGCTGAGGATAAAACATTTTCACATAAATCCACAACAGCTGACCATACTTAGAATAAGAAAATACAGCATATACAAAAAAAAGCTCAGCCCTGACCCGTCTGTGGAGCTTTAGTGTTCCCTATGCACACTCTTGACTTGCACGCTGGTGTGTAACTCATTAGACAGTTTGTGAGGCTTTTAATGGGAGGAAAAACCACAAGACTCGTTCACACCAGACTGCAGACATTCCTCTATTTGTCTCTCGAGAGCACGGCGGATGATGTTCTTGAACTTTTTTTAGTGTCAAACTGGAACGCCTGACAGCTATTTTCAGAATCATTTCTTTTTACAATGGGCTTATGTTGTGTTTCAGTGTGTCAAATGTGTAGTTAACCTTGCTGTGCAAATTATGTGCGGAGCAGATGGCTGTCAGGGATTTGATTCCATTCAGGATTAAGTCTTTTAGCCTCTGCCTCGAGCACTTTTACAACACAATAGCATCAAAAAAAGGTCTTTTATGTTCCTGGCACGGACTTGCATCAGACTCATTGGTCATTACAGCAAATGATCTGTGGAAAATGTTACTTGTGTATTACCTGGATTTAACCTTAAAACGGTAGAAAGGTCAAACCCGGACGTCTTGTGTGCTGTGTACCTTGGCCGAGGTCTCAAACCAGCCGACGAAGCCGTTCTCCCTGCAGAAGGAGTCCAGTTTGGGTTGCTGGGAGGCGTGTTGGTCTGACTTATTGGCCAAGAGTACGGCTGGAACTGGCCTGCCATGGTTCAGAGTCACCTGAGGAAACATGGTTAGTGATCGATGTGCTGACTGTGATATGTCGGAACTTACTTTAAAGGCATTTTAGAGTATGTTGAGACATGAAAGGATTTCTGCTTGGAACCAAAAATATGGTAAATTTCCGTTAAATTTAAACAGAATCTATGAATGGACCACGATCAGCTTCCAAAACCGACTGTGATGTCATAGAATCGTGATCAATGCACACGCCTTGAACTCAGCCTGTCGGGGAGCTCAGTGAAACTGTCCCTTTCAGCAGAAACTCAAACTCTGCAAATGGAAGCTCACACATCCAACTGAGGGCACAAGGAGAAATGTTAACTTTAACTTCAACAAGATGTTCATGTTTATTTGCTATTATCTTATCTTATCTTAACTGTTGATTTACTAATTAAAAGACTAATTGCTGGAGCTCTAATCTAAAAGCAACAGATCTAAACTTAAGAATGAAATATAAATTGTCTTCTAAACATCTTTAAAGGCCTCATGGTGTAAAAAAAATGGGTTTTAATATTGCTTTGATTATAAGCTTGAGGTGTTCAAATACTGTTTTTCAAGAAAAGTCAAATGCACATAGCTTTGTTCTGAAAGTAACTTAAAATGAGCTGTCAGGATTTCCATGTGCCCCCCTAAAACTAATGAGATGGTTCTTAAACAGAAAATATATCTTGTTAGGAATATCACAACTTAAAATAAAACACAAGTAAATTAGTAATTATTAAGTAAGTAAAACATGGGACCTTTAAAAAAAAGTGCTCAAACTTTCAAACACACTTTCTAGAGAAGCAGCTTTTTTCTTTGCAGCCTCTCCATTGTTAGAACAGGTCAATGTGAGCTGTAAAACATAGGGATCATGATCGCGGGCATTAAATCAACTGCTGTGAGCATGCCCTGCAGCCTGCTCTGTAAATAGTACAAAAGAGGCTAAATCTGGTTTTATGCATTTTACTATGATCAAAATGTGGCGATGGTTTTAGGTGTTTTTATGCACTTTAATACATTCAAACTACTGATTTTAGGTGCGCTTCATGCACTGTGGTTTTATGTACTTTTAATAATGTTTATGCAATATATATATATATATACACACACTTTACCATGCTCAATCTATGTAACCGCATGTTTTTATGTCTAATTATCTGGTCCATTGAATGTATCTTGACCTGCTGCACAACAAATTGCCCTTTACGGGACAATTAATAATGTGACTCTGAATGTGAATGTAAAGGCTACTAGAGACTCAATGGTGCTGCGTGCTGCAACATTTCAAACAGGGAAAAACTATCCTTGCACGCTTCAGCCTGTGAGTTCATTTCTCATCTCACGCATGCTCTCATAATTTCCTCGCCGTCAAATCGACATATCAGCTGATCGCATCTGCTGGTCATGTCTGACCAGTGACAGAGCGACACACCCTCCCCGTCAGCCTATCACCAGCCGCTGTCTTTTTAAAAAGCGCTTCCCTCTCTCTCTCTGCACTTTATCGTGTTCTTTTGACGTATATCTTGGTGCTCCCTTCAATCACAAAATCTCCAAACACCAAATAAATTATCAACATAGTATTTACAATTATTGTACAACAAGCATTATCTTAACTTCATTCACTTATCTCTCCTGATTGAGCTGCATTTCATTCCAGTTAATGCAACTGAAAAATGTCATTACCACTGAATATTAGGTTTGTCTAGGAAATGATAAAAAAAGTGAAAACATCGGTATAATATCTTAAGTTTTTTTATTTTGCTTAATGGCCTTAAATCTTCAGATACTTAATTTATCAATCGATCACCTTTATTTCACATTTGACAGCTAACTGATGCTAAATTCCCCTCAAGGAAGCTAAATTTTATGCTAAAGTGTCCTCCTGGGGTGTAAAAATCATGTTAAACAAATATCTACTGGTGATATGTGGTTATATGTGCCCTTTTATTTCTTTTTTGCCCCTGCCCTTTAAAAGTCTGTGCACACCACTGTTTGCCATCATATAAGAAAAGAGGGCAACTTGTCTTTGAGAAAGCAAAACCAATCAAATCTTTATGGCGTTTTTTGTTGCATGAAACAATCAACTATTAGTTGCCACTACAATGCTTAGTTTAGCCATGACAGCAACATTAAATCAAGCCTAACCCCGTCCTCGATGTAAATTGTTGCAGATACAAAATGATTTTTCTTTGACACTTTGAATGGCAAAAGAAAGGAAGGCGCCAGTTTGTATTTCTCTATCGGACACTGATGTAGGTTTTTCGAGGTGCTACGTCTGACCTTGGAGTCCAGGTCATCCTTCCACTTCAGCACGGCATCAAACGTGGAGGCCCTGGTCACGTCGAACACCACCATGGCTCCCACCGCCTCCCGGTAGTAGACGCGAGTCATGTTCCCATACCGCTCCTGTCCTGGGACGCATGAACGGCCATCAGACACACACAGATGTTTATGTAAAGACACCCTTCAAGTCCGTGAAAATCACATCACGTCACGGCACGTCACGCTAGTGCAAGTGTGTGTGTGTATGTGTGTGTGTGTCTATTCCCGCGATATAGCAGCCATCATGAGACTGATATTATAGGCATGGGATCACTTGAGTCACAGTCAGGCACAAGATCTACATTCCTCAACCAGGTCTCAAATGGCAGGGAGGGACCCAGGGCAGCTACTGGACACACACACATTTCCACTGGCAGTTCGTCATCTCACCAGAAACATCCTCCATCTCAATCCCTTTTGGACCATAAATGTGTTTTTCATTAAACATGCATATATTAAATAAAAAAAACGGCCTTATTCTAAGCTATTTCTTGAATGTCCAATCCAAGTTGCAGTGGAAACAGGTTCAGATGTCACTGCACTGCTAGAAACAACTTTCAAAAACTCAATATATGAGCAGAACTGCTTGATAAGATGTTTTGTGTTGTGTTTGAGCTCCTTCCTGCTGCTGCACATGCAAACACACACATACACTGAACAAAGTTTTTTTTTGTAGCTGGACAGACCTGCTATGTCCCACAGCTGGAGCCGGATCACGGTGTCGTTGGCCCACGGCAGCACCTTCAGGGCGAAGTCCACCCCGATGGTGGCCCGGTAGTGCTGGGAGAAGATCTGGTGGACGTAGCGCTTGATGATGGAGGTTTTCCCGACTCCCAAATCCCCGATGACCAGGACTTTGAATAAAAGTTCTTGCTGCATGGCCGCAGCTCCGCAGAATCTGTGCAAAGTGTGGAGAGTGAAAGGCTGACGCTGGCGCACAAGTATCGCAGCACGACTACAGTAAAGTCATCGAGAGGAGTCACAGGATAAAAGTGACATTGGCATTGGGATGTGCGATAAAAAAATAAATTAATTAAAAAATCTAGAAAAAATGCTATAACATTTTCTTCCGTCTAATTCAACTCTTGTAAAGTTGTTCCGATATCTTGGAGACGTGCGAAGTGAACATCTCCTTCCTGCGACCAGATCAGAGTCTTATCAACATGACGATCTGCAGCTTCGACTTTAACGGAGATGCTGCGAGCGACACTGCTGGTGCGTTCAGGCGCATCGCGTAAACAGCGCTTTCCGGTGAGTAAGCAAGTGAGCAAGTGAGGAGTGTTTATTCACAAGGGTATTTTTTTGACAAGTTTTGTTTTTGTTTATTTTGAGTTGCTTGGGTCTGCATGGAAATTATATTTAGCTATTTAAAGTGAGGTTTTAGTGTTTTTGTTTTTGTCAAGATTTAGTCAGAGGAGTTTTAGTTTGAGTCTATTATACTCAAAACAAAGTCACAATTCTTTTCATTTTCAGATAGATAGATAGATAGATAGATAGATAGATAGATAGATAGATAGATAGATAGATAGATAGATAGAGAGATAGATAGAGAGATAGATGGATAGATAGCGAAGAATCACAAAAGTATCAGCTATGATACAGATATTAATATGAATTTATACTTTATGATAAGAATAGGCTTAAAATCTACATTTTTTAACTAAAACATGCGGTGTAAAACTGGTAAGTTTTTCTTTTTTAATGGCACTGTATGGATTTTTGTTCAAGGAATGTATATTTTGAAATTATTTTTATTTTGTCTTTTCAGTGTGCATTTTGCTGTTTGTTTTTCATTGCTTTTATTTTGTAAAATACTTGGTTGCTTCCTGTTTCTGTCCTGTGGCCATTTGTATATATTGACAAATGAAAAAAAAAGTCAAACTGTAAAAATTTTAGGGGATAATATTTTCGAATGAATAAAAAATATATACGTTTTTTATCAAAAGGGGAAATTTTATACTTTAATTTATAGATTTATGAATTCCATCATTTAATATAGGAGCCAATCATTACAAAAACACACTGAACAGAATAACAGAACAAGCAGAGAACTGAACAAACAAAAAGGGCAATGGAGAATAAGAAACATAATAAGAGCAAAGTGATTTCATAACAAAAGCATACAAGATATAGCATTACAAATTGTATAAGCTAGTGACAAAACTAAAAAGGACCGCTTATAGTTTCTCCATTTACAGCAGTTAATATGATTTCGACTCATAATTAAGACGCTATTTACCAAATCAGAAATAAAAGAGTCTAGAGTCTATCTGTTTATAAATTATCTTAAAGGATAACCAGTCATTAACATTTAGCCCAGAGTCAAAAAGATGTCTGTCCATGTCCACCGGTTTCTCTCCTCCAGTCTTTGAACGCGGCATCCTGGGGGAGGGGGTGGTGTCTCCGCTGCGCCTCTGTGCGTACAGTTACGGTAGTGGTGCTGATGAGGGGCGAGGGGATGCGATGCTGCCGCCGCTGCTGCCATTTCACCCGCGGATCGTCGCCACGGACACCGTCCGTTCCTGCTGGAAACCACGCCGCGGCTCCTCCGGTCGCTCCACAGCTCAACAGGCTGTTGCCGCCGCGTGTTTCCCCGGTGATGTTCCACCCGAGGCCCGCATCCTGGGTCCCAGCATGCATCTGATCGGCGGCTGAAGCAGCAGCAGCGGCGGCACAACCTCTGCTGTCTGTTAGCCTGCAGGACCGTTTTTTATTTTTACATTTTTTTTAGAAGACATCGATAATGGGGTTTGCTTTTTTCCAGCTGCTGATCTCTTCACTTTAAGGTGGGCCATCGTTTATTTCATTTTTTTAAAAGATTTATTTGTCCTGATTGTATGATTGCTTAAAATAATATCCAGGCTGAGGTAGGGCGGGCCTCCTCATGCAGCTAACCTGCTCTTTATGTATTGTGAAGTTTGTGTGATATCTTCATTAGGAGGCCTCCCAGGAAGCTGTGGCTAATATCTGAATACCCACTGGCGGCCATCTCTTTGTGAAGCAGGTTGTTCTGGCTGCAGCTCCAAGGCCTCATTGTGTGTTATAAGCAGCCTACTATCCACATGGGGGCTGACTATACACCAATGTTTATTGAGTTGGAGAGGAGTGGCCTCTCCCTCCCTCTTTCCCCTCAAATTAGATCACCCAACTGTAAATCTCATGGATGCTGGCGAGGTGATTTTGGCCTGTTGTTCTCTCTTCATGCCGACGGCGCTGATCTGACAATTATCAACACAGGTCGACAGGTTTGATGTGTGGAATAACACTTTGAAAGTGCAAGTCTATTTAGGGTGTTTCTAAGAAGCAGTTTGTCTTTTTTTGTCGTTGATTTTATTGTCCCTAACCCTAACCCTAACCCTCGGAATCTCTATTTTACAACTGAATCCGAAGGCGTCATGTTAAGATTTTACATAATTGCACCTGTTCCTGTTATTTCATGTGTGAGGGGAAAAACAACCCATGAATGACTCATTAATTCATGATTCCTTCTGTTACCACATGCTTCGAAGGCTGAAACAAACCCAAAAACCCTTGATACAGGAGTTTTATGCATATATCACATGAGAAAACTACTTCTACTTTTTTTGTTTTTTCTTCTCTCTTTTATTCTGACACTTCTGTATTCACCTCATATGTTGTAGATTTATTTGATTCCAGGTTTAAGGACACAACCTTTGTGGTTGTAGAAATATTCCATATTTGTTATCATTTATAAATATGGAATATTGTTTCTGCTGTGTTTTGTGTGACAGTGTTCTGAAAAATGCATGAAAATGCAAAAAAAACATGTATCATAACAGTGTAAATGTTTATTATCTGGTTAATGTGTTAATTTGTAGTATTATAAAGATGAATGACTTTAGTTTTTTCCCCCCACAGATTCGATGCGACATGGAGACGATATGGCTTTACCAGTTCCGCCTGATCGTCATCGGCGATTCCACGGTGGGCAAGTCGTGTCTGATCCGGAGGTTCACGGAGGGCCGCTTCGCCCAGGTGTCCGACCCCACGGTCGGGGTGGACTTCTTCTCCCGCCTGGTGGAGATCGAGCCGGGGAAAAGGATCAAACTTCAAATCTGGGACACCGCCGGGCAGGAGAGGTTCAGGTAAACGTAGCATCACTATTGTACAGCTGTGCTGAAAACAACAGCAGCATGCTTGAGAACACGAGTAAAGACAAAAATCCTTCTAATCTTTTTTGTTTCGATGCATTGGGCTGCATTTATAAAAACTAAATCAAAAGATGTACGGCATGTTTTCTTTACATCTTAAATTTTTACTGTATTTAACTAAAAAATCTTCAGGACTTAGTGTTCCTGTAAATCACTAAACTATATGGAGTGTACCAATTTTTGAACAGGAATCCCCATATGATGCTTGTCTGTTACTAGTGAGTAATAAAAGAAAATGAAGACGCCTCTCTGAAGCTAATCTATCAGCAAGAAGCGACATGCTGAAGAGGAACAATTTGCCAAAAAACACATCAACTGGCCTAAAAGGAAATGGAAAACATTCTGTGGCCTGATCAAAGTCTAACTGTTCTTTTTGGACCACGGGCAGTTTAACAAACAACACCAAACACTGAGTTTAACCACAGTTCACCGTTCAGGAGCATGGAGCTGCAGCATCGTCATATAGAGATCTTTCTCTTACTGTGTCGGACCTATTTATCACATAGATACAAAATACTTGAAGAAGTCATGTTGCCTCATGCTGAAGGAGGAAATATCCTTGAAATGTGTGTTTCAAGGAGACGGTGACCCCCGAACGCACCAGTAAACCAGTATCCGAGTTTCCAAGGCAAAAACTGAGAAATTTCGAGGATAAAAAATACCTGTTCATGGGAGCCAGAAGTCGGTCGACTCCGTGCAACGCAGACGCAGAAACCACAACTAAATAGTAGCCTATTGGTGTGACAGGAATGATAATTCATACATATTTCATTTTGATTTGGTATCTAAAATGCTTAAATGTTTTCGTTGGGATAAGGATTTTTGTCCTTCTTCCTTTTTTTACCACACCGCTATTTGAACACTAATACACACTCTGCACTTGTCAGGGACTCTTTTCAGCAGCGGACTAACACCCGTTCTCCATCCAGGTCCATCACCAGAGCCTACTACCGTAACTCGGTGGGCGGGCTGCTGCTCTTCGACATCACGAACCGCCGCTCCTTCCAGAACGTGCACAACTGGCTGGAGGAGGCCAAGAGCCACGTGCAGCCGCACAGCATCGTCTTCCTGCTGGTCGGCCACAAGTGCGACCTGGAGGCCCAGCGTCAGGTGACCCAGCACGAAGCCGAGAAGCTGGCGGGCGCCTACGGGATGCGCTACATGGAGACGTCGGCGCGGGAGGCCATCAACGTGGAAAAGGTGCATCATGTGTGCGCGCGTAGCTAATGCACGTCGCTCCGTCTTTGTGCTGCGGCGGTTGTGTCGTCTTCCCGTCCCATTCCTCCCCCCCCTCTCATGATCTCGTCCCCTCCTCTGCAGGCCTTCGTGGACCTGACGCGGGACATCTTCGAGCTGGTCCGGAGCGGCGACATCAAGATCCAGGACGGCTGGGAGGGCGTGAAGAGCGGCTTCGTCCCCAACACCGTCCACTCCTCCGAGGAGGTGACCAAGGGCAGCCGCCAGTGCTTCTGCTGATTTCTCCTGCAGCCGTCAGTGCGTTACGACGTTTCTGTTGGGGACTCCACCTGGAGATTTGAACGTTTTTATTTTTCTTTTAAAGCAGGAGGTGGAGGGGGGGGGACTCTTATAATAGTCCCCCTGCTCAGTTACACACGTCAATGATATGTGAGACGTTCTTTTATCTTTTCAGGCGCCTCTTTACGGCTCCGGACACTTTATTCCTATCAGGCGCAGAAGCACAAGAAGCCCTGTTCTCCCTCCTTCCTCCTCGCTGTTGTGTGTGCATGTGTGTGACTCCAACAACCCCCCCTGAACACTCTTTGCAGCTATTACACAACACTTGAGCTTTACTCCACTTCTGGCCTCCCCCCCCAGATATGTACAGCTATACTGCAGCGGCCGGTTACGTCTCTAGTCGGTGTATTTACCTTCATGTGACTGAGCCACGCCTCTTCCTTCTCATGCATAGTACTAATATACTGCAACCCTGTACAGACTAAACTCAGAGAGCCAGAGAGGTGACAGAAAGAGTCTTCACTGATTGTACATGTGCTCGAAGGCTCCTGACAGACCAGAGCGGGCAGGGCGACCATGTTATCTTAAATTGAACCAAAGTCTGAGATCCTGCGACCCGTCGCCCGCCAGAGGAACAGTTTGCACTGTGAAAAACTCTGCTGCCCTAGCTGCACACCGATAGCCGTGATGTGTAGATCAATGCAAGGAGGGATCGAACTCACGACTACGTCACCGTAGCGCCGGTTGACAAGATGTGGACCTGACGGGCCTTCCAGAAAATGACATATGTATAAATGAAGCCTGCTTATAAACCTATAACGACAGCTTCAGCTCCTCACGCGTATGCCTACACTCCGTTTATACACACACACATACAACATCCATATTTCGAACCAGTGCACGCCTCCATTTAAATTAAAATTTTCCAAAGAAAGACATGAATTTTTTTATTTTTGATAATAGTGTTAATAACCATTCCACTCGGCACCCGGGATATCGTCGGAAAAGGAGTGAACGAAGCGAATTTGGTGCAAAATATGTGTATGTGAAGCATGTAAAGGTGATGGCGTTGACGCCGGCCGAGTCGTGGTTTAGCGGTGAACTTGGAGGAGTTCATTTGACGGGTGAGTTCGACACATTCATAGCGGCTGTCATAAAACGCATCCGTGACTGTTTTTACGAGAAGTGACTCCACACTCACGCCAAAACTTGAATGAACGTAGAAGAGAGAACATCGACAACTTGTCTGAATAAAAATCCAACAAATCTGTACGTTCCATTTTTGTTCCAAAACTCTTACTGATCCCATCAGAGCCAGTGTGTAAACTAGTCTACACTGAGCTGACCTGTATCTGTGTAATCTGGACACCGTTAATGTGATCTCTCCAGCTTTATAAATATTTAATGGATATCTTATGAAATCTACATCTAATGTCACCTTACTATACGTGTGAAGTATTCGTAATCACTGGAAGGTGAGATGGTCTATGTATTTATGATCCAACCACACTATATTGCCAGAAGTATTCACTCAATTGCCCCGACCTGCATTTGATTGTAAGTGACATCCCATTCCTCCTGGAACACACCCACACACCGTAACCCCCCCTCCACCAAACCTTACCCTTGGCACAAAGCAGTCCCACAAACATGGTTCTCATGGCAACCGCCAAACCCTGACCCATCCATCAGATGATCAGATGGAGAAATGCGATCCCACTGCTCTATAGTCCAGTGGTGGCGTGTTTTACACCATTGCACTTGGTGATGTATGGTTTGGACCAGAGAGCATCATGGGAACCCATTCCATGAAACCCTCTGAGCAATGTTCTTGAGCATCAGTTGGGAACAGCTTATTCCAATTAGTTGCATGGGTGAGTGAATACTACCGTGTATGTCAGTATCACGGACAGTTGGACATTCCCAGTAGCAAAAGATGCAAAAATCATCTGCAAAGGTTACATTTTAAATCAAATGTTTTTATGAAACAAAAATAACCATGTTCTGTCTATTTGGCGTTGACTCCTGTGGTGTGACCAGGTAAGAGGTTTGGCACCAAAAAAACGCCCCATTGCAATTTCTGGGCTCTTATTTTGACAAGATTTCATCGATTTCGACTTCTGCCTTCATTTGAAAGGGGAGGGGGGGGGGATGTTGAGTCACGGCCAATGAAAAGGTCTGAAACACGTCATGTGGAGCCAACATCAGCCGTTAGGAACTCACCCGTCAAGTAAAGTGTCAGCGTCTGTTCGGTGGAAGCGTCTCTTTAGAGTGCCTTTTGGAGGAAAGAAGCCTAAGCACACACACAGTCAACTTCCTGTTTCTGGTGTGTTTATCCTGTGATTATTAACATCTATCTGCTGTTAAAATGGTGGGAAAAAAAAACATTGATCTCACGTTACACGACCTTGTAAATAATTTATTTAAAAACCAAACCCTGACAAAGTTGACTGTTTGATGTTGTTGTGACTCTGGGATGAATATAGCACAAGTGTTATCCATAATATTAATAATTGCCTGGAAACATTAATAAAGATTTGCCTTGTGCAAAGCAACTCAAGGTTTAGTCCATTAATTTGACATACAGTAGTATAGTTATGATTGATGCATTTGTGTAAGTGACCACTAGGGGGCAGCCTGAATGTGTAGAGAGACAGGTGAGGAAAAATATCAAAAGCGGAAAACACCAATATTGGCAACAGGATGAAAATTCATATTAGAGCAAGATAAACTGAGTAATTCAAGTTGTCAAATTTACTAACAGGATTTCAGTCAGGAAGTGTTGTGTGTATGTTATGCAAGTTACCTAAAGAGCTCTAGGCTAAAGTCACGGTGCAGCTTACAATAGGGAACATTGTTAACATTCCTTAGTGACGCATTGGAAAAGGAAAAGGTGGAATCCATCGCAGTTCATGCGGATGAGACTATTTAAAATGGAAAAAAAAGAGAAGCCTTAATATAAAGCTCAAATCATTTTATTTAAAAAAAGAAAACATTGAAAATACAGATTGTTTTATACATGACAGCAATATGTACAATATATAAAAACACACAAAAAAAAGACAAAAATAGATAATCGCTGTTCATGAGAAAGCATTGAGAGGGATTATGGTAGTTTGTTCCGAAAAGGCACAAGAGCTCGTAAGGAAGTCTGTCAAACCTTTTTTTTTCTGTCGCTTCCTCGGGTAAGAAAGGAAATCAGCTGGACTCCTCTATGTTACCAGCCCAGGTGCCTTTCTCACGCAGAACATTGGTTTTTTAGGCAGTTTATATACTTGCATCATCTAGAAACACAGAATCCTCTCCCCCCAAAAAAGAAAAGAACTTTATACCCCTCCACAACCTTTTGGGAAGATATGTTATTAAGTTGACAAATCAAATTTTCTAAGTGAAAACAGTGAAGCAGAAATGCTTCAATATTGCAACTGCCAGATCTTTTCATTGAGAGAATGAAAAATTAGAAGAAGAAAAAAGAAGGGGGGGGGGGTCCATGGAGGTTTTCTAATTTGGAATTGAACAAGACCACAAAAGACCAAATTACCTCTCACCAAATTATAGTTGAGGTCATATTATAAAGAAAGTACATTTGTATAATGTACAACATTATACAAATAGACAGTTTGACACAGATGCTGTACAATCTACTGTGAAGAAATTCACTTCCACAAAAAAAAAGGGTATTAACAATAAGTTAGTCCAGAGGTTTGGGGTAAAACCATTTTTTAAAAAACAATTTAGAGACCACTTTTTAGTGGTCTGTCTTTGTGTTGGAAAGTTCACTTTCCAAAAGCACGTTCATTTGGTCAGAAAGGGACGACGATTAATTCATTGGCGAAGCGAGAGATCCGCAACCACACAAAAAACATGAAAGTGACACGGTGGAAAAAAAAAAAAAATCTGCAAACTAAATACTGTACATGTAACGATTAAAATACATTAACCTCTAAGAACATACTAACTGATAGATGTATGAAATGTGGAAAAAGAAAGATCCCATACTACTTCCTTTTCCACAAAGAAGTAAAAACAAATAAAAGGTGAAGCTTTTAATGCTGATGAGACAGGCCCTTGTTGAGAACGACCCCAGATACCGACGTGGATCTGACAGTGATGGATAAACCTCATTTGAAACAAACTGTTGGCTGTGTAAACCTCCTCCCTCCACCTGAAAATAACCGTGTTTTATCCATGCTATGTGTGAGGTTTCGGAGTCAAAATTTATCTACCTCCTCAGATCTGCAAACATATCTGGGTACAGTAAACAAAAAGGAAAAATAAGTTAACTCCAGTGTATGAGGTGTTTTTAATATCTGTAAAAGATATTTCCAGCTTAACTTGCAGAGGGAATAAAGGCTGAGACTCATGATTGTGTTCATTATAGATTAATGCTTTCTCCGTTTAAAATTAGTGAAAAAAAAAAAGTTTGCTCCAATTTCTACGAGCTCATGGTGACATCGAATGGCTTGTTCATAATAACAGTCCAAGCTCTAAAGACATTCAGTTTACCATCATGTATAACCGAAAAGCTGAACATCCCTGGTTGAGAAGGTGCAAGCATTTTTTTTTTGCATCAATCAAGTAGTTGTGGCAGCTCAAGTGTATTTATCTTAGCCTCTTTGGATCAGTTATCAGTTTCTGCATCTGTGAAGCCCCTTGTTGGTCTATGACAGAAGACGCACCGTTTTGCTTGTGAAACATGGATTAGCTTTTTGTTTTTGTGATTAGAAATGAGTGACCTTCGCTATGATCCTTATCAGTTCTGCAGAAAACCAGTTCTGGTTTCAGTGTGAAACAAAAGGCCACAAAATGCTTGAGAATACCATTTCAACACAGTCTATATGCAAGACAAAAAAAAAATCATACCATTTAAAGTCTGTACATGAATTGATGTATTGTATGATGTAGTGGGGAGGGCACAAGGGGAAGAATGTTTAAAAAAAAAAAAAAAAAAATTAAAATCTATATAGAGCTTGTACTTGTAGTCGCACAGAGGAGGATGTGGACGTCGACCATTGTGCTATAGCACTGCACTGAGCCTCAGTGTTACCCTGTTTACACACACCACCAATAAACTAGACACGTTAACATGACCTGTAAGTCGATCATAACTTGTTTTTCCTTGCACTAGTCACATTGTGGTGGCCTGCCAACTACAGGGAAAAATAAAAAAAATATTTTTAAAAAGTCGTACAGTTTGAGGTCTAACTCACAGAACCCGAGTGTCTTGACAATTGTAAAAAGACCCCGATGGCTCAGGTCGTGATTTCTTTTTTTTTTTTTAGTGATGCAGGGTGTAGTGGATATCCACCTCTCGCGCTTATAACAGAGGACACGAGAGCTAAGGCTAAAGTACAGACAGATTAAAACATAAAACGGCCCATATGGTGACTGTCACAGTGTTTAGCCGTCAAATTAAAAAAAAAGACCCTCCCCACTAAGGTAAGATGTGTGTGGCGTTTTCTTGCCTCTGCTCCCTTTAAAAAACAAAAAAAAGGTAGAGTATGCAGGATTTCCCTTAAAAAAAAAACCCTCAACGTATAGACTTATACAGATGTATACCCTCTTAATCACTCATGACCCACTAGAAATGTGAAATGTGTCATAAGTGCCCCTTCTTATAGTTTTTGCTGTGTCTGGGACCCTTTAGGCTCAGAGTGTGTGTGTGTGTGTGTGTGTGTGTGTGGGGTGCAGATATCACTTCTGCAGCACATCGTGTGGAGGTGCGAGGGTGTTATTTATCCTTTAGAATGTGAAACATTCAGAAATGAGGTTTGATGCGGCGGTTTCCTTCGTTTACGCTCTCTTTGTGTGTGTCTCCCTCTCCCTCTCTCTCTGGTGGAGCCAGGGAGGAGTTTGAATGTTGCATTTACAGCAACCGACAAATCCTGCATATTCTACCTTTAAACCGGGGGGGGCTGTGTTCCGGCCCGCCTACTCTGAGATCGTAGTGGCCCTGCAGCACGGCCCAGGTCTAGGCTGGTCCGTATCAGGGGCTCGCTTCCGTGTCGCTGTCGGGGGCGCCTTTGTAAATCGGGCTCTTGGGCTGCAGCGTGGACTCGTATTTGCGGGCGGGGGACTTGTTGGCGGCTTCACTGCTGTTCTTAATACCGTAGAAGAAGTAGATTGCGAAACCTGGAAGGGCAGCAGGGAACAGAGGAAGTTATAGGACAGGAGGACTCGATAAATGAACAAAAAAAATAAAAATACGGAATTGGAAGCATTCAGAACGTACCGATGAGCATCCAGACGGTGAAGCGGATCCATGTACCCAGGTCCAGCTGCATCATGAGGTAGATGTTGACAAAAACACTGAACAGGGGCAACCAGGGCAGCAGAGGGACCTGAGGGGATGGGGAAAAAGGAAAGTCAGCATAATATTTTCAAACGGATGTGAGCAGATTCTCAACTATTGAATCATCCTACGCATTTGACAGACATTCACAGATCCTGGCCTCTCCAATAAATACACGAGTAAATGTTAGCTACCTTAAAGGTGAGCGCCTCTTTGCTCTCGGGCTGCCTCCAGATGATGACGACGCAGACGGCACAGAGCAGGGTCAAGATGACGCAGGTCACCACCACGCCCGGGCTCCCGGACAGAAGTTCTGGGAGCGCGTTAGCCAGCACCACGCAGAGGACGACGATCAGGATGGCTGCGGAGAGAAGAGGACGAGACGGCGTCAGTAAAACCAGATGCAGCAGGATCACTGTGCATTTGTGACTGGGCCCAGCTAACCTGGTCAGTATTGGTTGTGGTTGTCATAGGAACCGTGCATAAATGGTGTTGTGTTTGTGTTTAGGGGCCAAACAAAATCACATCTAAATTTGTGTAGTTTTTGTGTAGCCTTGGAACCCATTTGTGGATTAGTGAGGGTTATTTCTTTATTTTTTTTCTAACACTTACAAATAATTGCCGTGGTGGCGTAGACGATGTTGCCAGACATCTGTGTTGGGATCTTCCCAGTCGGGCAGAAGAGCAGCTTGACGGAGAAGTTCTCTCGGGGCTGCTTCTGCTCCGCCTCCGCATATTCGTCGCCGCTGTCAACGCCGCTCACGGCCACCTTCTCCCCCTCCACCATCTCCATCAGCCTCTCCGTCTGGCTGGACGAGTTCAGGGTGCCCGGCTGGTACCTGCGGGGACGAGGGAGGAAGGAACGTGTCAGAGGGGAGGCCGTCCTCGTGCGTTTCTCTGCACGGTTTTGGCCTTTCATCCACACGTAACCAGTTATGTGCATCTGGAACTGAAGTTTTTTTTTACATAAAAAAACTAAATCCATTTGAGAGCTGGTGTGTGCAACTTCTTTGACTTTGACCCCAGTTGTACATAGATTAGGATATAATATTACACCTTTTAACCAGTTTAATGGATGCGGCCACTACAGAGTAACAAACATGTGTTAACGACATGGAAAGACTCAAAGACTGTCCTGCACAATGGAAGAGGAGCGTACCTGAGGATGAGAACACTGATGGCCACCAACGAATACGCCAACAGAGTTCCAATGGACATGAGGTCAACCAGAGCTGCCAGGTCAAACAGGAAGCCCATCAAAGCTGGAGGAGAAATGAAGCCACAGTTATTAAATTACTCACCTTTGAGAGAGAAAGGCAAGCAAGGAAAACCTTAATGACTTTAACTGGCCAAAATTTATAGAAACAAAAAAGTTGCAAGTCTGGCAGACTAGCTCTCCATAGGCTTTACAGCATGGAATAGACACGGCGCGTTCAACCTAACAGCATAAAAACAAACAAAATACGCAAATATAAACGAGCACAACAGGTTTTTGGTGAGCTTACATGCAATGATCCCAGACACAATGGTAGCCAGAAGAGGGGTCTTGGTGCGGGAGTTGATCCTGGACAGAACCCGGAACAGCAGCCCGTCCTCTGCCATGGCGTAGATAACACGGGGCATGGGGAACATGGAACCCAGGAGGCTGAGCGGACATCAGAAGTCAGCGACATGATTTCACAAGAAATATGGGTGGGACGGACACACAAAAAAAACAAAACCAGGTTTCTCACCTTGTGGACAGAGCGCAGAGGGAGCCCACGGCCACGATGTATCTGGCGGGACCCCACTGCACATAGCTGAAGGCCTCGGGTAGCGGGCTCTGCGTGTCCAGCTGGTAGTACGGCATCATCATGGTCAGAGAGGCGGACACGCCGAAGTAGGCGAAGAAGCAGATGAGCAGCGAGGCCACGATGCCAATGGGTATAGAACGCATGGGATTCTTGGCCTCTTCACCTGGGAAGACAAACAAAAAGGAAGCGATTGAAATTGAGGTGAAATGACACATTTACATGAGATACAGGAAAAAACAAGTTCAGCTGCTTGCTGAAGAAAGTAGTCCTGAGTATTTGCTTTGTAATGTCATTTTCATAGTGTGTCGCCTGCAGTGTGCTATGATGATGGGAATCATAATAATTAAATGTTGATCTTTGAGAGTACATGAAAATGTTGCATCATCACTTATTCACATGAATAGAGTCACTCAAAGGTTTAACAACAAGGCCCTTAAAACATACAGGAAACAAGTACTGCGTCATCCCAACGTCGTTAGAAGACGACATGTAGCAACAGCCAGAGATTTACACAGCGCCTTATCTGACTTGGAGTGAACCCTTACTATCGAAGCAGTTTCCACTCGCGTGTGTGTAATTCAAACATGCAGTGCACGTGACCATGAGGGCGCTGAATCAATAGAGGCTAATTCCCATGTCAAGGATAAGACAAAAATCGCATTTAACAACATGTAACCAAGTAATATTCTTTAAATAGAATAAACCTCTGTAGATAAATATATTTTACATGCATATCAGCAGCTTGAAATCTGTTAAGAACCATAAATTCTGGGGTGATAAACGAGAGGAATCACAGGGTAGTCCTACAAGGTCAACCGTTTATGTTTGTTCCTCTGGGTCATTGTGGAAGTGAAATTATTTATAAGTCACTCACTTGTTGTGGCGATGCAGTCAAAGCCCACGAAGGCGTAGAAGCAGGTGGCAGCACCTGACAGGATGCCACCGAGGCCGAAGGGAGCGAAACCCCCGCTGCCGAATTCCTCTTGGAGGCTAAGTGGCGGAAGGGGAGAAGTGTGATTTATTTAAAAGCAAAGAACAACCAAACGCAGAAGACAACAGTAAAACTAGACACTGGTACTGACTTGTAAACCCTGCTGCCGTTGGATTTGTTCACAAAGTTGATGTAGTCCTCCTCCTTGAGGTTCCAGTTGGCCGAGTCCCCCTTCACGAAGCCCGAGATGATGACGAAGCCGAGGACCACCAGGTTGATGCCCGTGAAAATCTTATTCACCAGCGCCGACTCGCTCACGCCGAAGGCCAGAAGCCCTGGGGACAGAAAGTACAAGGAAGAGCGAATTCAGATTTCAGCACCGATGACAGAACGTCCTGTTGCGTGGGCGGACGTGTTCGTACGCCATCGCTTGTACCGTATAATCAGTCACTGACAACGATCATCATTCCTTTCACACTGCTGCAGGCATTCCATCCCACACGGGCGGCAGTATTCCTGTGACACCTGTTCCGACTGTTATGCTTCGCTTTTAACCCTCATGCCAAAAGGTCCTTGAGGAGACCGACATGCAAGTACAAGTTAAGGGTGCATGACATGTTAATGCACTGCTAATAATGGCTACTGACTGCTCATAAATAAATTACAAAAGTACAAAAACTAAAATTCCATTCTTTATGAAGAGCTATTGTTTTGAATAAAAAAAGGGGCTAACAGGAAAAATCCTAAAGTAAGACAAAAAAAAACCCTGATCGCAGGCTGGCATCCACCAACTTACCAGTGAGCAGTAGGACCAGGATGAGGGCGAACAGGTCGGGGTACTCCGCCAGCACTTGTCCTGGAACCTTCATCGACATGAACGCTCTGAAGAAGTTGGAGATCTTCTGGTCTACCAGGTTGTCGAAGGTTGAGCTCCACGCCCTGGCCACACTGGCCGTACCTTGAAGAGCACAGAAATGGAGATGAGTTATCAATGTTTTATGGACTATTATTAATATTATATACTATTGTTTTATACTCAATATAATATTATTATTAATCAACAGATTATTTGCCTATCAGAATAGTATTAGCTGCAGCCCTAATATCCACTAGGACTTAGGGGCCCACATCAGAAACTCACCTATCACATAGGAGAGGATGAGATTCCACCCCGTGATGAAGGCCCAGATCTCGCCCACCGTCACGTAGCTGTACAGGTAGGCGGAGCCTGTCTTGGGGACCCGGGCGCCGAACTCGGCGTAGCACAAGCCGGCCAGCATGGAGGACAGCGCGGCGATGAGGAAGCAGAGGACGATGGCTGGCCCGGCCTTCTCCCGGGCGACCTCGCCGGCGAGGACGTAGACTCCGGCGCCGAGCGTGGCGCCCACCCCCAAGGCGATGAGGTCCAGGGTGGACAGGCAGCGGGCGAAGCGGGTCTCCTCGCCGGAGCAGTCGAGCGCCCGGCGACGCAGCAGCATCTTCCCGAACTCGGACAGCTTGCTGGCCATATTTGCCTCGAGTGTGTGGGCGCTGAAACAGGCTAAGTGTGCTAAATCCTGCGAGCGTGGGCGTGCGTGATTGACGGCTTAAGCGGGACACGTGTGACTGGACAGCGTGGAAGGACTTTGGGCAGATGGGCGAGGTTTATTATTGGTCCTCCGGCGTAGGTGTGTTCACCCAGGCAACAGACTCTAGAGCAGACAGGACGGGACGCAGCGGGTCTGTGATCACGACGTTTTGCTGCAGCGGAGCGGGACCTGCGAGGGAACGACACAGAAAGGAGAGTTTAAGACAAGCGGGTATTCAGCCACTGCCAAGGCTTACACTTCTCACAGCGTCGCTTGGCATGCTGCAGCGAGATTATAGAATCCCTTTCTTTCCAACACTGAATATTTTCCAGGAAAAAAAGGGTACTCAAACTGCAGCTCATTTAGGATATAAATTATCCACACAAAAAAAATACCAATATCTTTTCAGTCAAAGGAGCCACACTGTTGGGAGTCACGTGCAACACAAACAAACTGGACAACTTTGTGGGTTGTGTTCTGAATTTAACTTCACTCTGGCCGTGTTTTACAAGGCTGGCCCCGCTGGCTCAGTCCAGCTCAATGAGAGAGAGGGGAAAGAAGAAAAAAAAAACATTTCACTACACAAGAGCTCTTTTAATACCAGTTGCCCAACATGGAGGAATTTACATCTCCACCTATTGCAGCCTAGTATAATATCATAAGACACAGTATGGCATGGAGACCTCCTGAAGACAAAAGAAAACCCAACCCTAACTACACAAATCTCAAATCTAATCTTAATTTTGCCTCAACAAATAAACCTGACATAGTACACGCCCATATAAAAACAAAAGAACACCTATGTTCAACTCCTCACCACTCCCTTACTGCGAAAAGAGCACGCAACCATCGGCGGTTTGTTTTTTCAGCGGATAGAGACGGACAGGGAGAAGCCTGGGAAAGCCAGAGGCTGCAAGGGGACGATATTCTGCAACCTAATATCAACAGGAGAGAAGAGGACAGCGTGAACCTGCAGCTCGATAAGGTGAACCAGCTGCACCGGGCAGGAGGGGGATATATAGATAAATACACCACACATGTACAAACCGACCCCTTTCCCCGATATAAAAATACTATAATGTCAAATAACCTAGGATTACCATTGAGATGGAGCAATTACTGTAGTCCTTTAACGTACATCACACGTTTTTAAAGATATAGTTAATATAACACACAGTTCCTTAGACAGCTATACGGGTACCTTTTTTTTTTCCCCCCTTTCTTTTTTTACATAATCCAATTCATGGATTTTCATTCCTGTCAGGTCTACTCAAGGACAGATGTTACGTCAGTGAGGGGCTCGCCATGTAGAGCAGGTACAGGCAATGGACTAGTTCTGTTTGTCTTTGGAGGCATTCAGTTTGATCAACACACACACACCCCCCAGACACAGACACACACAGAAAGACTTGACATCAGCCACAGTTCGAACACAAGTATGCCTGGCAGAACATTGCAGTTATATAACGCAAGCTAAAAGAACAGAAGTGCGCAGTGTAGAGGGGAAAAAAAAAAAAAAAAAGTTGGCCCAAAGCATTTAAGTCATTTGAAGCAATGTTCTCTATGATTATAAATCATGCTGCTTCGTGCCATTTAAGACTTTAGAGTTTGGATCCATAAGATGATGATATGAAGACTTTTTACAAGTACTGTTACAAGAAATGTTATTTCTTCACAAGTACTAAAAATGTAGAGAGAGGAAAAAAAGGTGCTTTAAGCTGGTTAAACTTGTCCGTTCATGCCCCATTGGTGAAATGCCAAAAAAAAATTGATAAATAATTCAAGCAGTTGCCTGAAGAACAAAATGTGGATTAGCAGGTTTGGACTACTTGTGATGAACTCATTGATGAACCCTAATTATAGAGCAGTAATAGAGTATTACATACTTAAGGAAAATATCTGACAGAAAACAAGGACCCCCAAGTAGTTGTCATTCTGCGTTTCATTAAAATACAATTTTGAAGGGATAAAGATGCAAGTGAAAAAAACATCTGCTGTTCATCTATAGCCTTCCACATGGTCTGATCCGCTGCCAACGTGGCCTACATTTCCATTGCTATGCAGATGACAATCTGGCTGGTTGATCGCATCTCTGCAGTCACACTCTCCGACACACTGCCCTCAAACCCACAGCAACAGATACCTCCACAAAACCAGCTCTTTACTTCTCAAAACACACCATTTCACTCTGGCTTTGGACCTATAACAGGTTTTGCTCAGTCTTCATTTAAAGTCACGAAGTCTCTTTGTAAAGTGTCTGAGGAATTCAAAGTTGATGTCCATTTTCAGGAATGCCAATATTGTGGGAAGTATCTTTCAGGAAGTATCTTCATCATAAAAGTGCAATGTGCAAGTCGGAGTAAGGCCATGTTTCTCAAGTCAAGGAAGTTTATCTGTTAATACTATACCCATTTTTATGATCACTACAACCACGATTGTGAGTGTGACAAAACATTAACGGTTTGTAAGACAAGACAATGATTAACCTACAAGTGTGAACCAAAAAAAAAAAAAAACCTAACTTCCCCGTCTTTAAATGTAACTCAGCCGATTTAAGGACATCCGCTTGTCTATTTTTTTATGATGCATTACACTGACAAATACATTCTGTCTCAGCAGTAAATTTAGCTCCATGTGAAGTCATGCTTATCCAGAGGGTCAGTGGAAATGAATTAAAAGTTTCCATTGAAGCCAATGCCATTTTCACAATGATTGTTCTGTAAAAGGAGATGCAACATTGCTGCAAAAAGAGAGCTTAAAAAAAAACAAAAAAAAAGACAAAGACATGCATTAGATGGATGATATTGTGGTGAAAAAATTGTACATCTCTCCAGCAGCAGAATACAGGAATGGGAGGAGAAAAAAAAAAAATACACCCACAAGCCGTGATTACAAGACTCAAAAGATTTTTTGGATTCAACAGAAGGAAGCAGCTCAGTTGTCCAAAATGAAAACCCTGAGCAGCAAAGACCACAGCATGTGGCACGGAGCAACATACAAAACATAAAGTGGTCAAACACAGGGTTGCAAACCGGCCCGTAGCCAGGTGAGAGTATGGCTTTCTCTGTGCTGTATGTTATGGTATAGTCTAAATCTGATCTGTCCCTTTTCACCCCACATACGACACAAGCCCTCACAAGGTTTCAGTACAAAGACAAAAATTCTATTAATATCATTAAAACAATACAACCCACTTATCAAAGCACTTTTATTCGTACTATTTCAAAAGCGAATATCCTGCCTAGTAAAGTTGAGGGGTTGCAAGAGAAAAAAAAAAAAGACAAACAACTGCAGAACAATGACAAAGACAACAACAGAGCGGAACAGACAACCGCAACAATAAACACTGGGCCTTCTGAAGACTGATGTGAAACTGGTACACGCTGGATAAACTCACGCTCCCCACTTGGCGCTACATTCCGGTAGCATTTTTCCACCCACACACAGGGAACTGAGATCTGAGGGTGTCAGAGTTGTGTCAATAAACATTTATTACCAAACTACTGTGCCCAGCTGGCTGTGATCTCCACAGGGGGGGGTTCACCCCAGAACTGTACATGCCTTCACTAAGCAGGACAAAAGCCCTTAATTGCAAAGGTGTGAAAAAAATGTGAATAACTAAATTAAAAAATGCATAGACACACACACAGTTCCCACCTTCAGGATGCAAAAAGAAAAAAAAAGTGCAGACCTGAATACTGTATGACCTCACTTAACGGTGGGCTCATTAAACTGAAGTCAGAGCCACCTTAACTTCAGCTTCCGTTACATCACGCTCGTTGCTAATCTTTTCCTTGTGCTTTTCACGAGGGGTACCGGTTTGTGCAAGTGGGGCCGGTTTATACCCAGGTTGCATGGAGGTGTGCTTTATTTATGTGCTAACCTTGAAGCAACGATACAGAGGCCACACAAACAAATGAAAAGACAAGGGCACTACTGCTGTTATAATTCACCATACAGTGGATGTTTGCTTTTGCCTTCTTCGCCAACAAGATTTAGGTCGAGCGTGGTCCAGCTAAAAAAAAAAGTCCTATTACTTGACTTAACATTGCTGCAACTACTGCCACAGACTTAAGAGGATTATATGGAGAAGTAACAAAACCTGCACTGCTAACCTCATTATAGCTCCATGCTGCTCCCAGGTCTGTCCATATAAACAAGGCATGGCTTTGTTTTGACTGCCACAATAGTCAATAATAAATACATTTTTGTTAATGAGCTTTTTTTTTTTTTTTTGTTTCAACGCCCACTTATGTTTCAAACACAACTGAAACTCTGATGAAGCCACATAAATATTTTCTGATATACACAGAAACAATTTTTTCCCTACTTGCCAAACTATGCATGGAAGTTTTAGGATTAGACAAGAAATATGAAAATCCTGCATCACTTCATCCCTAACAACAACGAAACCAGCACCTCTACCACGAGCACACTAGTGAAAACAGTTGTAGCGGGGCCAGCAGCCGAACAAAAGGAACAACATGTTCAGTACCCTGTGAGGCTAAAATGTTGCTAAACTAAAAGGGTAAATGTGACCTTGCACAACCCAGGAAGGTACACCATATCATGGCCTGAGTCAGTGAACCAGTCTACAGCCACACACCTACACAATGGTTTTTCCATGTGTTTGAAGTTATGGAACAGTGTGTCCTTTGAACCGGGGATGTGATTGTATGTGGAAGGTATATTGTGGTGTAGCATAAAGGTTGCTTGTTAAAAAAAAACAGGCATGATTACGAGCCGACCGCTGGGGTCTGAACTGAACGACCCTTTAAGTAACCTGGCCAGATACCACCGACGCCGTCGCTTCTGCCAAAAAGCAGCTCTCTCTCGCTGTGAAATGGAATGTGACAAACCCAGGAACTGCTCACTCTCCCATGACCGACGGCAACGCTTTTAATGGGAGCAATGGCCAGGAGAACATAAGTCAAATGTATGCATTACAGGAACGGATCGCCAGTCAAACGGTCACCTATGCGTGCCAAGGAATGGTCATCAGGTTGCACCGTAGCCTCAGTCGGATGCATGAAGAAAGACTCCCATCGCACCCCTCCCCAGTCATATATAATTAGACACCGTGTTGCCATACATTACACACATTTACACAACACCGAAAAGCAGTAAGAAAATACAACATGCATGAACTTAAACAAAATACTTCAACATCTTCACTTGGTGACGACCAAAATACGCCAAGAGCATATAAGGCTATAGCATATAAGGCTATGCACACTGAACCTGTTTATTTATGTCATGATTTGCTCACTTTAGCTCAGCACCTGCCATCTTTGGTCTGGATTTGCGTGCATACATCCATGTGTATCATATTTTTAACCCAGCGGTAGTAAACCGGGAAACTGAGTACTTGTTCTTATATTCCCGGGAAATATGGGACACCTTTAAGTCATGTTGAGAGGTGTGCAGCATTTTCAACGTGTGCATGCATATGGGACTGTAAAGGCCTCATGCTGTCCCTTGTTATTAAAAGAAATACAGTAGCAGTATGCACAGCTCTAGAAATAAAACACACACGCGCGCGTGTGCACATGGAGTTAGGCCTCCCATTCAGTCTAGCTTTTTTTTGTTAATTTGTTCTGGCATTACTGAAGCTCTGCGATCAGGATTGCATAATTGTTGCGTGTATCTACCTGTTAAACGACGAACAACAACCCTATGTTCCACGCCTTCGAACTGATCAACCCGCTGGAGCACATGTCTCAACATCATCAAAACACCCAGGCTCTCCTCTTTTCAATAATTTCACACCCATGACTGGGAGGAGGAGGAGGGAGGGCGTCTATCAATGGGTGGACGCAGCGGCACGTTGCACGGTTACCGGAGGGGAGGACGCGTCGCCTCGACGGCTGCGGTCCGCTCGACGTTCGGAATCAAGCGTCATGAAAGCGTAAAGATATCATCGCCACCCTAAAATATCCGTTCTTACCATACTGGGCGAGGCTGAGCTGTCCAGCTGGCCGCGGATCCATCTGTCAGTCACAGCCGGGCACCGGGCTAGCTACGTGGCTCGGGTCGGCTCTCGCGTGGTTCCGGTGTTGCTTTCAAGGAGGATTAAGAAACGTCGTAATTCCCGGATGTACACAAAGAAACGAACGCGAGGAAACGGCAGGTTGTTTTGGGGGCGACGGTCTTTTCCGCCGTTTTTGCCCGTGTATGCACGATTAGACGTCGAATAGGACAGTCCTGGGAACTTTACATTTTATACGAGTTGATTTTAGAGTTACGAATCGAATGCGTAAACCACACGTTTTAGGACTTATTTTAAAAAATAACGCCACTTTTTGAATTGATGTTTCGATGTGTTATTAAAATACTTAAAATAAAATTAAAATAATAAGTTTAATACATTTGTTTTGTTTAGGGGTAGTTGTATATCAGTCATTGAAAGCATCACTACTAGCCTTACTACCGTTCCCACCCCCTACTAGTGCTCGGACCAAAACAATGAATGAAAAAACGGAGCTCAGAACGTGGAAAACAGTGACCGTGTGTTCTTTAAAAAAAACTAAAATACCATAATCATTGAAACATCCTCGCCCACCCATCGTGTCGTTCTCCTATAATGTAGATTCGACGTGAACGCAATTCAATAGATACAATTACACAGATTATTGCCCGCTCAAATGAGAAATTAAACCGCGTTACGGAACGTCAACAGCGCCACCAAACTTCACATTGTGCGTGGAAAATAACCTTGTCAATCTTATTCTTATACTTTAAAGACGCCATAAGGAACAACATGAAATGTTTGTTTTATTTTAAACAAGAGCGCCAATACATGACATCAGACGAGAGGATTGCATCACCCGCTCTCAACGCTTCGTCCTCTAACGCGTCTCTTTCGAAGCGCGTTTACAATGACTAATTGTACAACTGAAACACACGTAGAGTATTCGTGAATTACCTTCAAGGTCTTCTTGTTGGGGAAAAAAAGGAAAACGAAGGAAAAAAAAAAAAGCTCAGGGGGAACACCGGAAAACCTGTAGCCGTGATCGCTAACCCACCGGGTGTGCACGTTTCAGCCAGTTTGCGGGTTTTATGAGAAGCAGAGGGGCGGGGCGGAGACGGTGACGTTGCTGGGGGAGTGCGGGAAGGAGAGAACATTCCATACTTCGCCTGATCAAGTTGCAACACACTCATCGATGTTTTTCTCATAAGACATTTAAGTGAATAGGTGATCACCTGCGATCGGTAGAAGGGTAATGCATAGCGCCAGTCTCCTCCGAGGAGACTATTTAGAAGCAGTGGTATAATGCAGTAATAAAGTATAATTTTGAAGTGTCTGTACTTGAGTTTTTATATTTCTGTCAACGTTCTTTTACTATATTTCCTCAATGAAATTTTTCATTTCACTCCACTATATTTACACTGACCAATTTTGTTACAAACAGCATTTACCCAAACTTCCAATATTTACATTTATTATAGGAGAAAATAATAATAACCTAAAAATTATTTTACCAATTTTCTGATAACATGTCTGTACAGTTTTTACTCAAGAGTGGCTTGCAGGTACTTCATACAAAACTGTATATAACCATGGCTCCAGTTTACCTACACAACATCATGGATCTATTATAATAATATTACACATCAATGCACAACATCCGCTGCTGCTTTGTCCCGTAGATTCAAAGAAAATGAGAGGAAAAACTAAACAATTTCTTTCATGTATTTGCACTCTGTGACCTGTGACTACTGGAGGGTCAGATTCCGAAAGAAAAAGGAAAAATCTTACATCACTTTAGCCTTGAGAAATTAAAAATACAGCACCTTGTTCTAAGTCAGCATCATTATTTAATCATCACATGTTTTGAGGTTTGATTCCCTCTGGGTATATGCTGATAAGATTACAAAAAAAATAGGGCTACCTATGTGTATGTACAGTCGTCCTCAAAATTATTCATACCCTTGCTGATTCTTGTGATTTTTTCATTTAGTGATTAAATAAATGCTTGTTTTCAAATTTGTGTTTTAGCTTCATGTGACCAACAATTGAAAGAATGACAACAATATAAAATAATTTTAAAAAATCATTTCTGGGGTATTTTATTAACGGAGTCCAAAAAAATGCCATGTTCAAAATTATTCATACCCCTGGCAATATCTCAACAAAAATGTCCCAAATGTGTTCATCTTTGTCCCAAAGTTATTTCATGATGTCTCATCAGAATGAATACCTTTTTTGTTGACCAAATGTTAAACAAGGTAAAAAAAAATAGCATCTTTCCAGAAGAGTATAAATAGTGGGAAAGGGTTCAGGTCATTGTTAATCTCTGGTCATCATGGTAAAGAAGAAGGAGCTCAGTGAGGACCTGCGTCAGCGTCTTGTGCAGGCCCACAGTGAAGGAAAGGGTTACAAGGCCATTTCCAAGCAGTATGGTGTCCCTGTCTCAACCGTCCAGAGCATCATCAACAAGCACAAGAGGTTCAACACTGTCAAAAACCTCAGTGGGCGTGGCCGAAAGTGTAAGGTGTCCCCCAAACTTGCCAGGAGAATCTGCCGAGAGGTCAACACCAACCCATTATAATTCAAACCCTTGAGCAGACAGGGACAAAGGTGTCACGGTCCACCATTGAGCGAGTTTTGCACAGAGGAGGTCTCCATGGACGTAAACCTCGGAAGACGCCGCTGCTCAGGAAAAAACATCTGGTAGCTCGCCTGGCCTTTTGTAGAGGTCATCTGAAGCAAGAACCCAGCTTTTGGTCAAAAATCCTGTGGTCTGATGAGACAAAACTGGAGTTATTTGGCCATATGGATACCCAGTATGTCTGGAGGAAGAAAGGAGAAGCCTATAGACCAAAGAACACTGTGCCCACTGTCAAGTATGGTGGTGGAAGCATAATGCTGTGGGGATGTTTCTCTTCCAGTGGCACAGGCAATCTCGTCAAGGTCCAAGGTATCATGAAGAAGGAGGATTATATCAGGATACTTGAAGAAAATGTCAAGGAATCTGCTGAAAAACTCAAGCTTGGCCAAAACTGGATGTACCAGCAAGACAATGATCCTAAACACACCGCCAAGGTAGTCAAGAGATGGTTCAAGGACAATGACATCAGTGTCCTGGAATGGCCAAGTCAAAGTCCTGACCTCAATCCAATTGAGAATCTGTGGCATCACTTGAAGACCAGAGTGATGGCGAGGAAACCAACCAACCTGACCCAGCTTGAGGCATTGGCCAAGGAAGAGTGGGCCAACATCCCACAGGAGACGTGCAAGAAGCTTGTGGACACGTACAAGAATCGTCTGGAAGCAGTCATAAAGAATAAAGGCTATGCCATTGACTATTAAATAAAGACGATGGACTAGGGTATGAATAATTTTGAACATGGCATTTTTTTGGACTCCGTTAATAAAATACCCCAGAAATGATTTTTTAAAATTATTTTATATTGTTGTCATTCTTTCAATTGTTGGTCACATGAAGCTAAAACACAAATTTGAAAACAAGCATTTATTTAATCACTAAATGAAAAAATCACAAGAATCAGCAAGGGTATGAATAATTTTGAGGACGACTGTATATACAGATTTCTAATGAATGAAAGTATAGGAACTTTGTTCACTTACCTTTAATCCTATTTTATTATATTTTTATGAATAAAGTATGAATATTATTACTTGAATGAATTTTATTATTCTTAAAATAAATTGATTGGTTCATATATACATTATGGTAGGTTCTTTGTCTTCTTTTATTTAATTTGTATAATAAAATGAGTTTTTATGCACATATATTACATTACATTTTTGAGAAACAGATAAAATGAGAACACAGCCTGTTTCAATTTTTTTATCCACATTGGCTTCTATAAAGTGGTCACAAATAAGTACCAGTAACTAGAAAAACACTGAATTGTAAAACACACACACAAAAATCAAAACAAGCCAATTATATCTTTCACAACATTTTGCAATAATAATAGAATACAACATTTTAATTTAAGCTTCACAGTTAACCATATTATTATTATGCATAGTACACACTTATGAAAAAGAACAGTAAAAGTTCATGTGGTTGTCTGTTGCAATTTAACATTTTTTTAAAGATGTTTCCCAGAAGTGCAGCCAAATAACTGGGCAGTATTCCAAGTGTGACAGAACAAGTGACAGAGCAATTATAATAGAAGATGGAACATGAGCAGAACATTAACTTGCAATTACAATGTCTTTTCCAATCATGGAAAAGATGTGATCAATCTGATTAGACTAAAACAATACATTATCTCATTTAACACTCAGTAATGTGGTTTTAATAACATGCACAACTATCCATCTATCTATATAAAGATTGAATTCAGCAGCGATAACAAGGACATTTCTACTACCAGATGCAATCCATTTAGCTTAGTGTTGTTTAGATATGATTCATTTGTTCAGTTTCAGAGATTTAGTAATTCTTTATAAGTTGACGTCTTCATTCTGTCTCATCTCCACTGAAATTCATGAGTACAGACAAAAGATGAATCATCAGCATATGTAACCACGTCAACATTTTTCTTTCTTTCTTCTTTTTGTACACAAATGGGAAATGATTTGAAATGATTTAAAATGTATTAACATCGAAAATAGAAGAGGACCAAAGCAACTCCCTTGTGGAACACAATTATCAAAATAAAACATTTCCTTTATTATTTAGATTATATTACCATTAGATTGCAAGTATCTGCCAGTATTAACTTTATACATAGAGGAGGACAAATTCAGCCATCAATTAGGTCATGTGAATGCATATTGGAGTAAGACAGCTCCGGCCTGCAGTAGAACATCTAACGTTGTGTGGTTTTTAGAGACATCACAATACTTTCCTTATGCTGGCTGCACAATCGGTGCAAGAAGAAATGGCATAATGTGACAGTGCTTTAAACTGCTAATGATAATAATGATGTTTCAAATATCTATCTACAAAATGCCACAAAAAAGAACGCACACCATTGTGTCATGTGCAAGTTACAAACAGTCAGAGGGGAACATGAGAAACAGACACACAGACGCTCCCTCCTTTTATAGATAGATGATTACTACCAATCAGCTCCTCGGCCAACTTATACAACAATGTAGTTTTGTTATTTGGACACATAAAACAATCAAAAGAATTAAAAAAAGAAAAAAAAGACCAAAAATTTTGAATAAAGAAAATATCAACCGTGAAGTACTTTAAGCCAACAATTGAGGTTTTTTTTTCTTCATTTTTGGCTGGTTTTACTACCTCTTTCTCTGGAAGCCTTCAACTTGGGCAACAGCTCTTTCCTCTTCAGCTGGACGGAATTCTGAGGAGTCTTAATTTGTAGAGATTCGTGTCCCCTTTAATTTCCTGGCAGAAGAAAGAATACTGTCTGTCTTTAAAGCACAAAAGATTTACAACAATTTACCTAGGCTTTGCCCCTTCCTGGTACTGACACATTCTCTGTGCATTCAATATTCATGCAATCAAGGTCCAGGTTCCTCGACAGCATTAGATGGTCCGTCTTCTTTGATTAATTGATTGATTTCAATTAAATGTTTGTCTTCCTGCTCAGATTTTTTATGTAATCCATCTCGGTGAGCATTCCGTCCATTTCCTGTTCAGAATTCACCACTTTTTATCAAGAGATTTCATCTTCGTAGGAGAAGATACAATCCGCCTTCCTGTTTCTTCACATCTTATCTTGGGGAAATTCCAAACTTGTGTTCAGCTCCTGTAAATCTCTAATAACGCCGTCCAATTTTATGTTAGTTCTGTCCGTGACGGAATAAAAAAAAAGCATTTTAAGTGTTCCTGCTGCTGAAGTCACACCTTTTTGTAATATCCCAATAACTGTGAACGTACACTCATTTTATTTCAATGTAACTAATGGAGGATTGCCAAATGTGCAACCACACAAGAGGAAGTTTCATGTCTTGCTTGATGAGCACCATATATCCTACCAGGATGTGCCAGGAGGTAGGCCTAGTAGGCCCAGATGCCCATCAACTCGGACTACCCCCAGTAATACACGCAATCATTTTTGGGACTTCTCGTGCACATTTGCCTCAGATTTAAAGCTAATTCATTTGCTGAGACACTCATGTGATACCATTGAAGAACCAAGCACAACAGTTACTGAATGGACATAGTGGTGGACCTATTGTCTAAGTAAAGTGTAAGTGAAAGGTTGTGTATTGCAATGTTTGTTAAGAGAACGCTGCCTCAGGAGTACAGACATTCTGCAATTTTTTTTAAATTGGTCCAGTAATGGCCTAAATAGCAGCGTAAAATGTGATATCAAGTTCCCATTGCACTGACCGTGCACTTTGTTTGACATCAAACGTGTCACCAATCGTACGAAAGCTGCAGAGAGTGTCTTAGGCAGATGAACATCGGGCTGAGTTTTTGTTCTTATGTGTACTGAATAGAGAAAACCCTTAAAATAGGCGTTCAAATCCAAAAGCCTTCACTTACACTTTCATTACTATTTCCAAGAATTACCTTTTTTATTTGTACATCAAACATTAGCTCAAACCCACATGAACTCTAAGTAGGTGGGTTGGCGACTCGGGTCACGACCCATGGTGGTCATTTTAAGGTCAACCGATTAGAAATATGAGTTTGTTCCAAGAAGGATGTAAGACTGACAGGCTTAGTAATAAAGTATTTAGGCGTGTCACCACTGTTTTTGAGCTGATGGTTGCAGAAGTGTACAGTCCAATAGGTTTAAGTATATTTTTAAATGGTAAAGTCATGTTTTTTTTTTTTTTTTTACACGTGTTGTAAGACTTTTACCGGCCACAAAATGTGGAAATGAGTAATTTGTCAGATATGAAGAAAAACCTGCTATGAATAAATATGGATTATTATTAGTAGTAAAAATGAACACTAGTTAAGTATTATTTTTTTGCTTGTTTATGCCTTTAGTTATAGTGGAGAAAGACAGGAAACAGGAGGCAGAAAGGGGGGATGACATGCACTTAATGCCATTGTTTGTTTCTGATCCACTATTGTGGATTATTATTTTCTGTTGGTATAGATTATGATTAGAGCAAAAATTAAAGGAGACGAAGGGTCTCCTGGATTGGTTCCTCTATGACTTTGGCTTTCGATACATAGTATAAGCCGGTTAAGATGTATTATGGAAGTCAAAGTTCACCCACACACTGCCTACTTTTTGATATAAAGTTGATATAGGGAAGTACGGACTAGAGTTTGTGCTGACTTGGTAGAACCAAAAAAGGCCGTAACAGGCTGTACGGATTTCAGGGGTGGTGCAATCTGTTGATTGTGGTATTAGACAAATATGGTATGTATTAACATATTCTGAAAAGGATGTATTACTGGAAGTGTTAGTATTGGACTAGCAAAAAAGCACAGGAGCGTCTCTCTCTGGTTTTCTCAGTTTGTGCTAATGGTTGCATAAATTGTGATAATCTACAGTGTGGAAAACCAGGATATAAGTAACATATTCAATTTAGAATTGTATTGTATTGAGATTGTAACAATTTTTGAAACTAATGATCTTTGTCATCAGTAGATCATGTGTTCCATCAATACGAGGTGCTATTTCTTACAAATGTGAAACTTGGTTATAATTTGGGGTCGAACAGCTTTGGTTATACGGAACTACAAACACAGTATGTCTCTATTGAAATTTCTATTCATGATCTGCTGCTGCAACCCCCTGTACCTCCACCTGTTGTTGTATGCTCTCTGCTAAAGGTGTAAGACCAAAGATTAAAGAAGGAAAAGGGTTCCTGAGATGGCTTTCTCTGTGCAGAATTTAAGTTTGAGATACTGTGCCTTTCGCTTTTAATACATAGCTTTAAAGTCAGTTAACAACTGTATTATGGAACCTGAAGCATTTTTATACTTCTGCCTACTTCTTTATATAAAGTCAATAAAGGGAAGTACTGACTTGAGTTTGTGCTGACTACATAGAACCAGAAAAGAGAAATTAAAGACTGCTCCGAATAGAGGAATGGTGTAATTTATGTGCGGGTTTGAATGCGTGTGCAAGCCAAGCCAGCCACACACACACACACACACACACACATATATACGAACCAAGACACTGGAATGTATTTTACAATACTGTTTATGTGAATTTTCTTTTTGTGAGTGTTGGGATTGTTTTTTTTTTTTTTAATTCTTTCTGTGTCTTAGAGAGGCTGAAAATATTGCCTATACATAAGTATACTCATCATACTGATTTTCTAATTACTAAAAGTGTTGGGAGTAATGCATTACAAAAGTAATGGATTACTGTAATGAATTACAGTAAAAAGGTAATATTTTACTCTGTACAAATCGTGATTTTTCTTCATACAAATTCACTAAAATTACAGCGAGATCAGCAGCAGTCAAACGTCAAAATGTTTCACTTCTTTCTCATTTTGGCTCATCACTGATGAGATAAAATATAAAATATTAATAAATTTAATATAATATTATAAAATATTAACTTTTTTCTGTAATTCATTACAGTAATCCATTACTTTTGTAATGCATTACTCCCAACACTGATTACTAATCATATGTGTGACACACACACACACACACACACACACACACACACACACTAATCCGTCGTTTCACTGTTTCAAGATTCCCCATAACCACCTGTTATACCCTCTGGTGACTTTAAATTTCCTTCAGATAAATATGGGCATAAATATCTAATTCTAGGCATCTTCAGGAAAAGTCATGAAGTTTCAGACTTTTACGATCTGATTTGGTGAGTTTTTTTTTTTTAATTTGGTCCTACAAGAATGTGGGTTAAGTAACAATTGCAGCACAATAAGCTGCCAACCTTTTTTTTTTTTAAAAGCTGCTAATTAACTGTGTAATATTCAAGTCATATTATCCAATGCAATTTTGTGATGGTGATTATTTATAATTATTTGAATCAACACCTCTAAACTCTGAACACTAATATTAATGAAGGTGCCGGCCTGTTGTATTACTCTGAATTATATTTATTAACTGCTTTGAACTGAAGCTGGTATTGGTTGTCAATGATAAAGAAAATAACACTCTATAGTTGCAGATATGACAAGCCACATGCACAAGTCAAGAAACATGCACGGCTGCAGTGTACCTACACGACATCCGCTGCTGCTTTGTCCCGCAGATTAGAAGAAAAGGAGGGGAAAAAGTAAACAATTTCTTTCATGTATATGCACTCAGTGACCTGTGAATAGTAGAGGGTCAGTGGGGGTGTCAAATCATGTCACTTTCAACATTTTATTCCTATGTCTACTATGGAAAAATCGCAATCCAAATTGGTACGTTGTATGTATTGTATGATGAAATTCACTGCCCTCATCTATGAAAATTAGGGGGCACAAAATTAAGATAACACAGTTTGATTTAGTAGCAACAATATATAGGGACCCTATTTTTCACAGTGTAATATTTTAATTGGTCTATTTATAAAGATTTGCATACACTTTATGGTCTAAAAACACCTAGTCAGACACACTTTGAACCGTTAGAACCATGTATCCCAGGATGCAGATTTTCAGGCTAAAAACTGTTAGATTTCCACCGTGTACGACACTTAATACGTCACTATATCACATGGGCCTCCAATCCTGGTGGGTGGTCCCTCCCCTTCCTTTATGCAGGCAAGCCAGTGACCGTTCAGGTTGAAAAGTGTCCAGTGAGGCACGCTCACCTTTTTGACATACTTATTTGCAGTTCAGAGAATTTCAGAGAATTTAGTTTTTTACATCTGCTGGAACAAATCCAACACTGTTGCCTGTAAACTTCACACTAGATCCGGCCACACTACCCGCTCATATAGTTATAGTGAAGAGCTTTAGCTACCTAGAGATTGATGACTATCTATTATTAGGCCCATTAAATAATATTATAAATTTATTATAAATTATAATTCACTAATATTACACTTAATTTATAGTACTTTATTAAATAGCTGATAGCTCACGTTATTACACTTGAACTCAAACTACTCAAACCTACATGGTCCCCATATGAGAGCTCGTGGTAGACTCAGGTCACAGATTTGTAGACTGACTAATATCTGATATACCAGTTTGTCTAAGTTCCAAGAAAGGATGGAGATTGGACGTGTTACTGGATTTGCAAAACCACAAAGGAAGTGCTACTTTTCGCTTTTTTTCGGTAAACAACTTCTTCACGCTGATGGTTGCAGAAGTGTAAAAGCCAAACAGATATATTTAAGGGTGTATTTACGAGTATGGTGTGTTTCTCTGTGTGTTGCAAGCACATTTACTGGAAATGAAATGTGGAAATGAGTTCATGGAAATTTTGATACTCTCTTTTTTCTATCTGTGAATCAATCTGTGAATGTATCTGTGAAATTAAATGTGACATATTACTATATAATTTTTTTTTTACTTTTTGTCTGCATATATGATATATTTCTGTGTTATATTTCATGTTATCATACAAAATAAATAAAAGGAGACAAAAAGCATTCATCAATGTAAGCATCATATAGAAATCCAATATCAACATCTTTAATTTAAAAAGTTAAATAATTCACATTATGATCATCAACATATCCAGAAAAATCTATCTATCTATCTATCTGTCTATCTATCTATCTATCTATCTATCTATCTATATATATATATATATATATATATATATATATATATATATATATATATATATATATATATATATATATATATTTGAACTGCTTGTACTCTGCTTGTACTTTTTTTCCAGTCATTTGTATAATTACTTTTTGATTAGAATTAGATGAGATTTGTACTTAAATACATTAGGATGGAATTACTTAATTTCTTTTGGTCCACTTACATGACATATGCAGCTAATGTACTAGTTTTACTCCAACATAGTGAAGTCAAATCTAATCTAATAAAAAAATGCTATTTTTTTGTATCTCACCTGTCATTGAATATTACATTAAAAAAAAATAGTTTTTAAAAATTAACATTTAGACAATGAACTGAACACATATTTTACTTGCCTGCACATGCACAGAAGATGGATATTGAGATGTAAATACTTTTTCCAATTATTTGAATTAAATAAATTCCTAATTCCTCTTAATTAATTTTAAGAAAAGGCAGTACATTTTGTAATTAATCAAAAAACACAAGTAGGATTCAATAACGCATTATAATCTATTAACTAACCCAGATAAAAACACAATATCAATTACAAGGGGTTTCAGTGTAATAAAGAATAATGAATGAGAATATAGTAAATAAGTATCAACAAGGCAGATAAAAAGCTGATTGCGAAACAATAATAAGAAAAAGGAACTCAGTACAGTATTTCACAATCATATTTCTCCATTTTCAATATAATAACAAAACCATCCTTCCCTAAGGACCAATGAAGAAAAAAATCACTTGAATGCATGCTTGCTTATTCCACACTAGGGGTCACGGCACACAGGGATACACCCCAGACACTGTGGGGCACACACACCTTTCACTCACACACTCATACCGATGGGCCATTTAGAGTCTCCAATTAACCTCAGCAGCTGATATACAGAATAATGTCATCAACATGTAATGAATGCCAATGTACGTTGCCAATCTGTTATTGTGACCCACCTCTTTCTCTCCCCGTTGTGGAATATTCTCTGCTAAAGGTTTGATGACAAGAACAAAAAAATAAAGGAGACAAAGAGTCTATTGGACTGGTTCCTCTTAGCCAAATTAAAATGTATTATGGAAGTCAAAGTTTATACGCCTGCCTACCTTTTAATATAAAGTTGATATGGGGAAGTACGCACCAGAGTTTGTGCTGACTTGGTAGAACCAAAAGGAGAAATAAACGGCTGGAAAGATTTCAGGGATGGTGTGATCTGCTGATTGTGGTCACAGACAAATATGGTATTTTCATGTTCTAAAAAGCACGTAGGCCTGGGCGTGTAAGTGCCAGACTTGACGACCAGGCCAGTTTTTACACTGACCGTTGCCGATCGTTATTCTGTACGGAAAAATGTGCGGAGGTCACATTTTGAAATAAAGACGATCAGTCATTTTCTATACCCACGTATTACTCATTAGGGTTGCAGGGGGCCTGCTGGAGCCAGTGCATTACAGGCGAGAGACAGGGATACACACCAGACAGGCACACTTTAATACACTTTATAAGTTAATAATGCAGACAGACAATAATTATCATTGTCATTTCATGTGAGTTTTATTTCTTGCAAGTGTAAATAGAACACATTTTATTTGCTGTATTTTGCACATAAATTCTCTTAAGTTATTCATCGGCACAGATGGTACTCCTTGCCTTTGGTGCAAAAGGGACACAGTAGCTGGTTCCCTTAGTACCCCCCCTAACCTAACCCTAAGCAGAAATTCTAAGAAGTCATTTTAAGGAAACACAATACTGCATCCACACACATTCCCCACCCGTTGCAACGCAAAAAGAAACGCTCGGTATTAACAAGAGAAACACTTGATTCGATGCCAGCTGAACCCGAATCGATTCAACACTGAAAACCTCGGACATGGCAAACTTCAAGGTGTGTCAAAGTAAATGATGAACCCAGCTTATCATTTAAAGAATATTATCGCTTGATGAGTAAATTCACCTACCGTGATCCAGAACAGCTTTTTGGGTAGAACTTCGCAAAAGCATCGTAAAAATATATCCCTGCCATGTTGCCGACACGAGAGAGTTTTGTTTCTGATGCTGTCGGGCATATACGACGTGTGTGGGCTCAGACTAAATCACGTTCGTTTCATCTCGTTTTATTTCTGTGCCGGGTTGCCCCTATATTTTGATTCAGTACAGTCATTCGGTGTTTTTGTAATGTGTCGCAAGACATTCGCTGGAAGCGAAATGTGGAAATGGGGATTGCATGGAAATTTACGGTTTATAGATACAGACGATGAAAACATGTTTTCTGAGAAATCTGTTCTGTTAAAAAAAATTTAGTAGTGACCTGCTATGGACAGGACAGCCAATTATAGACACTTGGCCTGCTCTGGTAGATCCTTGGTCTATAAAAATACAGTAATATTTACTATTGATAAGAACATGGTGAAACCTCGGATTATACATCCACCTCCTAAGGGTTTGTGGACTGAGAGAGAAAAAAGCGTATTTATGGGCTGGTGCCCGACGACACATCTCACTCTCTGGATTATGTAGAAAAAGCTGCCAGTCCAACTCTACCTCCTTCCACACATGGCACCGTAAGGCATGTCGCGTGATGCATGCGGTGGCAGCAATGAAGTCACTATAAGGAAGTCTGACTTTGGTTTGTGCTGACGAGGTGCTAACTAAAAGAGAATTAAAGAGATTTTAGAAGTGGTGTAATCGGTGTGTGGTATGGAAGGTGTTGTTGACCTTGCATGAGAGGAGTCACAAGGTTTTTTCATCCATTTGCTCCATTTTTTTTCTCTTCTAAATCTTCTTGTATTTTGTCATCAAATCTGTCATTTGGTAACTCAAGTAACTCAAATTGTTATTAAATACAAAAACACAAGAGAAACCACGTTGTAGGCGCTGTGCAAAAAACGCAATATAATGAAAAGAGAACTCTCAGTTACAGTATATTAAAAAAACAAAAAAAAAACAGAACAAAGACGAAAGGCCGACGCTGCTCCATGTCAGTCAACAGAATCAATACCTGTTCCAGACCCAGATAATTAACTTGTGCCTTATTCTAATTTCACATCCGACAGGTCTAGCAAAAGAAGAGCTGTAGTTAAATACATTTTAGATCCATACCAGGAGAAAAAAAAACGAAAAATGCAGGGTTCTGTCGTGAGCTCCCTCTCCCTCTGCCTGGTAGGAGCACTAATTATCTGCCGATTACTCTCACCTGTTCTCTCTGCCACTCCCTCGTTAACCAGCCAGCTGCTCCTCATTTCCTGCTAACCATGCCATATATAAAGAGTCCGGTTTCCCAGCACACTTCGTCAGATCGTCTGCTAAGCCCGCGCCTGTCCTGCCTGTTACCTGCTACTATTCTGACTCCTACCTGCGATCCCGGACCTGCCCGACCACCCTCTGCTCTACAATCCCGGTAACTTGACCTGCCTTCTGCCCTTTTGACCACGATACTGCCTTGCCCTTGTCGGTACTTTTGCCCTGCCACTCCTCTCCTGCTGTGTGTGTGTGTTCCCCCAGGACTTCCAGCCCCTTTGGCGAGAGAGCCTGGACCCTCAACCCCCGTCTACACTCTACGCCTCTCAGCCGCTGGGACACACACACACGAAGACTCACGCCCATTCCCCAACCCCTTTCAATAAACTGTTCAAACGTATTGCTCCTGTGGTCCTCGTCTGTCCAGATCCCTGACAGTACGATCTGACCAACATAATGGACCCAGCGAACGTTTCACAAAACATGGACTTAGAACCCCCCACCGCCATGCAGCGCCTGGGAAACGCTGAGAGGGACATCCATCGGATGACGGTTGACGTCTCCTCTTTGTTACAGCTTGGCAACCAGCAGCAACAGCAGCTGCAGCAAACACAGCAGTTGATACAACAGCAACAACACCGGATTCACGAACAGCAAGATCACCTCGCTCAGATAACCCGACTGCTTGCCCAACTCATTCCTCAGCACCAGCCCGCCGCTCCAGCCACCGCCAGCCTGCCTGCCACTCCAGCCCCCGCCAGCCTGCCTGCCACTCCAGCCCCCGCCAGCCTGCCTGCCACTCCAGCCACAGCCGGTCTGCCTTCCGGTCTAGCCCGAGCCAGCCCACCCGCCAGCACCGCTCCAGAGTCACCCACCCAGGCCACTGCCGCTGGAGGCCCGGAACCTAGAATCGGCAACCCAGAACGATTCAACGGTGACCCAAATCAAGTGCGCCCGTTCCTGACCAGCTGCAGCCTTCAGTTCTCTCTGCAACCCAGAACCTTTGCCACAGAAGGGGCTAAGGTCGGGTACACAATCACTCACCTGACAGGCCGAGCCCGACTCTGGGGAACAGCGGAGTTTGAGCGTCAGACCCCGGCGTGCACATCTTTTGAACTGTTTGCTAAGGAGATGCTCAAGGTTTTTGATCTGGGCTCATCCTCTGAAGAGGCATCCCAGGATCTTCTGAGTATTCGGCAGGGTCGACGGACGGTGGCAGATTACTCTATCGATTTCCGGACTTTGGCAAGGCGCAGCCCCTGGAACATGGCAGCGTTGGTGGACGTGTTCTTCGCCAGCCTGGCCGACTACATCAAGGATGAGTTGGTCTCTCATGAACGGCCCTCCACCCTTGATGACGCCATCGCCCTGGCTGTGCGCATAGATCGACGGATCCAGACCCGCCGCCGAGATAGGGGGCGCCAAAATCCCCTAGCCACCAGCTCTCGTCACGTCCCGACTGTCCAGCCGTCTTCCCCAACTACTCCTCCAAACCAACCAGACCCGTCTGAACCCAAGGAGATTGGCCGGGCTTCTCTTTCTCCTGCTGAGCGTCGGCGCCGTATCTCCTCCAATCTGTGTCTGTATTGCGGAGGAGAAGGACACCGTGTTGCCAACTGCCCTTTAAAAAGCCCAAGCTCACCAGACATAGGAGGAGTCCGGCTGAGCTCAATGACCACCCAGTCCTCCAACCACAAACCGTTGGTGCAGGTCCGTCTTCATCTTCCCGACTCCACCCACACACTGGCTGCCCTGGTGGACTCAGGTGCCGAAGCCAACATAATGGACACCGAACTCGCTCACCAGCTGGGACTGGAGACCCTCCGTCTGACACCCCCCGTCCCTGCTCGGGCACTAGATGGTCACCCTCTTGGCACAGTCACGCAGGTCACCACCCCTGTTAAAATGATGCTGTCTGGCAACCACACTGAAACCATTCAGTTCCACCTGCTCCACTCCCCAGGCCAACCTCTCATCCTGGGCTACCCATGGCTCCGACGGCACAACCCTCACCTCGATTGGGCAACTGGAAAGGTCCGAGAGTGGGGAAAGGACTGCCACCAGACCTGTTTGCTTGCGGCCATGCCACCCTCTCACCCGGCACCCCCCGGCTCAGCCCCAGACATCTCCAATGTCCCGGAATGCTACCACGGTCTCAGGGAGGTCTTCAACAAGGTCAAAGCCACGTCTCTGCCCCCACATCGACCCTACGACTGCGCCATCGACCTCCTCCCTGGTTCTGTTCCCCCCAAAGGGAGTCTTTATTCCCTGTCCGCTCCTGAACGAAGGGCCATGGAGACGTACATCAGCGACTCTCTTGCTGCTGGGATTATCCGCCCGTCCTCTTCCCCTGCTGGCGCCGGATTCTTCTTCGTGGGGAAAAAAGATGGAACCCTTCGCCCCTGCATCGATTACCGTGGCCTTAACAGCATCACAGTAAAGAACCGGTATCCTCTGCCTCTGCTCAACTCTGCCTTCGAGCTACTCCAGGGGGCCACCATCTTCACAAAGTTGGACCTTAGGAACGCCTACCACCTAGTGCGGATCCGGGAGGGCGACGAATGGAAGACGGCATTCAATACCCCAACCGGCCACTATGAGTATCTTGTGATGCCGTTCGGCCTCACCAACGCTCCAGCGGTTTTCCAGGCCCTGGTGAATGATGTACTGCGGGACTTCCTAAACAAGTTCGTCTTCGTTTACCTAGACGATATCCTGATCTTCTCCAAAACCCAGCCTGAACATACCCTTCATGTCCAGCAAGTCCTTCACCGCCTCCTGCAGAACTCGCTCTACGTCAAGGCAGAGAAGTGTGAATTTCACACCAAGACTGTGGCTTTCCTTGGATACATTGTGGCAGAGGGAGAGATCCAGATGGACCCAGCCAAGGTCTCAGCAGTCACCTCCTGGCCGGTTCCTGTAAACCGCAAGAAGCTACAGCAGTTCTTGGGCTTTGCGAACTTCTACCGACGGTTCATCCGCAATTACAGCTCCGTAGCTGCCCCTCTCACCGCCCTGACCAGCAATAAACAGCCCTTCACCTGGACCCCAGCAGCTGACAAGGCATTCAGAATCCTCAAGGCTCGGTTCTCCAGGGCCCCCATCCTCCAGATGCCAGATGCAGATCGGCAATTCATTGTGGAGGTGGACGCTTCTGATGTGGGAGTGGGGGCCGTGCTCTCACAACGAGCTGCAGAGGACAACAAACTCCACCCGTGTGCATTCTTCTCCCGTCGCTTATCCCCATCAGAATGCAACTACGACATAGGGGACCGTGAGCTGCTCGCGGTCAAGCTGGCCTTGGAGGAATGGCGTCACTGGCTGGAGGGGTCCACCGTCCCGTTCTTGGTTTGGACGGATCACAAGAACCTGGAGTATATCCGCTCTGCCAAACGTCTGAACCCGAGACAGTCCCGCTGGGCCCTATTCTTCACCAGATTCAATTTCACCCTGTCATACCGTCCAGGATCACGTAACATCAAACCAGACTCACTCTCCCGCCAGTTCCAGAAGGAGGATGCCCCTCCCCAGATTCCTGCACCCATTCTGCCCAGTCCCTGTGTCGTAGGTGTCCTGACTTGGGAGATTGAGAGACAAGTGCGGGATGCTCTCCATGACCAACCTGGCCCCAGTGCTTGCCCTGCTGACTGTCTCTTCGTTCCTGAACACCTGAGGTCTAAGGTCATACAATGGGGTAACGACTCCCGTCTGGCTTGCCACCCTGGATCCACTCGCACCTGCCATCTGCTTTCTCAGCGATTCTGGTGGCCATCACTGAGGAGGGATGTGCGAGACTATGTCCTTGCCTGTCCGACCTGTAATCAACACAAGTCATCTAACCAGCCACCTGCCGGATTACTCCAACCCCTGCCCGTACCAACACGGCCCTGGTCCCACATTTCCATGGATTTTGTCACAGGAATGCCCCAGTCCAATGGCATGACTGTAATCCTCACCATTGTGGACCGTTTTAGCAAGATGGCACACTTTGTTCCCCTTCCAAAGCTGCCATCTGCCAAGGAAACTGCCCAGCTGGTCTTGGAGCATGTTTTTAGAATACATGGACTACCCAGAGATGTCGTCTCGGACCGGGGCCCGCAGTTCACCTCCACTTTCTGGAAGAAATTCTGCCATCTGCTGGGGGCCACGGTCAGTCTAAGTTCTGGTTTCCACCCCCAGTCCAACGGCCAGTCAGAGAGAGCAAATCAGGAGCTGGAGAAGGCACTCCGATGCATGGCATCCCGTAATCCTCCCACCTGGTCCCAGCAACTGCTATGGGTGGAATATGCCCACAACTCCTTGACTTGCTCTGCCACCGGTATGTCACCCTTCCAGTGTGTCTACGGCTACCAACCACCCCTATTCAACAGCCAGGAAGGAGAAATCACTTGTCCATCTGCCCTTGCCTACGCCCGCCGATGCCGCCGCACCTGGGCCCAGGCCCGTGCCACACTCCTCAAGTCCATCTCCAGCTACACCACTGGAGCCAACCGTCACAGGACTCCTGCACCCGCTTACCGTGTTGGACAAAAGGTATGGCTGTCATCAAAGGATCTACCAAGGCGGGTGGAATCACGAAAGCTGGCACCTCGCTTCCTCGGTCCATTCCCCATTCAGAGGGTAATCAGCCCAACTGCTGTTCGGCTCCTTCTGCCCAGGTCCATGAGGGTCCATCCCACGTTCCATGTCTCAAAGATTAAACCGGTTCACGAGAGCCCGCTGGTTCCAGCCACACCCCCCCCGCCTCCTCCACGCCTCATTGAGGGTGGCCCAGTCTACACTGTCCGGCGTCTGCTCCGATCCAGACGTAGAGGTAGAGGCATCCAATACCTTGTCGACTGGGAAGGGTATGGTCCTGAGGAGAGAACCTGGGTGCCTGCCAGCCGGATCTTGGATCGGACCCTCATCGCTGACTTCCACCGGCAGCATCCAGACCAACCAGCCATTCGTCGGGGTCGTCCTAAAGGACCCCGTCGTTCCACCCACCCAGTTTCTGACCCTGCACCTGGCCTGGCCCCTGTCCCGGGACCCGTCCTGACCCCTGCTGGGGGGCTCTCTAAGGATGAGGCCATGGATTCCGACTGCTCTGAGGAGTTCTGACCCTCCGCCGGCTCCCCCTCCGCCCTCCCAGTCTTGGCGGTGTTTCTTTGGGACTTCTGGGGCCGTCCCTTGAGGGGGGGGTTCTGTCGTGAGCTCCCTCTCCCTCTGCCTGGTAGGAGCACTAATTATCTGCCGATTACTCTCACCTGTTCTCTCTGCCACTCCCTCGTTAACCAGCCAGCTGCTCCTCATTTCCTGCTAACCATGCCATATATAAAGAGTCCGGTTTCCCAGCACACTTCGTCAGATCGTCTGCTAAGCCCGCGCCTGTCCTGCCTGTTACCTGCTACTATTCTGACTCCTACCTGCGATCCCGGACCTGCCCGACCACCCTCCGCTCTACAATCCCGGTAACTTGACCTGCCTTCTGCCCTTTTGACCACGATACTGCCTTGCCCTTGTCGGTACTTTTGCCCTGCCACTCCTCTCCTGCTGTGTGTGTGTGTTCCCCCAGGACTTCCAGCCCCTTTGGCGAGAGAGCCTGGACCCTCAACCCCCGTCTACACTCTACGCCTCTCAGCCGCTGGGACACACACACACGAAGACTCACGCCCATTCCCCAACCCCTTTCAATAAACTGTTCAAACGTATTGCTCCTGTGGTCCTCGTCTGTCCAGATCCCTGACAGGTTCGTTCTCAGGCCTCTTCTGTTTCATATGTAAAGGCTTGTCAACAATCTGTCCAGTGCTGCTCCCAGGGTTAGCTCAGCTTTTTGCTCTGATAGTGTAAGATCTATAATCCTTTATCTGCTAAATACTAAAACAACAACAACAACCATCATCAAGATGTACTAAAAAACATGTTAAATGTGGATTTAAATGAGATAAAACGTCAATTGTCACCCAATTTTATCTCAAAGTCAAACAGTGTGCATATGCACAGTAAATGCATGTGCAGCGCAATTGTATGCAGACATATCACCTTAATGAACTTAAATGAGCTTAAATTAAATGAAAAATCAAATAATAGTTACAAATTTAGAAAGAATTCCAAAATGTTGTCTGGCTTTTGTCATTACTGAGCTGCTTGGAACTGAACTTCCTTGAGGGTCAATAAAGTAAACGTAATCTAAATCTAATATACTACTACTACTACTACTACTAATAATAATAATAATAATAGTGTAAACACAACTGAAATCACAATATTTAATTTTTTTTTTTTACTTTTCTGAATATGTCCTGTGCATAAAAACAAACTTTGTTTATGCACAGCCTTACTGCTGAACCATAGAAATTGTGTTTGTTCACCTTCGTATATCCAAGTTCAAACCCATATGAACATTGGGTAATGATCAGATAATAGATGCAGGTCATGACCTGTGTTGCACAATCTCTAGTCCGATTGATGGGAAATACGTGTTGTTCCAAGTGCTGAAAAGGATGTAGGACTGAAAGTGTTTGTACTGGACTTACAAAACAGCATAGGAAGCGTCTCTCAGTGTCTCTATTTTATTTTTTTAATAAACCACAGTTTCTGTGCTGAGGTTTGCAGAAGTGTACAAACCAACTGATATGAATTATATTTTTGACGATCACAGTTTTGTTTTGTAATGTGTTGCAAGACATTTTCTGTAAATGAAATGTGGGAATAAGTGATTTCACTTGATCACTTTGATTTTAACTTTTCACTATTAAAATGATTATTTACTCCTGTTTTTTTCCTATAGAGATCAAGAGGATTTTAGGTGATCTTTGCGAAAATTGTAAATTTAAAATTCAGAAATCTGGTATAAAATCAAGTAGCTATACAGTATTAATAATCACTATTAATGCATAATATCAGCCTTCAGACTGAGACCATGTTAACCATGTTTTGGTGTGTGTGTATGTGTGTGTGTGTGTCTGTGGGTGGTTTGGGTGTCTGGTCCTAATGTACTTTAAAGTGATATGTTTCCACATGCATGTGTTTACTATGTGAATGGACAAATATGCTCCAGGCAGGTGTCAGTTTATCATTATTATAACAATGAGAAATAGCCGTTAATGTTAAACCTCAATTTTGATTTTAAAATCCTTAGAAAAACATGGTGAACACAAAACTTTCCTTCAGTGGGTTATATTACTTTGAGCATGTTTTTGATATGAAGTACTAACTTGAGTTCGCGATGAACAGATAAAAACAGAAAAGATAAATGAAGGGCTGCGCATATTTAAGGAGCAGGGTAATCTGTGTGTGGATTTGAAGCCACCCACACCCAAACCACCCACAGACATTTACACACCAAGATGCTTTAATGTGTCCTCATATACTGTTCACTACATGTTATTTAATATTATATATTGTCCTGTCTGGGGTGTATCTCTGTCACTCACCTGTAGTGAGGATTATACATAAAAAATGACTGACTGACTATATAATGAATTTGATTTTATTTTAGTGAGTGTTTGCATATCCCTTTTTTTATTCCTTCCATGTCTCTGCTTATTTATCCCAAACTGGGCAATTATCTCTGCTTTTGACTCATTCTCTGAGAAGGTAGTGGGCAGCATACAGTGATCATTGGGTGATCTAAACCCCCAAGTACCCTGCATACTGAGTGCCAAACAGGGAGGTAACCCCCAACCTCCCAATCTTGGCACGCTACCACCGGGCCCCTGAGCTGACGTCGTCATACCTCAGACTATAACCAGAGGCAACTTTAAATCAATGGATTTGTAACTTGCATTTTCTTTCCATCATCTCATCTCTGTGTGTCTGATGGCACCATAGTAGCCACTCTTCTCACCTTTTGTCCTTGCCTAATCACACTGCTTTGGGTTGCTCTTTCAATTTACTTCCACTTTATCAAGCTGACCCAACCGGGTGTCTCTGCAAACACAACTAGCGCCTTTGCTACACAATAGGTTCCAGTGTTAGAAATGCTAACAAAACACAGCCTAATCTCTGTCTTGGCCCACTGTGCCCGTCCTGTCTGCCCACTTTCATTACTCAGGACAAGGCCAACACATCAAAGCTCGCTGGTTTTGTAGGTCACAGTCCTCTTTGACAGGAAGGTCAGGCTCTGAGAATGAATCCCAGGGATCCTACATGTTCTGTTTCATTCATAATATTATTTTTTTTAATTTCAAGACATTATTGTTACTTTATGGTTGTGCTCTATGTGATCAATTGAAACGAGAGGTGAGTATTGAAGCATAATAATATCTCTAATATTTAACACTATTTGTGAATGGTGTGCTGTATTGTATTAGATGTACATGTGTAGCAGCATTGTGCCTATATTGTTTATAATTCCAAATGTTTTCAGGGTTTTGTTCCTACCGTCACTTTAGTGGATTCATTTAACTAACTCTAGATATATATCTTTAAGTTGATTATACTTATATTATTTGAACTTCCAATAAAAAATGTTGTGTAGAATTTCCTCTATTTTCCAATATTGCCTCTTTATGTCGATGTAATAGTTTAACTTTTACATATTTGGGAATAAATCTAATCAAATTACAACTTTTTTTTCTATCTTGCACTTCAATTAATTTAACATTCAGGCAATGAGCTAAACCAAATATTTTACCTCTCTACACGTGCACAGAATGTGCAAATTAGTACATTACTACTACATTAGTAAAGTACATTTTACATTAATTATAAAACACAAGTATGATTCTACAACACATTAAAGTCTATTTAATAAACCAGATAAACACATGTAACATTTACGTTCTTTGTTGCTCTTCTGCAGCTTTCTCACGTTGTTGTTTCACTATTCAAATTAAACTTTTATAGGATTAGAGGGATTTGATTATTCTGAACTATGAAACCTGTGATTTTGAATATGTATGAATACATAAATAAATAATTCGAACACATTACAAATGTTTTGCAGGCAGCCTTATGTAGGCAGGGCAGGGTTGGCTCCACATGAATCTATTGCGTTATAATTCCCTTTTTCCTTAATCTTATGGCTGTCACAATTGTATCCAATTACAATCATTCATCTGGATCATTTGCAGGTCAACCTCTACATCACGAGATTATTATTCCAGGACACCCTTAATCCACCTGTAGCAAGAATTTCACTTTCTACCTTAATCCTTGAATTTCCTGAAGGAGATCGACAGCAAGAAAAAGATTAGAGGACTTTAAGGTTTATTTTTGGTGAAATGAAAAGACTCTGCACTGAAGTGCCATAAATAATATTTATCGTGATGCTTCCTTCCTGCAACAAGCAGACTTTTTAAAAAATGTATTTACTGCTCTAAGACTGTGCTTGTGTTTTTTTAAAATGGATATTGACCTTGTAAAGCTTGAATGTTGAACAGGTAAAAAGCAGAATTTTACGTAATGATGTGTTGCCATGTATAACATGGAGCGCCTAGTAAGTTATTTAACAGACTGCTGCTTTTAATAATGAGGAACTGCCCAGAAACATCCAGGAACCAGAAACCGTGTCTGTTATAATCTGGTAGATAAATCAAGTTGAAAAAAAAGAGGTAAATTGATTTAGCTTTTATATTGACTGTTTGAAAGATTTTAGGGTGGCAGAAGAAATCAAAAGAGGGGCCTGGAATTGTAAATGTTGTAGAGGGAAAAAAGCCTAAATGAGCTTATGGATTTATACACATATAAATATCAATACATCATACTATAAAAAAAGATTAAAAAAAGGTTTTTAAGTAAAATTGCTGTTTTATTTTATATAATAAATTATGTATTATTATATATAATATAAAATTAATTTCCATTGTATCCATCTGGAATTTGGAATATAATCTATATACCTCTGTTTACTGCATTATGTGTTTACTGTACAAAAATACTATGAATGCAGTTGTAATATATAATACAATAAAAATTAAATATTGTGATTTCAGTTTCAATTGCAGTATTAGGTGAATAAGTGTTAGAATACAGTAAATGAAAAAATAATTGCAGTTTTCATAGCAAAGTTTTACAGTGCATGGTGTATAAAGGTGGACTTTACAATATGCAGAAAATATTGGGTCTGTCTCAGTATCAGGGATTTATTAGACTGGTGGTGCACGATTAAACGTGTAGAATGAGTAGAGTAGAGTTCAAAGCAAGTGTTATGGACACTGGGGAGGATCAGTTTTGTTTTACTAAAGAAACAAGCTTCAACTATCACCACTGCCCCAATATTATTAGTGTAGTCCCCTACTAACCAGGCCACAAGTGCAGTAAGTAGTAAAAAATCCTCCAAAACTTTTACTCAACACGATCATTCATGATTTTTTACCCCAACCCATTTCACTGTTAAAATTAGGTCATCCACCAATCTGTGGTCATTCATCCAGCTCCCATGACTCTGATCCGTCTCGCTGCTTCTCAGTGTGAGCCACTAATCACAACTTCCATTTCTCCTCTCTGAACTAAAAAGAGAGATATGCAGACACGACACAGCAGGCAGCAGGAAATTTAATCGGTGGACAGAATTAACAAGGAAATTCCTCACCACCCGTAGTGGAACTGTAATGATAACATGTATTAATACACTTCACAATAATATTGATAGAAAGAATAAGACAGCTGAAAATAAGCGTAGAATAAGCCTTGTTTAAGATCAATAAACCAGATGCTGATTACACCTTTTAACAATGAAATATTGTTCATATAATGAACCTCTTGTCACAGTGCTTAGATATGGTTATTTACCTAACTTAACATTCCCAATAGCTGATTTGACAACACACAGCCAAAATGTAGGCATGGTGATCTAACTAAGACAGCAGAGTTAAAACAAGTAATCGTTAAACAATTCTGTCTAAGAGAATGTCGAGCACATAAAAATCGGGGGGGGGGGGTGTTCAAACAAACTGAATGGAATAATGGCCGCTGTCTTTTTCCCGATGCTACATGTTGCTTGACTTTGGGAGTTTATCATCAAAATCACACCTCTGCTAGCAAAAGAAAACGTGAATCAAAGCAGGAAATTGCCTTACTTTTTGTTTCTTTAAACCTGTTTAAATCAATTAAAAAGACATTCAGAAAACATAATAATCATTGTAAAAAAAAAAAAAAAAAAGAGAAAAAAAAAAGAAACTCTAGCTATGATAAAATGACAAATGGTATATGGAACATGTTTTCTTTTCACGGATTACTTGATCAAAAATTACATACATGTGTGGAATGACACAACATCAAACAATTTTATACATTGGATCTCTTTTACGTTTTGTCCAGGCGCAATAGTTGTGTTTTTCCTACACCGTTGATGCTTTCCACCAGCGTTATAATGCCATGATGTAGAAATAAATGTACATGGGACAGGTGCAGCAGTCTGTATTGTCTTTGCAATAAGATGGAGAGAAAAAGAGAGAGGGAGAAACAGACAGCGAACATGAGAAAATATTTTCACACAAGTTCAAACTACAAGTGGTTCTGGTCTCGTACAACACAAAAGCCCCATCTCCCTCTCTGTTGCAGGACAAATATTCAAAATTATATTTCGTACATTTTCTGAATTTCACGATGTGTTTTATCATTATCAGCTTTACAGTCTCCCCACAGTCAAAGTGTATTCATGTTTTTAGTATTGGAAACCATTATTTACTGAATAAAACTGTTTATTAATTTAGCCAAGTAAGAAGTTAAATTTTTTTAAAGAGACATTTGCATAGTTTCAAGAGCTGCAATGATTAGTCAATCAACAAAAAATCTACATCAACTTCCGTATTTTCCTAATAGTGAACGGGGCCTTTATTTACCATAACTGCATAGGGTACCAGGCAGTTATTGGAAACAATGTTATTTTAAAGAAAGAAACCTTTATATACTACCTCTATTTATTTAATAAGTATATTAGCTCCTATCTCTGCAATGTATAATTGTTTCCCCATCATGTTCCATTTGCCCAGGTCATATATATTTAAAATGTAGCTACTGCCATCTTGTGGCAATTGTACATTAGTACAAACTACACTTGGCTGAAATATTAATTCACATAACACCCACAGCGATTGTGGTAGTAGGACAATAACACTTTAGATGTTCGATCAATAAAAGGAAAGTTATACAGCATGATTACACTGTATAGGTTAATACATTAAAGCAGTAAGAATGTACTTTATATTTAACTATTAAGCATGCACATATCAAACAGGAGCTTATCCACATGTCTTTTCCGTGGCCATCCTTTTAATGGTCAACCATGTGGTTATTAGAGATCCAGTTTTTATTTGATTACTGCTTTATTTAAGTAAATATTGTATTGGGTGATTATGGATTTAGTTTGAGTCACTTTGTAAAGGAAAAGATTCCAAAGTCTCTGGTTCCAGCTTCCTTAAATGTGAATAGTTTTTAATAAGTAAGAGTAATTCGGAATTGTGGTTTGGCACAAAACAAGACATTTTAGTTTCCATCTTGGGCTTTTGGAAACTGTGAATAACATTTCATTTTAAAAAGGACTCAATTTGACAGATTATTCGGTAATTCAAACAAATATCAGTTGCAGCTCTTGTTGCTTCTATTAATATGTTTTATTCTAATTCAATTGAATCTGTATTTGGCTGTGTTAAGAAAAGACAGAAAATACAGAGAGAATAAATTATGGTAGCAGGTCTAATATAAGATAAACATGGTTTAGACATTACACACAACTGCATGCAATTTTCATGACACCCTGTCAGGACTCAACATGTATTTTTCTGAGCTGACGAAGGGTTGCTGCGCATTAAGACTCCACCATTGAGCATCATGCAGCGCGTCAGCAATGTGCTAGTGACAGTATGCGACAACTATGTTTGCGTCGAGGCATACATGTGACTATTATGACCAGTTTAGTGGAATGCGATGTTTTCTTTTTATTGCTGCTATGTGTATTTGTCATGAACTGTGCCTAACGAACTGTAGACATGACATTTGAAGGATGGATTCTTAGAATAGTTAAGTCATAAGATCACCGAAACAGGTTCTGTTTGCTGTAATCGTTCCCCCTAATCATCCTATAGATGAGTACAAAATGCACTGCAAAGGGGACAAAATGTAAAATACTTTTTCTATAAAAATATATACATTCCAATGATTATCTGTAGCAAATATATTCTCTAATGGAGATCTTCCAGTCCTTTCTCAACTAGCGCAACTGCGCCATCGAAGTCAAGCTACCACTTTAATGTAAAAATCCAAAAGGCCCTCTCTAGTGCCCGTGTATGGAAGAGGACTCACTCCACATTTTTAGTTTCAAGTGAATACACACTACAGGAGATTATATTCCATTTCTGCCAACAGCAGAATCCTTAAAAACTGCTAGTAGTAGTAGTAGTAAAAAGGAGGGGTGTTTACAACAATCGAAACCTGCTTCAATATTCATATGAACAACTATTATAACAGAGTGTAAAAAACGGTGACATATTCTTTAATATTTCATTAGTAGACAGGTGAGACAGGTGTTACTTCAACAAAGTATCAGGATATATTAATATATATGTTATGACAGGATAATCTTTAGCTTTGTTTTTCAGACACAGAATCAGAAGTTATTTGACAGAAAAGAAAAAAAATCTATGTGCAGGACCTAATCCGTGTCTGAAAAACGGAATTGATGGAAATAGTTCTGAATCAACAGTCTGAGCAACATGAGGATCAGAGGCATGTTAAATAATTTCTCAGCGACACACATATATATATATATATTGCAAAGAAAGCGTGCAAGTTTGCCATGCTGCCAATGATTAGTGCGGTTGACAATGACAATGTATCAGAATTAGTCGGGAAAGAAAATGTTTCAAAGAGCTCTAGTCATGGGTGAGTCCTTATTCCCATTCCCTATTTAACAATAGTTCACATAACTCAAAACTAGTGGTGGTTTGTCTTTCCACTGGTCTGATACTGGTGGACTGAAAATTTTCAGCAAGCCAGTTTATATGTAGCACACTCACTACCACATAAAAAACTTTCAACCACAAAATGTACAAATGTTCAATGCAAAACTGGCTTGCAGAATGTTCTTCCCTTAGCGATCACTAATACAAGTTTAGGAAGAAGTATTATGTGGCGTATTTACAAGGTCAAATGACAGATTTTAGATCTGAGTAATCATTTCTATGGTATTTACATTTTTTTGCTCAAGTATTTGTGAACTATCGCATTTGATTTTTTTAACAGTGCCCATGCGACCACCTTTAATGTCTAGAAAGCTCTTACAGACAGGATAAAATAAAGCAAACTTACTTCATTCATACCTAAAATGAAAAAGCAAAGAGAACAAAACAAGATCAGAACTCTCATTTACAGTCTGTATGCATCCCTATGGTACACAATAGTGCCAACACACACATGTAGACATTATTCTACTTTATTCACATTATATTACAATCATGAATATATGACACTCACGGGAGAAAGACTGACTATCACACGTTAATTTCATTTCTGAAATCTGTGAAATTGAGAGCCAAACCTTCACAATACAATCGCATCTACCAAGATGTTCGTTCCATTTTGTACAGTTATAAAACAAATGCACACGACAGGTGTCACAGACTTGTCTGACATTGATAATGATGTACAGTAGAACATACTCTAACTTCAAGATAAAGTGAATATGACTACAGTGGTGAAAGACAGAGAGAGAGAAGAAGGCAGATAGATAAAGAGAGAGAGAGAGAGAGAGAGAGAGAGAGAGAGAGAGATTTAGAGAAGACATGAGAGAGGAGAAAGGCAAGAGACAGTCCCAGAGTTTAATACCCCCCACCCCACCAAACCCATCTCCCTCAGTAACACTAGTGTCGTACTTTTCCGGGAATGTAGTTGCGGTCAATGCCTTCATCTTGCAGAAACATATGCAGACAGCGCTCGTTTTGGGCCAAGGGGTGACCTGCAATTCTACAAAAAAAAATGTACACAGAGACAAACAACAAACCAAATTCACTCACTGCTTATTTTAATTGATTTTTCATGGACAATAGCTGGTGAAATGACTTACAGTCCTATTAGTATGATTGCGTTCTGAGAAATATTCCTATCCTGTACAATGCTAATTATCTGGGATTTACACTTGTGTTATGATGCTGTACCTTTCTTTATAGGCACGTAGCTCCTTTGCATAGTCCCTCAACCAATATCGGTTTACTATGTTCCAATAAAAGGGTTGAACTTCACCCTTGGACTTGTGATTCTGATATATAACCAGTGGTGGGTTAGGCTTAGTCAGATATGGAGTAGCCTCAGCCAGCCATGCCTTCTTTCACCTTGTATGTATTTGGCAAAATCGGACTCTATGAAGTGTGTTTGGAAACATATTTTGTGGCCAGAAAACACCTCTGATAAATGCTTCATTAGATTTAACCATTCAGCAAAGCCCAGTGACTCAAACATTCTGAAAAAGAGGATGTTTTTATGAGTCTGTTGTCTGCTGGCTGACCTGTTGATGAACTGCTCCAGGCCCGATCGCCGCTCCTCAATGAAGGACTCCTCAAAAAGGCCTTCATCTCCGCGGAATGGCAGCTGTCTCTTCAGGGCTTTACCCGGCAGAGGTGGTACTACAATCTGAGGGAGCAAGTAGTCAACACGGGCGACAGGCAAAGTAAAAATCTCTGAAGTCTAAAGTCAACAGTCGCTGTGCTGTAAAGTCAAGCATAAGCCATCATGTCTTTCACACCTTACTGTCTCTTTCCAGCTCATTCTTTAACCACTCAAAGTCACTGTATCTTCTTCTCACACAGGAATCCTTCAGTTTGAAAATGGGAAGGTTTGTCTACAAAGAGAAGAAAAACAAAGTCAAAAACAAATATTTGATTTATAATACTATAGACACGTTTATTGTAGGAAAACAAGAACAAGGCCTGGGAACTATGAAAACCACCCACTAATGGTGTTGTGGAAGTGTTGTGAGAGAAACTGAGAAACAATACCTCTTACCACCGTTATTTACCAAGGCTGTTGGCTTGAACTATAGTTTGAGGTGAGGATGCAACTATTTTGATCTGCTTAGCCTCTAAAGTCATATCTGGTGCTGGTAAAATCATGTAAAAAAAAAAAAAAGATTAGTTTGAATAAATTTAAAGCAATAAGTTGTTGCTGATGGTAAAAGTCACTGTAGCATGCATGACATGGTCAAGCCTACAAATTATGTCTTATTTGCAAATAACCCAGTCTTTTCAAGTTTAAATACGTATGTCCTATAGAATAATGAATAGTTAGGATATGTGGCCTTCTTCGATAGATTCTTGCTGGAGGACGGCACATTAATGGCCTTTACGTGTTGTGTTGTATTTTTTTTATTGCTCTGTTGCTTGTGCAGTTCATTTCTTAGCCTCCATATTTACTTGAGATTGTGGACAGTCAAACTCAGCTTTTTTAGGGTAGTTTTTCTGGGACGTGCAGAGGCAAACATGTTTTTTTATTTAACAGTAATGGATCTGCCATTTTCTAGTTTCATTTCTCTTTCTCATAAAGTTCTCCAGAACTGGACGTGCACTTACTCAACAGCTGCAGCGAGAACTACATCGGATCTGACTAATACACGGAAAATAATCAGTTATGTCAGTAGATTCTTATGTAATGAAACTTAGAGACCTACAAAACTTTCATATCAGTTTAATAGAATAAGAAGTGCCTGTATTTTTTACAGGATTTCTGAATACCTTGGTATACTGTGAAATTATTGATTTTCAGCAATTAATCTGTTAAAAAATGACAAGGTAGTGAAACCTGTAATTCGACCATATTATGAAAGGGAAACTCTTAGGAAGCGGCCACCAACCAAAAAAAAAAAAAAATGAGGAACTCTTGTCAAGACAAGCCTAGTAACTGGTCATGTCACTATTATGCAAGAAACAAGTGTTACCACCAGCTTCCTGAAAGTGATGGAAGTTGTTGTTGCTGTGTCAGTGATTTCCTCTAACCCTTAAAAGCTTAGTGACTGCTATTTACTTCATTTAGACTGAGTGCAAATCCTCTTACTAACTCAACGCCTACTTATCATTTGTATTCCCATTACTCATTATAAATTAAAGAATATTCACAAATGTAGTGACACTTCTAAGTAAAGCAGCTAAATGACAGAGCATTCTAATGTTTTAGTTCATCATTTTGGAACCAATTCTAGTTACTTTGGGTAGATTAATAATAAAAGCAATGCATCATATTATACCATAAGTGTGTCATATGTTAAATACGCTTCATGCCCCTTTTAGTGAATAACATATTTATGTTATCAAAATATATCATTTATGTCAAATTGTCATCTGAATAGTAACACTGTCAGAAAAATGTAGTGGAGTGAAAAAGTGATATGCAAGTATAAAGTAGCATCAAATATAAATACTTGAGTACTTCAACAGTGTACTTAAGTACAGTCCTTGGTTTTAGAATAATTAAGTAAATAGGAAATTTACTGTGTAAAGGCAAAGATATTGTAATGTCTCATATCAGTGGTATATTAAGTATGTGAAACCACAGTTAAGTAAAAGCACAGATATCTTACCAGAAAACATATTACTATGTTACTTGATTAAAAGTATCCAATATTAAAAGTGCATAAGTATTAAAAGTAAAAGTACAAGTAAATGCAGGTAAAAGAAAAACAATAGCTTTAAGAATAATGATGCTGATTCTCAGTGTTTGTGCATCACTACAGGCTTCATGTTCATGTTTCCACATCACAAACTGAATATCGAACTAGAATTTACTTCGTTTGCAGTCTGTTTTCATTTCGATTTTATTTTGTTGCATGTCACAAAAATGTTTGGAGAAAATGTAACCTTAGTGGAGTAAAAGTGATATTTAATAGAAATATATTATTAAACAATACTAGATAACTATTGCATGCAAGTACATTCACCGGCAACAGTTAATTCACGTTAATAAACCTAACATTAGACGCCTATAGGGCGACGTAATGCGTCAAATACGGTAGCATTAGTTTGACATTAACGATAGAAGGTTAACGTACAACTTTACGTCGTTGTTTGGCTTCAAACTATAAGTCTATTTTCAAGATGTGTCCGAATGACACTTGTATGTCTATAAAACTTATAATGTTCCAGCTTTTTTAACATTAAGGCAGCTCCTGAAAGAAAACCCACAACAAGGCCGCTGACAATCCCCGGTCCTCGAGTTCTACTGGCGCGCCATCACGTGCCGCCTCTGGCCCCTTAACGTCAACGTCACGGTCCGGTCCCCGTGCTGGCTACACATGCTACCTGGCTAGCAACAACACTGTAATTACCAGTTAGCTTAGCGAGCGGGGAGCTAACGCTGCATTACGGCGCACTGGCTCCGCTCGCCACCGAAACACCTACCCGCATTCGAACTTCGTAAGTTGTGTAACGGTTTCGTCCGACTCCGACGATTTGTGGATCGTAAACATCTATTTCCAGGAAATTGCTGGGGGGGCCGTAAGCATCCGTCAGGTCCTGGGGCTTTGAATTCAACCGGCGAGTGTCGGCCACCGCAGGCTCTGACATTTTGTCGGATTGCAATTTTTTTTTGTGAGAGGGGGGAACCACCAACGACGAATTAGCGTCAAACCAACTAAATGCGCAGGAAAACCTTAACTCTCCACTGAAGACATCAATTGGTTGCGATAGCTGATCGGTTCAGCTAGGGAAGTGGCTAAGTTGGATCTGTCGCTGCTTGCGGGGGCCAGCCGCCCTGCGCCCTGCCCTTCTTGAATCTGAAAAATGCGTTGACTCAGTTCCGTACCGTCCGGAGCACTCTGCGCTCCCTCTAACGGGCAAACCGATAACTGGGCCGGCTCAGTCTAATCTTAAAAACACCAGAAAGGTGTTCGTATGGATAAAAACTTTTATTAAAGAAAGATTGTTAATATGTGGAAAAAAGAAGCGCCTTGTAAAGGTATAATACTGGCATACCAACACCAGATTATTAACAATATACAATATGGGGATGCAAACAATTGTGTCTCTTTGGCTTTGATGATTTTTTTAATAAGAAGGAATATCTGCCAGTGGATCTTTTTCCATCAAAGCCTCACAATAAAAATCATGTATTTCATGTTATATTATGGGTTTGTTCTTCTAAGGTAAAAAATAATAATGGTTTTTCCCCCCTCCTACTGTGGCCCTAACACTACTTCTTATACCTCACTGTTTCAAGACAAAAACATGTAACCCATTTACTTTGACACTAAAAGAACAGTATAGTAACATGTAGTTGTGCAATTAATACAATAGAACTTTTCATGGAAATATTTATTTATTTAAGCACATATGGGAAAGATAACTACATATATATTGAATTAAGGACACTTACTATAGCTCAATACTTTTAAAATTACTATACTATAAGTACTATAAGTACAAACACATCTACAAAACTTTTCTTTTTAAAAGAACCTTATAGGATAAGACATGTTACAGTCTGTCAGTTAAGGCTAATACTCACATTATGAGGTTGGGAGTCTGGCAGTGTTGATCTGCTAGATCTGTGTTTGTATTGTTGTGGTACCATGATCAAATAAGGCATATTTTATATAAGAAAAACATATATCATGATAAGCCTGGTCACTAATCATTGTATTCCTGAATAAATATTTTACTAATTCTTTATAGATCACGTTTAGGGTTGCCAAAAATTATTTTGGCTGGTGTCTTTTCTTTATGTTATAATGTTTTTCTCACTTTCTAACAAGCTGCCTCATTAGGAAATGGTACCCACTTGGTAATTTCACCAGATGTGTGTATGAACAATAAACGTGACATTTAAAAAAAACCAAACATTTGTAATGAGTCTACATTAATCATTCAAAATTTGGTGATTTTAGCTTTGCGAAATTGAAATCAACATATTACATCAGAACTTCAGCATGCTGTCTTACTCTGTCAAAAGTATATAGCAAGTACATTTCTATACATCTGTGGGCTATAAATTTACACCAATGCCCTATTGCCAAACTCAAAATATGGAGAAATTCAAACTTAAAAATTGCACATAAGGAAATTACACGATTGAAGCAAGCAAGCATTGACAAGAAGCCAATAATTTTGCTATTTACTCATACTGTATTATGAGCATTGAACGCCTATTTCTGTGACATATGTACACTGTATTTTGTTTGTCAGTTTTTAGTAAATTTGGATTTAATTTTGTTTCATGTAATTGTAAACTTTATTTTATACAGCGTATTTTGCATTTACTTATTATACAGCAAATCAGTAAAAAGTAGAGCTCCATGCAGGTGATAAACGCTCTTATACTGAATCCATACTTTCAGTGGATAGCCTACATAACTAAACTAAATCAATGATGAATCCCAGTGGTGTAAAATATATTTTTCTCTTGTAACATTCTGAATGATGTATTAGTTTAAGATGTCTGGATTGTTAAGATTTGGGGAAATCCAACCCTTACTGAGATGCCTCCTTAAATAGCAACCCGCTGCTCCTCAGACAAGGCGAGAGCAGTCGAGACTGAAGAGGAGCAGGGCGTCGAATCCTCTGAGTCGTTGGAAGGAATGGAGACAGAACAGTCGGTTTGGTCGGTGGTGACAGAGAAGGTGGAGGCGTCGGAGCTCTCGTTGTCCGAATGGGAGACGTGGCAGTACTCACGGACAATACAGGGCCGCTCATTGTAGTTGGCCTGAAAACCTTCTTTAAGGCCTTTGGATTTTTGTAGCCAAGCCTTATAAAAGGAAGAAAAAATACATATAGACTTGATTTATAAGTCATCTCACATGAAAACATGTTGCTTTCTCTAACTATTCCACCAAATGTAAGTCTTAGAAGTTGAATATGAGGCTAGTTGATATTAATATATAATAATAATAATAATAATAATAATAATAATAATAACAGGGATCAGTGGTATAGGTTTTACTTCTAATGAGTTACTCAAGGCTTTTAATGATTGCAGTAATTTTTGTCTATAAGTGTATTAGGTGCCACATTAAAGATTAGGTTCGAACACAAATCTTGTGATTGTGATTTCCAGGTATTGGACAGAAAACTCTGGATGCTACTAACCTCGATGTCATTCAGGCTTTTATCTGGCTTTGGAAACACAGGGATGAAGATAACCCTGAGCCTGTATGGGAGGTAGACACATTTTCACTCAAATCACATCAGCAACAGTCCATCTGTATTAGAAACTACTGTATCCGTTTCTGTCTTGCCACGTTTAGTAGGTAAAACACATTGAAAAGCTATTTACTGAAAACCAAATGATAACAATTCGAACAAGTCTTGACACTTACATAATAAATGAAAAAAGGGAGGAAATAAGCAGTGGCATGCATGATGGGGGGTGCTGTGTGCTAACATGCTCTATAGGAGCCAAAATACGTGCTAAAGTGTTGCGATTTAGTGCTGAAGAAGCAGTATATGTACTTTTTTTAATCTCCTTTTTCACCCCCTGCCCTTCAAAAAGTCTGTGCATGCAACTGGAAAGAAATCCACATTGCCGCCACTGCTTGACTACAGATGAACCATACAGCCGCCATCATTTCACATGACATAGCAGCCAACCCACCTCTCATGGTAAATCAGCATCATGACCAGTATTATGAGGGTGGAAGGAGCCAAGACATACAGCACAGGGGTCCACGCAGCCATTGGAATGCGATGATTAGGAACTGATTGAGGGAGAGAGATAGATGTGGTGTCAGAGACAGTAATCCGAGTGTGCTTTGGTGAGGAAGTCACTTCATTCTGTATGCGCGGGTCTTCAAGTCATATTGTGATCATTTCTTTGTTTCAGTTCTACCTGAGTTGTTGTGGGATCCCCAGACCGCCGGCTCGCTCCAGTCACTCCAGTATAAAGACTGTCCACAGCTCGACGCTATTCTGCTCCTCACTTGCAGCTCATACCGGTAACGGCTAGAGGGCAAGTTGATGCAGAAACTCTGCCTCTCAGTACTCACGCTCTCTACCTGTGGAAAACATAACGGGGACAAGAGACTGCATGAGGCAGGGAAGGAAGACAAAAAAAGATATTGAAGCATAGAATGGAAAAACAAGGAGATGAATCTTTCTTTTTCTTAAAGTTAACCCACCTCCCACTTGTTGTTGTTGGTTCTGAAGCGAACTTCACTCTCCACACAGCTTTGACTATGATTCCAGTAGAACCACAGGTTAAAGTCTGATCCATTCTGGACAGTCAGGTTGGTTGGTGGACCTAACTTGACTGCAGATGACAGAGACCGTTTCATGATAAATAATATACAGTATGACGACATGTCAGTGGAGTAGAAATGACAGTTTAATTGTCTTTTTAACATTTATTTAGCATTGTTTCTATTCCATGAAGAATATTCATAGTATTCAAAGGTAGAGTCCATGATTCTGTAAAAAGGGCTTGATATTTGAGGCCAAACACCAAGAAAACAAAAAACTTCTTTTTGATGTGCCTGATTGGACGGATGCTTCTGTTCTCCGCTGGGCGGCTTAATGTTTTTTTTTTTTTAATGAGCCGGTCGCTATCTTGTTTGGCGGATCTGGTTACATTACAAAAATAATTCACTGAACTGTTCCCGCTGAAAGGTGATAAATAAGCCATGCAGTTGCTAAATTATGCTTGTACGCATAATCAGAATCATGGTCTAAACCTTTAAGTTACAGCTATGCTGCACCAGTAGATGTAAAAACGTCTTTCCCTTCAAAATAAAATCTCCTTAATTATTCATTAAGTGGAATGATGTCATGTTGCACACTAAATAAGCATACCTTTGCATTTGAGAACATGCTTCTGCTCATGTGAGGTGTTGCCGTGTATTAGCTTCGTGTAAAACGTTTCAAACCGTTGATCATATTTCGTGTAGGGCACGTTACATCCAGTGACCGTGCCATTCTCTGACAGATAGGCGGCACACGCGCCGTCACCTTCGTCATAATGGAACCTGAATGAAAATGACCATTTATTGTCCACAACAAAGTATGCAGCCACATCAATTTTAAATCACTTTTTTTCATTGCACCTTGGTTGTTGACCTTTTGAGGTCCCCACATTTACCAATTGCTTATATTTGTTTCAGATTTTATATTTATTTTTCTTTACGAACCAGCCGTAGAAGGTGTAGTTGACCTCTGGAATCCCCTGCTTATTCCAGGAACAGTGAACATATTTCATCTCCATCACTATACAGTCCACATCTGTTGAAGAGGAAAACACAATTTTGAACATTTAATCAAGGAAATAAACCAAGAATCGAGTCAGTCTCTCCTCAGTTTGTCAAGCAATGACTTCATCTGTAGACATGCTGGTTTTCCTGTAATATTAGCGAGACACATGCAGCAGTCCACTCGCCCACACAATCAAAGAGGAAATGGAAGCGCACTTAGTCAAGGGGAATTCAACATTTATTACTGAGTAAGTAGTATCTTTTTTTTTTTTAACAAAATGTGATTATCCTTATTATTTATACAATTTAGGCTTAATCACATTTCACTGTCGTTGTGCTGTTCCCTTATCATAATCACGGTTTCGTTTTCAGGAAAATTATCAAAAATATATTTTTAAACTTAATCAAGTAATAGACATCATACATGTTTTTGTTTGTAGATGATTATTTAATATCATAGATATAACAATAAATGTACAAATATTTGAAAAATAAGCCTAAGTCTAACTATAATCAGATTTGCCCTTTATCAAACTGAATAACGGCTCCGACGCAATTAGACTAAAACCAAGGTATGACAAGTTGCCTATAATCAAATATTTTAGACCGACAATCCTCAGATACAGTTCGCTTACCAGGAGGTTTTTTCGCCAACACATGTCCTGTAAGGCAGAGAAGCAGAAGCAGTGTAGACTGCATCATGGCAGACAAAAATAATGTTCCTTCAGCGTTGGAACACGTTCACTTCTGCCTCTGTGTATCGGGTGTCGAAAATGTTGCTTTCCTGTTTCCTGTTTCTGCCTCCACTGTCATGGGGTTGATTTGAAAGTGTGCGGAACCTGTCGCAGCAAAGTGTCTGCAGTTGGCTCTTGTACTTAGTGGCTATAAAGAAAAAAACAATACTTTTTGGAAGCTAATTTTAAACTGAATAACAATTTAAAGTTTGCAGCAACACTAATAAATATAGTAAATCTATTCAAAATAATTGTATGTGATGAATATCCAACATACATATTTATTTGATGTATTTCTCTTTTTGCAAATTCAGCTTGAACACCATTGAATACAAAATGATAAATCAGCATTTTTACTTACAAAGCAGTGTTGACATTTAATTCAAGTCAATCGTCAGTCGACCACAGACAAAACCTGCATGTGCATTACAAGGCTATAACCATTCTTCCATCAGCATCCATCAACTTTTTTTTATTAACAATAAAAATTTTTTTGAGAAAAACAAATTTGCATAATCTTTTTCCATTCTAAGATAACTATGGTTGTGATCTCTCTTCCAGGTTTGATATTTTGCATGAAATTTGTATATACCGAGCTACAAAGTGCAAGATAAAATTTCCACAAATGAACGGATAAACAGTTATATGAAAGATGGATAAGATTTGTGCTGTAATGTTGATGTTTATGATAAAAGTATACATACATCACCAGAATGTATTTGAAGAAAAGAGTCTATACCAGAAGCACATCATTGGTTCTATATTATCTGCTTTGCAAAATTGTTTTTTTTTTCTATTTTGAATCCTGTTTTATATGTATGACAGAATCACATCAAAATCTTCAGAAAGCTTTGAATTCCAATTGCATGGATAGTACAATATATCCACCATGTCCAAGATTTTAATAGGAGGAATATTAAGTTGAAAGAACATACTCTGTACATGACAGAAAAGTCATGTGATGTCTGATCTGTATCATTCTGTGTGCACTCTCAAGTTTAGGTTTTGTGGGTTTTTCATTTCCTGTCACAGGAAACTGTTAAAAAAAGATAAAAGTTTGAGAAGCTACACCTACATGTAAAGTGGGACCTTTTATGAATGCAATGTGGTATGTTTTATATATGCAACAAAACATGAACAAGCAGTTAGGTTTTCTAATTAAAGACCCACTACCTTTACTTTAGTATCCTGCATCACATACATATCTGGAAGTACACATTTTTGTGAAAAAACGGTCTTACTTAACTTGTTAAGTAAATAATTGCAGTGAACTAAAACTGATAACAGCCTTCTTGTTGATTTAACCTAGAATGTATGTTTTTAATGTAGCCACCTTAAACCAGTATTACGAAAATGACTTATTACTCTAGATGATTCATCTGACAATCGGGTCATCTCTGCTCATTTCTATGTAATTGGACATTTTCTTTTTATTTTGCCTATTTCCCACACAGTCAAAGAAACTTTTCAGCTAGTTGAGAAAGAAATGACATGACCAAATACAAATTAAATATATAATTGAACTTAAAATGATTCAAGAATTTAGACATGCTAGAAAATGTTATAACTTTAAAAAAAACAAATCAATCTCTTTCTAAAATATATATATAAATAATTATATTAAATGAAAAATAATTAAAACTCATGCAAATACATAAATTACACAATGCTGTACGGTGCTAAATATCAGGTCATGCTAAGACCAAAAATAAACCTAAAAAATCAACGAGAAATACTGAATATTTGTGGAGGAGCTGCTAATATAGAATGATTTGCATACATCAAATACAATATATCCCCAATAAGATGAAAAGAGCACTTAAAGGAAAAAAACAAATTTCAGACAGTGTAAGAATGATTCCTGTTGCGCTGTTGCCCGCCAGTACGATGGTCGCAGGTTCAAGTCTTTGAGCTGGAACCTTTCTGTGTGGAGAAATGTCTGCGGGGGTTCTCTCTGGGTCCCCCGGCTTCCTCCCACAGTCCAAAGACATTGATAGGTTGATTGGAGATTCAAAATTGAACGTAGGTATGAATGTGTAAGTAATGCTTTGTGAGTTCCATGATAGTCTGGTGACCTGTGTATCCCTGCCTCTCACCTGTAATGTGTTAGGATTGACAGCAATAGAAAATGACTTACTTCCTATGGGCACTGTATTAATAATATACACATTTATTATTGAGGTTTGTTTTCCCTACTTATTATTCATCATAAGTGTTTTTATTGCACAAATGAAGGAGCTGATAGAAAACACATTTCACTTGTATCACACTCCGATCCCATGTGACAAATAAAGATGATTTGATTGATTTGATTGCTTGATTGGTGGAAAACTTCCCCCACTACTGCCTTCAGTCACACCATGAACGGTCGCTGTTGGTGCCAACGAGCGCTGACCATGGGGGGGCGGGTGACTTTTATTTTGAAAAACCCGGAAGTGCCAGTGTTTTGACATGGGCTGCGGAAGGAGCTCTCGCTCTGAGAAGGAGCTGTCATCTGCTCTCGCCTCGCCGATTTCTCGCCCAAGCAGTACTTTTCCAACACAACCGCCATTACTCACACGACAAATGTAACGCTAACACAGAAAGACACCATGGGATTCACACTCAGACGCTGCCTCGGCGTCGAGCCGTCGAAGGCGCTCCCGTCGCTGCCTTTTCTGTTGACATTCCTGCTCGTCGGGAGCCGAGCCGAGAGCAGTGCGATGGACAACGTCGCAACAGAGAGGATGGCTGAGGAGAGCCACAGGCAGGACAGTGCCAACCTACTCATATTCATAATGCTGCTGACCCTCACCATTTTAACGATATGGCTGTTCAAACACCGGCGGTTCAGGTTCCTGCACGAAACGGGACTTGCCATGATCTATGGTAAGCTCTCGTTGTCGTTGACGGCGGCTAACGGAGAATCAATTAACGTAGCGTCGATGCTAGCTGGCTGCTATGGAAGCAGCTAGCCGCTAGCGCCTCAAAATGGACCAGTGAGCTGGTTGGACATCTTAGGGTTGGGTGTTGTGTCAAGTACCTAAAGGCCCCTCTGTAGTAAAAAAAATACTGATATTTTACCAGAAAGTGACTGGTAGAAGGTTAAGTCACCTTACAATATCTGATATGTTTTGTACTTGAATATCAAAGGTAGTTTTCTGATATTAAACGTCCCTAAGGAGGTAGTAAAACTACAAGTTATACAAGTTAAATGCTGTTAGCTTGCCCTCTATTTTTGATATCACAAGTCATACCCCTATCAGGTTGTTTGCAGGCTGTTTCCACCATATTTTGATTTTTATTTTGTAGCAAAGGATAAAATGCTAAGATAATATGCAGTAAAAGTATGCATCCTATTTAGGAAATGTATTTGAGTAAAAGTGCAATTTAAAATATAGGTACACCCCAAACATACTAAAGTACAATACACCACAGATTATGCTGAAATTCTTTGGGACATACAGTAATGTTGGTTTGTTACATTAAAAATGAAAGTTATTTGTGTAATTAAGTATTTTATTTCTGTTCACATGTGTTAGGATGAATTTGCTTTTCAACTATCGAATTAGGAATAGATAGTCTTTCTTACGGTCCTGCACACAGGTGTTTTAAGTTTATCTGACTTTTCAGGTTGTTGAGGGTAAACAAACAATGAGATGAAGTTTTTTCCGCTGCTTTACTTGTTTCACCTGTTCATACTGATCATAGGAAAATACATTTGTAACATATATAGGTTATAGGTGATAAGGGCACAAATCCACAAGCTGCCTCCTTCCATGCAAAATGCATTTAAATATTTATTTGAAGCTTCAGTCGTCCAAAACATTCAAATCAACTAGATATCTTGTTATCTTTTACACATTTTTTCCTTGCAGCCCAACAGAGAGACACTGCTGCAATATAAAGAAAAAATGTGAATTTGGCATATGTCCAATTGAGGTAATAAACACGGACTGCTGACTCCTCGTCTAATCTTTGGATACAGTTTAAATACAGTTTTGCACAGAATGACTTCGAACACACTGTGCATTCTGTGTGGCATCAATTACATTCATCCAGTTGGAACAGGAGGATTGATACGGTGGGGAAAATCTCTCTCTTTTTAAAACTTGGAACACATGTGAACCTATACTTTAACAGCTAGAAAGGTTCTAAATTACATATAGGATATTGTTGTTACAGTAGCTTGATAAAAACACCTCTACCGTCCCTTAACTTCTCTTGACACCTGTGCCATTACTCATTTTCCTATGTTCCTTGCTCTACTTCTAATATGTAGCACATCCAAATGATTTGAGACATGTTATTAAATACAACCTCACACTTCATTTTTCATTGCTTTTGCTTCACCCACTCTCCTCTTGCGTCCTCTCCTCTCTCCCTGAAGGCCTGTTGGTGGGGGTGATCCTGCGGTTTGGAGTCCTTGTGCCCCAGAGCACGAGTGACGTGATCCTGAGCTGTGCTGTCAACGCCAGTCCTGCTACTCTGCTGGTCAATGTCAGCGGGCGCTTCTACGAGTACACTCTGAAGGGGGAAGTCAGTCAGGGAAAGGGTCACCAAGTGCAGGATGACGAGATGCTGAGAAAGGCAAGTAGATAGTGGATAGAGGCTTGAGGGCAGGACACTAACGGTTGTTACCGGCGTGTCCCGCTCACCCAGCATATAAAATTACAGGCAAATGAATTTTATGGATAAATTGATGAAGTTAAGATTTAAAGCCCTGATTAAAACCATTTGAATTTTGTCCATTTCACTGTACATGTGAAAAACAGAACTTGCAAACTTTGACATGATCTGTCTTTATAACTGTATACATGTTGGCAAAACTACTACTACTATGACTTGAGTGAATATTCATATAACTTTTGTAATTTATTATAACTTACTATCAACAGGTGACCTTTGACCCAGAAGTGTTTTTCAACATTTTGTTGCCTCCAATCATCTTCCACGCTGGTTACAGTCTCAAAAGGGTAAGGGAATAAAAGGAATTATGCTACAGTTATGATACACTAATTGTGCAATTTCCTTATTGCTTAATAAATTAGGCAATATTATTTGTTATTCTGAACAGTAGCAGTTCCAAAACTTTTTCAACTCATGGCCCACTTGAAAATCTCAAAAATGTTTGCAGCCCACATCTGACCCGATGAACCATATAGAGGAACTTTTTATTTCAATAATACGGATTGAGCATTCAGAACTTAACTGAATGCAACACATAGTATAACCACTAACTTGAAAATCAATTTCTGTTGAACTTCCTAATAGTTTTTTGGTGTGCAACATAACTTTGGACTCATTTTAAACATAAAAATGTTTGTTCTTTTAATAATAACATTGGTTTAAAAACAATTAAGCAGCTAGCTTGCAATAACTACTCTGTATTATATTGCTTTATACTGCATGGAAAGCATAGTACTTATATCTCTAATCTCTAATTTTTAATTCATTTTTTTACATTTAACTTACATATCTTTGTATGATTATTGTGATATTTGTCATAAAGTACACAAGTACAAGTTGTATAATTCTGTGTACTTTCCTGTCTCAGAGACATTTTTTCAGAAACATTGGCTCCATCCTGGCCTATGCTTTCATGGGAACTGTTATATCCTGCTTTGTAATCGGGTGAGTTATTTAGTCAAATCTGAAGTAACCTCACATGATTTGATTTTACTTGTTTTAAACATTTTACGTCTCATATCCAGACTTGTATGCATAGGAAATCAGAGATTTTGCTTCATTTAATCTGATCAATTTTTTCATTACTAAAATGGTCCCAGCTTGTTTTATGACATCCTTTCCTTTCCTTTTCTTTTCCCCTAGGCTGATTATGTATGGCTTTGTGTCCTTCATGAAAGTTGTGGGCCTGCTTGGGGGGGATTTTTTCTTCACTGACTGCCTCTTCTTTGGAGCCATTGTTTCTGCAACAGACCCAGGTAGGTAGTGCCATGCTAGCTTTAAGTATCCTTTCATTCAATGGATGGCAGCTGCATGTCTTGTGCAAGAGTCATATTTAAAGTACATTCCCTGTATTTGCATGAGCGCGTTTCTCCTGTGTTTCAGTGACAGTACTGGCTATCTTCAATGAGCTGAAGGTAGATGTGGATCTGTATGCTCTGCTGTTTGGGGAGAGTGTCCTCAATGATGCTGTGGCTATCGTCCTCTCTTCGTAAGCATCCATCACACATCACAGAAATAGAAATCACACACAGATACACTATTTTAACCCAAATCTATTTCACTAAAGCAGCAGCTGTTTCACCTAAATTCCTAGTTCTGTGTTGCTCAGCTGTTCTGTATTCAGACTAACTGTGGGGAATTTAGCTATTAATGTTGTACATTGCACATGAATGGACGTTAATCATACTAACACCACTCCCTGTCATTTCGCTGCCTGCCTTCTTCCACCCATCCCCGCCATTCATCGTCTACCTGCACGTATGTACTGTATGCAGTGTTCTCCTCCGGTTGGAGAAGCAGGGCAAGCGGGGTGCTGGAGCTGTGCTCTCCCCCAGAGACGATGGCCCGGCCTGGCCCGAGGGGGTGGAGGAATGGCTGGGAGAAAACCAGACGTTGACTCCCCGGTGTGTGGCTGGGCAGTGTGTGCGGTCGTGGTGGCAGCGTTCTAGCTTCAGAACCTGATCGGTTCAGGCAATGTGACGTAATTTTTTTACTCACAGTATAGCCCTGAACTGCCGCCCATTACGATGATCACTTCCCACAGCCCTTTCATACCCACCTCTGGCATCTTCGTTAGTGTTTTTGTTATGTTCCAAAGACCCTGCAAATGACCACAAAATAATATTGGTTTGATGTAGGTGTGCAAAAGGATGATGACTTATTATTATTATTATTATTATTAGTGCTGGTGATTTGCTTGGTTGGTCTTAAGGTAATTTAGGCACCACTCTCCATGAAGGTGTAGTGTCTGAATTGGCTTATTTTGTACTTCTTTTATTGGATATGAACCAATCCAATTAGAATTAAGCATGCAAAATCCTAACTTCTTGGCTTTTTATGACTGCAAAACCCAATTCCATTAAATTAACGTTAAGTCTGTTGTAAAACACTTTGAGCTGCATGTATGTACAAAAGGTGTTACCACAAATCTTCTAAATCTACAGAAAATCAGACAATACAACAAACAGGCTTGTGATGTCAGCTATTCTTGGATTTGGGTTGCTGCAGGTTGATGCCTGAAATTCTTCCTGTTTTTGTTTTCCTTTTGTCTCTCTTTGTTAGCATGTGGTTAACAGTGAACCAGTTCCCTATTGCTGAATTTTTAGTGTCTGTTTCCTATTTGTTTGTGTGTACTCTGTCTGTGTGGCCTTCAGCTCTATTGTGGCGTACCAGCCTGCTGGAGACAACAGCCACAGCTTTGAGGCCATGGCCTTATTGAAATCCTTCGGCATCTTCCTGGGCGTCTTCAGCGGATCTTTTGCTCTCGGAGTGGCCACTGGAGTCATGACTGCGCTCATATCCTTTTTCCCTCTGTTGTCTGCCACGTGTGTGTCTGAATATCTGCTGGAATTCTTGTTTTGTTCCTTGACTTTCCTGTTGTCATCACGTGACCAAGTTCACGAAGCTCAGAGACTTCCCACTGCTGGAGACGGCTCTCTTTTTCCTCATGTCCTGGAGCACTTTCCTATTGGCTGAGGCCTGTGGGTTCACAGGTACAATCGAAACCCTGATCCACGTCTGTGATTTAAACAGCTGGCATCAGATATTTAACTTGGTGGTATTTTGACTAGACCTTAACTTTTGCTGATATATTTAGATGTAATTTTGTGTGATTAGGTAATTTTCTAAGGTAACATTTGTTATACATGCTGACACATTAAGATGGTAAGGAAGAAATGACTCGTTACCAAAAACGTATATGAGGACAGCTGATCAAACTGCAACACACTCTCTGGTTTCATTTGCTTGTTCATGAAAAAAAAAAAAAAAACCTCTTTGTTTATCACCTTTTTACATAATTTTTAATGTTATTTCTTGAATTGTCTTTTCAAGGTTTTATTCATTTTAGAAAATGTCATCATAGTAATTAAATATCTTCTTTGAGTCTTTTTTTTCTTCATTAAAGTTTTATGTCTATATCTACAAGTGGATTCATAACAGGTCACTGAATTATATAGGCTAGCACATCTATTTAAAGACTATTACACCAAACTGTCACCACAACTGCAGCTGTTTCTCTTCTCCCCTCCCTAACATATCAATTATTTTAACTGATGAAATGACTGCTGATTTAGCAGTAAGGTGTTATTTAATGTGTTTTGAGTAATACTGAGGTGTTATTACTCTGTCTTATCCAGGTGTGGTAGCTGTACTGTTCTGTGGTATAACCCAGGCTCACTACACCTACAACAATCTCTCACCTGATTCTCAGGACAGAACCAAACAGGTGATACACGTTTACATATCTTTTCTACTTGAAACCATGATTATCTTATCTAAGCATCTTTAATATCCTCTGTGGCAATAATGTTAATGATGTTTTTTATGTGTAGCATTTAAAAAAGTCAAGTTTGCAAAGTGTTTTTTTTTTGTAGAAAAACAGAAAAAAACTTGAAAAGGAAATTGAACTAGAAGACAGGATGTCCTTCTGAATTCTAAGAAATCCACATCATGTATGTGTTAAACAGAGAGCTGATGAGTACTAAAAAAATAGAACTGTCATCTGTGAACTGTTGTCCATAGATGTGTTTTAGTAACCAGCTAATGATAATAATATAAACGTGAGCAAAGGTATATCAAGTTATAAAGGTGTAGCACCATGGAATATATACGTTATCATACAAGCAGCACAAAACTGTTTCCTTTGGATTAGATAAGACCCAAACTCATAGAAACGTGGTGATTTGTATCAACAGCAGAATTAAATCAGATGCGAAGCAGAATAAGTTCCTAGAACTCAAATATCACCAAGATAAAGATGTGAGAAATTCAGTTTGAGTACCAAACCAAATGCCTCTTTTAATCAAGATTATTCATGGTGAAATTGTTAATTGATTGGATACACAATGGTTGTCATTAATATTAAGGATAACAATTGATTCAAATTAGTACAAAAGAAATTTTTAAGAATTCGAGAATAATGTAACTTGAAAAATTAACGTGCAGATGCTGAATAGGTTAACATATATTACTTCTGTTTGCATATTGTGATGGTAGACTAATCATTTTTTGGCTTTTATGACTTTAGTATACAAGTACACAAGTATATTATTAAAAAATGCAATAAATCCCTAACAATTCTTGATGAATTCAATTCTGTTTAACCTCAAGAAACTTTGCCTTCACTCCAAAAAGTTAAAGTTTTGACAGGTGAAGATGTTTTTGGTACAGTTAGTCCAATACTGTTTAGAATTATCTTATTCCACTAGCAAAAAATGTATCTTTTTTCAAGTTTTTCCTGATTTGGGTCAATATGGTCTTGTATTAAGAAAACAAGACTGAAATTTTTCTCAAAAAAAAAACTAAAACCTGTATCTGTTTGTCTCCCCTCCCTTCAGTTGTTTGAGCTGCTTAACTTCCTGGCAGAGAACTTCATCTTCTCCTACATGGGTCTGACGCTCTTCTCCTTCCAGTCACACGTCTTCAACCCTTTGTTTATTATTGGAGCTTTTGTATCCTTTAAGTGTGCTGGGTGGCCAAACATCAGACAAGTAAACCAAGGCCTTTCCTGCATGCTCTGGAGACATTTGATGGAAGCATGGTGCGCCATAAACCACAATATTCCACATCACAGCCCGCATTAAAAACCTGAGTCTAAACCTGTCTGCTTCAGTTATGGATAGCAACCCGCGTATATTTTGAAAATATACAAGTGTTCTTGATGAATGATATGTAACTATAAGATCCTAATGGTGGGATGGAGCCTGACTGTTAAGAGCTTTGTAGGTGAGGAGGAGGAATTTGAATTCTATTCTTGATTTCAAAGCGAAGTGCTGCATTCTGGATCAGCTGGAGAGACCTCAGAGACTTTCTGGTGCAGCCGGACAATAAAGAATTGCAGTAACCTGGAAGTAACAAATGCATGGACAAGTTTTTATGAATCTATTAGACAGGAAGTGAGGAACTTTTGTGATGTTGCATAGGTGAACAAAGGCAGTCCTAGAAATATGTTTAATGTGGGCAGTAGATGAGATACCATGGTCAAAGATGACTCAGGTTTCTGATTAGTGCTTGAAGCCAAGGAGATGTCATAATAAATACCGATAATAAATGCCGATAATATTAGTATGGTTCATATCGAGCTTTCAATCTGTCAGATTAGAGACATTGGTCAACAATGAGGTAGAATTTGCATCACCTTGGCCACACTGGGTTTTTCTTCTCACTGTTTTGTTTCCTTGACCTTCCCTCGTTGTCTAGGTGGCAGTTTTTCTTGGCAGGGCGGCCAACATCTACCCTTTGTCTTTTCTGCTGAATCTGGGCCGCAAGAACAAGATCGGATCCAACTTTCAGCACGTCATGATGTTCGCAGGTGGGGCGTTGTGGTTGTGTCGCATGGGGTACATCCCTGTAGTTTACATGAGCCCAGGCAGTGGGGTGATAGACCGTTTCCATTCAGACGAACAACACACTGACACAATATTATAAAAAAAACTCTTATCAGTTGACATTTACTGTTGAATTATGCTAATCGTAGAAATCCCCTCCGTTTTTGCATGTGCTTTGTGGTTAAACTCACAGGGGCCATTTTCTTTTTATTATGCAGTATGTTTCCATCTCTATCTCTCGCTATCTCTTTCACACTGTCTTTTCTTTCCTCCAGGCTTGCGTGGGGCGATGACTTTTGCCCTTTCTATCCGAGACACTGCGACATACGCCCGTCAGATGATGTTTTCGACGACCCTTCTAATCGTCTTCTTCACTGTCTGGATCTGTGGAGGTGGCACCACACCCATGCTGTCTTTCATGAGCATACCGTAAGGCCGTGCATGTGTTGGCATGCTTTTATTGATGATTGATTCTGTTTCTATCAAACTAACTCAGCAACCTTTTCTCCTTTAGTGTGGGTGTTGACTCTGATCAAGAAAACACTGTAAGTAATTTCTGTGGTTTGAAGTCGCTTGTTTTTAGAATTAAGGAAAAAACATTTTTTGGTTTGTGAGCGCCTTATTGAGGTGTAAAAAAAATAAAGACATATTTGAAAATTCACACACAATCATTTCCTGCTCAACAGACTTCAGCGATGTTAGACGGATCCCAGAGGAGGAACACCAAACACGAGAGCGCCTGGCCCTTCAGGATCTGGTACAACTTTGACCACAAGTATCCTTTGAACCGCTTACCACATGTCGGAGGTCATGGTCATGTCAGACACGTCAGATGCTGTAGAAGTTGAGCTTTAAACACTAGAGGGCAGTCTTTAACAAATCTAGGGAAACGCACAACACCTGCTTGGTCTACTGTACTCTCTGCCTGCACTGTTTTGCTCTGTCTGGGACGTTCCTGGGCGTCTCTGGGCAGAGTGTGTATCTGCACACACTGTCCAGCCTGTAACCAGAACAACGAAGAACAAGACACCTGTTGTTAACATCTGTGAAATAACAGAGGTCAGCTATTCAACGACTTAGGATAAGAACAGGTTGTTACGTATATAATTTATGTGCAGGTGTGTGTGTGTGTGTGTGTGTGTAGCATGTCAGACGATCATAAATTACATTTTATCATCTGTTTCACTGTGTTGTATCGCCGCTGGCTCTCTTCTCCAGCTTCCAAAGCAACCGACAAATCCTGCAAATTCTACCTTGTCTCTTTAAACTGAATCAAACTGTTAGTGGTCCTTGACACTTGGTTCTCCAGCTACCTGAAACCACTCCTGACGCACAGCGGCCCTCCACTCACCGCTACTCTGCCAGCCTGTTGTGGGCCTCTGGCACGGTGCCTCACTAGCCCACAGGCATATGAGGTTTGGACATCCCAATCTTTTAATGCATGTGTCACTTTATTATTACACTTTATTAAATGTCCAATGAGCGACTAATTGATTAACAGAATGGTTGTTACTGTATACTTTACTGGTCCACTGGTGCTACTGGGAAGCACTGATGGATGTTCATCTCTCAGGGAACTGCTGTACATGGACATTTCAGTTCCCTATATTACTGTGTCATGAGTAAAAATTAATATGATCCCTCTCCACACACCAGAACGAAGGTCAGCTCCACGACGACGACTCCGACTTCATCCTGAACGACGCGAGTGTGAGCGCCATGTACGCCGACGTCACCATCAGCACGGACGCCTCCGGCTCCCGCGCCGTCAACCGCAAGCGCTCGTCCACCGCCAGCACCGGGGGGGGCCCGTTCGACGAGGGCCTGGACAACGAGCTCGCCCTGGCGGAGAACGAAGTGGCGATCCGTGGCACCCGCCTGGTCCTGCCCATGGACGACCCGACGGACCCGCCCACCACCGTCACCCTGCCTCCCCCGCCCTCCCCGCCGCGCTCCGACCCCCGCAGGCACAGACTGTAGGAAATGCCGTCGCTGGAGGCGGTTTGATGTTTTCAGCTTCAAGAATCAAGAAGAGAATCAAATTTAATAGAATCATTTGGGGATTTTTTTTTTTTAAAACAATACTGTAATTTATTGACGTGACAAACTGCTTTGACAGCGTAACACTAAAGTCTTGTGTTGACAATACCGATTTCCTGTCCAACATGCAGGTTTAAAATAGTCACAGCTTCGTGAGGAACTTGAGGCGCACTTGATTCACTCACCATTTTTGGTGGATTACTGTAATCTCAAATGTGACTGCACTAAGAAAGGCAAGGTACTGTAAATCAAGAGCACCTCAAGTTTCTAAGTTACATAAAAATGACATAGGATGCACATTTAGCCACCATTTAAGGGGCTAAAAAAGTGGGGCTATAGTATTTGCTCATAAATTTGTACGACTGTCGTGATATGCCAGTGCTGTTGTTGTTGCGCTCTAAAACACTCCGTCTGGTTGCAGGGGAGGTTGACTTCTACAATTTTTATGCAGTTCACCATTTTGTCTGTGGTGGAGTTGCTCCTAACAACCTCCTGTCTTTTTTTTTAGCTTCCCTCACGTGTTTAATGACGATAGTATTCAATGCTGTTGAGGAGCATTTACACTACAGTTATATGACTAATATGATCATGGTATCCACAGACAAGTGTGTTGGGGAGCTTGGAATTTGAACACTTTTTTTCAAAGCAGGATTGTACATTCATAATAGTATTAGGCCAAAAAAACAGAACAACAGCAAAAAAAACAACAAAAAAAACCAAAAACTCTAAACTGCTTCCACAACACTGTCCAGGAACATCTGTACTACCTTAAATTTTTAGCACTGCCTGTCTCTTTTTGATCAGTCTTTAATCAATAATTTATTTATTCTAAATAGTTTTATTTATGTAATGATTTATTTAGTTTATTTATTTATTTATTGTTTTGTGACAAATAATTACCTTGCCCTGCTCACAGATAGGAAACTTGATGGTAAAAAGCATGACTCATCCCGCACAACATACATCCAGCAGGGGAGAAACGAGGGCTGTAGATATTCATTCCAGGAGCCTAATGTATATTAAACAGGACGCATGCACACGCAGGGTTTTTGCGTGGGTGCACCATTTATACGTTTGGCCCCAGGAGTTTGTGTTACCAATGCGTGCATGTTAAAATATCTCCTTCCAGAAATGTAGCAGATGATTTTACTTCATTATTTTAGCTTCCCGTTGTGTATTTTACAAGTGTGCGTGGGCTGATGTCAGAGTGCAATCCTCAAAATCTACTGATGTGGTTATTAGGGCTAATTTCTGTTTCTGGGTTCTCTGTCTTCATCTGGTTTAATTTTCTTTCCAAAAAAAGAAAAAAAAAAAAGAAAAAAAACACAAATGTAACTGCCGTGTCTTTGTGATGTTGTATCATCAAAGATGACTGAGGGCTGGCTGAACTGTTTGGAATTAAAGTGCCTATTCAGAAATTAAATTTATTATGTAGATTTGTACATATTTTGATTTGCTAATGTGCAGTAAGATGATCTTTTTTTTTTATATGATACTAAACCCTTTGATTGATGTTGAATATTATTCCCAGTGTAATTGGGCCATTAGGTGACTGCCTGAAGTTGTAACTATTAGTTGTCTGTGCATTCAGAAGGTGGAGAGCCCAAAAGAGTGCAAACTAAACACTGTATTTACATTAATGGGAAATAATACTAATACATTTCGTGAACTGTACTTGATACTGTACTGTATCAACAGAAAAGTATATATGAACATTTTAAAATGAAATGTCTCTTGCATCACAATTTGGGGCTGAATTTGAACGTAGCAAGAACCTGGTGACTGCTTAGGCTTTTCATTTGCCAGTAAGGTCAAGGGAATGATTTTAGTACTGAAGGATCTCATTTACTTATTACTGATACAAGGTTTACCTGTTTTACACCTAGTTTGGCAACCAAGCACCTTTATTCTGTTTCCACTTCAGTGAGATATTTTACCTCACACAACTCCTTAGTTAACTGGGACCCTTTCTTCACCTATCTTCAGCTGAGCAGGCCAGTCAAACACTGCAAGGGTGATCTTTTTCTTTCTTTTTTTTTAATGTAAATGACAAATAGAAATTAATTCCTGGTTGAAATGTTTTTGTTGATTTGTGTCAAGCTGCACACATGTTGTCTTCTTCACCTTTAAACAGTGTTCATCAAGTTTGAGTTTCTGCATAATCTTCCAGAGATATAAATATGGATGGATGTGCATTATTGTCCTTTGAATAGGGTACTCTTTGATTTATATATTTGTTGTTTTATTGTGTTTGAACAATAAAAATCATACTCATGCGACTTCCGTAGAAACAGTTATCTTATGGGAGAAAACACACATTAAACATTCGAAATGTTAAATAATGTTTCTGCTGGTTGTAGAAACTGTTAATGACAGTGTGTGAAAACCTGCAATAGGTCTACATGTGAAGGTTTTTGAAATGTGAATTATCTTGAGTTGGAAAAAAAAACACCTCAGATTTGGTAGTTTTTTCCCCCTGTGTCGTTCTGAAATTACTAACTCTATAATGTCTCCTCTGTCAGACATCTTGTGTGTACCAAAAGTAAATAAAAACTCTTGGAATGTCTTTGCTCTTTCAATGTATGCACCATATATATATACTACCATATCCTTATTTTTGAAAGAAAAGCTTTTTTTTTAAATGGAGATAATAAATTAATCAGAAATACACTATACAATGGTAATGTGGTAAAAGACTATTCTAGCTCTACTATTCTAGATGTTTGTTTTATTGCAATATCTACACAGGTGTATAGAGTTATTAATGAGTGCATTAAAAAGTGTGACCTTTTATGGAAAAAATTAATTCTTGATTAAATCTTTTAGCTGACCGTATTCCTATGTTTACTCAAGCGAAGGATTTGAGAACACACATATTCACTTTTATTTTGAAAGAACAATTCCCACTTCGTTGCGAACGGAACTCCTTTTATTCTGAAGTAAAACGCGCTTCCGGTGTGAGCCTGCTGCATCGCGGCCAGCCTGACGCAGCGCAGATGTCAGTGTTAAATAGCGTTGATCCTCGTTAAAGCGCAGCTCCGCTGCTTCCGAACAGCCCGGAGACAGCCGCGCATCCCCCGCCGCAGCCCGCAGCCTGAACCCGGTAAGAGGACCGCTGCTTCCCTCTATCCATTTATCTTTATACACTCTCCACTTCCTTTCTTTTATGACTTTTTTTTAGGCAAAAACCGAGCAGCTCCTGACTGCCACGCTGCTTTAGAGTCTGTGCAGAGCTGCAGGATTTATGGATTTTATGGTTTCCAAACTTTTGCTGTAAACGTGTGACAGTATAAAGTTATAGATCTTTATTAAATCCAGCTAAGAGCTGATCACCTACACAGTAGTTTATATTTCCACTAAACAACTGTACGGTAGCATCCTATAACTTACTCACACACACACACACACACACACACACACACACACACACACACACACACACACACACACACACACACACACACACACACACACACTTCTCTTCCAAAGCAGCATTTTGATATGCAGAGAGGGGGAAACAAGCATTAAAAGTTGTCTGGGGCGTTGGCTGTCTGTCTCCAAATGTGTGTGTGTGTGTGTGTGTGTGTGTGTGTGTAAGTGTGTGAGCTACAGTTACATGCTGACTTGTGGAAGAAGCCCGGGCAGCTCCTGAAATCTGTTTCCAGTTAGGAAGTTTCCTTTTTTTTCACTCAGTGATGGAACTGCTGAGGCAAAAATAATAAAGATCACAGGGGTCAATTAAAATTCCTGTACAGCTATTTTTCATTGTCCTGCTTGTGTGTGTGTGTTTGTGTGCGTTTCCATGTAAGCGATGCGTGGTCGTGGAATTGCAGTATTCGTAGTATGACACATAACCTGTGGGAGTACCAGACCACATAAGAATGACTGTGGAACTGAAACCCTTAAAGGTGCAGAGTGTAGTTTTCTGGCACCATCTAGTGGTGAGGTTGCAGATCACAGTACTCCTAACCCCCCCCCATGAAAAAAAAGTGTCCATAGTTGTAGATCATTTGTCTATTTTTGACTACTGTGCAAACATAGTGGTGCAAGACCTGTTCTCTACAAAGATAAAAACTGCTTGATCTAATATAATAACTACACAATTACTATTTTGAATAAATTTTATACTCAAACATGCATTTTCTTTTCTGCCATGTCTGTTTCACTCGATGCCGCTGAATGCTGCTAAACCTTTAAATCAAACTCTGATTCTTCATTAACAGAATAAAAAGAAGGTTTGTTGAATGCCTCAGAAACAGGACTGTAAGACAGAAATGGGGAGGACACATTTTCCAGCAATGTTCCAACTCTTCCAATATGAACAGGATATAGTATGTGTGGGGCGAAACACATTTGATTTGATTGGATTATGAAAAGTGGGCATATCCCAGCATTTGCCTAATGGACAGGTTCTGTTCTCTTGATCAGGTTTCCAGGTCCTGGTCAGTATCATTGAGGCAAAAAGTTCATTTATGTTTGTCGTGTCCCTTTATCCAGTTTTAGCTCCTGTGCCGAGACTTCGTCAACAATAGATGAAACCAAAAAAATAGTCGTGGGATTTTACTACATTTTTTTTACTTAAGCTTTGCTTAAAATGACCTTGAGGCTGAATCCAATCTGGATTGGAGAACAGGAATAACCATTAGCAACAACCTTTGCAAAAAAGGTGAACAGACATGTCTATGGTCATGTAGGCGAGGCTGAAAAAGACAAAGCATTCAGGGCAGGTCCAAGCATTTTGTAGTTCACCTCTTAGTTTTAAAATTTTTACCAACATAGATATTCAACATCCTTATAGTATATAAACAACAGAAAATAGCAAAAAAAAACCAACTATTTCCTCTTAAACATCACAATATAAGGACATTCTGCTGATTTCTAAAAGGCAAATAGGATAACTTGCAGTATTAAAGTCATTTCTTACACCGCATACATGTACTAAACACACAGAGAAAGTAAACCGAGCCCCATATGTGTGTGACTGACCTTTCCCTGCCCGACACACACACACACACCAGACACAAACACACACCCACGCACACACAGCAGGCCATAATTTTTAGTATTAGGTGCCTGCATGTTAAAGAAATTACCATGAGCTCAGTGCCATAAAATACATCGCAGGCTCATAAAACTTGATGCAATAAGTCTGACTCCACGTCATGGTAACTCCCTGTTGTGCTTTGCCTACTGTGATTTTAATAGGATAGAATGTAAATGCAAAACGTATATTATGTTTTTATTACGCTTTCAATGGACTCCACCGGTTTGAGTGCTCCGACAACCCTAGAGGTTGAAATCAGTTTGTCAAACCTGGCATGGTGCTATCTCGCCTTGACTCGCAGCCATCGGAACCTGTTGCGATGTGCTCGGCGTTAATCAGTGAAAGGAAGGACCACGTTTATATCGCTACATTCCTGGTTCGTAAGCGCTCAAGAAACTGCCTGACTAATCATGTTTGTACTACATGTCACAGACACGCATGTGGAGATTTACAGAAATAATTTGGCCATGTGGTAGAAAAAATGTTTTTTTTTTGCAGCCAGCAGCCAAGATAAGCTTTATAGCTACATATTAAACAATTATAAGAGCTGTAATGACCTTTAGCTCAAGGAAGTGAGTAAATGAATACCCCAAAACATCTTACTGTTCCTTTAAAGTTTCCTTCAGGCAAAAATCAGTTTTTCTCCTTCAGTTGAACGTTGTCTGATGTTATGTTGATCATAAAAGTGAAGCATGAGACAACTTTTGGAACGAAATGAATTCAATGGATGTGATGAGGAGACGATGTCACGCTGAGGATTTAAACAAAGTCATTCATAAAAACATATCAGACACACTTTTTTTAGACTCCATAAATGTATAAATGTAACTACATAATGAGAGAAACAAATCATGAGAAATGAGAAGAGGAAACTAACAAACACATGCTTCCATACAGGAGGACATCTACAGATATTAAACACTGAAACTGTTTTGGAGACTCTTAGAGGCTGAAATATTTTACTAAAACACAGTTTTTTCTTTCATCTCGCCATCCATCTGTGCGTTTATTCAGCCTTGTGGTGTCACAGTTGGATTGATGGTAAATGATCTAATGTTTGGTCCACTGCCTCTTTTTTTATATATATAGCATTTATGCGGAAATTGTTTGGCATCTGTTCAGAAATGGTTAGGTTCAAGCAAAGGGTTTGGGGTAAGAACTGGAAGAATGGTTAGGAACCGGGATTTGCGGGGATTTATGACGGGAGATTAAAAATAGTTTGGAAACAAAAAAAGAAAAAAAAAGCAAAAAGACGCACAGTCAATAATTTCACTTTTAGTTCTGGGTCCTCCAGCTGAACTGTTCCGGTGCCAATGTGGGGAGGGTCACTCACTCACATGGAAAATGTCATTGGATATTCATGGAAATGGAAAGTGGTCAAACTAAAGAAAAAAAAAAAAGGTTTCTAGTTTTGTCAGCTGCTCTGTTCTGAAAGACATCTCCCTCGCTGCGATGAGGAATGAGAGAGGGAAAAAAAAGAAGAGAACCAAAGAAGGAGAGAGAGAGAGAGAGCAGGACGGACAAAGCGCGGTAGCGTAAGTGCAGAAAAGCAGCAGCTTCTGGTAAAACCATCACGTCTGTCCTGTTGTAGCGGGACACGCCGCGTTGCCTCGGCCTCGCTCGACACGACTCCCAATCCGTCGTATCGGCTTTATTCCGCTCTCTGGAATGCGGCTCGCTGCTGCCAAACACAACAATCATCTTACTTTGCGGAGTGCCAGTGTTTAGCTGAACTCGCTGCTCGGTTTTCCAACGCTGATGTGTATTTATTTTTGAGATAGCGTGGCTGGAGTCGGGGGGTGGGAAACGCTCCCAGTGTCGGGCCCCGATAAGGAGCCTTTAAAGCTGCTCTAAACAATATTTTCATATTGACGGCGGATCAAAGGATTATCTGTAATATCAAGGCATTGCTCGCCATGACGTCCCTACTGCTAAACCAGGAAATATCATAAATGTATGAGGTGTTCATGCCTCAATCAATGCAGGGTTCAACCGTTGCACTCTTCCGTGCAGTGATTTCGTGACTGGCCCTGCCGTGATGTGCACCGATGCATCTTTTCAGTCATTTCCTTTCACTTCCCAAATGATTCGACGCACCCCCCGAGTTGCCTTGAATGCACATTATGTAACGAAAAACAAAAGGGTTCGACGATGTCTTGAAGCAGCGTGGGATCATGGGAGTCGTAAAAAAACACCGAAAGATGTTTCATGTTGAAAAATCTGTTTCGATCATCACGGCGGTCGATGATGATGAGATCGGGAGGAGGTGTGTGTGCGCACAGTTCATCTAATTTTCAATAACTTTTGATCACTAATTCGTTGCTTCCTAAGCGTTTCTTAGCCTGTGAGCCAACAGCTGTGCTGTTCCAATGACGCCTTTAGTGCAGTTGTAGCCTGCGTAGAAGGTTTTCTACTCACCCTGGAACTCGTGTCTCTTTAGAGGGGCTTTGTAAATTAAGTCCATATGGGCAGATCTATTGACTGTTTTATTGTCCATATTTTATCAATTATCATTCATCCCTTGCAACTAGAATGACGATAATATCCGTATTTGTTTCCCATAATGCGCTGCCAGAATCTTTTGACCAATCAGAGCTCGATCCAGCCGGAATTATCTCTTCTTCTCTTCTTCTTTTTACCGCCCCCACTAACTTATCGGTTACTTTAGAGAGCGTCCTTCAACAGAAGATCAGGACGGGGCGTGGCTTCTCCGTCATGACAGTCAGTTCGCCCGTCAGAACAACCCTAGATGCAATGCATTCTGGGTTTTTTTTTCAGTGCAGACATCCATAGGTAGTGGATCATCAGTGCAGAGTTCTCACTGCTTCCTTCTGAAAGAAAACCATATGTGACATTCACAATCTTTCAAGCTTAAACATGCCCTAAATTCTCTGATCCCAGCTTCTCAAATTCAATTGTTTGCGGTTTTAGACCTTTTTCTTAGGCTCTGGGAAATTGTGATGATAATTATTTACTATTTGAACAAACAATTTATAAATGGAAATGATAGATTAATCAATAATGAAAAGGCTGACTGTGGAAATTTCAGAACAATACTGTTATATAAGTATACTTGGGTGGGTTTTGACTTTTTTAAGTGTAGCAGCTTAAAGGATACAGGACGTCTAAACATAATCAAGAAGCTCATTAATCACCACACAAACCTTCAGACTTCTGCAAGTTAAAGGTCATTTCTTTCCTGTTGTTCCCCACTCGCCTCAACATTCGAAACAATAAGTGACCTTTTGTCGTCACCGAGGTTTACACCGAGGACGTGAGTCTAAGTAAAACACGTTATTCCTTATCTATTACAAATTCCTAATGAACTCTTTACCAGAGGAGGAACTGGAGATGAAAGGAGACGCAGATTGCAATTCAGGATCAAAATGAATGTCATAAATATCCTTCTAAATATTTTTAGGTTTCAACCCTAATCTGTTTCTAAACCATCAGGAAGTCACATTAAGAGACATTTTCTACCAACTGCCTTTCTGAGGAAATAATTAGAATCCCCTGGACAGAAAGAGAGGTCACGCCTGCAGCGCACGTGAAATCTATAAATTCCTAGGTTCAGTCTGGGTTTAATGTAAATGTGTAGATATTAATGAGATGTTAATGTAACCATGGTGAGTAAAGAAAACTGCTGCATTAAACAATCACTGTGTACGTGAGTGTGCACGAGTCCTGTGGTCGGACCGTGCCAACTTCACCCTCCTGATGCAGACTTCCTGTTTCTCAGTTTTCCACTACATTCTTCAGCGATAAGCTCATGCCAACACACACATGAACACACACGCAGGCACACGCACACACACACACACACACATTTGGTGGGTACATGCAGACATTAAAACACAATTCTAGATTGTCTGGTCATGTTTGGCCCGAGCAGATTTCTTCTCTGTCTGTGCAACTTTATTTTCGTTGCTTCTGTCTCCTTCATGTTTTAAACACGCGAGTCATTCTCTCCTCGTCCCGCGACATGATGTCACCTCTCTCCACTCTATTTTTACACCATTGATCACCTCCTGCCATGAGGTAGTTTCGTGGTTTTGTTGAGCTCTACTTTTTTTTATAATCAGGCCGCTAAAACCGTATTGCAGGTGGTAACAGTAACGGAGAAAACAGCACGTAGAGATTCAGGAGAAATAAAACCAAATCACCAATAAAAGCTTTAATTTGAGTGACTACAGGCTGCTGACTTAATAGGGTATTCCATTCACTTATATTCACTCTGCAGAGATTTACACTAATCCTGCAAGATAAAGCAAGTAATATTATATACTTTTATTATTGTCAAATAATGCCACGAAAAAGTCCAAAACCAACAAAGAACTGATCCTACCAACAAGTATTTTCTGTGCAGACAAATCCTCATGCAGATCATTCCTTTTTTGGACCTCCACTGATTTAAAACCACATCTGTTGCCCTGGGTGAAGGCTATGATGTAAGGCTACAGCTAATGATTCATTATGGGTCATCTGTTGTGTATTTATAATATTAGATTGAGTTAATAGTTTGAGTAAGATGTTGGAAAATGGAATAGTGAATAATACCAAATGGGTGTATGTGCACTTTGACCCAAAGCACAAAATAATTTGCTAGAATGTTTTGTTTTGTCCCGACAAATAGTTTATAATCAGACAAGTCTGAAGAAACCATTAAAAAGTTCACTGTTGCGGAGCTGGAAACCAAGAATGGTAGTGTTTGTTTTTTTCTTTCCTCGGTTGCCAGCTAATTATTTGTCATTGATTGACTAATCATATGACTAATCATAAAACTTAAGTTAAAGCTTTGGTGACAGGTTTTTTACTGGCACTGTAGCTCATATTGACTTCACATAAAATGTCCTATTAATCCAGGACTGAATAGTGCTCAATCTACTCGATTGTGTGTTGATTTCTCTTGACAAAACATATAACACCAGCCTTAAACTAGAACTATAACCAAGTAGCACAAAAATGTGCTGCATTTGTCTGTCCATAAATGGGAGCCTTGTCCCCATAATATGAGTGCATGAACAGATTTATGTCCCCACATTGTGATTAATATAAGTGCATGCACACATTGTCCTTGGCAGTGGTTCGGATACCAGAAAATGAATTATACGTGCTGCCGTGCCATGACACAGCCGGGATATTTATTACAGAAAATCTTTGTAGAGACATGCAGCAGCACTCTGACTGCAGAAAAAAAAAAAAAAAACAGATTTATTTTCCTCCAACCTGTGTGGATACTGGCTCGCTTCCTGTCTGCCTTTGTTCGCCTCCCATCAGATAAGATTTGCACTCTGCCGCATTACCATTGCCAGCTCCGCAGCATTAAACCTCTGCATGCAGCTGTGGCTTCTACGCGCGGGGTCTCCACCGGTTGCCGTGAATTCTTACGAGTTTAGCGCTTGACAGGAAACTGAAGAATGAGAGAGAGAATGAGAGAGAGAGAGACGTAGAGGGCAACAGGTAAATACCAGACCTGTGTTGCCTTTGACTGGGCCTGACTTTCATTCTTCCAATGTAGATGGATGAGCGCCCTCACCCAGTCAACACACAAACCAGCTGCTGTTCTTTTCCATCAATGAGTAATGAATTAGCAGGTTACTGAAAGGAAGATCTATGTACACTCCACATGTTGTCGGCTCCGGTTTATTGTCCGTGGAGGAGACAAGCCCACAGAAGAATTCAATTAACTTATTAACAGAAGCCCCTTCATCCTTACCCACATATGTGTCAAACAGGCGTCCCATACTGGGCTAATTTTGTATTTTGTTTATTCTTTCATATTTGGATCATTTCTCCTGCCAGAGCACACAGTTCACAGCACTTAACAGACAATAAGATCATCTGGTCAGAATAAGCTTCAGCTCATAGAGTCCAACTGCACGTTAAACTGTTGAACTTTTGGGCTGTGAATGGTATTTTTAGCCATGCTAAACCGTGCTCTAGGGATGGTAATGTCCTCCACTGTGGTCCACACCGAAATATCTCAATTAGATGAAATGGCCATTAAAGATTGTTGCGACCCCTTCGTTCTCCCCTCAGGACAGATTGACCCCCCCTCTAGGCCCCGCACCTTTTAGTTACTGTTGCCAGGTAGGACGCGCTTGACCAAAAAGGAACCGTGCCTGGTATGTGTCCGCGTTTGACCTTCTGGGGAGCACTAAAGTTCTGCTATGGTAACTTCTCCTGCTGGGATGCGTGGCGTCCAAATAAAATGACACCAAAAGTCAGTTTGGGCGGCACGTAGACTTGCTGAGATAATATAAACAACATTTTCTGGCTTCTGATAGATTTATCTTAAAAATATATCAGAATCCAAACTATTTGACCTTTTAACGTTCCCACAGAAACAAGGGGGAAGCAAAACTGGCTGACGTCGGTGATAATTCCTTTTCTGTTTTGCCATCAGCTAACCCAAATCGTGTATTTAATGTGACGATTGTGACACCAAAGTAATGTGATTTACCAGCGTAATTTCCTTCCTTCCTACATTTGGTGTTCTTTTGAGTATACAGGAAAGAGGAAGGTTGACCGAGGTTGCTCAACAGTCATTGGAGCAGAAGATCAAAAAAGGGGCGGGACTTGGTGACCCTCTGACCTTTTATCTTACGTCTTTATCTGGTCCAAATTTGTTTTTGTCCAATACGTTTATATAATCAAATACTTGGAGAACGCTTCAGCTCTAGTTGAATTTGTTTTTCGTTTAATGCTACTTAGCAGATAGCATGATAAACATATAATTCCTGCATTGGCATTTTTTTAGCATGTTAGCATGGTGATGCTAGCATGGTACTTTTTTAAAATGATGAAAATACCAAATATTGGCACAACTTACAGAAATATATAGCTGTACGAGTCCAAAAAAAAATATGATGGTCATAACTTTGCAGTGGCCCACCAATCTCATTACAGCAAACATATCTTTAGCCTGAAACGTTTAACCTTTATGCTAGATTTTTATAATGATTGTGATTGTACAAGAAGCTCACTGTATATATAAGGTTTCATGTTACAGTTCCCGACACACGGCCTACAACTACATCTTTACACATGTGGCTGACAAAGGCAAACATTATTTCACCATATTTTCCCCCCGTGCCCGGTCCAAAAGCAGTGGAACGGTCATGGTCGATGGTCTCGCCTCATAAAAACGAATCCCTGACCCATCCGTGACCTGATGGGAGCTTAAAGAAAGTCACAAGAGGAAGGGAGGAAACGTTTCAACATTTGTGAACACATCTGAAACCCATGGTAGTGTTGGTCCTGGGCCAAAGCCAGAACTTCCTCCATGAATCTGTGCTGACATGCCGCTCAGAACCGGGAGATGAACGCTATATTTTGTGGTTTCCTAGGGAGTGGTCCATTTAGGGAGGTTGTGTGCGTCTCACTCTCTCTCTAAAGGTTCTATGAAAAAGTTGTGGGCATTCCAGATCTCACCACACTCGTCATACCAAGCATTCCTTCATGTGTTCACCTCACTGTGCGAATACACACACACACACACACACACATACACACACACACACACATGCCCACGTGCACAGCTCTCCCGCAGCACTTTGGGAGAATTCCTCGCAGTCAGCCAGCGTGAATTTGATGTGGGTAATAACCGAGTGAGCGGGCCTTAGCCATCTCTTCCTCTACATTTTTGCGTAGACGCGACTTCGCCGACGAGTTTACTGAGCATCTGAAACGCCGACCCTGTAATCACAGCGCTGCCATGGAAGTGATGGTGACGAACGTGGCGCTTTTGGTTCTATCTTTAGGCAGTTTATGCATGCTGTATTTTAGGCAAAGTGATGTTTGCACTCCGTCTTATGATAAATCACTTACACGAGGTTGGTTAACACGCTGATTGAATTATGGGAACTGGCCTGTTCAGTTTTGTGACTTCCTCTAAGTTGAAGTTGGACTGTGGACAATAACCAAAAATACTCCACTAAGAGGAAAGGTTTTATTAGCAAAAATATCTTCTATCTAGTATCAAAATTAAAAGTGTTGGCAGTACAGAAAAATGTTGTGATCTGTTATATTATTATAGTGAAAAGAACATTTCTCTATAAAATGTAGAGAGGTAGAAGTATGATGCTTTTTTATTAGTTTTATAAATTAATTGTTAATGAATGCCTTGATTTTATGATTTTTATGTCCACATGCTATAAAAAAGTCTCCTCAGGTTCACATTAAACAAGGTTCTGTTGCCAGCAGTGCAGCTATAAATTGTAAAAGTTTCCAGTAAGACAGGTTAAACAGACCAGAGGAGAGAAAATGCAAATGAGCAACGACTTACAGTGGATGGTTAAACACAGTGAGCAAATTCCTAATCTGATTAAAAAAAAAAAACAAATTTTTACAATGTCATTACAAAGTTCATTATCAGCACAAATTTGAAGTGTCCCAGCGACCGGTTGTGTAACTTGTCTGATGGGGTAGAATCGAGATAAGATGAATCAACACACGGGGGATTCAGAGAAGAATGCTGCGCGACACAGTGCAAACACAGGTGAACACACAGAAAAACACGTTTCCAAGGCCTTCCATGTACCAACAGCGCTGCTGTGTGGTAGCCTCTGGTACTTCTCTCATATTAGAAGATTTTGTAGTGCAACTGATAAGTGCTACAATCACTACACTCCAATAAAGCAGTTTACAACAATTACAAGCGGCTGCTTATTTAGAAACCATACACTACCATTCAAAAGTACTAGGTTTGTGTTTTATTTCTAAGCGACCCCAAACTTTTGAACCTTCAAAATCAGCGTCATTTAAACACAATTCCGACATGATCAGTTCTCACCTCCCCTGTCCTCCCCTGTCCTCCCCTGTCCTCCCCTGTCCTCCCCTGTCCTCCCCCTGTCCTCCCCTGTCCTCCCCTGTCCTCCCCTGTCCTCCCCTGTCCTCCCCCTGTCCTCCCCTGTCCTCCCCTGTCCTCCCCTGTCCTCCCCTGTCCTCCCCCGTCCTCCTGATTCCTGCAGGTGTGAGACGTGACGATGGCGGAGAGCTCGCACTGCTTCTACTGCCGGGAGGACCTCGGGGGGAAGAGGTTCATCCGCAGCGAGGGCAGGCCCGTGTGCGTCCGCTGCCACACCAAGTTCTGCGCCAACACCTGCGCCGAGTGCCACCGGCCCATCTCCGTGGAGACCAAGGTGTGAGGGGACGGGGGTTCTCGCACACGTTCGTTACCCCGGGTCAGCTCGGCGTGACCTTTTTTTTTAAAAATGTGTTTCCCCCCGCGCACCAGGAGCTGAGCCACAAGGGCCGGTACTGGCACGAGGAGTGTTTCCGCTGCGCCAAGTGTTACAAGCCGCTGGCCAAGGAGCCCTTCAACACCAAGGAGGACCGCATCATGTGCGGGAAGTGCTGCTCTCGGGAGGACGCGCCGCGCTGCCACGGCTGCTACAAACCCATCCTGGCTGGTATGGATGTTTTAGACCGACGTTGGCTCTGTCTGTTTGCTCTAGAAAAAATACCTCAAAAGTTTTGCCTGGATTTTTGACCTGCTATCAATCAGCTCACTGTGGTGGAATTTAAATATAACAGTATAACAAATATAACAATAATTATTTGACCACAATGTTGGGTGGGAGTCACACAATAATTTTATAGTTCATGAATCAATTAATAAAAGCATTAAATTACCTGTTACAATAGAGGAAAACTAAATTCTTAGTAAACTGAATATAATTATTTCTTTCAACTGTGCTGCCTTGATGACATTTTTATTTTGAAAATAATTACAATAATTAATGGGAAAATGCTGTCATGTAGTATAAGCCTAAAACATGGTAGATGATATTTGAACTCTCTAAAAATGGTTTTAAAATTAAAAGAAAAAACATGCTATTAGCTAGTTTTATATTCTAGGTGGATTATATCTTTAAAATCTATTTGACATTTTCTGTCAATTATCACTCAAAATCAAAAAAAAAAAAAATAATGGTACAAATGGACTTTTAAATTAAATTAACCAACAGGAACATTTTGAAAGACCTGATGAATGCTTCTACAACCTGTAGTTTTTGATTTGCCGCTGACCCTCATACTGAGCCTCACCACCCGCCTCCTTCAGGCACAGAGAGCGTGGAGTACAAAGGGAACTCGTGGCACGACGAATGCTTCACCTGCTGCAACTGCAAACGGCCGATCGGATCGCTGAGCTTCCTCTCCAAGGGAAACGACATTTACTGCAGCCCCTGTTACGACAAGAAGTTCGCCAAGCACTGCTTCAGCTGCAAAAAGGTTCTCAGCCATCGGCCTCTTTCTTCCGAAAGAACTGAACTGAACATGACATGATGTTTTACCCCTCTCCTTCCTCTCCAGGCCATAACCTCCGGAGGCGTGAACTACCAGGACCAGCCGTGGCACAGCCACTGCTTCGTGTGCAGCTCCTGCTCGAAGCCTCTGGCCGGGACCAGCTTCACCAACCACCAGGACCAGGTCTTCTGCGTGGACTGCTACAAGAACTCCGTGGCGAAGAAATGCAGCGGCTGCCAGAACCCCATCACAGGTCACTTTGAATTAGAACGTCGCATTTTCCGTTTTCAGTCATATTAATGGTTTGTTGTCACATTTAACACAACAGATCTATAGTTTTTTTTTGACTCTGTGCTGCAACATGATCTCTATTAATGTTAATAATGACACCTCAATGCAGTAAATAAATACATAATATTTGATTTTGTTTTTTTAAATCTACTATATGAGGTATATCCTGATTTCTAGATGAATTATCTAGTAAGATATCGATTATGGAGCAAGGATGTCCCATTTGGTGAACTTATTTAACTCTTCTGTCCTTCCTCTTATCTCTTGAATATCCTTTTTGGAGGACAGCAATTCTATCGCTATATTGCATTTCTACAGCACTTAAAGAAACAGCCACCTAGTTTAGATTAGTTGGACTTTCCTATTGTGCTTGATCAGCCAAAGCCATGAACTTCATCACCTTCTTGTGATTCCATTTGTCTTGGTGCTGTACTTTGCCAACTTTGTTGACTTTTCAAAGAGTGGGCAACTCAACCACTTTTAGATACTTCTAGATACTGGTTCATTGCAAACTGAAATTCTATTCTTATTCAAAATATTTAGTGCATCCTTACATAGAAGGAAAATGGGAAAAATTGATGTAATTAACTTAAAAACTGTGTCTCGTTCCGCGCCCCCCAGGTTTCGGTAAAGGTGTGAACGTGGTGAACTACGAGGGCAGCTCCTGGCACGAATACTGCTTCAACTGTAAGAAGTGCTCCCTCAGCCTGTCCAACAAGCGCTTCGTAGCCAAGGGAAGAGACATCCTCTGCGCCGACTGTGGCAACAAGTAGAGGCGGCGAGCACGGACGCTTCCTCACAGCAGACGTCATCAGCCGCCACGTTTTTTTCTTACATATGTTGTAATGTAACGTAGTCATTATGTTACATGTGTGTTTCTACATAAAGGCAAGAGATTTCATTCTAATTATCACTTTATTATCAAGCTGTGGTTTTGGAGAGACTACGCGTGAATGGGTGGGAACGTGGTGTCACCTGTTTGCTCTGGTCAGGGAAATTCAATCCGAACATTTCAGTCGCTGTGTTGGGTGATGGTAGATGACTCTGTGAATGAAAATGAGAAGCTATAGGCAAATCCTCAATAATCTCACATAGCCTGGAGCTTGACTTGGAAAATTTTCAGACTTCTATGAAACCTAATTTGAACTGGCTCAAAGCTGAATAATGAACCATGCAAACTGCAAATCCTTTCTCTTTAAATATTGTCCAACCTAATTATGAGGTAATAAACGTGACACATGATTTACTAGGAACCACTGGGCTTTTACATGGGAAGTAAAGCGGGTACAGTAGCTATAATGAAGTGCAAATGCCACATGTGAACCAAAGTATCGAGAAAACATTTGTTTTGGAAATTGCCATTGTCTTCTAAAGCACAGGACTCTTCTCATGAGCCGATGTTGCGAGTCGTCACTTTCATCCAACACGGTGTACACTAACAACGGTGTACACTAACAACGGTGTACACTAACAACGGTGTACACTAATGTGTTAGCGCATTCAATTTGAGATGGATCCTTGTAACATGCAGTTAGGAGGCACACATTTTAAAGTCAATATCTTGTTGTAATTGTATGTTTTCCAATTATGTTCTTTAAGTAAAGTATGGAATCACTTTATAATAATCATCATATATAAATAAATAGAGTCTTAATTAAAGTTTTGTTAATAGTGATTTACCATTTGTTGAAGGTTAATAAATGGTTTATAACGCATACGAACATGAATTAAAAGGTGATAAAGAATAGTTGGTTATTGGTTGGTAAGTGCTTTAAATAGCATGAATACATTTTAATGTTTAACAGGTAATTGAGTCACTTATAGATGATGGTTATTATACAGTTACTGAAAGTATCTGCTTCTGTTAGTGGCTTGTCTTGTTTCTCTCTTTTTGAAATGTGATATTTTCTTATGATAGTAAATAGTGATTTAACAAAAAAAAACAAAAATCAAATTGTATCTTATATAAAAGGAGTTTGATGCACTTTTCAGAAACATTTCCCTTTGGTCAGTTTTACATAAAAAGCAGGGAGGTGAATTTGAATATATGCAAACTGCATGCCTGAATGTGTTGCTGAACTGAAATAAACTTCCTACAAAAACCGAGCCTAACGTTTGTTTTTGGTTTTAATTACCATAAAATGTATGCTGTGATTTTCTACAGTAAACTACTGTGATTTATTGTAAAATATACGGTGATCTACTGAAATAATCCTTTACGGTAATGTTACTTTGTTCAACACAGTAAATTCAAAGCAAAGTTTTACAGTGTACTGGACCATTTTACAATATATTTCGCTGTAAATGGATGTGTAGAGGGCACATTTAGTGTGTTTGCAGTAAGTGCTGCATGTCTGTTGCTCCAATGACCTTTTAGCTGATGTGTTTTACATAAATTGATTTACTGATAAGAGGATTTTCAATAGGTCCATATCCATTTCTCTCTCTCTCTCTCTTTTACCTGCACACAGGTGCGTACACACATAATTGTAAACGGACCAATCACAGCATCAGCACACTGGTGTCACTACTCAGCTCCACACTGTCGAACATCCTGGTTCGCAGAGACAGGCGTGTGGTTCATGTCAGAGCTTGTTGTTTGAAACCAACGCTGCATTTTCAGTACCAATCATCATCGTTATTGATAGTTTTAACCAGGATTCAGCTTCAGATTGTTCTGCCTAATCAGGTAAGTATTTTATTAAGTATTAAGCAATGAGCAATGTTTTATCAGACACATGTGTTTGACATGCCTGCAGTTGTTTTTGCCTCTGCTGGCAGATAATTTTATTCCTTTAATGTGTCCTTCTGGAAAAAGGAAATTAACTTGTTCTTCTGCTCTTTTTTTTCAGATTTGTGATGATTTTTCTTCTGAATGTGTTTGTCACTCTGTCTCTGCTGAGCAGCTCTGCCTCTACTATGGAGCGAGGTAGGAACACATTTTCAACTATGCATTATCCTTTAGATTACAATCTGTGAGGCTGATGCACAGTTATCTCAGGTTAGGTCATAGTCAATTGCAAACATAACAAAATTATTCAAAAAAACACAGTAGTTATGCTACATGACCACACATTTGCATAGAGTATATGTTCTCTCCAAATTAAAGATGAACGGTTCAAAGATATAACCTAATATGAGAAGTTTGTAAATGTATCCAGGTTTAACAGTGTCTGTCATTTTGTCTAGTTTCTCCATTAATTGGAATTCTCTTGAATTATATATGTAATATTTAATAATAATAAAAATAAAATATATAATTAAAAAATATTTACTATTGTGTACAGTGTTGTACATGTGACACAATAGCTCATGATAATCCTGATATTTAGTTTCTGTCACCATCCCCCAATGCTATATGCAACATAACAGCCACTTAGGACAATACATCTAGTTTATGTATTTATGTATCATGATTACCTCTCTAGAGCTTCTGTAATCCCCAAATGTTTTCAATTAAATTTTTGTTGTCATTTTTTATTTATTTGTTGAAGCAGAAATAGATACACTTTCTGTTCACTCGCAGCACCTCCAATTTGGTTCCTAATTACAGTATGTTGGTCTATATAAATGGAGAGTTTTTATAATTTATGGCAGACAGCTTCAGAGAGATGTAACACGACAGCTCTCGCTTTATTTTCCTTTCTTAGCACTGAGAAGCTTCTCTGCACCTGCTCTGTGTGTTAATGATTTACTGTATAATGTGGGTTCCTGTCAGCGCGCCAGCTCAGCCTCTGGGGGAAGGTCGCACACTTTCACATCGGGTGCAGCCACTGGAAACTGAGCCGCCACGTCTCCATCCCAGCCCTGCAGGCCCTCACCGTTTGTCTCAACCTGAATTTCATGGTAATGACGGCTAAATCCCTAAAAAGTGTCATCTCTGCAGCTTAAGAGGCTGCACAGTTCAAGACAGAATAAATCATGAATGTGTCTATATTACATGTCCAGGCCCTGCCTTTCTCCCCATGGACTGCCTTCATGTACCAACGTCCCGATGTTCAGTTTGCTGAGCTGGGCCTCGGTGGAAGGGGGGGGCGGTTGGTGGTCTGGCTCTTTGGGAAGGAGTGGACCACCTCCCCTGTCCAGATTCCTCTGACAACGTGGCATTCTGTGTGCCTGACCTGGTCCCACACCAAAGACAGACCCGCCCTGTACGTCAATGGGAAGCCGATGGACATCACGGCAGGTGGGTCGGGAAAACAAAATATAACAACAGATACCTGGGGAAAGAAGTTCCTGGGGACTGCAATAAACAACAGAAATAACATCTTATTTTATTACCTCCACCAAGGAGGATTAACTTCCCTTTGTATTCATGCCAGGTTAGTATTTGTATTGGCTCTTTGATTCGAAGCAACTTGCCTGGGACACAGACACGCGCGAGCAGCATCAAGGATCAAGATCAGATTGGAGCCTAAGAGTTGATGAAATGGAAGAGAGATTTTTATCCTGTTGGATGTAGGATTCACACTTTTATTTCCCTACACTGATTCCAACCTCTAAACTCAGGATATCAGACAATGCGGATCTGATACAGTGCTCAAATTGACATTGGCTAGATACATAATTCAGCAAAGGATAACTGCCTGGTTTGACGACTCAGAGTTTTTGCCATTTGTGCTTGTTATTGTACCTATGATTTTTCTATGAATACTAAGATGTGTTTTTCTCTTCCCTCCAAGCTGCTGGCGACGCCTCTCCCCACCTTTCCCCCAAACTGGCCCCCAACGGGACCCTCACTCTGGGTGCGGCACACCTCCTGTTGAACGGGAACATCCACGTCATCCCTCTGCCCGCCATGTTGGGAAAACTATCTCTTTTCCGGCTCTGGGGGCGAGAACGCAGCGAGCAGGAGGTGACGTCGCTGGACTGTACGGAGGGGGAGCTGGTGAAGTGGGACAGGGGCTACTGGGACACGCGCTTCTGCATCCCCCAGCTTGACCCCACTCTGAAATGTGGTGAGCCGACAGAGGAAAAAATAAAAAAAAGAATTACGAATAACAGGAAGACTCTTTCTCAGATTGTATTCCGCACCTTCTTTTTTAAGTCTTCAAGTCTGAATATTTTCTCCCCTCTCTGTTTCCTACAGTGTTTAAACGGCTCCGCCATCCACTGATTCCCTTTTTTTTATGCAGTGAATGTAAATGTCAGTTTCATCAAGCCTTTTACAGCTGTTTTCCAACCTCGGTGGAGCCTCCACTGCTGCCGCCTTTGCTTTATTTCCTTGTCCCTCAGATTAAATATTGACAACCTGTCGTCTTTCAGTTAAGCAAATATGGAAAGGCCTTCTGTGATCAATACCATTATGATCAGAAGCCTTTATCACGGAGCTGTCGCAGGTTTTCTCTCTGCAACGCTGAATCCACGCTGTGCTTTTAGCCATAAAAAACGATTGGGAAGCATCAGCCTGAAGTAACCCTGAAATTGACTGTAGATTCTCTCTTTATTATTGAGTCAAAACTGCCTCCAGAATATTTTATTATGATTGATTAATATACATGTTTTTTTTTTATTTGGATTTTCTGACTTAGCAAGAGTGATGCCAATTCGTAAATCAAAAAGGTTCTTATTTAATCATCTTATTTCTGTTATAACTTTGTATTATTGATGTTGTTTAACACTTTTGCTTCTTCTTCTTCTTTTATATATGATAACACATTTGTAATTCAGAATAAAATAAAGACGAAACTAATTTTGACTACAACCAAAATTTACTTGATATTTGATTATAAACCATTGCTGAATTTTTACATTTGCAGCCTGGTCCATTTATGAAGTGAGACTGACGATCGAGCTCAGCGGTGAGGATGAGACGACGGAGCTCTACACGGTCAGAGACATCGCTCATCACTGGGTAGGAACACGGACATCGTCTTTTTTAATTGTAATCATGGACTTACACACACACACACGGTTTTTGTATTATGATTGTAACAATTTAGTTTTTCTGTCACTTTGATTTGCTACACGTATGTGAAGTATGTCAATTAACTCCTTTAAAAAGGATACAAAGGATTATAATAACATTGCATCATGATGTATTTATAGTAACGATGTGACAGTACTGCCAAATCTTAAAATATAGATTACTACGTCATTAAATAATGTGATAATATGCATGAATATCAAACCTAGTATATCTAGACAGACTTTTATTGATGCATATATTGATGAAGGATGCATTATATATAGAGGTGTTATACTGGCTGTTCCCTCTGCTGTTTGTTGTTCCTGTAGCTCAGAGCGGTGCTGCCCGCCAGCATCTATTTACCCAAAGTGTCTGTGTTTGAAGTATCCAGGTAGGAGAAGATTCTGACGTGACACACGGTGTATTTAGTAATAAAATGCCTTTGAACTTCAGGTCAATTAAACCATATATTTTAGAGCGCAGAGCAGACAAGAGGAACTGAGTGTCTCTGGTCTCTGACACAGATCCAGGACCGGAGACGGCCTCATAAACACGTCACATGAGGACAGTCTGGTAAGCAGGAATATCACAGCCCCAAAGATTGGCTTTTTAAGTAAGTATTAAATAGTTCTTTTAAGGTGAGTGCTGGGCCATAAGTACCATTTTATTTATTTTACAGATATTTCCTTAAAGTCATGTTCAAAGTAGTTGAGAAGATCTGTCTTCACACTTTCAAATGATCCCATAAATGTTATGTTGAAATACAATATAATAATATAATTTTATCAGATTTTAATTTTAGTATAATATATATATTGTTTACATTTTGCAGGGAATTAACATCTCTTCTCTTCTTCAGATGCAGTGGACTAACAGGTAATAAAGTCGTAATAACGTAATGTTCACGTTTACTGTTTCACTTCATTAAGGTTCCATAGCATTGTACAATCTGAATGTGGCTGGGAAAAAATGGTAGACTAGCAGGCCGGATATGTAATGTCTACAATCATTTTATCATAACCATTTACAGTACGTGGAGTAAAAACATGCTGCGCGACCTTTAACTCTGTCCCCTTTGCAGATATGAGTGTCTGGTTCATGCCAGCGTTATCCCCAGTTTGGACGTGGCAGAAGTGCAGAGAAAGATCCACGCTTACCTCTCAGTCCACTACCTGGACCCCAGTGGTGTGCTCCAGCTGCAGGCCGTGGCCGGCAGCATATGCACCACTCCTATTGGTGGGGAACAGCTTCTTGTTTGAGTGGAAGAGGCACGTTGCACACAGGCTAATAATCCCTTTCTTTGTGCCTAGAAAGCTTTTCCTGTGCCACCGCCAGGCCTCCCGATGAGGTGACAAAGCCCGTTACTGTCACGACCACCGCCTCCACGACCGAAACAACACCTGCTACGTCCTCCCCTACCGCCGCCTTTACACCAACCACCACCGCATTTGATGCGGCCACCACCGCGTTTAATGTGGCCACCACCACGTTCAATGCAAATACCACTGTGTTCCAAACAGCCATCACCAGCATCGCCACAACAAATCCCACCATTGAAGCCACATCCACCACCTTAACAGAAGGCCCCGTGAATATCTCAGGTCAATCTGGTCGAGAAAAAACGTCCTAGCTCAGTTTTGTGAGGGAAATTCCTTTGTCACATTCTTGATTGTTAGTTTTTTTTTGCTTTATCTCCCCTGCAGTGCTGTATTTTGAGGTTATGGTGAACGTGTCTATAACAGGAGACTGCGAGGCAGAGCACACTCTTTCCACCTGGGTACGTCTCTATCAAATGTAGTTGGTTTTCCGGTCTTTTTAAATCTCCACGTCGCATCGCGTTGAGAACTCTCTGACTGTCTCTGGCAGCTCAACGCCAGTCTGCCTGACGACAAGATGGTCGTGCTCGACCTTCAGCTGATCCCCAAAGCTCGCAGGTACAGGTTGTGCGTTTAAGAAATGCAGTCGACAACACAAGCGAGAGAACACTCGACCACCAGGCGAGAGGAGGATTAAATCTGCTGATCTCATTTACAGGCGTCTTCCTAACCTGCAGCAGAACCTTTCCACTTCCGATAACGTAAGTAACTCAAAGTGAGACGCGTTAACAGCTCGGTGGTTTTGAGACGTCTGGATGAGCTAAGCTTGGGCGTGGTGTATTAAAATGTTGATTACAGAGTGTTGGTTTGTAAATATCTGAAAGTGGAAAAACCCTTGCACTAAAACTCACAATAATGAAACGCTTGAGAGTGAAATGTATCGAAGCAGAGTGGAAAAATGCATCCATTTTTTTTTAAATAAGGACCGGATTTTACATTTGGTTTTACTCGTTATCATGTAGTTTACTCTGTCTGAAATCCTAAAAAATTGTTTCTCCTCCTCCTGAAAGATGTGTGAATATTTCCATTCTTTCCCAGGTGTCTGTGTACAGAGTTTCAAGGTATGGATCATGTAGCTCTGCACATTCTCACGTAGATAAGGAGCAAATTACAGTAAATAAAAGGAAATTACATGAAGTGGTAGACACACAATGAGGCCATAATTAAATGGTGCCAGTGCAACCGGCTGCTTTCACGAAACGCATCACATATCAGACCTTTGCTGCCTTAAAAGCCATCCCTTATATGTAATGCTGCATGTGCTTCTAAGAGAAGATTATATTTAGTAGAAGGAGCTTTGTGCAGCTCATGATTGACTGCTACTGTCTGCAGAGAGAGCTGTGTTTTCCAGGTCCAGGTCATAATGCCGCTGTCAGACACACAGGAGATGGAAAGGGAGATACGACACCTACTGCTGATCCCTTATAACAATGGCTCCATCTCCATAGCAACCAAAGACATACAAATAAGTCGCATACGTGAGTGAGGTTCATTAAAGAGTAGCGGTAAATTATGTTATAATATAATAGGATCCTTCCTTTTGCATATCTAATAACATCTAAGTAAACCAGCCTCTAACAGAATACATTCCTTCCCCATCTGTGGCTACTTCTGCTTCAGTGATACTTAAGTGCGATGCGGAAACCCACCAGACCAGGAAAGGCCTGTTCGAGTGGCCGGCCACTTCAGGAGGAAAAAACGCAACCCTGCCTTGCCCGAAAAACCCTCGCCGCTACGCTACCAGACACTGGTGAGGGTTTTGTTCATCACGCCGACCCGCTCACATTCACACGTACGGCACGAGTAGACATGTGTGATCTGTCTTCAACCTCCTGAATGGAATTACAGTATCCTACTCTCTACTCTCATACAACATAAAAGGAACTAAATGTTTTTGTGTGTATGATGAAAAAGTTTAGAGTTACATTAATGGATGTGATTCATACAACATCAGTAATATATTTTCATGCTTGGGAAGTAATGTCTACTCGTGTTACCGTCTCAGTTGTTCTACATGTTCTACTTCATTATAAAGTACAGCCAAGTTTTGCAGGTACATCATCATAATCCACCACATTCATTCTGAGGGGAACGTGGACTAAATTTAATAGCAGATAACCCAGTAGCTACAGGGTTTCCCATACGTTCTACACACGTACGCATACATTCTAATATATATATTAATCTTGGAACCATGCATCTCTACTCACAGCGAGTGTAAAAGTAAGAAAAGTAAAAGGCGCTAGAGGAGAAGCCAGGCAATGGTCACGGTTTGGTGCAGACATGCATGTATCGATCACGTCCGTTGGCTAGATTTACATGGCCGCCTGGCTGCGTTTAGGAGACTCTCTGCGTGTTGGTTCAGTGTGATAACGCGCATGGATGGCTGCTCGGCCCGTGGTATAAAAGCGTCAATCAGGGGCTAAGCGTCGCTAATGAGTGGAGTTAGCGGATAGGGAGGTTTCCTGGATCAACAGCGTCACATCTGTCTTCTGGTCTATTTTTAGTCCGTCCGATCTGATCAAGATAAATTGACACGAATATGCTATTTAACAGATTCACTTTGCTGCTAAAGTCCAACTTGGATAGAAAACTATGAATAGTACATTACACAAGAATATAAAGTCTCTATTTTGTAGAAAGAACTAAATAAGATAAAACAAACATATTACAAAGATCTTTAAAACGGACACTTTGGACAATGTCCTCTATGTCTTTAATATTATATTCTTATAGTCTTTCTGCCTGTTTGTGTGACAGTAAACTGTGCATCAGTACCAAGTGGATGGCTCCAGACCTGGAAGAGTGTCCTCTAGTCGTGGAGATCATCCCTGATCTGGACCATGTGGAAGTCACTGCTGGTCAGTCACACACTTTTAGTTTGTCTTTTGTGTTGTAGATGTCAAGTGACGCATCATTTCAGGCTTCATACTTAAATGTAAGGGTCAAAATGTGAATAATTCCCGAAGACATGACAAAATGTCTCACACTGAAAAGAAAATGTCAAACTAGATTGAATAGTTTTAAGTAGCTAACAAACTTGTTAGAATTTAGAATAGAGTTTAAATGGTGTAACTCTCTAGTTCGTTCATTGTATTTAAATGAATAAGTCATTTATTGGTTTAAATTCAATGAATTTAAGTTGAATAAGTGGGAGTATTTCCAACTAATTCATTTAATTCAAAAAATATATATTCATTTATATGTTAACAATTTGAAACAATTCATTGGTTGGGTTCTGATGAAGACAAAGCCAGTAGTGGGATACAGATAAAGCAAAGCTTCATTTCAGCAGATTATTATTTATCTGCAGAGACGGCGCAGGACGTGGTGGAGATGATTGAAGGTTTACTCAGCAACCAGTCCACGCTCAACTACCAGGAGCTGGCCACGGTGCTCAAGAAGCTGGAGGACATCCTTAACCTCAGCGTGGTCACAACCAACCTGGGCCAAGCGCTGATCGACATCATCTCAGACATCCTGGAGTCCGACAGCGACCTGGTGCCCTTCACCAACACGTAGGAAGATGACAAATCCCAAAGAAAGAACCCGATTATTGTGACTCTATTCAGTAACTCGGCGTGTGTGTGTGTGTGTGTATTCTCCGTAGTATTCTGAACATCACGGAGGCGGTGGGAGACAAAATGCTGGGCTTCGAGGGCTCCTTCACCCTGGCTGCTCCGGCCATCGCCATCTCCGTGGTGGATGTGGTTCCTGGACACTTCGACAGTTTGACTTTCGGAGTTTCGTCTGAACACCCAGGCTCAAAGCCAGAGGTGGGTAGTGAAATAAACCACTGAATGTGATCTGTTAGACTCTTAATTATAGGGTTAAGTTCATTAGTCATAGTTTGAAACAGACTAGTAAAAGTAGCATAAAGTGAAGACGACAGGTGTCTTAAACCAATACTACAGATTTTTTTCACTATTGTGATTGTAGGTATACAAATTAGTTTTGGTTATTATTATTTTTTTTAATTAAAAGTATTAAATATTATTTATTTATAATGTATTATTATTATTTACTTTTTCAATTTTATTTTTCTTCTTGCTCATCATAAAAATAACTGATTGCAAGAACAGATTCTGGATATTTGGTGGATGCCTTGAATTATAGATTAATTGCATTTAAAGTATTACGGTATACCACAGAGTGATGCATCTTCTCACGAGCTGATTATTTGTTTCTGCCTGTCAGTGTTTTTTTCTGGTGATCAAATGAACGTTTAACAGGGCTTGTTTTATTTATTTTAAGGTTAAAGTGTGATAAACTATGACGTGGAGCTGAGACCACAACCAATTAAAAACAGCCGTCATTATGCTACTTAGATGAAAAGTCATTTTGCCAGTAGAAAACTTGCTTTTTTTAATTTAACCCTTAAACATCCATCTCCCTTTACATTTCCTTTGATTACTGCAGGGGAGAAAAATAAAAAAAAATCTTATTCTAAATCATAGCTGCACCACTCCATCAAAGGGACATGTGAACCTGAGCAATATTTGTCCACACACCATGAGTTTTTAATTATTGGCACACCGGCTCACAGGATTTTCAATTAATATCCTGAAGTTGTGAATCAACTCAAAATCTGCATTATAAAAATAGCCTCTTCTGCCAAATATACAGCGTAGAGCAGCGCACAGATCTAAAGGCAAACAGAGTGCGTCAGATCATATTTATGATGATGTTCATTGAAGCATAAAGAGTGCGTCTTTGCTGTAGGTTTTCATCAACAAGTTCCCCTTGAACGGAACGGTGGCTTTCATCTCGCTGCCGTCCATCCTGCAGCACAGCGGCCCCGACCACAACCCGCCGAGGGTCCAGTTCCAGTTCTACGGCCTCCCTGTGCTCTTCAGGGTAATCCTGCTCGTCATAATTCTGTTCCACGGGAATATCTGATCTCTTCTTCTGCTTACTCATAAAACAACAGCGTTATTGAAACAAAAAATGAACGTGTGTGTTTTATTATTGTCCTCAGAGCAGCCAACAGGGGCAGATCCTCAACACGTTTGTGGTGTCAGCCAGTGTGACCAACACCACGTCTCCGATCCAGAACCTGGATGAGGAGGTCAAAGTCACGCTCCGCCATCTTATACCTAATCATGTATGATCAGATGTCAGTTATTATAAATGAACATATTCTTTTTTTGTCACCTTTGGTCCATTGATACATTTTCACCTCTGTTAAAGCTTAAGAAGGTCGTTCAGTGCGTGTACTGGAACTTCAATAAAAACGGTAGGTTCTGATTTTAATAATAAAAAAAAGATGGCAGTGATATTGTCCTAATCACTTGAATGTCCGTCACCTTTCAGATGGAAACGGTGGCTGGGATGATTACGGGTGCAGGCAACACGTCAGCCACCCTGACTACACCACATGCCTGTGTGATCACCTCACACACTTTGGAGTTCTTCTGGTGCGGACTGCGTATCTATTATCAACACGTTAGTGTGAATGGATGCATGAGTGACCTCAGAGGGATTAGTGACAGCAGAAATAGTTCAGTTAAAGATTTTGCCAGCAGAGGACGCTCAAAGCCAGATTTATAAAATGAATGATGGGCAAATTTACAGGTAGAAAAGACACAGTAGCTTTATAATAATCATACAAGTTATTGAGAGAATAAAAAGATGCAGATGTGGAGGTAGGATGTGATCAATTGCTTATAGTCAAACCTAATCTAATTAGTGAGAGTTATATATCCCTTACAAATCTGTGTGTGTTTGTATGTGTGTGTAGGATGTCTCCAGGATTCAGGTGGACCCGGCCAATGAGCACATCCTGACCATGATCACCTATGTTGGCTGTGGGGTCTCATCGCTGTTCCTGGGGATCACTCTGCTCACCTACACAGCTTTCGAGTACGATGCTGACGCCTTGAGTGTTTATTTTTAAGTCATTTTCTAGACTGTTGTTCCGTAGGTAAGGGGAAAACCAAACAAAATCAAGTTTGCATGTTCCCCATTGTGTTAAAATGACCCTGCAGGTTGCATTTAGAAATCTTTAATTTTCTCTCTATCTTTAATATTGATTGACCACCAACATTTGAGGTGGAACTTTGGCCAAGTATCTTTGTAAAGATAGTTAAATTGGTTTTTAAGCAACGATTGCTCCAGCAGGGGTTAGGAGGCTTCATTCGATGCTGTGTCTTACCATTGCTTCCTGCTCAGGAAGCTCCGTCGAGACTACCCCTCTAAGATCCTCATTAACCTCTCCCTGGCCCTGCTGGGCTTGAACCTGGTCTTCCTGGTCAACTCGTGGCTCTCCTCCTGGGGTCTGTACGGCCTCTGTGTGGCCACGGCCTCCACACTGCATTACTTCCTCCTGGCTTCATTCACCTGGATGGGATTAGAAGCCGTCAACATGTACTTCGCCCTCGTCAAAGTGTTCAACGTCTACGTGCCCTCTTATATCCTCAAGTTCTGTGCCGTGGGATGGGGTGAGTCGCGTGTTTGCCGGCTAGTGTTTGAGGGGCAGAAACGAAGCGTTTAAGGCGAGGCTGATTAAAAAAACCCTGCCCCCCCCAGGGATTCCTCTGGTGATCTGTGTGCTGGTGCTCCTGGTGAACAGAGAAGCCTACGGCAGTCACCTCTACTCCAATGCTCAGTCCAGTTTGGAGCCACTGGACAGCTCTGAGGACTTGTAAGTTTTGGCTGCGTCTTTATTTAATTTTCCAAGTTTTTCTTGAGGCAGATTCACATAAATATGAGTCTGTGTTTGCCGTTTGGCTGCTGTGGAAATCATATGCAACTTGGTTGTGTTGGTGAGCTGCAGGTTTAATGCAACAATACACATGCAAAAGTGCAAAATGTTTTTTTTTCTAATACCAACCTCCAAAACTATATCTAAAATCAAGCGATTATTTAAATTGCCAGAAGTGCAGCAATAGTTCTATTGGTTTTAGTTTATCGTGATTAGATAAACATATATATGATGTTGTTACACAAACCCTACAAACATAGACTGAGGTGGACTTGTTTTCCTCAGATAAAAATCACAATTTGCTGTACGTTACTTTTAAAGATCCTATATTGTAGAAAGTTAGTCCCATTGTCCCATTATCCCCTAAAACAAACCAAGAGGACTTCTGTAAATTTGCGATGGCATAACTATAAAGTCACTTCCCTCCATTCACATCTATTTAAATCAGCCAATCAGTGGAGAGCCTCATTAATAGTAATAAGACGAAACGACCTGTTTCAGGAGATGTGAAAGTATAATGAGATGAGTTTTGATCCACATCCAGCTGTTCTTAGTAGCTTAATCTTAGAGGATGACGGATGACGCACATGTATTTGCGAAAGTTCAGGTTATTCATCTGTCTTCACCTCCGCCTGCAGGAGGTAACACAGAGAGAGCTTTAATACAGTTTTCCTCAGTCGAACCCTGACGCATTTAAGGTGTTTCACACTACAACTCTTGACTATGTTATTGCCATGACGACTGTGTCTCCTCCTCTTCCTCTTCTCCTCACCCCCCCAGCTGCTGGCTGCAGGACGACGTGACGTTCTACGTGTCTGTGGTCGCCTACGGCGCGCTGGTCTTTCTCTTCAACATTGCGGTAAATAGTTGTGTAACATTTAAGTGGGAACACACGTTGGAACCATTAAAACACTTAAGTGAGATCAACAGGCCTTTTAAACTGTATATATGTTATAATTGTAGTATCCCACAAAAGTGAGTACACTCCTAAGTGAAATGTCCAAACTGTGCCCAAAGTATACTTTTCTTTTTATCCATCCACCTCCTCCACCTTCCGTGTGAGGATGACCCACAGGTGCTCATTAGGGTTTTAGGTCTGGAGACACGATGGACATCACCTTTACCCTCGGTGTCGTCGGGGTGTGTTCGGGGTCCTTATCATGGTGGAATACTGCACACTTTGGACAATAGACTAAGGGGTGAACTCACTTTCAGAGATAGAATATATGTTTATAATATTAACTTTTTTTTTGAAGAAAGAAAAGTTCTTTTTTCAATGAAGACATTAAACTAATCAGAAATACTCTCTATAAATTGTTAATGCAAATGTCTGGCTTTTAATACAATATCTTCATAGGTGTATAGAGGCCCATTTCCAGCAAGCATCACTCCAGTGTTTAAAGGCACAGTGTGTTTGAAAATTGCATTAAAAGCTAATGGATGATTAGAAAACCCTCTTGTAATTATGTTAGCACAGTTGAAAACAATTTAGCTGCTTAGAGTTTAAAGGAGAAAATTCTTATTTCAAATAAAAAACATTATTTCTAACCTTGACTTTTCTTAACTACATCTTCCGAAAACTTTCCGGCTCATTTGTTAAATAAACGTGACCCGCCACGACTCACATAAATATCTCTATGTAATCTCAAATTTATTTTCTTAAGTTACTCTGAAACTTCTTCTCAACAACCCAGGTTTTCGTGGTGGTTCTGATCCAGATCCGACACATGCGGGTCAACAGTCCGGCTGGAACCCGCAGCGGACTGATGCATGACCTGAGGGGGGTCGCCAGCCTGACCTTGTTGCTGGGACTCACGTGGACTGTCGGCTTCTTCACCTGGGGGCCAGCCCGAATCGTTCTGCTGTACCTGTTCTCCGGACTCAACACCCTGCATGGTCGTTGCTTTTTTTTTTCTTTTTCTTTATCCGTACAGAGAGAAGCACCGGAAGCCACATTCGATTTGTTTATGAGATGCATGAGAACTTGCAACAGTTTTCTCCCCAAAAAAAGGGCAAAATCTCTCTGACCTATTCAAATGGAATTAGAATTAAATCTGAATAGATTTGGAGTATAAATATGTCAAATAGAGAACTAAAATGAAAATAACCAGCTAAAATAACTTACATTTACATTTATAATTGTATTACGTACTTTGGCTGTTCAGTAGTTGTTAGGAAGGGTTCATGAGGGGGAACAACAGTCTTCATGTGAACTTCTTGGCAGCTCCGCATAGCAATTTGGTGGCATTCACGAGAGTCATATGATTTTAACGAGCAATTTAAGATAAGTTTGTGCAATTAAGTGAGTTTGATGAATCCAACTTGGAACAGTGAAGTATAGGCCTCAGGTTTAGGGAGGGATTCCATAGATAGTTCTTAAATTGCCTTATTGGGTGTGCCGCTGGTTGTCTGTTTATTGAGTGACATTGTGCTTGCAGCACAGGCTGTTTTCCTCAAAAACTTGCTTCATGTTCACAGTTCAAAAGAAACCTGCAGAACTTGGACACAAAAAGAGGAAGAACTCGAATACAGAGGATGAATGATGCAACGATTTCACAACTACATTCACCTCGATTAGCCTCTTTCTGTTATATCTGGGAGTGATGCAACCAAAATCATTCACTTTTTGCTTCTGGAAGTGCAATGATTTGCTCAAAATGCAAATCGACAATACTGAGGGACTAAAGAACCTCCAACAAAGATCTATTATAGAGCTCACGACCTCGTGTCACTTTTTCTAGGTTTCTTCATCTTCCTCTTCCACTGTCTGATGAAGGAGAACGTCAGGAAGCAGTGGAGGATTCACCTCTGCATTAAATGTTTTGGACCTGAGGAGCATTCTGGTAAATCAGCCGCACCTAATGTCGTTACCCCTTAAAATAATGGTCAAAGTCATTTTTTGGACTTAAGTGACTTTTTTGGCTTTTTTACCAGTAAAATCACCTTAATCATACTACATGATAGTGTTGTGCCTATAAATATATGCAATAATTATGTGGCCAAATATAAAGAAAGAAAGGAAGTTCCAGTTCCTTTAGTCCATTAAATATGTCGATGCATGTCAAATGTCACCACTTCATTAAAAACTGCTGTTAAAAAAAATAAAAAAAAACAAAAAAAAGGGAAGTGATGGAAAATAGAACTATGAATTTGATTTACCTGACCTTTATTAAATGTAACTCCGTTTACAATATAAGGCATTAATTATACATAATTTAATTTACTTAATGTAAGTTTTAAGTTTTCACTATGAAATGAGAAGTTTAAACCAGGTTTAAAGTTGTCTAAAGTCAGAATGTTTAAAAATCGGCCTGAGTAACTTTATTCTTTAAAGTTACATAAGTGACACAGAAGGTTGTTTTTATGTTCACAGCTATCCACTAGGATTCTCTGAATTTGATAATAGTTTTTGTGTTTCCAAAAAAAAACAACATAGGCCAGTATTTTAATAGATTGATGGTGTGATGCTGTACAGCAAATCATGGTACATTTTTTATTTGTCATTGACTGAGCAAACTAAATATTTGCTTCAGTTTTGAAAACATACTCTTTTTGATGATTTGATGAATATCTGAATAGTAAATTAACTGCACAAGCTAACTGCTTGCACTTTGGACATTTCTGGGGTTATATCCTTCCAACGTGTCGGATGCCCTCATCCAGAGTGGAGCAACTCTGCATCCGTTGCAGTCGTGCACAGGCCGAGGCCGGACCCTCCACGACCGTCGGTGCCGTCCGTCCACCACTCGGTCAAGTCCAGCTCCACAGACAGCACGTCGGCTTCCTCCCACTCCAGCCAGAGAGACTCATCCTGTAAAAGACCCAACCTCGGTGAGGGAACACACTAACTTCTTGCAAATTAATAACTCTTAAATATCAAACTGGGCAAAAAAGGGCCCCTCTATAATGAATGTGTTGATCCCTATCTATTAATAAACATTTAAGGTGACAATTGGAAATTCATCTCGTTAAAATTCTGCTTTGTTCATGTGAAGCAATGATCACTGGTTTAGTCAGACATCACAATCCCGCGGCTGCCGGCATCACAGTGAAGGTCACTGCATACATTAACGACCAACGTTAAATAATTAGAAAAAATCCTTTTGTAGTTAAGCCGGTTTAAACACAACTGAAAGGACACAATGGGTATTTCTTTAAAAGGTTTCCTATCACATTCTGACAGCTCAATTTAAGTTTAATTCCCCCTCTCACGCCTCGGCATACATTCTCCATCCACACGCGAGGACGTGTTTTCGCAGGTCTAAATTGTTCACAGATGTTTAATTATCTTGCAGGCCTCTTTGTGAATTCCCTGGCTCTACCTCGGGCCCAGAGAAGCCCCTCAGGTGCGGGAGCCCTGCCTTCCCAGAGGGGGATGATGAACAGGACACCTGGCAGGAGGAATCACTTGCTCAGCCAGCAAAACCAACAATGAAACACACAAGCATTCGCAGTCATGCAAATTCGACAACCCAGTCTCTGAAAAGCATAATACGAGCCACATATGCATGTAACTCACACGGTGTGGAGACACAATGAATTCCAGTGATATAAAACTGTTTTGTCATGCAAATATTTTTTAATCAATTAATTATTTAATTTATTTATCGGTGGGGTTGGGGGGGTGTTTTTTGCTAAATATTGCAAAAGAGCCTGTAATTATGAAGACATGAGTAGTTGCATCAGTTCCAAGGAGGAGTTGGTTGCCAAGCAACTGGTGAGTGGAGCCATGGTGACAATGAACCATAGTACCACACAGTTTGTACGGAAAAAAAAAAAAAATACAATTTTATATTTAAGCTGAAGCAACTTCCAGATTCCTTCTTACCACATTTATCGAAAAAAAACACTTAATCACTTTAGGAAATTCTAAATTGTATATTTAATAAATATATATTTTTAAAATTTTAAATATGTTTCCGACCAAGGTCATATCTGGTGGTGGTGTACTGCAATCCATTAAAATAAAACCTGTGTCTAATATTTAGGCCACTTCATCAACACACTCGTGGGTGGAAAAAAACCTTTCAAAAGGCTACTTTCATTTAAAATTAGAGTACCAGAGGTTTTGTTCTGGTTTCTGTAATTTTAATCTTTTGTGGATTAGACAGGTTCCTTATTAATAATATACAGAATTAGAATACTTAACATTTCAAAATAGTGATAAAGTGATGACAGACCACAGAATAGAAAATGTATGATGTTGAGAAACATGAGACTTAAGTATTGTATTGTACTTATGTCATGTGGAGAGACTCAAAGTCTCACTTGTGGTGCATAATCGTGAGGTCGTTTATTTCTCTCAACCACCTCCACAAACTAAAACTACACCAACATTTTGCATGAAACGAAAGTAGAAATACTGTTAGGGTCATTAGCGAAGTGCGTTGCACAGAGCAGCAGTAAAGACAATCTCAAGAGGAACTTGGATAAAGTCCTATGTGGCTGTTTTCAGTCCATGGGTGTTTTAGATTTCCAAGGACTGGCCAGTTTACTCAGAATCTGTTTGACCAGATCTTTGACTTCCACCTATAAAATCTGGAACCTGCACTGTGCACTCACCATAGCCACTGCTGATGGGTTTGCAGCGAGCATGGATGTAATCGTCTGTAGCTGAAACACACCTTGACCTGTGGTGAGTAGGAAGAGGTGGACCCCCCATCTGTGTGACTGGGTGCAAAGAACTCTAGAGGGCTCCCTTGCAAAGCCTGCTGGAGAAGTCAGGGCCACTCACACAGTAACAAATAAAGCCCATAAATAATATTCCAGCGATGGATGATTCCAGTCATCATACAAGGAATGCTTCATATAGGTACTACATTCTCTATTTTGCTTTTCCTATTTTTCTCATGAAATCTATCTTACGAAATAAAAGGTACCTTAGTATCAAAATACACTTTGTCTTTTACCATTTAAGCCCCAGGCTTATGTTTTAGTTTCCCTGCAGAAAATGACAATGCAGTAAATATGGAATATTTCTACAACCACCAAGGTTATGTACATGTAGTAGTATCAAAAGAAATATATATATATATACAACATGAGAGGTTATTACGGAGGTGTCATAATTAACAGATGCCACTGTTACAGAGCAAATATAGCAAGAATATTGCAAAACCGTGTCCTCTTGTCTCACAACCAGCTACATTCATGTCCTCCCTCACTACATCCATAAACCTTGGTCTTTCTACATACTTCATTTATTACCTAAATAAAAACTGACCCAAATGAAAAAAGGAAAACAAATACAAAATTAAAAAACTAATAAGATAGGAGTTCAAAGATCAATTATGTGTCCATTAAATCATTAAAATCACACTGAGGATCATTACAGAACATAAAGAATAATTTCTCTAAGATTTTGGACATTGATTATATAAATATATATATATATATATATATATATATTGATACAGTAACAATAACATTGTGTTTTGCTACAGATAAAAATGCTTTATTTATTGTTGTATCCAAGGTTTTCTCATGCAATATATAGATACAAATCAATGCTGCTCCAGTATTTGGATTTTAACAGGATAACATCTAATGAATACATAAAATGTTTTTCAAACTACTACTACAAAGCCCACTCCCCCTTTTTTTAGAGATGTGTTCATTCAAAGGATCTGTACATGTATATAATCTGTTGCCTCCTCTTTCTGTCTTACTTGAGCTACAGATATCATTGGAGGATATAGTCTCCCTCCTACAATAAACTAATAACAAGACAAATAAAAATAAAATGATATCTGTGCTACAAGCAAGCCAACTTGAGTTTGTAGCCCAGCGAAATAACAGCAACATCATGCCTAAGATGTTGCATAAATCTTTAAAAAAAAAAAACTGTAATGTACCACATCCAATTAGCTAACAGGTGAGGGATTCTGATGGAAAGTAACCGTTCATTTCTGCACAGCGTTTACTGACGCCTGGTTAGTTTGTACTCTTGTACTTGTTTTGGAGGATAGTGGCTCTACTTTAAGGACTGTGATGAACATCCGTACGTGTCTGAGCAGACAATCCCTCAAAAGAATTCTGGTTGAGTGAGAGAAAGCAGGGTTTCCCCCGGGCAGCACTTAACCACTACCCAATTTCTCATAGGAATCCTGGGGTGAGTGTGTTCATTTTTTAGGGTGTTACAGTCTTAAGCATGAAAGCATTACTAGAAGCTGATATTAGCAGATGGCTGTGCAGGGCAACTGATATCAAGTCGTTTTAATGTTCACTTTAGGACAACTGCAGTGATTTCATTCATTCGTCTTTTTACTCCAAACAGCCCTTGGCTCTTTATCATTAATACAATTGGTGCATACCAGATTCTTCTTGGCATAATTGGAGAGATTATAGTGCAGGCCGAGGTTTTTAGGGGACAAATAATTGCTCCAGCACAAAGAAGCTAGGAGTAATTGGCGTGCTATTTCTACATCACTAAGTTAAAGGAGTCTCATGCGACATCGAGCAGCAAATCCTATTGTATCACATAATAATTTGAAATATTATTATCTCCCTCTTCTACCCAATGCGCCGTATTACTTCCCTAGAAATGTATTCTCTCCTTTTTTCCCAGGGGCTATTTTGCTTTGTTTATTTATAGTTTTTCTGCAGAAGGGGCTGCAGAGCCCACCTTGACACCTGTGACCATAGTGTCACCTACAGTAAAACTAATAGTTCCCGCTGCAGGACACGAAGCTGTAACGCGGCGCAACACTGCGAGCGCCGAGCGGGACCACAAATCTATTTTTGTCCGTAACCTCCGCTCAAGGACGCCGCCGCCTCCGACGAGAGCAACGTCTGTGTCACGCCGGCTACTGGACGTCAGCGGCCGAGGGATTGGCCGGGTCCCCAGGCGCCAGCGGTACTACTCTAGCCCTTCGACTTCACTGCAGGAGTGTAAGCTGTAGTCATGTGGTCAAGATTCATATCAAGAACAGTATAGGATAGCGTGCTGGTCCGAGTATTTTGATGCAAGGACACGTTGCTACAAGTTTTTTTTACTTGGTGAATCCATGTTCACCCATCATTGATGGGTAAGAAGCAAACCATTGGTCCTGTCCAATACTTCTAAATCCTTATTTCTATGGCACCAGTTGGTGCAGAGATGGGAACTCGAGTTTGTGACTTGAGTCACACACACAGACTTCAAACAAGACAATATTACCAACAAAAAGAAATGCTGTCTGCATGATCAGCAATACCATGATTGATACTAAGATTACTTTATCAGGCACTCACAAGTCACATTGCCAAACCTTAGCAAACATGTTTAGCTCAGCATTAGCTATGATTGACTTAGCTTGCTACCACCTTCCTCAATGCATATTGTAATAGACTTGACTTGAAATTAGAATTGACTTGGATGCATGACCAAAGACCAGAGACTTGACTTAGACTCGCACAAAAAGACTTGTGAACATGTCTGAGTTGATGCTGAGGTCATCGTGTGGTGGGGAGAAGCCAACAGGCCCCGCTTGGTCACTGCCTTGAAAGAAGATGTGTTTCTTGTAGGACGGCGGCATTTAATCCTCCCATCCATCACCCAGATGCCCGTTGGTGATATCAGACATTTTCTCATTTAAGAACACGGCAATATCAGTATTTTCTCTTTTCATATCCTACAATTGCACTGAAATGTAGCTTCAAATTGATGGATCCATTACTCACACCAGTCTTTGTATTTCATGCCTCTCTGGTACCTGAAGCAACAGCCCACATGTGCAATAAATGCTAGCGTAAGAGGTCAAGGTCTGATGCAGTGACTATAGAGGAAGATGGCCAGTGGCCCTGCTCCTGACTTCAACGAGGTGTTATTTCTACCAATGTGTGACTAGTAAAAATTGTGTTTCTCCTCTCATCAATCGTGAACCTCCTTCTCTCGTGTGACTGTAGGGATTCACCCCGTGGTGGTGACATTGTCGGCAGATGTGAGCAAAGTGCTGACACGTGTTCGCGAGAGACAAGTAGGACAATGTAATGTGTGAGATAAGCTGGGATCATTTGTTTCAAAGCCGCCATTTAGCTGTATAATGGTATCAAGCGCTGCTCTGCTTGTCAGTCAAAGCCATTTGCTGTTAATTACTACAGATATTCACCTTTTACTGTGGTGCCAGATATTTTAATCATGAATAAATACTTGAAAATGAACATCAAATCCCACAACATTTCAGGTTATCTGTGAAGGACACACTTCCATACAAAAACATAAAGATAGTCCCTCTCCCCTCAGGAAATTGGTTACTAAGGAGATAAGCCGATGCTGAACAAATTCTACACCGTGCCGTTGCTACAGTGCGCGACAGCACTCTTTTACATTTATTTACTTCATCTCCCAATCAGATGTCTGCAGAATCAAGTTTATCTTTGAGTCTTGGGGATTGAAGCTCTTTGCATTCTGAGTCCACCCCCCTATGGGGGTAAAGCTTCTTTTACTTGGTCATGGTCTCCTGGTTTTTTTCTATTAGGGTAACAGGTGACATTTTGGCTACACTTTCCAATATGATGCGAAAAACCTTCTGGATGACAAATGTCCAGCAGGGAAGAAGGATGAGGGGCTTTCATTACATGGTTCACCAGTGTTAAAAGCCCTATATGCACAGGACTCATATTACCTGACGACTTTTAGTAATTTATAATAATTGCAGATGTCATCTGTGTTCTGTGCCGTGTCTGTAGTTGTTAAAGTAAAAACTCTTCCCCAAAATATCTATCATATTATAAAAGCAAACAGAGAGGCCATGTGATAAAATGAATAATCTCTGTGACTTGGATTTCTTAGCTAGAAACCTATATGTTGGATTTATATTTGTTATGTTTGTATGTATAAAACAGAGCTGACATATGCCTTGTTACTGTCTGAAATGACATTTTTTATGCAGGTCCTCACTGATCTTTTTGGACCTGCATGTTTGAGTAGAATCATGGTGGAGTGGCCTGTGGACTCACAAATGAGAACAAAGGTGTTCGTTTCAGGCATTCGGCTGACAACTATAGGACTTTTGTTGAGGATACGTTGGCTCACCATTAGAGCTAAAGAAATACATGAAACCTATCACAACCAAATGAGCCACCTTCGTTGTCCTGAAGCTAAGGGTCCACTCATTAATCGGCCTTGGTTACTGACAGTGTCTGCGCCCAATTTGAACTCGACACACTCGCCAGCAGGTTGCTACTGTTCCAAAGTGAAACCTCAGTAACAAGCTGCCACAAGTGTGCAATTAGCAAGCAGCTGGATGTTCTGGTAGCGTTAGTCAAACTGTTCGTACAATGCAGGCGTCCTTTCCTTCACCTCAGCGCTGCTACGACCTGAAGCATCATCCGTCACCAGAGGACTTTGAAGAGGTGAGCTTGGCTCAAATTTGGCAAAGATTGCCCTTCTAAGATGGTCTTATTTGTGTAAATTGTATGCTCACTTTGTAAGCAGCATGGTTCCCGCATGTCACATGTTGTTCCAAAGCCATGGCTATTGGCTATCAGATTTCGCTCATTATTGGAATTTTCCATTGGGTCTCACTGCTGCCCATGAAACCAAAGGTGGTGAAACGTTTGTAGTTGGTCACTTTGGCTTTCTAGCTCTTTATCTTCTGACCCCATCTTTCGATTTGCCACCACATGGTGTCAATTGATGCAAAAAACATTGAGATCATAATTGTAGCACCACCTCTTCTTGGACTGTATTTCCATATTAATTTAATATTTTTTAGAGATTTGCTCCTTACACATTTGCCCCAAAATGTGATACTTTACTTTTATACCTTATATTTATCTAGATCTGAGATGGATGGAGATGGACTTCATTTTATACAAAAGTCAGTAAATTTGTCATTGTTGGACTTACATTTGACATGTTTTACCTTCCATTTCATGTAAAATGTGCTATATGGAAGTTGACGAAAGAAAACTCATGCATAAGTGAATACATTCTGGTTTATTCAGTCTTCTTTGATACTACACTAAAAATCTGTGGGTTGTGGCCTGTGGATTGTGACAAGATTCAAGATTTTACAGAAAATCACCACTGGCTTTGGAAACAGTGGTCCATGTTTTGTAGACCGAATGACTAATTGATTAAGCAAGAAAATATTTCATTTACTAATTGATAATAAAAATCTGATCTTTACTTGCAACCCTATCGTTGTTCACAATCATTTCCCACCAAAGGACAAAAAATATATATATGTGTGTGAAAAGAATTGCATCATAATGTATTATGTCACTTCTCTCATTAGAATACATGTAGTAGAAAAAAAAGTGTCCACATGGTGGAGACACAGGATACGAACACTTTGGGAACTCAATTTGCTTGCAAACACTTGTATGCATGCAACAGTACTGCTACTGTTGGAAACGTAGCTAAATATATAACGTTCTATTCAGAAACTGAAATGTTGAAAGAAGAAAACAGGATAACAGCAATTCTAATATTAAGTCATTTATAATACATATTTATTTCTGAATTCCAGAGTTTGATTTATATTAAATTTATATTAAGTTGAGGATCAGACCCACAATGAAATCACAAAAAACTGTGTCCACATTAAATTTTACTATATAGTGTATAAGTGTTAAAGTGCTGCCTACTACTGTTTTACATACCCTTATATGTGTGTGTAAATACCCATTTCAGTGGTGTCACAGGAGACGATATTTGGATGGAAAATATGGAGGGTGAAATTAAAATGCCACAACCAGGTGGATGTCCACTCACTCTGCTACACAGCTGAATAAATATCATAGTTTCAAATCTCTATTTACACCATGATACCCGTATCAGCATTTCTGCTGAAGATAAAAGAAATAAAAAGAGCGACTCCATCATGTTTTATGTATAGATCCAGCAAATAAACAAATAGGTACTGAATGGTTTGGTGATTTCTATGAATTTTAAATGTGTATTGTTGCAGACACACACACACACACACCAAACATAAAAGCGGGCACTAAAAAGCTCCCATGATGAAATGCAGTAATATTAAGCCTCACACACACACACACACACACTCACACACACCAACACAGTGTGTGGCTTTATTTGCAGTAGAGGAAATGTTCGGTGAACTCTATTTCGCTTCCTCTCACCTCAAGAGAAAGCCAATCTGTGTCTCCTGAGCCAAATAAGGCTTTTTTTTATGAGCATATGTGTCAGTGTGTCTGTGTTACATGTGAGACTGAAATGTTAAGTCACGCCCATCTCGAGAGGACCCACTGAGGCGCGATGGAAACTATCCCTGGTGTCATCTTCATTTTAAATGCCACCTATTCCCTCCCCAAACTCCCCTCTCTTTGTCTCCTTCTATTCCCCCCTGTCTCTCTCTCTCCCGTTCTGTGTCTTTCCTTCTCTCTGTCATCATTTTTTTTCCCTCTTACGTTCACACCCACACACTCGCACACAAGGCTCAGAGATTTCCCTGTTTATTTTATTTTAATGGAAAAAAAATGAAATGGTGCTGGCATGCAGAAGAGCATTTTTTTTTTCGTTTCCGCTCAGAGATGCTGTTTCCCAAATATATTGTCACAGCTTTTTTGCCTGTTGGAATATGGACAAGTCAAAAGTGTGAAATATTGAGCTTGATATTGAAAATAACATATGTTTTATTGTGTGCATGTGTGTGAGAGTGTGACGGTGTTGTGTTGATGTGTGAAAAACACTACTATACACAGCTGATGAGCACTGTTCACCATTGCCATGTATTCATTCATGTTAATTAACATTAGACATTTTAAATGGAACAATGGCTCTGTGATTCTATTAGCAGCATTTGCATCTTGTATGTTTATAGCTTTCTTATTTTTTAGTTCTGTATATTTCCTGATTATATCCATATATTTTATTATCATGAACTTCAGAAGTTTTTAGCAGGGTTTCCAGAATCTGGAATTCATTTCAATAATTTCTTGTAAACTCATCCCCAGATGTTTTTTAAAATATTGCAGCGCTGATAATGTTTTCCACAGACATGATAGGTCAGACATATGGTGATGTTGTGACAATAAAACGTCTTATAAATGTGTTCGGAGCCACACAATGAGCTTTTTGGCATATTTTCATAATTCTCATGCGTGTGTGAATATCTCCTTTAGTTTCCTGTTGTTTTAACTAAGTTGACCTCACACTGTGAGGTTAGTTCATGATTGGTAAAAAATATTGGAATTAGATCAACTAGTATTTTCTAATAAATCTTAGTTTTATGATGAAATATCAAGACTCACATTTTTCATGACTACTGTCTATTTTGCCTTTAGTTACATTTTGGTATTAAATGGATTGAAAAGGTTCCTTGATCTTTTTGGTCTTTTGATTGGATAGTTTATCCAACATTGCTTATATGACTAATTCATCACAGCCTGTTTTTATACTCTATAAAGGTCACACTGAAATATCTTAAATAATCACATCAGTAGGAGAGTCAGCACACATGAGTTTTTTTTTCTCTTTAATTCACTATTCATATATTTAATCCTTTATGACACAGTAAACTGGACAGAAAAGGTCATGTAATTCTGAAGAAGTGCCGCGTTTAAAGACATGTGCATTTTATAGGGACTTTAAAGGATGTTAGTTTTCATAGGAGGCTAAAATGACTGTGATATCACATGAATGTCTGCACACTGATTCATCGCGCTCCGCTGGGAGCTGCATCGTGGAAGAGTGACATCAGATCCGGGTGATGGTGCACTCCAAAAGCAACAACTTTGTCATACTCGTACAGTAGCGGCGGCTTCTCATGCATGCTTCGCTATGTCTGGTTTTGCCTGTGAACAAAATAGGAAATTCAGAGAACCGAAATCTGAAACTAATTTCCAAGTGGGTCACTGCCTCCATGCACAAATGATCAGGGACAATTGGACATTTATATTTTTGCCTAAATGAATTTGACAGGCCTTTCCCCGGGCCCACCACTAGAGGGGAAAAGTTGCTTTGCTCACACTCTCTCCGTTTATTTCCGATGCTCGTACATGACCTACAAATCAGTCAGGAGTGAGGGAGCAGAGAGGGAGATGGAGAATGGGGATTTAGCATTCAGGGCTGCGTTTCCCTAAATGATTCGAAACAAGGAATAATTTTCTCCTAACAAAAGCTTTTTCTCCTTTTGCTGCTGCTGCTTCTTCCTATTCATTGCGTTATAAGTAGCAGTAATAAGTCATTGCACTGGTTAGCACACTATTGAAAAATCAAACGAATGATCAGTTATTTGAAAAAAAAGGGCATTACCATATTCACATTTGTTAGAGGTAATTCCACTCTATTCAGTGTGTATTTCACACATTAATGCATTTCTGCAAAGAAAACTCACTCCCAACTGAAGGATTTAAACAATCAGAAATGCAAACATATTTCTAAAAACACAATTGTCGTTTATTTGACATGGATTTTAAGGGTTGGGGATTTATTCACAGCAGCACAGGACAGACAAAGCCAGTGGCGTGTTTGTTGCCCATTGGACGACTTGCAATACTTCAACTTTTCATCAAGTGTGATTATCACATCCAAACTGCAGTTTGTGACCAAACGACACGCCTTTCATGGCACGTCTTTCATCGGGAAGAGATGATGACACTAACGATGGCTACTTTCCATTAATCGTGTCACTGGGTGAGCGTGGACAAAACATTTTTCCTTGCTAAACACCAGCATGTTCTCTTTTCCATTGTGGGCCCCTGACAGCAGGTTAAAGATAGCATCTATCCCCGAACACGGCAGCCTCACAATGCTGCCAGCGTGACTGTAGACAAACACACTCCTATGAAACTGTCAACTGTCGGCTGCTCCTATGCTGCCACTTGTTATTCCCCAGACTTCACCGCCTCCTTCCAAAATGTATTGTGACACTTCACTAAATGGCAAATGTTTACGAAAGGCTGAAAGGTGCAAAAGGAAGTCGCCTTTGGAGGTAGAGCAAACGTCTTTAGCGGTGACAGGCAATTTAATTCCCCTCCACACATGCATACCTACTCCATCTTTAGGTAAAGACATGAGAAATCACTTCAGATCTGATAGGTGATCAGCAACCTAAAGCAGTGCTGTGCTGCTGGTATTATATAACAGAACATGTGTGGGAAAAGATCCGTCATAACACATGAAAGGAATAGGTGAATTGTCCAAATGATGTATGTATGTGGCTCATCTGTGTGTGTGTGTGTGTGTGTGTGTGTGTGTCCATGCGTATACACCCATCACTCCACACCTGTGTTGTCCTTTAATCTGAGGAAATGCGGTGGATTGCCGAGTGACAGGGATCAAGCTCCGGCGTGTGAAGCATAAGGAAAGGAGACTGGTGCGGATTCTGTTTTTGATGCGCTGCCACCCGCCTGTGCCAGGCAAGATCGCGAAAAGGAGGTGTCAGTTGCTCAGAATACAAATACACAGTCGTTATATGATTAGAAAAAAACCCTCACTGAGACATATTGAGCTGGCACAAAATAATAATACATTTATATATATATGAACGCCCAGTGCTGCTCAGAGCTCCTGTCTTCATCTCTTATATAGAGTCTCCTCTTGACTCTCTTCAGTTGCTGCTGCCTCATGCATCTTTAAAAGATGAGAGGGAGGCTCCACTTTCTCACGCCATGTATGACAAGGAGGCAGAAAACCCGGCACAGATGAAGGAGAAACGGCCCACACATCGCACAGCGCCGCTGTCTTTACATAAAACCTAATCACCCTTTGTCTTTCCCTTTTTTTTTTCTGTGTCATGAGGTATTCCCCAAATCCTACCTCGTCTTCCTCTCTATATATCGTGCCGCTCTCAGTGAATCTCATCAGGATAATTATTCGCACACAGGCATCCGAGGCACGAGCATCTGCCTCTCCTTCTGTTGACCTCCCCCTGCCTCCCCCTCTATTTTTTTTCCTCTTCTATCCTTCTCTCCTCTCCCTTTCCCTCTCCTCTCCATCCCAACCTAACCCCTGAGTTCTTTCCCTGAATCCCAGCGTCCCTCTCCTGCGACTCCTGTCCTCATGCTCCAAAAACGATTTCTTTGTCAGCTAGAGCATCCCTCCCGTTTATTTGCCACTTCACAGCCTTTGCAAATTGCAAACATATTCTGCGTAGATTGTAAAGGGAACAGAAGCGGTTTAAAGTAAGGTTGAAAAAGGAGCAAAATTGAAAGTTGACAGGATGGAAATAATCACAGATTTGCTTTTTATATAAAATATGACTTAAAGAATTAGACAAAGGTGGAAAATGTTCACATATTTGAGCGGATGTACTGAAAAATGTAATAAAAACTGGTGGTTTATTCATGTAGCTTTTACTGACATGTGAGAGTCCACATGGACACAGGATATGCACTGGCCTCTACGGTAAACTATGTGATCCGTGCATTAGCAGAACGTCCGGATGCAAGTGCTGGTTGTATCATTTTACATTTGACAGAGTGTTGCAGAGATGATGCATTTATGTAGGCCAAACCCGGAAGTAACATCGCCCTGGTTCCCTCGTCTGAGGGCCTATGGGATTTGGGATTGCTGCAGAAAATGAGATCTGTGGCGAAACAAAAGTTTATGATGCGTTTTATTCCACAAAACAACCCTTCCAAGTAAACACTACTTTTTTTGTGTAAATGCAATTGCTATAAGTGAAAATGTTAGCCACCACTATTTGCAAGCATATATTATGTTGGAAAACAAAATGTGAATTGTGGTATTGGAATATCAAAGTTATGAGGGTTACATACAAAGTCATGTTGCCACCTCTGTGTACCTTCATATCATATTACTGAAATAGCAGCGTGTAGACATGAATCATGGGATCAAAATACTCACAAAGCATATGGCCAACAGACGCTGACCTTGTATTATCACATTTAAGATGATAGAGTGTCTGTGTAGGTAGGACCAGCACATTACTGACCTGAAGCACTGCCGGGAATCTATGAATCATATTAACGGGTGAAGTACGCCCCTGAAGTGATTCCCACTTATGAAACCACACATAGTCTTCCTGGCCTGAGATAAAAAAAAACCTTGCCTACCCTGTTGCTGTCTCAACTCAATTATGACATAGAACAACAGATGATGCGACACCATACTCGGTTTATCATTTGTGTCGCTTGTATTTCCTGTTGGAGTCAACGCAAACTTATCCTCGCTGCTTTGGAATCTGTTGACAGTGCACACGGCCAGTCAAGTAAAGTCAACATGGCCATCATGCTGGCAGCCTGGCAGAACTACAGCAGAGATTTGCTGATCATTTAAAAAGGCATGTTTCCGGATGGGAATCTGTGTGCTCGCAGAATGTGCCCCGAGAATGAGCCGTGCCAGTTTTAGCCATTCTAGCGGCATGGCGTCGCCCTGGGGACGGCAATAACAGTCCATCAGTCAGCCCGCCACTTTGGTCCAGGCTGAATTATCCCATCAAGCAGAGGAAGGATTGGCATTGATTTTAGTAGACATCCATGGTGCCCAGAAGATGAGTCCTGATGGCTTTGCTGATCCTCCTGAGTATTTGTTGTGCTGGGTGAAATGTCTTGACAAATATTTGATGGTTTTCCATGACATTTCATTCAGACATTGATGTTCAGCATGAATGTGATACCTCTGGTGATACCTTGACCGCTCCTCTAGCACCATCATCTATCTATAAAAGCATGGAGTGTCTGTGGCTTGTGTATCTCTGAATGCTTCAGGTTTTGGAACTAGTTTGCACAGGGCCTGATGGCGCGCCTCCTTTTTTGTGAAATGTTTTTGATAGATATTCAAAACATTATTGTCATCAAGTTAAAATCCCATAGACTTACGTATCAGAGCTCTGTCCTGCAGCAGCACTTCCTCCTCATGTTGCTTCCCAGCGCTTCAGTTACAATTCAAAGCTCCCTTGTCACATTTTCTTCTAGCACAAGAATTGTAAAGTCTTTCAAAAGTCACACATTAAGACGTTAGCCGGTTTCACTGCTACTTCATTCCAACACTAACAAAGGCTACTGTGTAGCCTTCTTACTACAAGACTCATTCACAGACCCGCAGGAAATCCCAGCACTATCACTGAACAGAACAGAATCTGGGCCTAAACTCATTTATTTTAGAAACATGTTTAACAAAACATTCCCAGGTCATTAAACTATATAGGGAAAAGTAAGAGATTGAAATCTGCACTTTCAGCCTTTTTCTTACAATAATTGTATTTATTTGTTTTGCCAAATACACGATGTATCTATTAAGACTATGTAACAGACAAAACCTCATTTGGCCAAATAGGAAAAATCCATTTTAGCCTTTGCTTTTCTATAGGAATACATACCTCCTATGGGTATGGGCCTTTGGTTAATGGCTAAATACTTTCAAAACCTATGGCAAATGTTAGCATGCCAACAACCAGCGTGACGCCCATTTCCTCATAAGTGTGTATAACAGCTTTACATGTCAGTCCTGTTGCAAAGCATCACTGTCTTCACATTCCCTACAGTATGTCCTTGTTACGTGCATTGCATCTGTTGGTGTATTTCACTGGCACATGCTGTGCTATAAATAGCAAGATGGCATGTGCAATAAATTTGCTCCTCTCTGCTCTGAAAGCACCATGATATAGGCTTACTATGCAGCTTGGATGTGTATTAAATATGTTCACCGTAGTCCATATAGCTGGCTCAAATCTCTGAAGAATGGTCATTAAAGGATAAATATAGTGCAGAAACTATTCATTGATTCATTAACTGTGGTAAATATTTGCCCACAATTATCTCAAACGAACAGAGACAGTGGTTACAAATTGCAGAAAAATAAGGAACACATTAATTGGTAATAAAAAAAAAATTGCAAGTTTCAGCCCTACGTGTTGAGCATGCACATGCTTCACAGTTACTGTGCATAGATCGTGTGACGGAACAATAAAACACTGAATCAAGAGGCTTTTTTGACATTTGACAAGCAAAGACAAAGACTGATCTGATAGGACGACGGGAAGAGACAGAGCGAAATCTGAGATTTACGTAGTTAATAGAAGGCTCCGCTAATCAAACATCTAATTATATACCCATAAAATGAACAGAATAGGCGATAACATTACAGGATGGGGCGATCTTTCACGCGTATGCAGAACAGATTCACATTGCACGTGGAAATGTTGGGGGATGGGAAGTCTTCATAGCCACAGCAGGGAATATGCAGTACGCATATTCAGATGGCAGCGAACATATACAGTATGGCATGCTGTATACACAGAGCAGCTTTTCAAGGGCACGGCACTGCACTGAGGTGTGTATTCTAACTGCAGTATTATAAATCTGAATGTGCCTAATAGGACACAGGAGCAGAACAGAATGGGTAAAATGGGGCTTTCTGAATTTGTGCAGTGCACAAAAGAGTAAAAAATGAAACACGGAGGCGCAGGCATCTATAAGACACTGGCCCGGCTCGGACATAGTGTATAAATTAAACATCAGTGGCAAGAAGAGCATCATTTGGACTGCACTGAACCTGCTGTGGATGAATTCCAGCAACGTTTTAATATTCAACCAAGACTTCAAGTCCCAAGAGCTGTGTCAAAGAAGCCAAAATGAATTTGTGACTGTTGAAAGAGTTTTGTGCGTGTGTTCATATGTGTGTGCATATATGTGTGTGTGTGCATGCGTGCATGTGTGTGTGTGTGTGTGTGCACGGACTGGGTCTTTCCCCAGAGCGGTTCTGTTCTGTTCCTCTGCAAGGTGACGCCGGTTACCATGGCAGCAACATCAGCTCTGAATCTCTCTCTCTCTCTCTCTCTCTTCCTCCCTCTGTCTTTTCTCTCTTCCTCTTTTTTCAGCCGTTCGCCCTGTTTCTCTCTCTCTCTCTCTCTCTCTCTCCGCTGCCTCCATCACAAAGCAGGCCAACAACCATCATTTACATGGCACAGTTGGTCCTCGGCCAAGCTCTCTCCCCTCCGGTAGGGAGATATATCGAAATTATGGAAATGTTACACATCAGTTCTGTGCTAACCCCTGATCCCTCCAAAAAATTGGGATGGATCCCCTTATCTCCCATCTCTGACTTTTTGTCCTTCTCACTTTGCAGTCTGCATTGTGGCATTACAAAGGAGACACATTCTAACAGAAATATATATCCGTTATCTATAAATGCAATGACATTATTTTTGTTTATTGGATCATTTGAATATGTAGGGATTAAATACAATTACAGTATATATTTAGCTAGCTACTCTGGCTGCTTGTTTTTGTGGGGTGGATATATTTGTTGTTTTTAATTATTTTCTCAGTGATCTTTATCATTCTGCAATCTAATCTACCTAATTTTTGTCTGGGCATTTAAACGTCTGTGTCACTGATAAAGTTACACCATCGGTTGACTGAGTGATGAGGAGCCGTCATTTGAAATTGAAAGCCGTCTAGTGTTTCACACACACTCCAGCCTTATACTGGGGGTCTGACCTAGTCTAGTTTCCATTCAGCTTGAAAAACGAAACAAAAAGAACAGAAGGGGCGAGACCAGATCATATCAGATCAGAGCAGATCAGAGCCGCCTAATGCAGAGGAGTGATTTCTGTTCCCAGTAGAAATCAATAGACTGAGAGCTTGCATCTTGGGAATGTGTGTGAGTCTCTCCGTGTGTATGCATATGTGAATATGCGTGCTTTCAAATCTGTTCAAAGTAATTAAATAGATTTTATGCATGTGTGTGTGTGTGTGTGGGGGGGGGTTGCTAAAACAGAGAGCCACAGCCAGAGGGTAATCAATACTGACTGTAAATGATGGCTATAATGGGACCGTGCCTGTGGTGGGACGTTGCAGAAGTAATGTGGATGTGGACGGTGCCTGTGTGAGCCTGTGTGGAGTAGATATAGTGCTATTTGATCCTGATTGTGTGTCCGTGAGTGCGTGTGTG